>NEEC01000010.1:2400000-3000000 GCA_002189035.1 Utricularia gibba | reverse complement strand
ACTTCTAGAATTTTTCTATAAATGTTCAAACTCTCAATAATGTTTTTTTAAAGTACATTTTATTAATCCAACAAAATTAGAAAAAAGGGTTCATCAATATGGGTCTACGGGAGAGCCCATCACATGTTTTTTTTAACCAAAGCCCATTATATGGTTTTCTGTGTCCAGGAATAGTCCATTAGAAGTTGCGAAGTCGTGCTACTCTGATCTAGGGTTTCATCTTCACATCGGCAGCCGCGGGAACTCTTCTAGCTGCTATCTACAATGGCGGAACAGGTAATGGAGTTGTGAATTTGGGAAGTTTTTTATTTTCTGGCATGCTATTAACTAGATATTTAACATCGGTCGATGGAATTTCAGACTGAGAAAGCGTTCTTGAAGCAGCCGAAGGTTTTTCTTAGGTGAGCGATGTCAGCTAATTTTATTGTCTACTCGTTTTTTTTTTTAATTTTTATAGAAATTTTCGGAAAACGTTGTTAAAATGCAGTTCGAAGAAGTCAGGGAAGGGTAAGGCACCGGGAAAGGGTGGGAATCGCTTCTGGAAAAGCATTGGATTAGGGTTCAAGACGCCCCGGGAGGCTATTGAAGGTATGCTGCTATTTGATTTTATTGAAATGGCCGCCCACTTTTTCTGACGTTTAATCTATGCGTTTGTAGAAGACTTATCGATCCCACAAACTGCAATTAACAAATACTTATGCTTGTTAAACCTGCTTTGAATTGATGCTAAGTGATGTCTTTTTTCCTTGACTGTTCATGTGCTTAGCATTTGACTTCTTCTAAATCCAGGCACGTACATCGACAAGAAATGTCCCTTCACAGGCACAATATCCATCCGAGGCCGTATCCTTGCTGGTACGTGCCACAGTGCCAAGATGACAAGAACCATTATCGTCCGAAGGAATTACCTGCATTGGGTTAAGAAGTACCAGAGGTATATCCAATGTGGTTTTTTTTCCCACTAAAATAGTTCCCCTATGCGTTTCTTACTTCCCTTTGTCTTCCAGGTATGAGAAGAGGCACTCTAACATACCAGCTCACGTCTCCCCATGTTTCCGTGTCAAGGAAGGTGACCATGTCATCATTGGCCAATGCAGGTTGGTGTTTGAGGCTTGGTTATGTGCTTACCACTCAAACAGTTATTTTTGTCATTTTCACTGAGCGCTTTTTCACCCAACCTTGTAGGCCGTTATCGAAAACTGTGAGATTCAATGTTCTGAAGGTGATTCCAGCTGGTTCATCCGGACAGGGGAAGAAGGCCTTCACAGGGATGTGAGTTTAGTATTCCGTTTTTTGATGAGCACTGTACCTGTTTCCAGATCTCCCAGTTTTCCCCTTCTCGTGTTCATTACTGATCCTGAAATACTCGTTTGAATTCAATTGTTGGGCTGAAACAACTCCCCAATCTTTCAAAACATTCCTGCAACCGGAAACGACTCAAAACAACAGTTTGCATTTAAAACAACGTTCCGTTGCTTTGCAAAGTGTTAGCGGGTGGTGACACGTGTGGAGAAACGGTTGCATTTTCGTACCAGATATTTCGCGTCATCGTATCCACGTGTCCGAAATCCCGCGCGTTTTAGCAGCTCTCTGAATCCCAAGACCTCCACAGCCAATCACGGGTGTCGAGTTCCTTGGATCTGATCAAGCTTCTGCATCCATGTTTAGGAGGCTCTCTGGCGAGCATTCTTGATCGGGAAGTCGAATTTGGAACTATGCTTTCACGTTCTGCGATACTGAGTTACGGTCTTCATTCCGTTACTCCAGCACTTGGTGTTCGCCGGGTTGTCGTTCGGTTAGTTTTTGTTTATTCCAATTTATGCTCTGAGTGGAACTTCTCTGTTTCTTTTGGTGATTTGGTAAACGGGCGGGTGTTTATTCCAGGTGCGAATCGAAATCTTCCACGCGCACTGAGACGGAGTTCTCCAATAAAGTATTTGGAGAAGTGTGTGCCTAGTGCTGAGAGCGTTAACATTTTGGAGATTCGCTTCGTTTGTATGTCATTTTTATGGACTGAATATTTATGCCACAGGTTAGAGAAGAACTTTCAATGAGCGAGCATGTGAAATCATTTCAACCCCTAGCGGCTAGTAGAAAGGATGTACTTGTTGAGGAGGTGAAGCTTTTCGGTTGTTTTTTGACATTCTTAGCGTATCGTTACATATGCGTTGCCCCTACAGTTGTGGATGTCCATACATGCAATGTTTCGAGTTCCATGTTTTTGTTGCAATTCCAGGAAGCACGCCAAACGCTCATCAGCTCAGCGCCAAACACATTCCCGGGTCAAGCACATCCGCTAGGAGTGTCAAAACTTGAAACTGGAATTAATTTCGCTCTTTTCTCTCAGCATGCTACAGCGGTTACCCTCTGCTTAAGTCTTCAAGAAAGGTGTGAAATGTTTGTCAGCTAATATTATCTATGTCAATTTTAGTACATGCGTGCAGACGTCTGGAATCCTAAACAATTCTTTTCCTGATTAGCATAACGCTAAGCATATGGAGGATCTCAAATTCTCCTTAATTTTTCCCTCATAATACTTACTTACCTCATTTAAGTTTTCTTTTGTATTCAGGATGGCACAGGATGAATTTGAGCAGGGAATGATTGAATTGCCCTTGGATCCGAAAGTCAATAAGACAGGAGACATTTGGCACATTTGCATTGAGGTGATTTTGACATCGTATATTGTAGCATCATTTGGACTTTGCTTTTTATGTTGAGTTGTGTGGGTGCGTATTCATCTTCAAGCTGTATATGCATGATTAGGCTTGCGGGTGTTAACAAGTTCTGTTCTTTGATAGGCTAATTCTGATTCAGTGGGATGCATTTTGTTAGGGCTTGCCAGATAGCGATGTCTTATATGGTTATCGTGTTGATGGTCCTCAAGAATGGCATCAAGGTCACCGGTTTGATAGCAGAAATATTCTTCTTGATCCCTATGCAACACTAGTTGATGGTCGCAGAGTTTTCGGTGATTCCAAGTTCAAGATGTCAAAGTTTTTCGGAGCATTTGATTTTGATAGTTTGCCTTTTGACTGGGGAGAAAATTATAAGCTTCCTAACATACCTGAGGTAACATGAGAGGAACAAGTGTTAGTAGTTTTCGATTTAATGGTTGAAGGAAATGTTATTAGCAGCCATGATTGTTTTGGTCACAAATAATGAATTCAATGGAAAATTGCTGTAGGAATATTGCAGATTGCTATATAAGTTAGTTATTTTGCATTTATTTATTTTTAGAACCTGATGTCTTTCACATTTTTAAGACGATCTTTTATACCCTGATTTTGTAGAAAGATCTTGTAATATATGAAATGAACGTCCGGGCATTTACAGCAGATGAATCTAGTGGGCTGGATTCTGATATACGAGGAAGCTACCTGGGGGTGATTGAGAAGGTATATTTCTTTTTCTATTCCATTCATTGAACTTGACATGTATCCAACTAGAAGTGAAAAATGTAATGTGTTAGCAGTCAAATTATGATTTTGCATTTCTTGCACTTACTGATTTCCAATTATTCAAAACCTCGAGACCATAAGACCTCACTTCTATTTACTCTGCAAGTTCTGTTGCGGTCTTGTTTTTTCTTGATATTTGAACCCATTGATGGCAAAATATGTTTCTACAAGAATCGAACAGTTGCTTAATGTAGTTTGATCATTCACCTCAACTTGTATGAGTTTTGAAGATGGAAAAATTATTTAAAAAAACCCAAGGCGAATTGCTTTTTGCAATGCTTGTTTATATATTCCTTAATAAATGAGACACGTGATGGTTTCTGCATCTCAACGCTCAAGTGTTTTCTTTGTGAAGATACCTCATCTTGTGGAGCTTGGAGTTAATGCGGTGGAATTGCTTCCAGTTTTTGAATATGATGAAATGGAGTTTCAAAGGCGTCCAAACCCAAGAGATCACATGGTATGGTTCAGTTGGTCACCTCCTGACGAAAGCCATTTAACCTGAATGGATTAACTTGATACACAATCCAGTTTTGAAATTATTTTTCTTGAAAGGTCAACACCTGGGGTTATTCAACTATAAATTATTTTGCACCTATGACCCGATATGCTAGTAATGGTGCGGGACCAGTTGGTGCTTCTCGTCAGTTTAAACAAATGGTTAAAGCGCTGCATGATTCTGGAATTGAGGTATTTTTCTACGACAGGAAAGGCTTACAGCTTTAGTTTGAAAGCTGGTGGTTCTCACCCTTGCTATGCTTCTAATTCTTAAGGTAATTTTGGATGTTGTTTATAACCATACCAACGAGGCTGATGATGAGCACCCATACACTACTTCATTTCGTGGCATAGATAACAAGGTAATATTTCTTGGACAACCTCATGATACTCTGTGATCTGATTATCTTTCTTCCAGTTATGATCATGTTACGTCATGTTCCTTTGCGATTGTATACATATCTTAGTTTGGAAATCTACCAGAAATTTTTCACGTAATTTAATTTTCCCAAGGGGTTGTTGTACCTTGGCTATGTTGGGACAGATCATGTATTCTAGCTACCCCCTGTTTATCTGATTGTAACTTACATTCTAGGTATATTACATGGTTGACATAAATAACAATGGTCGCCTGCTGAACTTCTCTGGTTGTGGTAATTTCATTCACATTATGGAATTACTTCTGATTAGCTTCTGCAACTTAATCAGTAAGTATTCAGGTATTCATCTCATGCTTATTCTAATATGGAATTTCTGTTTTTAGGTAATACATTCAACTGTAATCATCCTGTTGTAATGGAACTAGTGCTCGCAAGCTTGAGGCACTGGTATAGGCTTGACTTCCTTTCATGTTGCGTCATCTAATGATATGATGTATCCAGCTCTTGAAAATGACTTGATCCTGAATTCATTTTCCAGTAAAAACAGTTGTTCTGCTCAAACAAGTTATCTTCGCAAAATAGGATTAATTTTGTAGTACTTATGCAGTATTTTTTTTAACTCCAATTTCCCTGCCTGAATTTTTCTAATCATTGGTCATTTGTGAAGGGTTTCTGAATATCATGTGGATGGGTTTCGTTTTGATCTTGCAAGTGCACTTTGTCGTGGACAGATGGCTCCCCACTTAATGCTCCTCCTTTGATCAGGGTAAGTCATGATGGGCCATATTGAGCTTCAGTCATCTGGCTTGCAAATATGATAGTTACGATCCAGGACAATATTTGTTTTTATGCCTCCATTTTTATAGTTTTTTTTTTTCAGAACAGATCAAGTCGTTTCCTAATTGCAGTAGTTTGAAAGTTTTTTTTTATCTCTTTTTCCCGCACATTAAGATGCTGGTTCTTCTATTTTTTTCCTTCCCTTTGTGGCACTTATAATCAATTTTTTGCTGCTTCAGTGCTTCCTCTTTGTGTATGCATCACCAAAACAATGCACCAATAAAATTCCTTGGATTCTGGAAATTGAGGCCCGGTTTGGTAAATGGATATTAAACTTGGAATGATGTTTCACACACTTGCTGGTGCAGGCAATTGCCAAAGACAATGTCCTTTCTAGATGCAAAATCATCGCAGAACCATGGGATTGTGGAGGATTATATCTGGTTGGACAATTTCCAAACTGGGATAGGTAATTTCTAAGTTTTTATTCGTTTATATGTATTTGGGAAAGTAGTGTAAAGTTCTCAACATTTAGTACCTGTAGTACTGGATTATGTAATTTCGATTACCTGCGCTGTGTTAAAATCTGCTCACTGAAAGTGAGTATATTGTTGGTTTACTGTATAAATTTATTATTGTTTGAGAATGAATGTGGCTTGAAAATTGTAACATGTCAAATCCATTTACTTGCAGGTGGGCTGAGTGGAATGGGAAGTACCGCGATGATGTTAGAAGGTTTATAAAGGTGCTACAAATAGAGATTTGATTAGAACCTAAATAAGCCGGAATCTTCTAGGCACGGCCATCTAAAAACACACCGAGAATCTAATAAACATCACGTGGTCCCCATATGGCATGCATCTTTTCTGTGTTCCTTTTGAGTGTCTAATGAGTATTCTCAGGCTAAATGTATGTATTCGAAATCACTCTTATTATTTTAAAATCTGATTTTCAGGGTGAGAACAATATGAAAGGAAGTTTTGCAACTAGGCTTGCTGGTTCTGCTGACCTCTACAGAGTAAGAAAGTTTTCATTTTATTCTTCTTACATCCTCATTGTTATGTGAAAAAATGTGGCATCTGCAGCATTATTTTCTCTGACTTGCTCAATATGTAGGCATTGCTTGGAATTTCCAACAGCATCATATTTGCATGAAATGGATATAGTAGGATAATTTGCCATTCGTGGTTTGCATGTTTTTGTTAATCGGATTATTTGAGCATGCATGTGTTATAATATCCCACTGTCGTATAACGTGTTTTGGTTTTTGGTGAAGGGCCTATATAAGCATTATAATTAACTTGGATATCCTGTTTCACATAATCAATTGACTTTTCTATTGATTAGATACTACTTATGCTTCTTTCTGCAGGTCCATAATCGTAAACCAGCCCATAGCATCAATTTCGTGATTGCTCATGATGGCTTCACACTGTATGATCTTGTTTCATATAATTCAAAGGTGTGTAATAGCATCAAGTTGCCATACTCTGGTCATTTTGAATTGGGCTCATGCTTTGTGTTTTTTCCACGGATCAACATCAGCACAACGATGCCAATGGAGAAGGAGGAAATGATGGTGGCAATGATAACTTTAGTTGGAATTGTGGTGTTGAAGGTAACGTTATATAAATGCGCCCCTCTCTGCCCCTTCCTATGTTCTATGTACCATGATCTCATATTTTCCTTTCATCAGGAGAAACTGAAGATAGTGATATAAATAAACTACGGTTGAGGCAAATGAAAAACTTCCATGTAGCTCTGATGACTTCCCAGGTACGCATTACATCGTGGCAGTTTATTTTAGGATATTAAATTTAAGGTTGTGCACATTCAATCTTTTCAGGGCACGCCCATGATGCTGATGGGAGATGAATATGGCCATACTCGTTATGGAAACAATAACAGTTACGGGCATGATACTGCACTGAATCACTTTCAATGGGAACAAGTAAGCTCTTTCACCTTCCTTGTCTTCGGTGTTTACGGTTTTTATGTTGGACATAGTGTTAAGGATGACCAAATTTTTATGCTATAGCTGAAAGACAAGAAGAGCAATCTTTTCAGATTTTTCTCTCAGATGATACAGTTCAGACGAAGTCGCCATATCTTCACAAGGGAGTACTTCGTTGGCAAGGTAAGGCTACTTCCTTTAGATTCTCATCTTTCTTTGACATAACATTGTTAACTCCTCTCTATCAGAGCGAAGTAACGTGGCATGAGGATAACTGGGAGAACCCTGATAGCAAATTCCTCGCATTTTCGTAAGCAACCCTCTGATTCCTCACACTGGCCACTTGTTCAGCTATACAGAGCTTGCGTTTTTGTCAGGCTTCACGAGGAAAACGGAGGTGATGTGTATGTGGGCTTCAATGCCCATAGCTACTTCGTCAACATTCCCGTACCGCCACCTCCACAGAACAGGAGATGGTTCCGAGTGGTTTGTCTTCTTCTTTCATTTTCAGCCAACCCCGCATTCTTGCTTGCTTCCCTCGCCCCCTTGCCACCACCTCTAACCCGACCCAATAAACGCAGGTGGACACGAATCTGGACTCGCCCGATGATATCGTACCTGAAGGAGTTCCAGGTGTCAAGGAAACCTACAACATGGCCCCTTACTCCTCTCTCATCCTCGAGGCCAAGCCGTAACCAGACCAGGCCTCCCACTAGTCTGCCAATAAAGTTAATCACCTCAAAATGAGAGTAAACTCTCCATTTGAGGTATTTTTTTTCTTTTCAATCTCCTGATTTACTTGGCAACAACTGCCCAACGGGGAAGAAACTATTCCAAGATTCTGCTTCGAGCCTGCGGCCTGAATTGCGGTTGTAGCAGTAATAAATAGCCTGGGCTTCAGTTGGGAATGAAGGCCAGAGTAGGATGCGTCTGCTTGTGGTGGTCCCAGAGGGGCACTACGGGAACCTTCCAGAACCCTAGCCATGTGCTGACGTTATGCTCCCCCCGGTTAAATAAAAAGAATTAATTTCCAGGCAAAAAGGGGAAAAATGAAAACCTAACGTGTTCGTGTTGAAAAAAAACACGCTCTCACTAGTCCACTTCGGGAGTTCGAACTTCAAAATCGTAGCACAGTGGTGAGAACACAGCTCTCCTTGCTCCGGCGACGGCCTCCTCGTCGGCGTCGCTGTTGTTTCTGCATTTGATCTCCGGATCTGCTGGGTCTTGCCGCGAGAAGAATCGCGAACTCGGGGCTGTGCATTTTTCGCCGGGAGCGCTGAGGCTGAAACGATTGGCGTTAGAGTTTGGTGATGGAGAAAGGGACGCCTGTGAGGAAACCGAACGCATCCACTGCAGATCTGCTCGCTTGGTCGGAGATTCCACCGGAGATTTCTCCCGCGCCGCCATCTTCAGTCCGGTCTCATCAGGTCACTGTGTCATCACCCCGTTATTAATTGATAAATTTCTTTTGAGCATTGTTAATTGGGTTACTGTTACTTGGCCTGAAGTCGGGGGTTTAATGCAGCCATCTGATGGGATCAGTAAGGTGGTGTTTGGAGGGCAGGTTACTGATGAGGAGGTTGAGAGCTTGAACAAAAGGTTCAGAATCTAACTTCGTCTGTCTTTCTTTATGTTCATCCGGTTCTGTTTTACACAGAATTTATGGAAAGATCAACTCTTTAAGCTTAGGGAAATGTTCCTTTGGGATACCCGTCATGTTCAGATGAATTGAGTTGAGCTACCTTAATCTGCAACATAGATCTGTGGTTTGAGTTTTTTCTTCTGCATCTTGATGCCCCAGGAAACCATGCTCTGACTATAAGATGAAGGAAATGACTGGGAGTGGTATTTTTAAGGGCAAGGGAGAAAATGAATTATCGGATGTTGATGAGACCACTGCAAATAAGACTGGCCTGCGCATGTACCAGGTACCTTTTCAACCTGTCATGAAGGCGAGTTCTCTTTGGCGTCTCAATGATCTACCTTTTGTTATTAGCAAACTGTGGCTGGAATTAGTCACATCTCATTTGGAGAAGAAGAAACGATCTCCCCCAAGAAACCTTCCAGTCTTCCGGAAGTTGCTAAACAATGTGAGTTGAGCGGAAACCTAGAAAGCGAATCTGAGTGTAAGCTGAAGAAGCAAATTTCCGATGCCAAAAATAAGGAGCTCAGCGGGCATGATATTTTTGCTCCACCCCCTGATATTCAACCCAGACCATTGGCTGCCCGAGCTCTGGCTTTAAGAGAAAGCATCGTGATTGGTGAACCAGCACCACATGATGTAAGAAGCCTATACAACCATCCATCAGTTGTTTCCAATCGTAGCATTTGGTTATTGTGTCATCCTCAATGCTCTAATCCACCCTTCATTGCAGAGGATCAATGCTTCAAGTGTGGATTCTGTGGTGAAGACCTCAAAGAAGATACCTAATCAGAAATTCACCGAGCTCTCAGGAAACGGAATATTCAAGGGAGATGCACCCCAAGCATCTGCAGAGAAGCAGCTTAGCTCTGCCAAACTGAGGGAAATGAGTGGAAGCAACATTTTTGCTGATGGCAAGGTGGAATCTCGAGAATATTTCGGCGGAGTTCGCAAGCCTCCCGGCGGAGAAAGCAGCATCGCCCTCATGTAACTCTCTTGATACCTAACGCTATTGCTTACATGTTAATGTTTTAACAGTATGGCGATGTGCTGTTTAGTGTGGCCTTTCCCTTTTGATTCATATGAACACTCCTCCCAATCTGTTTCTGTGGATCTTCTGTGAAGGAACTCACCCTTATTCCTCCTGCATGTCTTGTTGCCTCCTCCTTGGATCAATTTGGTGGTGTGTGAGTGTTTTTTCATGAACATATTCTTCATCAAAACGAGGCCATGTTTTTTCATGAACATATTCTTCATCAAAACGAGGCCATTTTGTAATCAAATTGAACCAAATGCAGGCTGGAATTCCAACATGCAGGTTGATGCATAAAAATCAAATCTTGTGAAATGTTGTATAATGTCTTGGATTTCAATATATTGAAAAATGTGTTATGTAGATGAAATAAAGACACTTCAATGAAATCATACATGTTTGGTTAATAAATATTTATTATTTTCTATTTTTAATATAAAAAAATATAGGATCAAAATATTAAATTCATTAAGAGACACTCTGAAGTCAAACGGAGCGATTACAAAAATGCTGTGTCGTGATTTATTATGAAATCCAACGACTGAGATTTCACCTACCTGGTCGTTCTCAATCTCACCCGTTGGAAGTGAATCTCTTCACCCCTTGGGATCCCCTTCGCTATAAAAAAAACCATTGTTTCTTGTCGCTCGCTACTAACCATCACCGGTGGCGATGGCTGGCGCCTCCTCCTCCTCCTCCTCCTCCCTGTTGTTCGTGGGCAGGAGACGATAATCTCCGCGTAATCGGTAGAAGTTGGTTCTCTCGATTCACATTTGAGTACTGTCTTCTTCGACCAGCGATGATCTGAACCCTAATCCTGAAACGTATGGAAACGACACTGTTTCCGTTAGAAAGTTGTTCGGAAATATTCGAGAATTTTGCCTCTTCTTTCGGCTGCTAGTAGCGGGAAATTTCACTCCTGCTGACCTTGTTCTGGATTCAGAGGTTTAGATGAACCAGCTTCCATCTTCTTTCTGGATTCTGAGCTCGCTCGCTCTTGTACCTGAATTTGTTGTTGTTGTTGTTGTTGTTTTCCGTACAGATTAGGGTTTGATTTGAACGGATAAATGGGGAATACATAACGTGAACAGCCAGTTTCGTTACAGTGGAGTGGAAGAAGGATGTGGCGGTTGAGCATAGTTGGACTGAGGAACTTCTGGCTGAAAGCTTCGTTCAACAATCTGGGTCTCCGAGCAGCTGTAACCGACATCGGAGATGGTACGCTGATGAACTGCTGGATGCCGCGCGTCCCGAATCCCACTCTGCCGAATCTCCTCCTGCTCCACGGATTCGGTTCCAATCCGATCTGGCAGTTCAATTCCACCGTCAAGTTCCTCATCGGTCGCTTCAACATTTACGTCCCCGAACTTGTCTTCTTCGGGGACTCCATCTCCACACGACCTGATCGGAGCGTCACGTTTCAGGCTCAGTGCGTGAAGCGGTTGATGGAGATGATATCCGTACACAGGACGGCGATTCTAGGGCTCAGCTACGGTGGATTTGTAGCTTACAGCTTGGCAGTGCAGTTCCCGGAGTTCGCCGAGAGACTAGTGATATGCTGCGCAGGGGTTTGCCTGCAGGATGGCGACCTTGAGAAGGGACTCTTCCCCGCGGCCAATGTCGACCAGGCTGCGGAGCTCCTGCTGCCGCAGACAGCGGAGAAGTTGAAGGAACTTTTCACTTACATATTCGTCAAGCCACCCATCGGACTCCCTTCGTGGTTACTGGATGACTTCATTCGAGTGAGTGTCCATTTGATATCAACGAACACCACAGTTTATCAACTCCTAATCGAATTTTTTTCGTTGTTGCAGGCGATGTTTTCTGTAAATGCCAAGGAAAAGAAGCAGCTGCTTCAAGCCATTTTTGAGAACCAGGGGCTATCAGAACTTCCCAAGATCTCACAGGTTTCAACTCGTTTTCCCAAGTCTCTGTTTCTCCCACGCATTTTTCATGTATATTGATGATTCTGCGTCTTCTTTTACAAATGAAACAGCCCACCCTGATTGTCTGGGGTGATCAAGACAAGATTTTTCCAGTAGAACTTGCTTACAGACTCAAAAGGTGAAAAGCTCTCTTCTACTTCCCGGCTTGATGACAAACAACTAAAGCTATTTTGCTTCGTTTTTGTCAAGGCATTTAGGAGACAATGGGGAATTGGCATTGATCAAGGATGCTGGGCATTCACTAGTCCATGAGAAATCCAAAGAACTGCAGGCACTATTGAAATCATTTCTCTTCGACTCCCCGAACTAGTAGTATGATGGATCTATCAACTGATACCCTGTGACTGATGCATTTGAAAATTTGATGGTATGTTTAGAGGAAGAGAGGAGAAGAGATTTACTTTTGAGGTAATGGCTGAAGCTACACTTTATGTTCATCCATTGCAACATCAAACAATCCAGGCTTGGCCTGAAAATGAAGAAGAATCATGGATGAAACACTCAGGGTTAGTTGAACTTGCCTGGGGCTTTCGGCCTGCGGAACAGATGCAGCTAGTTCCATGTGTGTCGTCATGTTCGGATGCGCTTCCTTTTGTTTCCGGCAGTGTCACGATTAGACGGAGAGATGAGAGGAGGCGGCCGGAATTGGTCGCCGCATGTGGCTTCAACGACCGTTACCGCTTCAACGTGACTCACGTCCCCCACAAACAATTGTTTCAGAAGATTAACGATTTGGGCATTCTCCACATCTTCACTGTTGGATTCACCCTCGACGGAGGTCGAGAGTTGAACGTCCGGGCGTCGAGAATATGCGGAAGAAGAATGGGGAGGAGAGAGGTGGAGGCGGGAGCAAGTCTGTTTCCGAGAACCGGGGACTCGTCGAGGGCGGAGCGATCAGCCTTAGGGATCACGGCTTCTTCATGAGAGTGCGGCGGAGCAAGGCGGATTCGGGTGTAAGTCTGCTTCCGAGAGCCGGCAGACTCGTTGAAGACGGAGCGATCAATCTTGGGGATTACGATTTCTTGACATCGGCGTGGGTCTAAGGCAGAGGAAGAACACAGGGAGAGGGAATAGATTTCGGATTGGGAGAACAGCCGTAGATCCACAACAGGAATACAATCCAGTGATACCGCGCCGCCGCAGGCGTCGGAGATGCTCGCCCTGGACGCCATGCCGATGTGGGAACGGCAAGAGTCCTCCAATCGACCAGCCTACAGGTTAAAATGATCCCCTCAACTGTTCATTTCCCGCACACCTGCACTATTTTTATATTTTCAAGTGCCTTTGCATTTCACTTCCGAATTAGATTCGATTCAACTCAAATTCATTTCGAATCCGCTGTTGAATGGCAGGGACTTGCATGGTATGACAAGGTAGCTAGGAAGAAGTACAGGCCTGACACTTGAGGAACACAAGTGCATCAACAGATGATCACAACTTGAGTTTGGTGATGTCGACTTTACGGGGGGGTAGGTGTAGGCCTCGTAGTTGATCTGCTGCCCCAGGCTGCTGAGTTTTGTCAAAGTGGTGATCAGATCAACCTGCACGCACATCATCAGGAACGGAAATGGAGCAACATGCAGTGGGGTTTGTTTATCCTTGTTGATGATGTGGAGATTGGAGTACGAACCTCGTAGTCAGTTTGTGATACGGTTTCCCGGCTGCGTTGATACTTCTGAACCCATGGTAAGACTTCTGGATCTGATGCCAACAGCGCCTCCGTAGCCAATTGGTCTGGTCCGAGGAACGCTGACATGACAGCCAGCTGCAAGATGGAGGAGGGTATTTGGATGAGTAACCAGGGGAATTGAGCAGAAATGCCAGCGTAGAACAAGAGAACAAGGGTGTGTTTTACCTGGCGAGGGCCCAGGCCAACAGCAGAGAATTTGCTCTTCATATCCGCAACACTGGATTTTTCCCACTGAGGCACTCTTCCCTCTGGATCTGGCTGTTCAGCGTCTGTTCTCCCAAATTGCCTATCAAAAAGCCCCCACTGCGCACACAACATTATGCATGAATGTGCTTTGATGTGCTAGTCTCTCGACGGTTTTAGGCATTGAAATGAAAAGGTTGTGAAAGAATGCAGATGGTGATTGGGAAGCTCATCAGGGGTGATGTGAGTTTGACATGATTCTGAGGAAGAATGAGACTGCTGACCTGCCCTGTTGAACCGTAGGCGGTGTATAGTAGGATCCCCTTCTCAGCATTTCCACCACATTTCCGAATGGCCGAGGACAAGAAAGTGGATTTTACTGCACTCTGAGCTGAATGTATAGGGGGAGAAAACACATCTATTAGTTCAAGAGGTAAAAACTTCCTTGTGGTAGTGATTTCGGCACAAGCCTAACCTGCAAGTTGTACAAGGTCAGCATATGATATAGGTCCACCTTTAGAATATGAATCAATTTCCTTTTTTGCCAGCTCTAGCAAATCTAAAGCGGCAGCAAGATTTTTATTTTCTGGGCGGCTAATCTCTGGGCTTGAAGAAGGAAACAACAAGAAGATAATTCAAGTAAAGGTAAACCAGCAAACCAACAGAGGACAAAAATGAAACTGTTTCGCCCTTCACATTACCTAAGGCGTATGGATCCATTGGGACCTCCAGATTTGGTTGCCTGAAAACTTAATCAAAAGATGGTTCTCGTGACTGGAACAAAGTAGACAACAAAACTACAAGACCGTGTCTGACCTTGTCATATGTAATAGCATCATTCAGGGCCAAAGTTAATACAGGTGGGATCAAATCTGGGTTATTCTGAGAGTGCAAAAGTATGGAGCTGGTGTTAGGACATGCCGAATTCCAGTAATTGCATACCATTTCAGCCACATTGATAGGGATCTTACCTTCAGCAATCCTGCGAGTGTGTCTTTGATTTTTGCTGTAAAGGAAAGCCCAAGTCAATTGAAGTGGAATCAAACAGAGACAATTCCCGGTTCAATGCATGGAGCTTACCCTGAAATTCCGAACGTTGCCTGCGCTGGATCAAGTCAGCAGCGCTAGCAGTTTCAACGAAGGAGCTCGATCTCGCAACCAAATCCTGAGATCATTACACTGACAAAACTCATCAGGTCACAGCAATCGGCCAGAAAAACAAACACGAGCAGAGCGCTCGAATCAATCCGAATCCATCAATACGCAACCATCACAGCATAGACTAACCGCGGCAATTGCAGCACCAGAAAACTGCAAAACGCGGCGTCTCGAAAACCGATCATCCCCGCCGACGTCACCCCCGATCTTGCAGCTCACCGGTCCTCTGATTACCTAATTACACAAATCATCAGACCTGCGGAAGGCAGCACATTGCCGCCATCGACAACAAAGTCGCGCATATTAAAAACAGCAGGTAATAACACCCACAGAATGAGATGAAGTGGTGGCGGCGGAGGCAGTGGAGGTCGAGGGAATCAGCGAAAGCGAAGAAGAAACAGTAGAGAGGAAGGAGATCGCAGCCATTTCCAAGTACGCTCGACTGTTTGTCTTCCGAGAGAGAGCCGACTTGAGGCGCAGCGACGAACAAGATAAACCAGGATGCCAACCGTACAGCTTCAGTGATGTATGAAGGGAAACCGCATTATCCACAAACAATAATTAATAAATTAAATAAAGATTCACAAAATAATTTCTACTTCGTATTAAAAATATTTTACGTAGTTTGAAATTTGTAGCCATTGTTTCAAAAATAGGTTTTAATCCATAACTAAAAGTAGATTGACTTTAATTTAATAATTGTTAAGTATATTTAAAAATAATTATTTAAACAGATTAAACTTATTTACAGATTTCAATCAAGTCTATGATTCATAAATTGAAATTATTTCAAAAAAACACTATTTGTTGCAACGTTTTAAAATCATGGATTGAACCCACACATTTAAATTCAAATCCATGATTTTTTGGGTTCGAATTCAATAATTTTTATTAAAAAATTAAAATTCTTCTTAGTTTAGGTGTTACTATCAAGCACCTTCTAATTTCGATGTGTTAGGTACAAAAATAAAATAAAAATAAAATTGAAGACAGTATATTAATAGCTGGAAATTAGTTTTCGAGGGGAAATATGCATATAAATTCTCAATTATTGCATGTAGCTGCTGATGTTAGAAAGAAGGGAGGCGATGTACGGTAGAATTGTGTTGGATTTCACGTTTCATTACAAGGGAATTGGGCGGCGGGCACGATCCGAAATGGAAGTCATGAGTTGTCTACAGCGTTTATTTTGGAATGCTTCTCCGTCCTTCGGTGATGACGGAGGTGCCCAGCCCCATCATGATTCCTGTGTGAGCTGGCAGGGCATTCCTCTGCTTCTGCTTCTGCTTCCTCTTCTGCTAACTGGAGGAAACTTGGATTGGGTGTTTTTTGGAGCGGAATAGAACTGGAGTACACTAGAAAACAGCTACTGGCTTCGTGCATCTTCTACTGGTTTCTTATCTGGGAGCTTCCAACAGCTCCTTCTATGGAGATCTTCTTGAATCTGTGTGGGTTCTGGTCTTTATGAGTAAACCCGACGCACCTGATTTCCCTTTCTTGGAAGATGCTCCCAGCTGCTTTGCATGCTTCTTCGCTGTTGGATCTCCCTGGAGTAAGAAACCAGACATGGTGTACAGCAAAGGAAGTGGTGTATCAGACTCAAGAAGCTTAGAGGAGGAAGTACTTGAGGGAGATTGATGATATTGCCATTGGAGTGAAGGCGGCTCTTCCCAGGGGCTGCATTGCCCTGCAAAGATGGACTGTCAGAGAGAACAGAGAGGAAGTTAACCAGAAGCATGAAGACCATCTTCTTGATCCCATGAACTTGCCTTGTGCTTATCAAGGAAACTGGTGTCGCCGACGAACGGATTCCCTTTGTTCCCATCTCCCCTTTCCCGGTCGACCGTCGAATCACAGCGAGGCTCGGGAGGCCTGGATGATGCATCAGAAACCATAGAGAGATCGTCCTCATCACTCGGAGCTTCTTCCAGAGAGAAGAAGCATGTTTCGCTGGAATCGGAGCGCTTGTCCAGGTACAGAGTCCATCCAGAATCACACCCGCTCTTGCTTTCAGAATCCATAGACTGGGAGCCCAAGAATTGGCTCAATATATAGGAATCAAGAGAAGGGCTTGAGATGGGGATGGAGCGCTTACCCACAACGTAATTCGTGCAGTAACGCCATGGCTCAACCAACCGCCTGGTTAAAGAATCGGAGGCTATCCATATCCATATCCATGCCCGCAGTAGCCAGTTGTCCCTGCTAGGCGCACTGAGGGGGTCCAAGAGATACATATGCATTTAACCAGAAAAGAGCAGCCCACTGGCTGGCACTGACCAGGATCCGGTTTCATGCTAAAAAACAAGAACGCCAGCGACTGATATGGCCCCTGACGCGGCTCAAACACTGAGTTTGTTCTTCCACCAAATTCCCGAGGATAAAAAACCAGCAATGCGAGGTATTCCCAGAGATGGGGTGCGTAAAAATCCCACCTTTCGGGGAATTCTGAAACAGAGCAGTATGGGGCATGTGGGTGTGTGTTGAGGGAACGGTGAACAGCAGTAGTGGATTGGGAGAGGGGGTGTTGCAGGGGAGGATTTGATAACTAATCGCACCCACGTGATGGAATGGCTAGTGCAAGAGGGGCCGAGAAGAAGCCTGTTGCCAGATCAACAAATAGTGCATTGTCCCAGCAGGGCCTTGCTGTGATCATTCATACGTCCCTTTCTTACAACATGAATACGAAGCACGGCACGACCATGTACGCAGATACTCGGACTCATGTCGCCAATACGTCGTCGTCGTCTAGCTACATCTTGCGAGACAGAGCATGCTCGGTGGCCACCGGGAGGGGATACCGGCAACAAGAAGCGTATTGGAACAGGGGAGATTGTCCTCGTTGAAGTCGGCATTGCTTGTTCTGCAACAAAGAGTGGTAGCATTCCAGGCGTCGGGTTCTGTTCCAGGAGGCATGGACTGCAGGTTGAACCCCACAGGGCAGTGGTGATAAATACGGCAGATGACATTACTTGGAATCGACGTTCGTTTGCTGGTATGAGCTAGTTTAGGAACCGAATCCGTTCATATACTCCAAGAGATGGAGGAAGAATTGTTTTCTTGACTGAATCTCCGATACATTGCTTAGAAGAGTGTATCGCCTCCGCAGAAGCCCCTCCTTCAAATTAGGGTTTTCATTGCGTGAATGGGGCGCGAAGGTCTATTGGGTTCGTCTTCGTTCTTCTTGATCTTTGTCCACCGGCAGGCCGAGACTACGATCCCTATTTGAACTCATTTCTGCATTCGTGGTTGTGAGAATCAGTCATCGGTAGTAGGACTAGCAGTGTCACCATTGCTTGGCCTCTCTCTTCTAAATGCAGAGACAGATGGGGTGAAAAGATGCGATGAAACTGCTCCCTCTTCCCTTCCAATGTACAGGTAAACCTGTAAGCACGCAGAGCGTCTGCATGAGAAGCTTTTCTGTTTACAATCTCTGCATCACGCATAGACATCGTTCCTATGATCGATCCGTCGCCAAGCGCTGTTGTCGTCATCTTCGGAGAACGTTCATGTTACTAAATGGGCACGCAGTGTTGGATTGGATTCACAAACTCATCTCACTTAAACCAACCATAACCTGGATGCAAGCAACTCCGGTGACGACTTGCGCCGTTGAGGTGGGTAAGGAGAATTAAATGAATGGGGTGACAGTTTTAAATTTTAAAAAGCGGGTCAAGGTAGGAGGGCCTGAATTCGTCTTCCCGGAGACATTTCTTCTTTCCCAAAAGAATGGGGTACAAGTGTGAATGGCAGACCGCAGCCCCTTCTGGGAAAATTGGGCAAGATCAACACGGAAAACTTGACCTTTGCTTTTGAAGAAGTCTATCTTTTTTCCCGTGTGTTGCCACTTTTACATGATTCTGTGATGAAGATTCCTTTCCTGGGCTCTCCCTGTTTCCTGATCTTCAGCTGCAACTTTGCATTAGTTTGGTAGATTTGATATCTCGTTCGGATTGGTTAATGGCGGGCTCTATGAAGGATTTCTCTGAGGTGAAAACTAAGCATTCTTCGGAGGAGGCGCTGCAGAGATGGAGACGAGCTTGTTGGTTGGTTAAGAATCGAAAAAGGAGGTTCCGGTACACGGCCAACCTCTCCAAGCGGTCTGAAATTCGTGAGATCCAAAAGTCCAATCAGGTTTCAAATAGTGATTTTCGGAACTATTTGTAGTTTCATACCCTGCTCTGAACTCTCTGCATTTCTTTACCTGTTAATGTTTCATCTTCTGCTATAATTGACTGGGGTATTCACAACTCTCAAGATTTCAACTTCCTCTTTTTTCGGCTAATAAGAGTGACAGCGTTAATTTCCCCTGTATCTCAGAAACTTAGAGTTGCATTGCTAGTCTCTCAAGCTGCCGTGGGCTTCATTAAAGGTCAGATTTTACGGAAAATATATTAAACTCAGAGTTTGCTTCTGGGTTGTGCTTATGGGCTGAGTCTTTGCAGGTATCCCTCATGGTGTACCTGAGGCAGCCAGGAGAGCAGGATTTGAATTAAGTGCTGATGAGCTGGGATCAATTGCTGAAGGACATAATGTGGAAAAACTGAAAATTCATGATGGCGTTGAGGGTATTGCAAAAAAGCTAAAAACTTCAGTCAGTGATGGCATTTCTGTTTCAGAAGAATCCCTTAATCACCGAAGAGAAATTTATGGGATCAATAAATTCACAGAGAGTCCTCCAAAGGGGTTTTGGCTATATGCATGGGAAGCATTGCAAGATGTAACTCTTATGATTCTTGCCGTTTGCGCTCTTGTATCTCTAGTTGTTGGCATTGCCACTGAAGGGTGGCCCATGGGTGCTCATGACGGCCTTGGAATTGCTGCTAGTATTCTTCTTGTTGTGTTTGTGACTGCCTCAAGTGACTACAAGCAGTCATTGCAGTTCAAGGAATTAGATAAGGAGAAGAAAAAGATAACAGTACAGGTAACTAGAGATGGATACCGGCAAAAAGTTTCAATATTTGATTTATTGTCTGGTGACATAGTTCATCTATCTATAGGAGATCAAGTTCCAGCGGATGGACTTTTTGTGTCAGGTTATTCTTTGGTGATTGATGAATCTAGTTTAACTGGAGAGAGCGAACCTGTGAATGTTTCTGCAGAACATCCATTTCTTCTCTCTGGTACTAAAGTGCAGGACGGATCCTGCAAGATGCTGGTTACTGCTGTTGGGATGAGAACTCAGTGGGGAAAGCTGATGGCAACTCTATGCGAAGGTGGCGATGATGAAACGCCTTTGCAAGTTAAGCTGAATGGAGTGGCTACTGTCATTGGGAAAATAGGTCTCTTTTTCGCTATTGTCACCTTTTCTGTTCTTGTCCAAGGACTGGTTAGTGAGAAGATTAGTCAAGGGGCAAATTGGAGCTTTTCAAGCGATGATGCACTTAAGCTGCTGGAATACTTCGCAATTGCAGTGACAATTGTGGTGGTTGCTGTTCCTGAAGGCTTGCCTTTAGCTGTTACCTTGAGTCTTGCATTTGCAATGAAGAAAATGATGAATGACAAGGCACTTGTTCGCCATTTAGCAGCGTGTGAAACCATGGGATCATCCACAACTATCTGTAGTGACAAGACAGGGACACTAACAACGAATCACATGACTGTTGTGAAAGCCTGCCTATGTGGGAACATAGGGGAAGTTGTTAATGAGAAGTGCTCTCTTTTCTGCTCTGGCATCCCTGATCAGGTCATGAAATTGTTTCAGAGATCGATATTCAGCAACACAGGTGGAGACATTGTCACTGGTAAAGATGGGAAAGTTGAAATTCTTGGTAGTCCCACTGAGACTGCCCTTCTCGAGTTTGGTCTGTTTCTTGGTGGAAACTTTAAGGAAGAAAGAAATGCTGCAAAGATAGTAAAAGTCGAGCCCTTTAATTCCGAGAAAAAGCGCATGGGCGTTGTTTTGGAGCTCCCTGAGGGAGGTTTCCAGGCTCATTGCAAGGGAGCATCTGAGATTATTCTGGCTGCATGTGACAAAACCTTGAATTCTTCTGGGGAAGTTGTTGAACTGGATGAAGGATCAGTCCGACACATGAGAGAAACCATTGAAAGATTTGCTGGTGAAGCTCTAAGAACACTGTGTTTTGCTTATAAGAACGTTGGTAATGATTTCTCACCTGAGGACCCTATACCCTTCGAGTGCTATACTCTGATTGGACTTGTTGGAATCAAAGATCCTGTCCGCCCAGGAGTCAAGGAATCAGTTGCAATATGTCGATCAGCAGGCATTACAGTGAGGATGGTAACTGGAGACAACATAAACACTGCCAAGGCTATAGCTAGGGAATGTGGGATACTAACTGATGATGGTCTTGCGATAGAAGGCCCTGATTTTCGGGTAAAGAACACGCAGGAAATGCAGGAACTGATTCCAAGGCTACAGGTATGCACTCTAGAAGTTTTTGCATTGTTTCTTGTTTACTAGATTATCTCCAAGTCTGATATAGTTTCCCTTCAAAAGGTGATGGCTCGTTCTTCACCTATGGATAAGCATTTACTCGTGACACATTTGCGATCCACTGAAGTTGTGGCAGTTACCGGAGATGGAACGAATGATGCCCCTGCACTTCATGAAGCAGACATTGGCCTTGCAATGGGGATCTCCGGGACTGAGGTGCCAAAATCCTGTGACTGAAATGCTGCTCCACAAGCTTCTTATTCACCTTTTCTAAAGCTTTCACAGAATGATCCTTCATTTTCTTTCTGTGAATGTGAATCTTTACTCATCAGCTCTCTGTTCTTTTTTTCCCAGGTGGCCAAAGAGAGCGCAGATGTCATAATTCTAGATGACAACTTCTCAACCATTGTCACTGTAGCAAAATGGGGTCGCTCAATTTATGTAAACATTCAAAAGTTTGTACAGTTTCAACTGACTGTCAACGTGGTAGCTCTAATTGTCAACTTCTCATCAGCCTGCTTAACAGGTGTGTCTAGTCATTCAAAACAGTGTCTCTGAACTTGTGCTTCGGTTCTGGATAATGGATGCTGATGTCTTGATCATCATGGCTTTCAGGCAGCGCCCCTCTGACTGCAGTGCAGCTTCTTTGGGTTAACATGATAATGGACACACTCGGAGCACTTGCGTTGGCCACAGAGCCTCCCACAGATGAACTGATGCAGAGGCCTCCTGTGGGAAGAAAGGGAAAGTTCATCAGCAACGTGATGTGGAGGAACATCCTCGGACAGTCTAGTTATCAGTTCACTGTCTTATGGTATCTCCAGACTTCCGGAAAGGAGGCTTTCCATCTTCAGGGCGAAGACTCTGACTTGATACTGAATACCATTATATTCAACGCCTTCGTCTTCTGCCAGGTAAGACCTTTCACAAGAGAAACAAACCTCTGTCACAAAACAGATGGCAACAGTTGCTGTGGATGCAGGTTTTCAATGAGATCAGCTCCAGGGAGATGGAGAAGTTGAATGTCTTCAAAGGAATGCTTGTCAACTATGTATTCATGGGCGTCTTGGCCTGCACCATCCTCTTCCAGTTCGTGATCGTGGAGTATCTGGGAACATTTGCCAACACACATCCGCTCACGCTGTTCCAGTGGCTAGCCACGGTGGCGATTGGATTTTTTGGAATGGCGGTCGCCGTTGTTGTGAAGAAGATTCCGGTGGGTTCCAAATGAACAAGTGTTCTGACTGTGATCCACTTTCCTGTATTCCTCCAAATATGTAGAACTTAACAGTTCTGACCTATGGTAGTTATACAGAAGAACATGCAGCTATCTCTGCACCGCCCACAAAACTTGAATCCCATTTGTAACTGCAACCATCTCCATTCTTTCTTCAACCGGCAATCCCACAGCAGCAACAGGAAGGATGCTTCTTGACCCCGGCGGTTGTTTTCCTCAAATGTGGCTCGCCCCGCAGGAGCGCCGCCGTCACCTTGTCGCCAAAACCAGTGATATAGTAGGAATCAGTCTTGGGAGGAGCTTCGCTTGTACCTTGGCAGTTCGCGCCTATGCGACGGTGGCGCCATTCCGGTTCGCTCTGGGAGCTGGACGTGATGGCATCACCCCCAGGTCGCTGTTGCAAAGCCCGCTCGCTTGGAGCCGCAGTCCAGAAGGAGCTACCTGCAACTCAACCAACGGCTCTTTAGAGAGAGGGGGAGTCTTAAATGACGTCCAGACAACCATTCAAATTTCAATTGGAACATGATATCAAGAAAATAGTAAGCATTAGTAGTAGCCCATTTGCGCACATGCAATATTGTCGGCCGACGGATCCGTTCATGCACCGGACGTGAGTAGACTATGCCACCGGTCCCCGCCGGAAAACACAGATGGGGCTGGGCTCTACGTTGAAAATATAAGACAATGTCGTCCATAGCCTCGAATCTGAGAATCTTGCAGTACTTGATCTTCATTTCCACCATAAGCTTGATGGATGAAGCACTTCCACGGCAAATGAGATCTGAAGCAGGATGCCATTTTTGCAAACCAACGGCTGAGAACAAATCTAGAGTTCTTGTCCCCAATAAATGGCTACTGGTCCACTGATCGCTCCATGTGCTGCCGCCTTTTCATCCCATTTACAGTTCGCCTCCCTTCCAAAACAAACTCACATCAGAGATGAATAAGTCAGTTACATGTTTAAATGTCCTGGTTGGAAGGACAAGACTTCCCCATGGACAAGGAGCATCTTTGGACAGTCTGGATGCAGAAGGGTAGGCAACCAATTTCAGCACAGAATTGTACAGGTCTGGATTTAGATTTTCATGCCACATCTAGCACTCCAACAGTACCCTTTCATCCTGTACTGTAGGATCTTGCTCCTCGTCATCTCCTCGTATCCTAGACTTGGTGATGGATCCTAAGGAAGAAAAAGATGAGCACAGAGGTGAGTCATAAAGCGGGTTCGAAGCTAAATGAGATGCGCCATTCATCTCGATTTGCATCAAGTGATTAGACATGAATTATTGAATCCGAGCAGCTGTCATCTTTTACAATCCTTCAACAAGAAGTGGACCCGTACCCACTTCATTGTAATGAAAATGAGGCGCAATTATAATCCCCAAACAACAAAACCGCTGCTTACAACTTCCTGAAGCACTGGCCTTTGCTGAGAACAAGAAGCATTGGCTGCTCTGTGTTGTTGTTGAGATGGAGATCTGTAAATCCATCTTCCCACATGTGTTTCTGCTGTTCTTGTTTCAAGCACTTGCTGATCCGCAAGAAGGAATCCGGTCCAAGGATAAGGTGTTCAT
Organism: Utricularia gibba; assembly: GCA_002189035.1. Taxonomy (NCBI): domain Eukaryota; kingdom Viridiplantae; phylum Streptophyta; class Magnoliopsida; order Lamiales; family Lentibulariaceae; genus Utricularia; species Utricularia gibba. The sequence goes on along the minus strand of NEEC01000010.1, from coordinate 2,976,073 downwards.
AGTTCACATGGATAACTCACAAATGCCACAAACTTTCAGCAATCACCTTGACTGGTATGCTGAGTCTTTCAAGTCAGTATCTGACTCTGCTAACTTGCTCTACATATATAAAAGCGTGGTTCAAGGTTACTCGGTGAAGTTAGCCGAGGAAGAAGCTGGGTTGCTGGTGAACCATCCTGGAGTCTTACTGATCCAAGAAGATGTGAGGTATGATTTGCACACGACGAGATCCCCGGAGTTTCTTGGACTCGTCGATGATCCACCCTCTCTACCGGCATCTTCCATATCCAGTGATGTTATCATCGGACTGCTGGACACCGGCGTTTGGCCGGAATCCAGCAGTTTTAATGACCAGGGACTAGGTCCGGTACCTGCAAAATGGAAGGGTGTGTGTGAGCTGAGTGACGGCTTTAATTCAACAAGCTGCAATAGGAAACTGATTGGAGCAAGATCTTTTTCACAAGGATATGAAGCAGCATTTGGATCAATCGATGAAACAACAGAAGCAAAGTCACCTAGAGACGACGATGGCCATGGAACACATACCTCCAGCACGGCAGCAGGATCAGCTGTTGCTGGAGCAAGTCTCTTCGGTTTTGGTCAGGGTACTGCACGAGGGATGGCGAGGGGTGCACGAGTGGCCGTCTACAAAGTTTGCTGGACTGGAGGATGTCTCACAAGCGACATACTTGCAGCAATGGAGAAGGCCATCGAAGATGGTGTGGATATACTCTCATTATCCTTAGGAGGTTCAACCTCTGATTACTACTCAGACATCATTGCACTTGGAGCATTTGCAGCAGCATCAAAAGGAATCCTGGTATCATGCTCAGCTGGAAATGAAGGGCCTTCCCAAGGGAGTGTGTCGAATGTTGCGCCGTGGATTACGACAGTTGGAGCAGGGACAATGGACCGCCAATTTCCGTCGTACGTCACGCTAGGAAATGGAAAGAGGTTCACCGGAGTATCTCTCTTCAGTGGGAAGCCTTTACCTAGCACCACATTGTTCCCATTAGTATATGCAGGAAATGCTAGCAGCACTTCTTATGGACGTTTATGCACAACAGAAAGTCTAATCCCAGAAAAAGTGAAGGGAAAAATCGTTGTATGCGACAGAGGTTTGAATCCCAGAGCAAGAAAAGGGCTGGTGGTGAAAAATGCAGGGGGAGTCGGTATGATTCTAGCAAATACAGATGCCTATGGAGAAGAGCTGCTTGCGGATGCACATCTGATACCTGCGGCCGCTGTTGGCCGAGCTGCCGGAAGTGAGATCAAAAGGTATATCACCTCTGAGATGAATCCGAGTGCTACAATTGCAGCAGGAGGCACACAATTGGGAATACAACCATCACCTGTTCTAGCAGCATTCAGCTCCCGGGGTCCAAATCCAATCACACCAGGAATACTCAAGCCTGACATAATAGCACCAGGAGTTAACATACTTGCTGGATGGACAAGAAAAGTTGGACCTACTGGACTAACCGAAGATGAGCGCTTTGTTGACTTCAACATCCTTTCTGGGACTTCAATGTCTTGCCCACATGTAAGTGGAATGGCAGCTTTCATAAAAGCTGCTCACCCAGAATGGAGCTCTGCAGCTATAAAATCAGCACTGATGACAACCGCATACAAGGGATACAAAAATGGTGACCGAATCCAGGATCTGGCCACCGGACACCCTGCAAATCCATTCGATTATGGTTCAGGGCATGTGCAACCAGTTTCAGCCCTTGATCCAGGTCTTGTGTACGATGCCAGCATCACTGACTACATCAATTTTCTATGCGCCATAGGGTACAGCTCAACCATGATCAAGATCATCTCAAAACAGGACTATTCCTGCAAGCCTGACCAGAACTACAGCGTGGCAGATCTAAACTACCCATCATTTGCAGTTCCCTTCCAGACAACATCAAGCCAAAAAGAGGGGCATAATGCACCGACCGCGCTGAAATATACAAGAACATTGACAAATGTTGGCACTCCTGGAACTTACAAGGTGGCAATTTCCCAGGAGACAAATGCAGTCAAGATACAAGTTCAGCCAGAAGAGCTTACTTTCAGCATGCCAAACGAGAAAAAGACTTACACTGTTGCGTTCAGCGCTGGCTCAATGCCGGCAGGAACAACAAGCTTTGGTAGCTTGCAATGGTCAGATGAAAAGCACGTGGTTAGCAGCCCCATTGTATTTAGCTGGACATAGCAGAACAAATGCATGATTTGCAGTGAAAACTCCATTGCACATAGCATCTGTATTGGTATGGAAGATGAAAAAACTTAGTATTAATATTTTTTTGATATAATCTCCCTGGGCTTTTCTGTTTCCCTCCCTACTTTGAATCACTGATAGTTGACGCGAAACTCTGCAATTTTTAAAGGCAACCTCCTTACGTATATTACCATGAATCCTAGTTACCTCCTAACCAACAACGAAACCACAAAATTAAATGCAAATCGATAGGCTACAGAGAAAAGTGGCGGTCAGCAGTTCCAACCAGAAACCCAACAAGAGCCTCCCACCCATTGAATCAATCAACTCAGAGAATTAAAGACCACTGGAGAAGAACAGCCGGCTCCAAGATTCAACGAGGACTCCGCCGATAGGAGACCAAATATTCCCTAGACTAGATTTTTCAGCCAACTCCTGAGAAGAAAAAAAAAAGGAACTTTTCTTCCTGCTTTCTTTACCCAAATCTTGCATTCACTGTATTGAGAGAATTTCAATGTTTCAAGGATGCAATAACGCAGATTCATGCGATGCAAGATTTCGACGGTGCCTTGAATTTGATCGAGCTCCCGCCATTCGTTGAAACCACGCTACCAATGGGCAAAATATATTCCAGTCCGAGAAATTGAACCTAAAGCCCTATTCTTTAAATTTGGTTTCATTTATAACTGCATTCTACCTCTTAATTCGTATCCGGTCGATTGTCCCATAAATCTAACGTCTTTCTTCTTCACCGTTCTTTCAACTGTGGTAAAAACAAGGAGCTTGATCAACAGAAGCCCTAGATCATCCACGCCCACTTTCCACAGCAAATTGCACATTCCCCCATACGCAAAAATTGTGGACAAAACCCTAGTTAGTCTCTAACACCGCATCTAAGCTATGGATCGAAGCCAAATGATACCTAAATGTTGTTGGGGAACAACGATTCAAGAGAAAAACCGTCGGCACATGATGGAGTTTCGTTGCGACGAACGGGATATCGCGCCAAAAGGGCTGATTTTACGACCGGAGTAACTTTCCGGTCCAATCAGCGCCGCAACCCCACTCCCAGGTGACGACAGGCACATAATTGGACCAATACCCGCTAAATCGGGCCGGATCGGCCCACGTCCCGTTGGGCCTACAAATCGGGTTCTTTTTCCCTATACCTTATCAACAAAATAAAAGGTGCGAGTGATGCCATACGAAATAAACGTAAATATTTTAATTAATAATTATTTAAATTATTTGGATTTAGATTAATATATTTTATATAATTAAAACAAAAATTTCATTTAATATACATATATTTTTACATATGTATAAAATAATAATATTTTTCTAGATATATTTAAAACAGATAACATGTCTACCAAATATATTTAAAATATAAAAATAGTATTTTATTTGATTTATCAAATGGATAACATATCATTCTCACATTTATTTATGTGAAAAATAGTAATTTAATTCTATTTAAATAATTATTTAAAAAAAATAAACCTTATTTTTGAGCGTGAACCGCGTGAGCAATTGTTTATTTGTGTGGAATTTTTGAATTAAAAAACAAAAAGAATAATGAAATGGGACACATTATCGTTATTTTTGGAAGGTTCAGGTGGTGACAACTGACAAGAACCCCATCCGGGAAAAATATATGAATATAATATTCGGTGCGGGGCGCGTGGCCTAAAAATAGTGAGATTTTATTTTTTAATTAAAAATTCACCCCTCTACCTTGGAATAAAATCATTCAAATAATAATAATAAATTGCATTTTGTGTTTTAAAATAATAAAATGTTTATTGAAGCCGAACATGGAGATGGGATGAGAATGATAAGAAGTGGGTGTCATCAAGTTTTTTTTAATTTATTTAAAATATAAAATAAAAAAACTAATTTAAGAATTTAGATTTTAAATGTATGATAGGAGAAGTATTTGAATTTTTGAGTTTAAATTATTTAAATATAAATAAAAGGTTTTAAACATAATGTATAATACTTTTATTTTCCTAGAGAATATTATTGAACTTATTATCATACTTTAATTTTAAATAAAACACATTAAAATCATATCTAAAACACCTATCAAATGGCACAATAGGATATAGAATATGATATACCAATCAATATAAATGTTAAAAATCAACCTTTTTGAAAGATTAAATTAGTATTAATGTATAACTATGTAAATGCATAATTTAGAAAATTGTATAGAATAAGTTTTTTATTAAATTGTATAATTCTAACTAGTTATTTTAGATATTTTATTTTAAAAAAGTAATGTAAAAAAAATATCAAACGGTGCAGTTGGACAATTTTTTTTTTAACTTTCAGTTTTTTCAAATTATTTTTCAATAAAATAAACTGGCGCAGACGGCGAGGATAAGCATGGTGACGGAGCAGCTCAGGGAATCAGCCGGAAGGCGCGCATTTTGTTGATGGAATTGACGAAGGATTTTGTGGTGTCTCTGAACCCCAGAAACCCGAACTCCTTGTTCTTGTTCATGCTGCAGAGCGTCTCCTTGTTTCTGAACACCACGTCGGCCAACCAGAAGGCGGCGATGTCCCTGAGCTTCGTCGGAACCAGATCATGCTGCTTCACAATGGCGTCCCAAACCGGCTCCTTGTCCTTCATCAGGTCCTCCAAGAGTACTGGCTCTTTCCCCTCGAAGCCCACCGCCTGCAGATCGAACTCCTTCGCCAGGACATTCCACATGTGCTTCCATTTGAACACGTCGCCGTTGTTCACGTTGAAAGCCTGCGAGCGGGAATAAAAGAAACGAATTACATTTAGTGGAAAGAAAGTAGTCATTCTGATGCGAACGAATACCTGATTTTTGGCGCCGGGGGCCATGGCGGCCCATATGAAGTGCTCCGCGAGGAGATCGGAGTCCACGGCGTCCCACAGACACGTCCAGGACACATCAGTGCCGGTGTACACAAGGGGCTTGTTTTCGTACTTGCAGATGGCAGCGTAAACAGACAGAGTGCTCACCGTGTTCATCATGCTGCAGGGGGAGAACCCGAAGATCAGAGCTGGGCGGTGAATTGAATACGCGATGTTCTTCCGCGCGGTCGCCGATTGGATCAAATCCTCGAGATTGTAATAGAAATTTTCCTGTTTCAATCTGGGTAAATCTTCGTAGAACGGGCAATCGTGAGGCTGATTTGTGCTGTCCATTTCCGCCATGTTTCCCCAGTAGTACTTGATTCCGGTCTGTAACCCCACGTGTTTCAGATTAACGGCGTTCGGGATGACGGCGTCGAGGACGTTCCGGAACATCAGGGTGTTGAGTTCGCAGTCCTCAGATCCGGTCCACGAGACGTAGAAGACATGTGAAACGTCCGTCAACGGAGCCAGTTTCGCCTGAGTTTCCTCTGTATTCGCGATATCACACTGAACATACTCCACCCGAAGAGTCGCCAGCCATTCGGGGGAGGGGCGGCGCGCCACGCCGTATACCTTCCACGGGCCGCCAGGAGTGCCGGCGTACGACAATGTTTCCGCGAGCCCGCTTCCCGCGATTCCCGTCACGCCGATTATCAAAGCTACGCTCTCCGGCTTCTCCGCCACCGTGCCATTCGCCTGCAACCTTTTCTGCGCAATTGAATAAGAAGATCATGAGAATGAGAGATGAACTTCTGTTTCCACCTTAATAAAATATTCAAAGACAAGTCAATAACTTGCCGGCTCGATCTCCCCGATCGACCGGCGGTACCACCAGCTCATCGTATCGGTGTACATTGTGGAGAGAAAGCACCTAACAAGCTACGAATGAAGAAAGCGTCGCCTGCATCTGGTCCGAAGAGGTTCCTGAGCTCCTCTTTTATACTGACTAAATTCAATTTTCCTCCAAGAAAAATAAAAAAAATAATTCCGGAAGAAAATTCTTGACCATTACCTCCTCAATCATTATCCTTGCAATAATTTTCTAAAAAATATTTTTTTTAAATTACAAGTAAAATATACCTAAAAATACATGTGAGGAGGCATATGCTGCCAAGCTATGGACAGAGGAAGAGGGAGAGCATCTTCCAATCTGTTACTAGGCGGCTCTGGTCTGCTTCATCTTTTCAACTGAAGCAAGGATCTTCTTGCCGTACAGATTCCGATGCATGGACGGCGCGTGGCGTTCGATCATCGTCATCAGGGCATTACATTCATGGCCCTGATGGCGATGCAAGGCGTCTGTGAATAGTGCAGAAGCGAGGGATGGAATGGAGGGGGTGATCAGATTGTCTTTCTTTACTTTTGATACCTGGAGGGCTGTCTGGATGACATAGTTTCCGAATGGATCGGTGAGGAGGGAGGAGCCATCGTGGCTCGCGAGTAACTCCCTGATGACTTCTGCACGAGGGGCTTCACCTGATGCTTTGAGGAAGGCCTCCACCACATTGCTTGCATATTTGTTGCGGGAGAGTGCTGTGAAGCTTCCTTTGAATGCTCTCAGGAGATCAGCTGTGGCATCCGAAATGTTGAGCCCGATCACGCACTGAACTACGTAGTTACTGGGAAGGGAGTGAATCAGGAGTCAGTGCAGAAATAATGGAGAGGAAAAGGTTGTATGCATCAGTACCCGTAAGGATCCTCAGCCAGGCTGCGTGCATTGGCAAGGATTTCTCTGATCAGGAGGTCTCTTGCTGTTTCATCACAGTTCTCCATGCAGGATTGCAGCACACAGCAGCCACTTCTGTTGGTTGCAATTTCGAAGCATTCTGATGTTAACTTCGCAATAAGATCCTGTGAATCAGAGACAAGAACAAACTTCATGAAAAGTTCATATGGAGATCGAATTCTATCTTCATGTCTTATGCCATCAAACTGAGGTTCAGGCTATATCCTCTACATGTAGGAGCAACTCAGAAACAAACAGAAGCCTGAAATTCGTAAAGCTGTAGTCTTTAATAAGCAGAAACACGATCAGCAGGCTAAGCATCAGAACTAGAACACTTGATACCAACTTGTTCCTAGACTGAGACACCTACAGCCAAGCACAAGCTTCAGATCTAGTTCCTTGCTACAAACCCATATGCAGCTTGTTAAATAAAAGCCGCTCTTTACTCATGGAAGGTGATCAACCTTCGTGCTCAGTGAGCTGCAAGTTCAATGCCTTAACAATCCCTGATCATTGTTAAAACAGAAAGAGTAGAAGATTATTACCGCAGTGTGGCTCCTATGGAAGTTCTTGACACAGTACTCTATAACATGCTGCCCATTCGTATCAGTTGCTAACACACAAGCATCAGGGATCAATGCGACCACGATCATAGATACTTGCAAAGGTGTATCCAGGAGCTCCAGGATCTTATGCACTGCTTTAACCCTGAGTAAACCGACTAAGTGTCAATGTATGCAAAAGGACAACTGCTACGAGAATCTAAGCTGCAAAAATGTTAAACTTGAACTCATTTGTACCCATGTTGGTTGAGGCATATGTGGAGGAACACAGAACGGAATCTGGTCACGGCGTTAACGATCCTCGTCTTCTGGTCCCGACTGCACCTCTGGAAAAGGGTCTTAATGAATCGACTCCCGAACTGGTTCTCCATAAGATCACCCAAATTGTTCACTATTTCTGGGAGTACTGCTTCGATTTCATCCATGGTAACCCCATTTTCTAAAATCGAGCACAGCGCGATGCACCAATCTTGATTTTTGGCCAATGGGACTATTTTCCCTCTCATGGTGTTGAAATCAAAACGGTTCGGTTTCTGGGTGCCACACTCGGAAGAGAAAAAGAAATTGCTCGGTTGCGGGGAAAATGACGGAAGTCGCAACCGGCTATTGGCGGCCACTGACAAAAATTCTCTGCCATGCAACAGAGAGCTGCCATAATTATCGAAATTGGCTCCTAAACATCCTTGTCCCTGATTCCACTCCAGCAACGGTGAAGGGCAGTGATCTCCATCATCAATATATGAGCTTCTTCCCCACAAACCCAATACCTCCCCCGTTCCGTGGGCGCCACTCGACCCAATAGCCCAGTTTCTGTTGCTGCAGGTGCTACTTTGTTGCTGAGGATAGGAAAAAGGGTTCCAAATCCCCCAGAACTCAACCACAAAGGACAAGGTTCATCCGTACGACAATAAGAGGAAACATGGGCGGCGGCGGCGGCGGCGGCAGAAGCGTCCGATCGAAAATCGTCGGAAAGTTTGAGCGTAGAAAAACCCCACCGAAGACCCTGATCGGAATCTCGAAGTTTATTGGACGAAGTGGTCGCATTTTCCGGCGAAAAATCAGGCCAAGCGGTGTAAAAGGGATTGCTTATCGACCCTGCATTTTCCAGGGCTTCCTCCTCCATATCCGCCATCGCGATACTCAAGCGCAGTAGCCTCTTCCTTTTAAAATTATTCCAAAATAATATTCCCAAAAAAAATTCTCCTTTTTTTAATAATACTTTTATCCCAAGTTTTAAAAACACGTTTAATTCAAATTGGCTTAAATAATTTTAAAAAATTAAAACTATTATTTAAACACATCTTATTAATTGTCCAATTTAATCATTAATTTGATTTACATAATTTTAAAATAATTATCTATCCCATCATACACTAAAACACAATTTTCACCAATCAAAATAAAATAAATAATGGAAAAAATGATGTGAAGGCAGTATGGCGAAGAGGTTTGAAAATTGGAATTTTTGCCTCGATTTTGGACATAAACATCACTTTCCCAAATATTTAATGATAATTTTCTTTTTTTTTTGTATTGTAGGTTCGGCGTGTCTGGACACAAAGAAAAACGGCGCCGTTCCGGATTTTAGGCAATTGCTCATCCTACAAATTAGGAAAATGGGCATTCGAACATCACCACCGCAAATATAGTAATTTTTATGATCGAAACATTTGTCACATTAATAAAAAATTTGTGTTTTATTATTTAAATACGTATATAATAATAGTTTAATACAAGAATTTTTTATAAAATAATTGTAAAACATTTCGAATTGAATATTTAAAAACTCGACTTCTAGTTGATTTTTGTTAAACAATTCAATTTTCAAATTATATATATATATATTTATATTTATATCAAACATAATATCATTTTAAACATATATATGCAAAATTCATGTATAAAAAACTATTTTAATTATATAAAATATATTTACCTAATACCCAAAACAAGTAATTGGGCTTTCTGACTCCAGGCCGATTTCCTATTCAGGAAATGTTTCCTTGTTTGGTATCCCAACTCTTTGTCCCGTTGAAAGTGAACCTTTACCGCAATTTGTAACGTTATTGCAACCCCTCCTTAATCAAGTTCACACAAGTGGGGCCCGCGGGAATATGAATCCCTCGTACGGACGGGAGTTAGCACTAATGATGGGATTAATTAGGACGACCACTTGGTATTTGATATAATTATTTACGTCTGCAATTGTATATATTTATTTATTTTATAAATGTAATTCTAAATGCTTTATAATTTACACAATTATATTTTTTAAGAAAATTTTATTATTGTTTTTTTTATCTTTTTTAAACGTATTTATTCAATATAATATTAATTTACATAGATTTATACAATTTTTATGAGCCCATTTTCAATTTTATTTTGAAATACATATAATATGAGCTAATGGGCTTAGGGTTTAGAGTAGTTGGGCCAGCTCCTTCCTGGGCCTATACTTGGCCACAAGAGGAATCAGCTTAGGCATTGTTAGCCCAGAGGCTTCCGTCATGTCCACCATTTCTTCCGCCACCCTGCGCCACTCGAAGCACTGGATCAAAGCTCCTATCGTCAATCCAACGACGTGCATTGCCAGATTCTCGCCGGGGCACCCTCGCCGTCCGTACCCAAACGGCAGCATCATTATGCCTTCGCGTGTGCCGCCGTCGTTGCCAAGGAATCTCTCTGGTTTGAACCTCAGTGGCTCGTCCCACAAATGGGGGTCGTTTTGAATCGCCCAGGCGTTCACTAGAAGAACTGTTCCTCGAGGAACCCGGTGATTTGAAACGAAGCATTCGGCTGAGGATTCATGGGGGACGAGCAGAGGCCCTACTGGGTACATCCGCAATGTCTCTAATATGATTGCTTTGAGATATGGGAGATGGGGGAGATCCGAGTCTGCGATTAGCCGTGAATTTCCGGTGACGGCGGCGATTTCGTTCTGGGCTTTGGTGAGAGTTTCGGGATTGTTGAGAAGAAGAGATATTGCCCATTCCATTGTTAGGGCCGATGTGTCTGTTCCTGCGGAGAGCATTGTTTGCATCATTCCTTTGATGAATGTGTCGGAATAGGAGTCGCCGTCGGATTCTTTAAGGAATAGGAGCACTGAGATCAGAGTTTGACGAGGTTTTGGGGATCTTTTGTGTTCGTCGATCAGATCCTGCATCAAGCTGTCTCTTTTTCTCTGGAGAACCTCCATTCTGATCTGGGTTTTGTCAATCCCGATAGACCGGAGAAATGGTAAGAAATCCCCCATATTGTTGGCGCCGGTCACGGCGAAAGTCTCACTGACTATCTCCTTGAACCTTTGCCTCTCTTCCAAGCTCGCGGTGTCGCCGCCCTCATCAGAATATCGTTTACCCCCAATCATCATCATCAAAATATTCAGAGTGAGTTCAAACAGCGCAGATTTCAAGTCAACCACCACAAATCCATCAGAATCACCTTCGCGATTACACAGCCGCCGTACCAGCGATCGAACTTCGTCTCTAGCGCATCGGCAAACGCCTGGATACGAAAAGCAGACAATATCTCAAGAGAAGCTATGCGTCTCAGATTGCGCCAATACTCGCCGTAGGGCGCCCAAACAAGAGTCGAGCAGCCGTACCCCAGGATCTCCCCAGAAAGAAACCTGGGACGGTTAGCGAATACGACGTCGTTTCCCTTGAAACATTCTTCCGCCGCTGTCGGTGATGAGACGACGAGGACGCGGCGTGATCCGGCTTGAAGCAGCACCACGGGGCCGTGTTTCTGTGAGATGGCGGCCAAGGACCGATGAAGCGGTTTCTTGAAGAGATAGAGATGGCCGATGATCGGAAAACAGAGGGGTGGGCTCGGGGGATAGCCGTAGAATCTCCGGCGACAGAATGGAGCCAAAGCCGAGGCGCAGACAAACAAGAAAAGCGAGAGGAGGCAGACCGCGCTGACCATTTCCATTGCAAGAGGACTGAGAAATTTGGTCTGCCGCTCCGAAGTTCTTACTCCGTCTCCGGTCGCCAGAATTGAGGAGCTGAATTGATATTATTCATCACAGTTTTTTTTAAAGAAAAGAATTATTATTTCAATATTTGGTGATACGATGAAACTTTGTCGTACACGCGGACCGCGAAAGCCGGCTACGGTGGGCCCCGCCCTAAAATCCAAAATGAAATTGAAATTCAAATTGAAAAATTTCAACCCGATTTTGCGCTCAAACGAGCGTTTTCCGGTTTTGTTTTTGTTTACCGCATGGAAAAAAAATCCCCCGCTCCTTCAAAAGTTTCAAACCGCCGTCGACGATGGCGGCACACACGAATTTAACACCCTCCTTATATACGAGTCTCGGGTCGGGATCCCCATCATCAGCCTCCGGTGCTCTATCATCCTGCGGTTCCTCTTTCTGTTACCGGTAAATGGGGAGTCGCGAAAACGCCCAGAGAGTCACCCGATTGGCTGCCAAGAGAAGGGCTGGACAGGAAGCGCTGAATAATCCTCCGATGAATAAGCGGAACAGAGTGGTTCTGGGAGAGATTCAGAATCTGGGTTGTATCGAAAGCGCGAATCTTGATGATGGGAAGGGGAAATGTAAGGCCGAGAAGAAGGGGTTTGTGAATTCGAAGGAAATCGTCGTTGCGAAGGAGAAGATTTCTGCGGTTGATCAACCTCAGATATGCGTGGACTATGGTTCTGATATATATCAATATCTTCGTAAGATGGAGGTTCGCTCACCTTCCTCTGCCCACATGTTTCAGCATTGATCTCAACTTGTTACCAATTCCAACTGTTGGCTTTTTTCCTTTCAGATGGAGATTAAGAGAAGACCATTGTCGGATTACCTAAAGAAGGTTCAGATTGATGTAACTGCAAACATGCGGGGGATTTTGATAGATTGGCTCGTCGAAGTCGCTGAGGAGTTCAGGCTTGAACCTGATACACTGTATTTGTGTGTTAATTACATCGACAGATTCCTGTCTAGGAATGTTGTCAATAGACAGAAGCTTCAACTTCTTGGAGTCTCCTCAATGCTAATTGCTTCGTGAGTTTCTTCTGCATCATCTCTGTCCAATCTTTTGGCCAAGGAACACCCTTTTGAAGCTCTGGGTAACATGTTTTTGGATTTTCTGTTACAGAAAATATGAAGAGATTAGCCCTCCAAGTCCCGAGGAATTCTGCTACATAACTGATAACACATACACCAAGGAAGAGGTTTTGAAGATGGAGTCTGATATCCTCAATTCCCTTGGATTTGAAATGGGAAACCCCACAGTGAACACATTTCTACGGTAAGAGTCTTAGATTTGCATTACCTTAACTGCCTGTGAGCCTTGATTCTGAAAAAAGGAACCTTGGTTTCTTGCCTTGATTGCAGACCAGTTACCGATGTTGCCCTTGAAGACTACGAGGTATTTTTCACTCATCTTCTGTGTTTATCACATCGGATAATGCGATGTTCCTGATCAGTCTGTAATGTGCGTTGTTGCTGCTTCTTCTGCAGAGTGAGGATCCGGAACTGGAGTTTATGGGATGTTATTTAGCAGAGTTAAGTTTGTTAGACTACCAATGTGTGAAATTTTTGCCATCTTTAGTTGCTGCATCAGTCGTTTTTCTTGCCCGATTCATTCTTCGTCCTCATCTCCATCCTTGGGTACTACTCGCTACATACTTCAATTCCATGGATTGCGTTCTCCAATCTTCGTCTAAACCAGTAAAATCTTCACATTATGCAGAGTTCATCCCTGCAACAACATTCAGGGTATAAAGCGAAAGAGCTGAAAGAATGCGTCACCATCCTACATGACTTGCAATCAAGCCGAAGCGGAGGCTTACTGACCGCTATTCGAGATAAATACAGCCATTCCAAGGTCTGTTCCTAGCTTCCCATCGTCTTTGATCGCCCCAGAGCTACTCTGACCTTGAAGCTACTTCTCTGTTACAGTTCGGCTCCGTCTCAACGATCCCTTCGCCATCAGAAGTTCCTTCTCAGTTTTACGACGACTGAATGGTGCTTCGGGCTCTTCATCGCCGTCGGCTGAGTGCAGGCTTGCGGAGAGACGATGTTAGCCCTGGATCATGTACAGATTCAAGCATCTGTCGATGCTTATTGGAAAGAGCATCCTCTGCTTCTTCTTCCATTTCAGAACAGTAGCATTTTTTGAATAGAAATTAATGGAGGATATACCACCTCGGCAGCATCTTACAGGCCTTCGTAGTTCGTAGACCGGGGACGAAGCTTAAATACTGAATTGAAAATGAAGCCCTAATTACCAAAATCGGGATCCGCCATGTCTGGAAGCGGGTATGCGACGCCTGGATCCGATGTACCGGAGCCCTTGTTAAAGCTTACAAGGTCACCTTATTCTTTCAGCATATGGCCTCCGACGGGGAAGACGCGCGAGGCCGTGAGGAACCGTCTGATCGAAACTCTGTCTACGTCGTCGGCGCTATCGAAGAGATACGGTGCGATTGCGTACGATGAGGTGGTGGGCTTCGCTAGGCGCGTTGAGGAGGAGGTGTTTCATGCTGTTGGTTTGGAAGCGAAATGTGAGGAGCGCGAGATCTTGCATCTTTATTCCAAGGAGATAAGCAAGAGAATGCCGGAGATGATGAAGTCGAGATCCAAAAAATCAGATCATTCTGGTTCGAATGCCGCCGCGAAATCTTTTGATTTGAACATTCCGGCACAAGCCGAAGACCACGCTCCGGCGGCGCCGTCGGTTACGAATGAATGATTTAGCTGGTGATCAAACCCGGAGACGGCGAACCGACTACAGTTCCAATGCCTCTGTTCCGGAAATCTATTACATCATTCACTCAATCTGCTTATCTCTGTTTCTGTTATGAGCTGTGAATCATGAAATGGTTGCTTTCTCTACGTTTTCAGTAGCTGTTTACAGTAGAAGAATATCGTCTTCTTCTTCAAGGAGCATGAGCTGCAATGGCCCTTTCTTCTTTCAAATTCCAATACATTTTAAATCCCTTCATGGAGATTACGCAGATCAGGATGGATCTGTTCAGCTGAAAGTACCGACCTTTAAGCCCATCATCAGGTCACGGATTGATGGTGAAGACTGATTCCCCTCTGGTTGGAAGCTAGCCATTGGTCAAGATTGAAGCTTTCTGGTTTCACATTACACAAGGAGTTAAAATTCAAATATGGACCATGTCAACCTTACATTCAAATAACAAAGATCGTATCTTGATGAACGCTAAACTAGTCATCCATTCTGTTAAACTGGGAGCTGTCTTTGCATGCTAACATTGATTATGGTTTAGCAGAACAGATGACAGGAGATCCAAAGCATGTCCATGAACTGAGAAAACGTACTTCTTCTTCTCTGTACAGTGGGTAGTTCTGTGATGGCCCTTTTGGTCCCTGCTTTTGAGGAGGTGCAAAATTTGTCCATGAACTGAGAAAACGAGCTACTTGCCTCTACTTCTCGGTGCACAAGTTAATCCTCTGATGGCCCTTTTGGTCCCCGGGCTTTGAGTCTTTGACAGGAAGATGATGATGCGAAATCATCACTTGTTTTGGTTCGTCGTCAATCGATCTGGCTGATTCCCATTCTCTTGATCACCGCATTTTGAACGGCCTCACTCTGAAAGCAGAAGCCGGTTTGCTCAATCCTCGACATGTAACTCCTCACTTCCTTCCTTACCATCTCCTGCATCACCGACATGAACTCCGGGCTGAAAAACTGTTTCTCAGAGGGGATCCCTGGCGAGGAAAAGAGCTGATTGGGAACAGATTGGACTGCTGATGGGTGCTTTAGCGGAAACGAGGTTGGGTTAGGGTCGGGTACGGATTTTGAGTTGGGTTCGGTTCCAGGGAGTGAAAGGGAGAGGGAAGTTAACGGATCCGCGATTTCAGGCGGCGGAGATTGAGAACCACCGGCGGATGAAGGAACTGGTCTGCACGTCGGATGACCTGTGTCGCTGACGTCAGATGCGGTCGGGCTACCCGGGTTGAACCTGGGTGTCGAAGGTAACGCGGAGGTGAGTGGCCCCACGCTCGCCGATCTTTTCAACGCCGGCGCCTGAGCCTCCGGATCGAAGGTCTTGAACTCCTCTGCCGACATTGAGAAACGCTTGCGCTTCAAAGTAGAGTTCCAGTGGTTCTTGACAGCGTTGTCCGTACGCCCACATAGGAGGCGCGCAATGGTCGCCCACCGGTTCCCAAACTTGGCGTGGGCGCGAATGATGGCCTTGTCCTCCTCCCGCGTGAAGGCGCGGTGCTCCACCTCTGGCGAGAGCTGGTTACACCACCGGAGCCTGCAGGATTTCCCGGAACGCCCCGGGACGCATTTGCTGATCACCGACCAGCACCTCGCCCCGTGCTCCTCCACCAACCGCCGCAGAAGATCGTCCTCCTCCGGGCTCCACGGCCCCTTTATCCGATCAGAATCCCTTCTAGCCGCCATCTCAAATACCCCAAAACCTAACGGAAATCGAATCTCACGTAGAAAGCGCGTTCGATTCAAGGGGGCGGAGTTTCAACCGACGCCACTGTTTGAAGGGATATTTATAGGAGAGCAAGCGAGGAGATCGATACGATAGGGATGACCGCTTTAGCCGGTTGAGCACCGCGGGTGCATGGGCAGTTACGCTCGCCCCTGGCATTGGGACACGTGTCATTCATCCAACGGTGCACCGGCACAAACCCACGGATATTTGTTTATTACTTTTTAGTACAACTATTTTCTGTTGACCGATTTTCCTCCCCAGTCACATACCCCCCAAGTAATTAAATATTGCTTTCGCGCATCCCCCGTCTCCGTAAAAAACTAAAAACTGCTGGCGGTGGGGGGTTCAAGTGCAATTAAAGTTAGCATGCGGGTGTCTGTTCAAAACAGCAGCCCACAAGTTTATAAAATCCGTATAATTATATTTTAAATATATTTACTAAATAGAATATTATTTTAAATTATTTCTATAAGTTGAAATTGGTGGAATTGTAATTTTGAAAACTGAGGGGCCTGAATGTGAAATTTGAAAGGCTAAAGTTGTTGGGAGGGGTCACACGGTTTTTTACAGCTGGCCGGAGAAGGAAAGGGAAAAGATCCGATGGATGGCGATGACGCGGCTGCGGCAGCTGTGTGTTGCTCCCATAGGCTCCATGGCGGGAGAAGCAGTTGTCACGTGCGTACCCACGCGGCGTGGGCCCACTCTCCTCCCTCCACACGAGTGCCAGCCATTTCTAGCAACATTGATAATATTCCCCTGGCTCTCGCACTCATCCACAGCGACGCCCGCCGTGGAAACATCCCCCGGAGGAGTGGACCACCGTAGCGTACATGCGCCCTCACCTTATGTAGGCTTCTACAATGTATGGATTATTAGAATATACACTATCACATTTATATATGAAATTGAAATAATAATATATATAGAAAATTATGAATCAATATTAATTGATTGGTTTTAATATATTGTAATACGTGCTTATTATGTATTTGAATTTTACGTATAAGTTCACTCAATACATCGAATCGAATCATGAATTTCAATGGTGCGAGGCTTTGTCCTTGCCACGAGGTGAGATCCTTCTCAGGTGACAAATGCAGGGTATGTAACGCGTGGAGTCACCTTCAGCTGCTCAGAGATGATGGAGCGGGGGGAGAGGGGAGGCTGCTGCCGGCGGGTGACGGGGAGAATGCCCCCGGCGACCCCCTCTACTTCTCCACCAACCCACCGTTGATCCGTGGATTAAATCGGGTGAATCAATATTTCGAAAAAAAAACAAATAGGATAATATATAAAATAATCAAATCATTTTTATTATTTATTTTATTTGATTATCAATTCGTATTTTAAATATAATATTTAAAATACATATTTTTTTAACAAACAGTTGAAAACGTGGTTCTCCCGTCCCCCTCCCCATGCTTGATGATAACCAATTACACAACTCATCATTACCAAAAAAACAACACAATCATTTGTATTTCTCATTGATTCAATTTATAATAATTATAAATTAAATTATATTTATTTCAAATATTTGAATAAACCTTATATTGTGAAGTTTTTTTTAAAAAAAATTATGGATGAGGTTTATTTAGATGTACATCCTCTTTTTATTATCTAATATTTAATTCATTATTTTGAAATTATTCTTAAGTATTATTATAAATATCATATATCTTAAATATTACAATAACAAAGGGATATAATATGTAATTCTAATTTTATTAATTAAATATTATATAAAAATATTAGTTTACATTAAAATTATTAAAATTAAAATGAATTAGATCATCATTTTTATTTTAATCATCATTCAAAATCCTTTTCTAATCTTTTTGTTTGCAGAAATAATTGAGTTTAAATTTTAATATTTGGAAAAGATAAAGGAGTGCTTTAGATGGCATTTGTAGAAATGGGCCTGAGGCCTTTCTTGATGAAGGCCCATTGGGCCTGCACCCGTATCGACGCGCATGCGTTCTTCACTTGACCGGTGCTTGCAGCAAGAGATTTGGTTAGGGGCTGATCGGAGGAATTTGGTCGTTTCTCTAGTGGGATTTGACTTAATCTTGTTAACGCCGGCAGACTGAGCAGATTTGGCGGCCGCGGCGGCGTTAGGAAGGCCCTTTTCCGATTTGTAGAGTGTCGGTGGTCTTTGAGGAAAAGCTGTCGTCAACTGCACTTATTATTTATTTCGCTGCTAGTCTGATTTGGATGAAGTTTTCATTACGAAACTCTTATTTTTCTCCTCGGCTGGATCTGAAATCGACCCAGGCCAGAATTTGGGTGTAATGATTACAAGCATTTTTTCAAAGAAAAGTCAGTTGCGGTGTTGCGTTGCTACGGGTGGCAATAGAACTCCAAGCGAATTCTCATTTCGGTTCCGTGGTTGTCGTTTAAGCTGGAAAAGTCATGCCTCTTCGTCTTCCATCAGAGGTGGAAAAGCAAAACATCCATCCCTAACTTGCAGCGGACCTCACGACTGCCGGCGCAGGCCCACATGGGCCAGACTTATTCATTACCGAGATCCGGATCCTCGTCGTCCCCGGCCGTAATTCTCCAGTCGCCGTCGGGTCCGAGTAGCCAAAACCCAGATGAGATTACCGCTGATTTCGATGAACCCACCACATATGAGGTCGATTACACTTTAAATCTTCCTGACGAGTGCTTGTCGTGTGTGTTCCAGTCGCTCTCGTCAGGTGACAGAAATCGAGCATCTTTGGTTTGTCGGCGATGGCTCAGAGTCGAGGGTGAGAGCCGTCACCGCCTTTCTCTCGACGCCAAGTCGGAGCTTGCAGCCGCTGTCCCCCAGCTGTTTTTTCGATTTCATTCGGTTACAAAGCTTGCTCTTAAATGTGACCGCCGATCTGTTAGCATTGCTGATGATGCCCTGATTCTAATCGCGCAGAAATGCAGAAACCTCACAAGATTGAAGCTTCGTAGTTGCCGGGAGATTACCGATCATGGTATGACTGTTTTTTCTGAATATTGCAGGAATTTGAGGAAATTCTCTTGTGGCTCTTGTAGTTTTGGGGCAAAAGGCATGAATGCTTTGCTTGATAATTGTGGTTTGTTAGAAGAACTGTCGGTAAAACGTTTGCGTGGCATTAATGATGCTTCTGAAGCCATTGGCCCTGGTAAGGCTGCAGCCTCTTTAAGAGTTGTGTGCCTCAAGGATCTCTACAACGCCCAGTGCTTTAAATCTTTGATTCTTGGGGCAAAGAACTTGAGGAGTTTGAAGCTCTTTAAATGTTCCGGGGAATGGGATTCGCTCTTTGAACTTATAGCTGATAAGCTTGTTGGACTTGTTGAGATTCATTTGGACAAACTTCAGCTTAGTGATATTGGGCTTTATGCAATTTCAAAGTTTGTTAACCTTGAAATTCTTCATTTAGTGAAAACACCCGAGTGCACCAACAACGGTCTTGCTATTGTGGCATCAAAATGTAGGTTGCTGAGGAAACTCCATGTTGATGGATGGAAAACAAATAGAATCAACGATGAAGGATTGGTTGCTGTAGCTACTCATTGTCCCAATTTGCAGGAGTTGGTTTTGATCGGTTTAAATCTCACTTGCTTGAGCTTGGAAAAGTTAGCCACCAACTGTCAAAACCTTGAGAGATTAGCATTATGTGGAAGTGAAACCGTGGGGGATGCAGAAATATCGTGCATTGCTGAAAAATGCATTGCACTGAAGAAACTCTGCATCAAAAGTTGTCCTGTTTCGGACCATGGGATTGAGGCACTGGGCGCTGGTTGCCCCAACCTCGTTAAGGTAAAGGTTAAGAAATGCAGAGGCGTAACATCCGAAGGTGCAAGATGGCTGAGGGCCAGTCGAGGTTCTCTTGCAGTGAACATGGAAACTATAGAGTCTGAATTGCGAGAGGCAGCTCCTTTGCAAAATGCTGGTGGGGAGGAGATTGGTGCTGTTGATATTCCCAATACTCATACTCGAGCCAATGATACAGCTTCAAGCAGCACTGGGAGATCTGCTTCGTTTAAGACGAGGCTTGCCTCCTTCTCTCGGAGGAACTTGGCGCCATTTACCTTCCGGAGGTGGGCAAGCATGGGAGCCTACCGGACAAGGAATGCTTCGGAAGAGAGCTGATCGATGCAGGAAAGGCATCCATCCCAGTTGGGTATCTGTCCTATCTTAGCCTAGGAATTCTTCATCTCCCTCATGGATGCCACCATATTTGTTCTTCCATATGTCATGATCACCTTTGCTGGTATTAACGATTTTTAAAGCTGGATTATTTTGGATCTCTTGGTTTCAAAGATGTAACATGCTCTCTCTTAGCTTCGAGAAGAAAATGAAAAGATCTCAACTCTGTTTGTGACTTTTTCATGCAGCAAAAGAGTGACAAAAGTAAGAAACGTCACCATGGGATTGTATTCTGCTCTTTTCTTTTTCTTGGCTTGTTTCTGTGTTCTGGTTTGCTGGTGGAACTTTTTTAGACTTCAGTGGCTGTAAGAATCGATTCTATTGCCAAATGCAAATGCATTCATTTCTTGTCGCTGTTTATTCTTTGAATGATATTGGTTTGTGATTCTATCGAATTTAACTTATTCTATGAATGATTCTTGATTCAATAGCACAAAAAAAGTGAAGATTTTTTTGGCGTTGGAATGTTCAAAAAAAAATGAAGTTTTTTTTGACGTTGAGATGTTCAAAAAAAAAAAAAAAAAATGAAGTTTTTCTTACTTTTGGCGTATTCCTTAATTGTATTTTGGGGTTGATTTCAAATGTATCCTAATAATTATTTTCTATTTCGAAAAAAGAAGAGTGAGATTTGGGCTTGGGTTGTAAAGTTGGGCCTTGACCAGGGCCCAATTTTTAGTGTAAGCGTGGAATTAGATTATTGGATTTGTTAACTACGCGTGTGTGTCCATTAGCCGTTGGCTGGGCGTGAGAATAGACGGGTGCGATTTCGCCACCCTCTAGAGTCTAGGGTTTGTTAGGATAAAGAGGGCGAATTCGAGGGCTTCTCAGGCTGCGGTGCAGTTCCCCGCCCTGCCGCAGACCCAAAGCTTCTTCCCTTTGATTATCCTGCATTTGCATATCTTTAACCTCGAAAAATCATCAAAAAAAAGTTTCGTTTATTGTTTTATTGGACGTTCAATCTCATTGGATCCCCATCGGGATTATTGGTTGGTTGTTTCGGCTAAAAGGGGAAGAAGGGTTCGAAGATTTCTTGCAGGGATGGCGCAGGTTCAAGTGCAGCAACAGAGTGTGACGGGGACTCCGGCTGTTCAGAATGGTAACGCTGGAGTGGCGGCGACGGGGCAGTTTGGAACGACGTCATTGTATGTTGGTGACTTGGATTTCAGTGTGACGGACACGCAGCTCTTTGAGGTGTTCAAACAAATTGGTCCGGTTGTGTCCGTGAGGATTTGTCGCGACTTTAGTACGCGTCGCAGCCTTGGCTATGGTTATGTCAACTATATTAATTCTCAAGACGGTAAGAAGTTGCTATTTTTTCTGTTGAAGATATCGCGATCTTTCATAGATTATGCGTAGTGTTTACGTCGGATCCTTAAAAGGGGAATTCATTGGGTTTCCTATTGCATGAAAGGTTTAGTTATCGATCTGTGTTTCGGACGATGAAAACTAATATTCCGGATTGTAACGTTCTTTATAGTCTAGAAGGGTTTTGGATTTGCTTGTTGCTGAACATGGATTGGCATCCTGTGTTGATGTACAAAATCTTGTCTTGTGACCGAGATTTCCCTCCTTGTCTTCTACAAATGCCGTTTCTGTTTCTTTATATTGCCTTTGGGACTGGGTCACTGATCAGGTGTCCATTATTCTTCTTAATATCAGTCAAACCATTCCCTGCCTCATTCTGCTGCTGCAGAACCATAGTCTGCTTTGTTTTCTTCTGCTTTTTCATATGCCGCAAACGCTATTTACGTTTAATCTCTTTGCCTGGAATTTGGTTTAACCTTCTTTGCTGTGGTATTTCCGGTTACAGCGGCGAGAGCCATTGATGTGCTGAACTTCACGCAGATCAATAATAAGTCCATCAGAGTTATGTATTCTCTCAGAGATCCCAGTGCGCGGAAAAGTGGAACTGCTAATATTTTTATTAAGGTGACTGTATACATATATATAAATATTTTTGCATGCTTTGTTGTATCCTGTACTTTTTTGGTATAGCTTACTTAGATTTCCTTTCCAAGTCTCTTTATTGCTTATGTCTTCGATTTTCTTGTAGAATCTGGATAAAACGATCGATAACAAGGCACTAAATGACACCTTTTCAAGCTTTGGTAACATCCTTTCATGCAAGATTGCAACTGACAGTAATGGTCAGTCTAGGGGATATGGCTTTGTACAATTTGACAATGAGGACTCGGCACAAAGTGCGATTGATAAGTTAAATGGGATGCTGATCAATGATAAGCAAGTGTATGTTGGGCATTTCCTTCGCAAGCAAGAGAGGGATGGGGCATCAGATAAAAACAATTTCACTAATGTTTTTGTGAAAAATCTCTCTGATTCTACCACTGATGATGATCTGAGAAGCATTTTTGGAGAATATGGAACCATTACTAGTTGTGTGGTGATGAGGGAAGCAGATGGGAAGTCTAAATGCTTCGGATTTGTCAATTTTGAAAGTGCTGATGACGCTGTCAAGGCAGTTGATGCCCTGAATGGGAAAAAAATTGGTGACAAGGAATTGTATGTTGGTAAGGCTCTGAAGAAGTCAGAGAGGGAGCAAGAACTGAAAAGTAGATTTGAGCAGGGTCCCAAGGAAGTTGCTACCAGGTTTCAGGGAGTTAATTTATACATAAAAAATTTAGATGATAGCATCGATGAAAACCGATTGAAGGAATTATTTTCTGAGTATGGTTCAATCACATCATGCAAGGTTTAGCTCTGTGCTTTTTAGAAATTGTATGTGGACTCTGTTTCCATATGGCATGTTCTTACCATATAGTCATCCGTTTTTGCAGCTCATGCGAGATGCTGGTGGTATTAGTAGGGGTTCTGGTTTTGTTGCCTTCTCAACACCAGAAGAAGCTTCCCGAGCTGTAAGTTGATTATAACATTCTGTAGCATTTTCTGATGTCTGATGACTAGCTCCGTTGACTGCTTTTGGTCTGAGTTTTAGCTTTCTGAAATGAATGGAAAAATTGTGGGTAGCAAGCCACTCTACGTCGCTCTGGCACAGAGAAAGGATGATCGTAGAGCTGGGTTGCAGGTAAATTCTCGGATCTTCAATGTTGTGATAGATCCTACCCAGTAGCAGGATTCTACTCTGAGTCATCTCTGTGCTCCCTTTACAATGCTAAAAAACTGTTTCTGCCATTGCAGGCCCAGTTTTCTCAAATGAGACCTGTTGTCCTTCCTCCATCTCTTGGTCCTCGCATGCCGTTGTATCCTCCCATTGCTGCTGGGATGGGCCCACACCTATTCTATGGCCAAGCTCATCCTACTCTGCTTCCTCAGGTATTTTTTGCCAACAAATGTGTTGAAATTTGTTCCAGAAGATGTTGAATGCCAAATATTTGTTTACATTGTTTTTGTAGGCCGGATTTGGATATCAGCAGCAGCTTGTTCCTGGAATCCGCCCTGGTGGTGCTCCCATGCCGAATTTCTTCGTCCCAATGGCACCATCCGGTCAGCAGGGACAGCGCCTGGGTGGTCGAAGAGGCACGCCTGGTCCAGTGCAACAGTCTCAGCAACCTATGCACCTGATCCAGCAGCAGGTAAGTATAAGCTCATCTAATCTGCCTAGTTGGTCTCTTTCCTTTTCAATTGAATGAATGTCGCTGGTTCTTCAGATGCTGCCGAGGGGGAAGATGTACGGTTATCCGCCTGGCCGTAATGTCCCTGACGCTTCCATGCCTGCTGGTGTCCCGGGAGGGATGCTGTACGACATGGGTGGAATGCTTCCCCGTGATGCAACTATTCCGCGTCCTCTACCAATCACTGCTCTTTCCTCCGCTCTGGCAAATGCAACTCCGGAGCAGCAGAGAACTGTAAGAATTGCCAACTTGAACTGAGCCTTCATAACCCCATGCTCACCTTTGGATAATCCCTGTGCGTGTGGACAGATGCTGGGTGAGAACCTGTACCCTCTCGTTGATCAGCTGGAGCACGAGCATGCTGCAAAGGTCACGGGCATGCTCCTGGAGATGGATCAGACCGAGGTCTTGCACCTGCTCGAGTCACCCGACGCACTCAAGGCCAAGGTTGCCGAGGCCATGGACGTGCTGAGGGCAGTTCAGCAGGACGGGAGCGGGAGGAGCCCTGCCCACCAGCTCGCATCGCTGTCTATCAACGACACCCCGTCGGCGACCTGAGTTGAGTTCTCCCCCCGTGATCGCGTGCTCTCTCTTCCGGTGACCCCGAGAGTGGTCAATCTGCGAGCTCCACATTATTTGTTCCCAAACGATTTCTTCCATACCTCCGATTCCCCCCTCTAATCCATCCGCGCATCATCGAAATCACACACGGAGGAATTTGATCCACCTGAGCTCGCCGCCTCCGGTCTGCCGCAGCTGCATCGGCTCCGCCGGAGGAGGTTTCGTGCTGGAGTGGGTCGTCAGCGGCGTACAGGTCACGCGTCCCAACGCGAACGAATGAATCATTTCATTTGGACCCGAATGCCCGGGTCGGGTCGGGTGATCCACAGAAAATAAATAAATAACTAATTTACTTATTTATTGAAATTAGAAAGTATAAGTAAATGCTGCAACTCCCATTCTGAACGAATTCTGGGCGGAGTCGGAATCTGTGTGCGAAAGCGAAAGGTGATCCGAAGCCTTCGAGGCCTGTCCCTCTGGACACCCTCCATTTAGAATCCGATTTCAGACCAAACCCGACCCGAAATGGACACATTTTTATTATATATTTTGAAAATGTTTTAACTTATTTTTCAAATATTCCTAGTTATAGTTGACGTAATGTTCTTAAATATCAATAAAGGTTTTAATAAAATTATCACCGCAATTGGACAACGATTAATTTTTAACCCTATCATTCATAGAAATTGCTTTTTGGCCCCCCCGTTCATACTTGAAAATATTGTCTGTTTTTGTTTTTTCAAAGAGATGATGGAATTTTTTTTTTTAAAAAAAAGGAGAGAATTTGTAGTGATTTGTAAGGGGGGAAATTTTTCTGTCGTTATTGCGGCATTCGTCTCGGTTACCAAGTGTTCATAGTCATGTACCCACCCCCCCACCAATTTCATTCATCTCATCTTTTCATTTCTTTATTGGATTTCCCTCTTTCTCTCTCTACATCTTCTTTATTGTAGAGGGGTTTTCTCTTCTCTTTTAGGTTTCCTTCATCGCCTGCCTATCTCTTGTTTGACGGAGGAAAAGAGAGGTGGGTTCTTGTGTGGCTACCTGTTTCTGATCATCCTTTGAAATTTTGAATCTTTTGTTTTTCTGGTTTCACTGTGCGGGATTTGTGTTTTTTTTGCTGGGAAGGATTGTGGGTGTGTTTCTGTTTGGCTGTAGATCTAAGCGTGTATCAGCTGTTCTTTACCCCGGATCTAATTCGTTAACGATATTAGATTTCGCAGGCGACCTTCGTGTTTCTCTGTTTTTTGTGTTCAAGTTTTCGCCTTTCGATGATCTTTCTCCTGTGGGGTTTTCCCCAAAAAGTAAATCAGAAAACTGGGTTGGTGTTTGTGATTCCTCGATAGATTCTGTGTGGTGTGCTGTATTCGAGCTCGACGTTTTTTTTGGGTGGGTGAAGTCTGATTTTGAAAGGGAAGAGTTAGATTGTCATTACGTGTTTGTGGGATGTGTGTTGCAGTCTGAGTTGATAAAATTTTGAAAAAGTTCCATTTTTTCTTGAGGTTTTTATTCAGTTCCAAGCTGCTTTCATGTTTAGGTAGTTTTCTGAGAGGGAATGGCCAAAATATGCCTTCGGACTTGATGCTTTAGCATCTGTCTGGGATCAAAAAAGTGCTGATTCTGATTTCTATTCTTCTTTTCACTTACACATGAGGTACTCGCAGGTGCCCAAATGCAAAAACAAAAGGGCCTGGTTGACACCTTGGCCAAGAACCTTCACCCAGAGAATGGTTCAATGCCGAACGATGCAGCAATGGAGTGTCAAATGCCATGGGAGAGTTTGCAAGCTCCTCCGCAAAACCGGAAATCGGATTACTGGGGGCCACCGGTTACACATGGTGGAAGAACTGCCGAGTGGTGCTTAGGTGAATCAAGCTCCGCAGCTGCACGATATTCAGGTGTCTCAGATGAAGGAAAGCTGGAGATTGGGTGGAGAAATTCTTGCTCAGAGAGGAGATATCAAGAGCAAGAGCAGCACACTGAGCTGTCTAGAGTTCCTCTGCTAGATGTTTCTGACTTGAGTTCAGGTAGCAGTCAGAGGAATGGATTCTTGTTTTTGCAGGCTTCTAGCTCTGAAGCCCTTACACAGGATCTTAATACGAGTGCTGGAGTTGAAGATGTTGAGGAGAATCCTGTTGCATCAAGAACGATGGTGTCATCTGATCTTGGCCATAGACCTTCTGATCTTCCTAACTTGATCTCTGGCTGTTCATTGGATTCGCAGCGCATGCCGCATAAAAGGAAATCAAGTGAAGGTAGTGTGGATCATTCCTCCAGACGCTCTGATTACTCTAAAAGGACCGAAAGAAGTCAATGGCAGTTTCCTCCGGTTACTGAGAGTGACATCGGTTTTCCACTTCCAACTGGAAGTGATGGAGTTATCTTGAGCAATGAGGCTGAAAACGCAGATTCAAGGATTAGGATTGGAGGAGCTGTTCCTGCCAATTCCTCATTTTTTACTGCATCAGAACGCGCAGAAAGCTCAAGGAGGAACTTAAACCTCAACGTCAATCATTTTCTTCTGCAAGATCATGGAACTGACAATCAGTTTTTAACAGGGGTTGGCACCAGAAATATGGAATCGTCCTCAGAACATTCTTCCAGATTAGCTCTTCAAAACTGTTTGTTTGATATGGGTCAGGCTCCCAGATTGGGAAATGGGAGCCATCATGGGCAGTCCGTTTTGCATCCTTCTCCATCGCTTGGCAATCAGCAATCAAGGTGGGCAGCAGCAGTAGCGAGCAGGAGGACGGTCAGCAGCTCCTCTGGTTCAGGAGGTAGAAATGCTGATGTGCAAACGGAAATTGCATCAAGAAATGCCCCAGACCTATGCTGCATCCCATGTTTCTTCCTGCTGATGGGATACAGAATTTCTCTGAGCAAACAGTTGGCTGGAGCTCAGCAGCCAGCGGAAATCTCCACCTTGGAGGCAATCTTGGATCAACTTCCAGGGCTGGCCCTAGTGCAGCTTCACCAGTTTCATCCTCTGGTTTGTCACTTCGCAGTGGTTCCCGAAATCACCATAGACTATCTGATTTGAGAAGATCAATGTTGTATTCAGCTGGTGCTGGAACCCGAGCTGCGAGCAGTAGCAGCAATCATGCATTGCAAGCCAACTCCTCTGCTCCTCAAGGCGTAGCACCCATGCCATCTGTACCTGATCGTCCTGGCCGCCGTGCCTCGAGCTCAGCAGCAGCACGGTTGGAGAGGCATCTCAGCAGCGGTGTTCTTGGCGTGCCTTTGCCTATGAGAACATTTACCCCCACTGTCGAAGGAAGAAGAAGCATAGTGTCTGAGGTAACCGATCCTCCTATTCTATTCTATGCCTCAGTTTGCAACTCTGTCTCATCGTCTCACATTTACTTCCCTTCAATTCCATCTTGCAGATTCGCCATGTTCTCAACCTCATGCGACGAGGAGAGAGCTTGAGATTCGAGGTTCATTTCATCGTTCCTTCCTTTCTCCTGCATGGAAAAGCTTAGTTTCTTACTTTTCCACTGTGTTTCCTTTCCCCCCGCATTTGTCTTAGGATATGATGATCCTCGATCAGTCGGTCCTTCTGGGCATGGCTGATCTTCATGATCGACATCGCGACATGCGAATGGATGTTGACAACATGTCATATGAGGTAAATTGATCGATCTCAACTAAATTCTCTCAGATTCTGACGAAACCCTCGCTTCCCCTCAGGAACTGTTGGCCCTCGAGGAGCGTATCGGAAACGTGTGCACCGGACTGAGCGAAGAAGCCATAGCCAAACACCTCAAGAATCGAAAATACGTAGAGATCATAAATTTAGTCCACGAGGCAGAGCAAGAGCCCTGCTGCATTTGTAGAGTAAGAAACCCTCCTTTCTTCCCTGCATCGAACTATGATACCAATACATGTACGCAGTCTTTACCTCCTGATACTCAATGATGTCCGATGCAGGAGGATTATGTCGCCGGAGAAGACGTCGGAGAACTGGACTGTGGCCACGACTTCCACACAGGGTGTATCAAGCAGTGGCTCATGCACAAGAATGTATGCCCCATTTGCAAAACGACAGGCCTCAAAACATAAAACGACAAGTGCAGGGGAGGGACTTGCTGGACAGCTGGAGAATTCCCGGCGCTCATTCTTCGATTTTTTCTTTTTTTTTTTGAACTAATGTACTTTAAATTATTTCGGGAACCCGACTTTGGTTTATTATATTTTTGGCCCCTCAGCTTCCTCTTATTGCAGTCACTGCAGTAGGGGGACAAATTCAGTAATTACATTTTCCTCCCTCCGGTTTGTCGAGGCATAGAAACGAATATAAAACCTACCCCTGGGCCCCACATAATTATCCTGGGCTATTTGTGATAGGAGGCCCATGCGGTTTTGGGCTTTATCATTAGCTAATTATCAGTAAATATTTTGTGTGTTAAAAATAATTTAAATAATTTAAATACTTCATATATTATATAATTATTTTGAGATATTGAATAAATAAATAATTATCTATTGTTCTTTAAATTATGAAATATATTGCAACTTTATATATTCAATTACCGATATTCGAATGGTTTGAATTATTTAATATTTAAAAAAATCAATTGGACGATCAAGATTAATCGTGTTAACCATAGTTAACCACCGCAGTTAACCATAGTTAACCACATCACCGACGGGTGCCATTAAATGGAGATCGGGGACTGGGACTACGATGTCATAAAAGGAAGCCGACGATGTTGGTGGGTGGGTCCCATTCGTTGAGTTGAGAATTTCCACGTTTCGGCATTCTATTGGCCAGAAAATGTAGTTTCTGTGTTAAGGAAGTAAAACCTTCCGCAGTTGGAATTGGACGGCTCGCAATGGATTGATTGGGTTTTGGGTGGAGTTGGGGAGAAAAAGGGAGGAGGAAAGATGGAGATTTTGTGAGGGAAGTAAGAGCAGTTGGGGGAGAAATGTGCTGTGTGCAAGGTCCCATCGCTACAGCTTGGATCAAGGGGGCCACCGGGTGATGGTGTGAAAGTTTCATGCTGCTGTCTTGATGCTTTGCTTCTGTTTACATGTCAACTCTTTTTCTAACTGCGTGCGCGCTCTGGAGTGTTGTATGCCGGGGAGAGAGTTGAGTTGAGTGAAAGAGGAGGAGGAGGAGGAGGGAGGGAGGGAGAATCATGCCTCCTGATAATGATAAAACGGGGCTTCTCAACGATGAGCTCTCCAGGAGGACCTCTATTTTTGGGTTGCGGTTGTGGGTTGTTCTTGGAATCGGAGTGGGTGCCGGTATTGTCTTGTTTCTCTTCCTCATTTCCCTCTGGTTCACCTCAAGAAAGAATCAGAAGACCTCTCTTTCATTGACTCGAAAAGCCTCTGCTATCCCAAATGTCTCTAGGGAAATCCTCGAGATCCCTACGAGGAAACCGGAGACTCTGCTCCTTCCGCCGTCTGTTTGCGACCAACTCCCGGAGCAAGATCCGGCCGACCACAGAATCCACATTGAGATCGGGAAAGGGCATAGGATAACCTACCCGGAGCCCATTCGTTCTGGGTCGGGTTCCGGTTCGGCTCATGTGAGTGGCGAGTCTCGTTCAGGGGGTGATCCGGGGATGGCAATGGCTGGGCCGGAGGTTTCCCATTTGGGATGGGGCCATTGGTACACTCTCCGTGAGCTTGAAGAAGCAACCAACGGCTTTGACGATCAGAATGTGATTGGTGAAGGTGGATATGGGATTGTTTACAGAGGGATAATGAAAGATAACACCAGTGTTGCTGTCAAGAATTTGCTTAACAACAGGTAATCTGATTTACATTCTTCTCAATTGATCCATCAGTTTAATGCTCATTCTTCTTCCAAATGTTGGTGCTTTCTGATCAGGGGTCAGGCTGAACGAGAGTTCAAGGTGGAAGTTGAAGCTATAGGGCGTGTTCGTCACAAGAATTTGGTTAGATTACTTGGATACTGTGCTGAAGGAGCCCACAGGTGAGATTCGGGCATCAAGCATCAAAATACTCACTTTTCACTTGAATTCTCCTCAGATTTTTCATCTTTTTGCTTGTCAGAATGCTTGTTTACGAGTATGTGAACAATGGGAACTTAGAGCAATGGCTTCATGGGGATGTAGGCACTCATAGTCCTCTCACTTGGGAGATTCGGATGAACATCATTCTTGGAACTGCGAAGGGGTAGAGTGAAGTAAACCATGCCTTTGGATTTCATTTATGTGATTTGCCATTAATGAGTTGGATGGAACTTTTCAGGTTAACTTATCTCCATGAATGTCTTGAACCGAAAGTTGTTCATCGTGATATCAAATCCAGCAACATTCTAGTGGACAGAAACTGGAATGCCAAGGTATCCGACTTCGGACTGGCGAAGCTGATTGGCTCGGAAAGGAGTTACATCACCACACGAGTTATGGGAACTTTTGGGTAACAAGCTTTGCTGATTTCAGCTACAAAATTCAGTCTTTATTTTGTCTGAACACTGAGAAAGGGAATGTGTTTATGCTGTCTTGTGTTAGCTACGTTGCGCCGGAATACGCCAGTACTGGCATGTTAAACGAAAGGAGCGATGTGTATAGTTTCGGAATTCTTATAATGGAGATCATTTCCGGCAGGAATCCGGTGGATTACGGCCGTCCCTCCGGGGAGGTATGTGGCCTTTGCCCTTCAAATAGCAGAATCTGAACTAGATTCAACTGATCGAACCATGGCAGGTGAACCTGGTGGACTGGCTTAAAACAATGGTGTCCAGCCGGAACTCCGAGGGAGTCCTCGACCCCAACCTACCGGAGAAGCCTTCGTCGAGATCACTTAAGCGCACCCTTTTAGTCGCCCTCCGATGCGTCGATCCGAACGCTCAAAAACGCCCCAAAATGGGGCACGTCGTACACATGCTGGAAGCCGATGACTATCCTTTCCGTGAAGTGAATCTCTCTCTATGCTCGTCCTTCTTCTTCCAACTCCAGCTACATTGCATCACCATTCTTTCCATCACACAATTGCAGGAGCGCCGAGGAGGTAGAAGGCCGAACGCAGAGCGCAGCCATAGCAGCGGGCAGACGACGAGACAGGAAGACGATACATTTGAAGAGCAGTAAGCAGAGAAACCCACAAAATTTTACTCTGTTTTGCCCATTGTAAGGAAACCACACAGTTGAATTCTTCTCTGTAATACGGAAATTTTTCCATACTGAAAGAAGATGGTCCAATCTCTAACGAATCAGACATGGTGGACCATGCGCATAATTGAGGTTAGAAGAGTAGCCCAGATGACGACAATGGCGGAGTGGACCTGGAGATTCTTCGCCGCGTTTCAAGACATCTTCTGCATTTATCGGCTAACCGGACCACTTTGTTTTGCCCCCACAGGATCAAAAATCCACATTCACTTCTGTTTCATTGTAAAACAAGATTCAGGATTCCAAAACAGGCCTGGGGATCCTCTAAAAAGGGAAAGCTTTGTTGTTTCTTGCATTATCCATGTAATCGAAACTTGATCATTACCAGGAAGACGTTTCTAACAAGGACGCTCGTACGGTTAATGCGTCACTAAGCTTATCCAAAACTCAAGAATGGAAACTGCAGACGACAGAAATAAGGAAACTTTAGAACGAATAGCAAGGAAATCTAGAATCTATATAACACGCAGCTCCGCCGCCTCATGCAACAGCGAACGATCCTAAAAGCCCGATAAGCGAACTTCCGATCATCAAACTTATGGTAAGCAGTGCCTCAAAGACAAGACTCGTCACGATTCTGAGCATCGACGGAGGTGGCATTCGCGGCATCATTCCGGCGACGATCCTCGAATTCCTCGAACACCAACTTCAGGTACCAAAAGACATACTACTTAGTGTTGTAAGAAGATACGAACTAACCGGTTGTTCCCAGGAGCTTGACGGGAAGGATGCGAGGCTAGCGGATTACTTCGACGTGATATCGGGGACAAGCACCGGCGGTCTGATTGCGGCGATGCTGACTGCCCCTGATGAGAACAACCGCCCTCTCTATGCTGCGAAGGATATCATGCCCTTTTATCTTCAGCATTGCCCCAAGATCTTTCCTCAGCAAGGGTGAGTATATATAATCAATGTCCCCTGTTCGTTTTCTGTAAGCTACTTATTGTATGCTTGACTTCATGTAGATGTTTCGGCTTCCTCAAGTCATTACTTGGTCCCAAGTACGATGGAAAGTACCTTCACAAAATCGTGAGGGAAATTCTTGGCAATACTCGGCTTCACGAGACTGTAACTAATGTCGTGATTCCGACATTTGATATCCAAACGTTGCAGCCAACGATCTTCTCCTCCTTTGAGGTTCGGTTTCTGGATTTCTCGACGAACTGTTGTTAGGGATTTATATGCTAAAATATTGCAGGTGAAAAGAGATCCCAGTGTTGATGCCCACTTAGCAGACATATGCATAGCCACATCTGCAGCACCAACATTCCTACCGGCGCATTACTTCAAAACTCAAGATCATGGTGGCAACCTGCATCACTTCCATCTCATCGATGGCGGGGTCGCTGCAAATAATCCGGTAAGTCGATGGGTATTGCCGCCATCTTCATCAGAAGCTCATTCTGAACATCCTTTTCCTTTAGGCCTTGATAGCAATCAACCAAGTGATGAAGCAGCTGTTGGAATCAAATCCAGATTTCTTCCCTGTCAAGCCTATGGAGATGACCAGATTCCTCGTGATCTCCATCGGCACAGGCTCTGCGAAACAAGCAAAACATTTGAGCGCAGAGAAAGCATCGAAATGGGGTGTTCTAAAATGGCTGCTCCCCATCTTCGATGTCTTCAGTCAAGCAAGTGCAGACCTTGTTGATCTTCATATGTCTGTAGTCTTCGAGGCCTTTCATTCGCAGCAAAATTATCTCCGAATTCAAGTGAGTCCCTTCTCCAGAGCTTGAAACCCCATAACAAAACAAGTTACTGAAGAACAGCTTAACATAGCATGAATCTTGAATCGCAGGAGGACAATCTAAGAGGTGGGGAGGCATCTGTTGACCTTGCAACCCCTTCAAATCTGAAAAAGTTGGTAGACATTGGGAAAAATCTACTGAAAAAGCCAGTTTCTGTGATGAACATGAAGACCAATGTGTCTGAACCGGCTGAAGATCACGGCACAAACGAAGAAGCTCTTGCCGGGTAATCAGCATCTCCATTAGTGAAAGTTGAGACGGCAATTTGCACATATTAACTGTGCACAAGTGCTGCTGTAGGTTTGCAAAATTACTCTCAGAGGAGAGAGCGAAGCGACTGAAAGGATCCAATGCAAATTTGTACAAGATGGCGAAGACTCGTAATCACAGTGATTAATTCACTAATTATATGATTACGGGATGATTAGCTCGTAATCAAGGCGCCTTTTTGTCGGGATCGGAAATTATTTGATTATTTCTTTGTAAATAGATTGGAAATAAATAAAAGAATTTTTTATTTTAAATGTCAATATAATTATATATATATATGTTTTTTTATTTTTATTTTGCTGTGGGTTTATCGTGGTGGAAGAAACCCTTGCTGTAGTGGTAGCAGTTCGATTGCGCGCGCGCTACTGCTGATTTCCGTTCGAAGTGCGGAAATGGTTTGGTTTCTTATCCTTGCTGTGATTTCTCTTCGTCTGCTGCTGCTGATTGGTTAAAGGGTTTTACGTGCTTTGCGTTGCAGTTGTTCTTTTCGTATTTTAAAGATTTGGTGGGCAGAGAGGTGACTGTGGAATTGAAGAACGATTTGGCTATCAGGGGAACTCTTCATTCTGTTGATCAGTATCTCAACATTAAGCTAGAGAATACTAGGGTTGTTGATCAAGACAGGTATCCCCACATGGTAATTCCTCGGTACTCCGACTAGGTTTCAGTTTTTCGTTCCATGTGCGATTTTTGAACTCATTGCGAATTGGGCGGCATTTCTGGCTTCCTGGAATTATAGGTCTCATCTTTTTGCCTATTTTTGACATCCTCCTATTGAAACGTTGTTTTGAAAACTGCAATGCTTTAAGGTAACCCTAACATGGGTCCTGAAAATCAGATTTTGCCTGCAATAAACCTGGAAAACGGTTCCACAAACAGAAAGAGATTTCCTTCTAACATGAAAGGCCTTGTTTGAATCGGATGTCTTGTTGTGATAAACTTGCGGCAGTGTACTTATTCGAATGTTAAGCGTCATTTGTTTGTTTGCCTGATTGTTGATTCGTGTATTGCCATCTTGAGGACACTTGGCATCCTCTGGTTCAAGTTTCATCTTTTTGTCTGTTCGTTACTTCATTGCATCTCTCACTCCCTTTGGATTTCTGTGCTTATCTGATTAAATAAGTACATCGAAGGCATGTTACCACTGAAACATAAAACAGTGCATAGCAAGAAGAACCGCTATGTGACTGACACCAGGATCTTAGCTAACTGTTTGGCTGAGGGGGACACTGCACCAGTCACCCTGTGAAATTGTTCGCTTGATATGAATAGATTTTAGTGTGTTTTCCTCATGAGTAATTCACTTCAGCTTCTGGTAGATCAAGCTTGGCATGTGTTGTGTTTATTCACCATGCTAGTGCTAACTATCAGTGGTATTGCAGCTTTCGGTCCGGAACTGCTTCATCAGAGGCTCGGTTGTGAGGTACGTCCAGCTGCCACCAGAGGGAGTGGATGTTGAACTGCTTCATGATGCCACGAGACGCGAAGCTCGCGGTGGTTAGCTCTTCCTCTGCTGATTTCATATCTCATTTTCTGTTCATTTTCATGAATGACGGCAAGCCACACTAGCGTTTGATGTTTCTGTATCGGATTTCCTGTGAACAAGTTTAGTTACTGGTTCTATAGCAGAAGAAAATTGCACCATTTTTTTTCCATGTTTTGCTCTACTAATTCCTTCAACAGTCTCCGACACTCCACTTAAGGCCTCTGATAATCCCTCTCAAGTACTGTGGCCTTCCTCCTCCATGAGGATCTGATACTCCCTTTTGCCTCCCCGCCATCATCCACCATCAGAGGAGGCTTGATTCCATCTGAACTCAATGCAGCATGATCAATGATCACAGACAGCATCCCCATGGTTCATTTTCATAGAACCAGACACCATTACAGAGAGCAGAGAAAATGGCTGATGCTTTAGAACACCCTCACCAAGTTCCACTATTAGTGCAGATGAGTAAGTTTTCCTGGAAATCAAAACTCAAGGCATGGCAACAGATCATCAACTCACCCTGCAAAGACATTTGGCAACCTGCAGTTGAAGAAATGAGCCACCATGGCACAGATGCAGCACGTGGCAGAATGAGAAAGGGATTTTGCTAAAGTCTTTTGGTAGCTCATGATAAAGTGCTCAGCTTCCATTCAATCAGCCTATTGACTTCAAAATGTGGATATATAATAAATATTTTTTTTATGAAATTATGAATTCCGTACGGTATGAAGTAGCAGTATATCCATATTGGGATGCAATTGTGATCATTTAGGTTGATGTGGATGCTTATTTATAGCATTCCTGGAAGTATCTGCTAACTAATTGCTTCAACTCCACTGAAAGTCCGTCGTTTTTTCGCAGTGCCAGCAGTTGCATAGACCGCAGAGTTCTCCAGTTCCTCTCGGCCGGAACCACCGCCATGGCTGCTTTGATTCTCGACAATTTGGACGGACTGTTCCTGTCTCTGGAATCCCAGAAATCCGTCCCCGCCCCTTTCCTCACCAAAACTTATCACCTCGTGGACGACCCTGCCACGGACGCCGTCGTTTCCTGGGGCGATGACGGTGCCACCTTCATCGTATGGCGGCCGCCGGAGTTCTCGAGAGACGTACTACCCAACTATTTCAAGCACAACAACTTCTCAAGCTTCGTGCGACAGCTGAATACCTATGTAAATGAACACTCTGAATCTTGCTCTGTTTTTGGAGAATGGGTTTTGCTTTTATGGTTCGTGGGTTTGTGATATGGTTTTCTTTTGTTTTTTGATTTTGGGGTTTAGGGATTCAGGAAGATTGTTCCGGATAGATGGGAGTTTGCGAATGAGTTTTTCCGGAGAGGGGAGAAGCAAATGCTGTGTGAGATTCACCGGAGAAAGACGGCGCCGGCGCAGGAGAGCATCCCCGCGGGACAGAACATTTTTTCTTACTACCCTGTTGCTCCGCGTATCAGTATCTCCCCATCAGATTCCAACGAGCCAATCAGAAACTGGGCCGATTCGCCACCGCCTTTCTCCGCGGGAAGATCGTTGACGGCGCTGTCGGAGGACAACGAGAGACTGAGAAGAAACAATGACATGCTGATGTCTGAGTTAGCCCATATGAAGAAGCTCTACAACGAGATTATCTACTTCGTCCAGAACCACGTGAAACCGGTCTCTGCAACGGAATCCTACGGTTTCTCTCCGTTCCACCCGCTGCCACCGCAGACAAAGCTCTGTTTTCAGGCGCCATTCCGAAATCCTCAGGCACCCACAGTGAAGATCGTTGAAGAACTTCAGGAACCCGAGGAACCGCACAACAGGACTAAGCTCTTCGGAGTGCCCCTTCTCCCCAAGAAGCGGTCGCATCCCACAGTTGCAGGAACTGAAAACGATGATCTGGGTTGAATTTAATGTCACCTTAGCAACTTTTTTGCTGGGTACCTAGTGTTTCTGAGTTCGAACTGTGCCCAAATCATTACTCTAGAAGGATGATGTTTCCCTTTTGTCTCTGTATCAATCTCTTAGTTTTCTTCCTCCTTCTTCATAAACTTCCATTACTAAACATCAAACCCTGCATTAGCATTAGCATTAGCGCACTCCCATCTCAAAGATTCAAATTTGAAACTCTGCCCATTGTTGAAAACTCCATTCTTCATGTGTTTTCTGTATCTGAAGCATTAATTAATGCATGCATTAGACAGGGAGAAGAGAGTATCTGTTTGTGCACTTGGGGGAAAGGGAAGAAGAGGTCGCAGGAAGGTACTGTTGTTTGCAGCAACAAAACGTACAGAAACTTGGTTGTATTTTCTATGGCTCTCTCCTTCTTTATCTGCATTGACACTTAATGCACTATACGTACACTTCAGGTTCTGAGTGTGCTCAATTTTTTACGTGTATTTTCCCTTTTCCTCAGTCAAACAGAAAGAAGCCCTAGATGCGCGTTGTATGGCTGGGGATACAAGAGAATTGCAAAACTTCCGAGTGAAAGTGGAGCACATGTGGGAAAAGATGCATCAAGGCTTCCATTCTTCTTCAAAAGACTTGAAAAACTTTGCCTTTTCTCCGACTTTAACAAGACACTCATTCCCTTTTACAATCATCTTCTTCCACGACAACTGTTGTTCATTGCTGTGTCTGAGAGGAGACTTGACTTGGGGCAGCTGTGGGTTGCTTTAAATGAACCAGATGAAGAGAGAAAAAGGGCTACACCGCGTCGGACACGGGATGTTCGACACTCACGGGCAAGGAAACCGACCCCCACGTAAAGATGGATACCAGCCCCATCCATCACACCAGTATTTTGAAAGTATGTGCTGAGTAGAACGAACGAAGGAACGAACGATCCTGAATGATTCACTTGGAACCAACTAACTTTTTGCTGAAATTCCCATCTAACTTTTGCTTGTTTCCGTGTCCGGTAGCAGGACAGAGCCCCAGAGTCATGAATGAAAAGTTTGACTAACTCTCCCATCTTTTTTCGCTAACCCCTTTTCCTTGACGAGATATATGATTCCAATATTCCCACCCCACAAACACACACACACACTGCCCCCTTCAAAACTTGCTCTGGATCACTCTGGAACAACACAACACAGACACACCAGAAAGAGCAAACTGCAGCAGCAGTAGCAGCAGCAGCTTATCATCTGGTGTGTAAACTGAGATGGGGAGACGGGGCTTGTTGTTTTGGAAAGGCGGGGGAGTGGGGAGAAAAAGATGCTTTAAGAAGGGAATATAAGTGGTTAACAGCAAAGATTTTGGGAAGATGGGAAAGGCAGCAAAGGGAAAAAGGGAAGTTCACACACACAGCACCAGCAGCAGCACAAGCTTGCAAGTGCATGGGGATGGATGGGAGTCGTGCGGTGGCAGTAGGGTTTGGAAGAAGGCTTTTAAAGGTTTCGCCTTTTCTCGTGTTTTTCAAAAAATGAAAAAGGCGAAGCCAATCATTTCCAATCCAAATTTCTTTTCCTTTTTGCCTTTAACCCTAAGTCAAGCACTCAGGGTATATTAGACTATTCACACATGCCCTACAAGTACCCCCTTTCTAATTTCTTTTTTAAAAATATAAATCTTCTAAATAATTAAAATTAAATATTATCTTTAATTTTTAAGATGTGTTTAGCATATTATTATGTTTATAAAACCTTATGTTATGAATACATGGATAGATTCCTTAGTACGAGGAAAAAGGAACACGTGGGGCTCAGAGTGGGCCTTGTAACATGGGCCTGTGGCCCTTTGTAGGCCCAAAGAAAACGGAGCCTACTCTGAGTTATGTTATTAAGAATGATCTGGCGTTGCTCTTGCGACTTGCTCCCATCTGCGTTCTCGCAAACTACTGGATTCGGCACTGTGGAATCCGCCGCGAACTTCTGAGACCCGACGCTGTGAGACCTGCGCCGCCGCGCCTCCGTCGTGGGCGTGCGGGGTGCCAATTCATTATACTAAGGCTCCATTTTGTGTGGGTCTTGTGCTCTTCTGTGGGTTTCGCGAAGGCTGGGATCAGATGGTCTTCTCTTCCTGAAATGGGGATTCAGAACCAAAACTCGAATGACTTCCGGTGAGGAAGCAACGGTGAGTGACTGAGGGGTCCAATAAGAAACAAAACAAGAGGGTGTTGGGTTAGTTGGGGTGGGGCTGGCGGGGACGACAGAAGGAAGCCAGGGAGCCCGTCCAGGTGTCGATACACGAGTCGGCGCACGTTCCTACGCCCCCGTGACGAGACACGCGTGTCCTATTATCATAATCTGATCTCACCAAATCTCTTCAACCCACAATACTGTTGTTGTGTAATGAGACACGTGCACAGCGGGAATCTCCCGACCCGACCCGACCATGGTAAAGATCCGTGTGGTGTTCTTGTACGAGGGCAAGGTGGGCCCAAGATGGATTGGGCCGATCAGTGGAGTGTGAGCTGGATGCCACTACCGCCGTTTCCTCTGGGCCCCACCTCTTTTCTTTTTTTTTTAATGTAAAAACAAAAAAAATTAGTGATTGGTGGACAGCGACACGTCATCATAATACAAGCAATACTCTAGTTATTCCCACACATGGTTACAGTATTTTCGAAAATATTTTATTTAGAAAAACCCAAAATCCGAAATTTTAACACAAAATTTTATCCAAATTTAAAATATTGCATCAGCATCATCGAATCTCTCAGGTCAAAATTGTCACCTGAATTTCCAACTCACACTTAGGAAGATAACACACATCATTTTCAAACAATATAATGCGATAAATGTCGCACATGTAGTTTGATAAACGATAATTGTCAATTCTAGTCTAATTTACGTATTAAATAAATTTATAAATATGCAAAGATGCTGAGTAACTAGATTCAAGAGAATATAAAATCATAAACCTAAATATGATATTTCGAATAGAAGAATATAAGTGCTTAAATGAAAAAAGTCAATTTAATTTTATATAAAATATTTTTTTTCTAGATAGCATAAAATTATGAAAATTGAGTATGTAAAACGCACAATATCTTATAAATAAAACGTGAATAATGATATCTAATATAAAAAGTATATAAACATATAGTAGTAGGCTAAATGTCATGTCGGTTATCATTTTTTTAAGTGTTAGTTATAACTATTAAAAACGATAAAATTTCAAAATAAAATGTTATGCGAAAAATTATATTATATTCATCAATTTACATAATTCTATTAATTTCTGAAAAAGTTAATTATTTTATATCATATTTATTTAAATTTTAAAAAATGAAACTTATTTTCTTCTGGTTGTGACCATCAAAAATATCCGAATGTATTTGAGATGTGCAAAAATGTGTTATTATGCATATATTTTATTATTTTTTCATTAATTACGAAAAGACAGGAGGAAACAAAAAGAATGATTCTACACAATTTCTGAAAATCCCAATCGCCTGGTGAGCCGACGCGTGTCACCAAAAGAAAATGTTTTGCACATTTCTGACACAGTGGTTCTTGTCTGATCGCTCTTCGATGTATATATATCTGCAGGGACATCTCAGTCTCTGTGGAACACTTAGCAATTGCACATCAAGACATGGAGAAGTTGTTGTTGTGCTCTGTTCTCGTCTTCCCGGCTGCTCTGATTCTGCTGCTCTGGAAGCTTACGCAGAAGCAAAAGAAATGCAAACTTCAGCTCCCTCCTGGTTCAATGGGCTTGCCGTGCGTAGGAGAAACTGTCCTGCTGTATTCCCAGAGCCCCAACAGCTTCTTCTCTTCTCGGGAACGAAGGTTGTTCGCCGCTCTTGCGGAATGGGATTTTTGTAGTACACATGATTCGCATTGCGCATTGAGATTGGGTTATCGGAGTTTGTTTGGGTATCATGAGCTTCATTTTGGGTTTTCAGGTATGGGGAGATTTTCAAGACTCACATTTTAGGATGCGCCTGTGTTATGCTGGCGAGTCCAGAGGCGGCGCGGTTCGTTCTGGTGACGCAGGCTCATCTTTTCAAGCCGACGTATCCGAAGAGTAAAGAGGACTTGATCGGGCCATCGGCTCTGTTTTTTCACCAGGGCTCGTATCATCTGCGCCTGAGGAAGATTGTCTCGGGGGCATTGCTTCCACAGTCCCTGAAAAAGATGGTTTCTGGGATTGAAGAACTCACAGTTTCTGCATTGGATTCCATTTCTCATGGCATGGTGGTTAACACTTACGCTGAAATGAAGGAGGTAGGTTCTTATCCTCTGAACATGCACAGACTGATCATATTCTTTTGTAATGTACGTTTGCTGATCTGGAGAAATTCATGATAGCTCTCGTTTGAAGTCGGAATAATGGCAGTTTTCGGGCATTTAGAGAGTCATTACAAGGAAGAAATGAAGAAGAGCTATGGAGTAGTGAGTAGAGGATACAATTCCTTTCCAGTGAATTTGCCAGGGACCAAGTATAACCAGGCAATTAAGGTACTCATCTTCTCTCCTAAACTATGTCTGGATTTGTTTCTGAGGTTGTTTTGTGTAATGTCCAAGGCAAGGAAGCAGTTGAGTGAAGTTCTTAAGAAGATTATGAAGGAGAGGAGGGGGATGCCTGGGGAAAATGATCTGTTGAGCTCTCTGCTGAACTTCAGAGATGCAAACGGTGAAATTCTTGGTGAAGAGGAGATAGTAGACAATGTTATTGGTGTTCTTTTCGCAGCAAAAGACACTACAGCAAGTGCAATGACATGGGTGATCAAGTTCCTCTATGATCACCCCAAGATTCTTCAATCTGTCAAGGTGCAAAAGGAAAAACATGAGCAATACTCTCTTTCTGAAAGTGATACTAACCCCTGGTTATCTTTGTGGGTAGGCTGAACATGAGGCCATAAGCCAGAGTAAAGGAAGCAGGACTCACTTAACATGGAACCAGACTAGAAACATGCGGTTTACTCATAAGGTGAATGAATGCATGAAAAAACATCATCTTGCTTCCCTGCAGTTGATTTTCTTTCTGGAGTCCCTTACTGATCTGTTCAGATTTCAGGTGATCATGGAGAGCTTGAGATTGGCGAGCATTCTGTCTTTCACATACAGGGAAGCAGTAGAAGATATAGAATACAAAGGTTTGATCTTTTAAAAGTTGCAGTGCTTGCTTTGTTGATGCATGTAACTACGCAAATGGGAGCATCTCATGTGCTCTTGGCTGCAGGATATCTGATTCCCAAGGGATGGAAAGTAATGCCTTTGTTCCGAAGTATCCATCACAGTGCAGAATCCTTCTCTGAACCGCAGAAATTCGATCTGTCTCGATTCGAGGTAACATCCTCATCCTAAGACAAAGTTTACCTCATACAAGAACATGTTTGAAGTTCCTTCCTGGTTTGCTTTGCAGACACCGCCGAAACCAAATACATTCATGCCTTTTGGTAGCGGATTGCATGCCTGCCCCGGCAATGAACTTGCCAAGCTAGAGCTCCTCATATTGATTCATCACCTGGTCACCGGTTTCAGGTTCAGTAGCATGATGAATGTCATTATTTTCATTGGAATCCATAAGAAATCTGTAACACCCTTATGCGGTGTTTGATGCTTCAAGATTCTGTGCTGGTAGTGATTGAAGATCTTGTCGCAGGTATGAGTTGACAGAGCTCCACAATGCAGTAGAATATGGCCCATTCCCAGTTCCTAGGCATGGTCTTCCTGCAAGATTTTGGAAACAATATCGAGGAGACCCTGCATCCACTAGAAAGCTCAATCTATTTATTTAGTTAATTTAGTGTTCTCGGGAGAACAGTTTGCTCCCAGTGATAATTGAAGCTTCTTTCAAAGACCAAAAAACAAGACATCTTGTCCATTAATGTGTCGAAACCAGTGAAAAAACATTATGACTTACAAACACTGCAGCTACAGTAAATGGTGATGGCATTTCAAATGAAACATGAAAGAACTGATAAAGGTTTTGAGGGTGATTCATCATAAAAAAAAAACTGTATTTAAAAGAGTCATAGTGGAAAGGCTGTGGGCTCAGGAGGGACACCTGTTCCACATTTTAGAAGCAAGCAGAGCAAAAGACAAGCAGTTCACTTATTCATGCTTGGCCATGAGGGTGTTGGAGAGAGCCAGGTGTCTTTTATTGGTTGGAACAGTCTCTGCTGTATAGCACTATTATAACAACGAAGATTCCCTTCTGAAAAAATAATGTATGCACCCTTAAAGTTAATGGGATATCTTGTTTGAGTATTTTTTTTCTATTAACTAACTGTTCTAGACAAGAATGTAAAACAATGAGAAGTAGAGCAGTAAAATGGTACTGCATACTTGAATAATGCAAGCTTCCATGCTCTTAAATCTTCATCAGATCCATGTACATTATTAGCTTCACTGGTTATGCCCAGAAACATTACGGCTACTCGAAATCTCAAAGTTGGGCGAGTCGAATGATCGTTTCAAAAAGAGAGGATCACACTTACATATGATGTTCTCATAGCCAGCCTACTTCTGACTGAACATGAATCCACAGACATATGTTCAGCATCAGAAAGTCACACAGAATCTTCAACTTTCACACCCGAATTTTTCAATGATTCTTGATCCTGATGTTCAGCAAGTAAACATTAGAAACTTAAAGGCATCACGTGCCGATAGTTTGCTGAAGCTGCATGGAAGATGAAAAACAAGGATTTGTACTGATCCTAGCAGCAAATATAGGAATAATTTTTTCCAAGATGCAAGCTTTTCATTCATTGATGATACTTACACAAAGATCACCAATTGGGAAAATGAATGGGTGGACTGCTTTCAAGTTTCATGAGGTGACTCAAGTCTTTCTGGGTGGAAGCTTGCTAACATGGTTGTGAACAAGGGATGTCATTAAGTTGAAGGGGAACACAACTGTCGTATGTACCCGTAGTCCTCATGAATATGGAATCTCAGGTACAGGAATGCAAGTTTTCTTCTACTTGTACTCTATATGACTTTCCTATACATTGAAAGACTTGTCGAATCAAGCACAATACACGTTGGCTCTATCAATCCAAATCTCTGGAACTGCTGGATCAGGTTCAATAGCTTTCAGACAAGATGTTACTTTGAAAGGATTAAGCATCTTTTACCCCTGAATGTGTATGTGAAGATGTAAAAGCTTTCATGTGGAGTCTAACCTTTCATGCATTTAGTTTCGAACTATCGGAATCTCTCTTGCTTTACATCTCCATGGGCATGCCGTAGCAGTGAAATCTCTTTTCCTCACAAAAAATGGCATGACCAAAGAGTACTTGCAGATAGTACAAGGGAATATATCGAAGTGAAACCAATGAATGCCATATATTGAGTGTATTCAGCACAAACTATGGACAACAAAAGCCTTGTACACTGTACAGCACAAAGAACCTGTAGTTGCATGAATCTATAGCACAGAAGAAATAAGCAGAAGACTCACTTGATCAGTTTCAATTCCAAAATTTTGATTTTATCTCATCAAAATATTG
Organism: Utricularia gibba; assembly: GCA_002189035.1. Classification (NCBI taxonomy): domain Eukaryota; kingdom Viridiplantae; phylum Streptophyta; class Magnoliopsida; order Lamiales; family Lentibulariaceae; genus Utricularia; species Utricularia gibba. The sequence continues at coordinate 2,931,886 of NEEC01000010.1, read as the reverse complement.
AATTAACTCACCGGCACTGGTGAGTCCAGGTATCACTCTGATGAAACTGAGCTGAAGGGCCGTTGCTAGAAAGAGTAACAGATGCTGCTTGATCATGGCTTGAATGCTGCCTTCGCCTTCTTTTTTCCAAGAAACGTGAACATCTTTGGGAAAAATGACTTTTTCTTCTTCTTGGTTGTTTCAAGTACCCCAGAAATATCAGATGTATTGCTTGAAAAAGAGCTTGGACTAAGTGATTGATTGATGATTACGGGAGAACCAGTTGCACTGACGAAATGCGCGGAGTTATTTATGTTTTCAGAACTCTCACTTGCAATCTTAGCTGACCGGCCTGCAGCTTGAACAGATTCGCTGGCTTTTCTCCTTTGTCCATGCTCAGCTCTCCATTTTCTTAGCTCCTGCTCAGCCCCCAACTTCCCTTCTTTGGCAGTCTCAGACTTCTCCAACGCATCTTGCAATGCATTCTTTTTCTCAGCCATCTCCATATTGGCTTCTTCCAGTATCTTCAAACTACGCATCTCGGATTCCTTAGCTACCTCGACTTGAGCCATGGCTGCAGCGATACGCATACTTGCTTGTTCCTCTGCCTCATGAGCTTGCTTGCTCAATGCATAATACTCTTCCAAGGACAGCGTAATTCCAGTTGATGAATCTTCGAGATCACTTTTTTGGGCAGATTCACTCTCCAGTAATGCATTTATAGCTGCCAATGCCAGCTTCTCAGAGGCCCTTGCTGCTTCTATTTCCTTTTGTGCAGCTTGTAGTCTACTTTCCATTGTACTTACTTTTGCCTTCGCTTGTTCAGCATCATCCTTTGCCTTTTCAAGCTCCTCCCGAGCTACCTGCGCAAGTGCCTTTGCCTGATCAGCTTCTTGAGCTGCCAACTGTAGTTGTTTAGGGAGTTCAACCATGTTCAGTTTTGCCTCCTTCTCCTTAATTTGTACACGTGCAATTTCGGACCTTGTCCTTTGTAATTCAGATTCAAGGGACGCAACGGTGATCGAAGCCATTCCTTCACGCTGCTGAATAGCAGCAAGCTCCATTTTTTCTTTTTCAAGCTCAGACATCAGTGAGGTAGCAGCCACCTTCAGGATATTCACCTCATCAGTAGCTTTCTCAACATTGAGTTTCACTGCTTCAAGTTCTTCCTTGGTTGCAGAAATAGCTGCTTCAATTTCACCTCGATTTTCTGGATTTGTAACTACATTTTCATCTCCCCCCTGATCCTGCTTCAACCTTGACTCCATGTAAGCTGCCATTTCAGATTTCAGATCCTGAAGCAAAGCTGTTGCTGTATCCAATTTCGACTTCAAGTCCTTGGAAGAAAGCATTTGCTGTGTTACCTTATCAAGTTCCTCCTCTACTTGCTTCATCTCCTTCTCCAAGATGAGTATGTCCTGCTCTTTTGCCATAACCGCCCCAATTCTGTGCTCCTCTGCCTCCAAATGTGCTGCTTGTGCGGCTTCCAATGACTCTTTCGATGCAATAAGTTCAAGAGTCAAATCCTCCACAGATTTTTCAACTTCTTTTGATCTCAAGAGAGCTTCCTCGGCCTCTTGCACAGCCGCATCTCTCGCAGCCATCAAAACAGCATAGTCTTTTCTCAGCTGTTCCAGTTCCTCTTTTACTGCTACAAGATCCGACTCTGCAGCTGCATGCCGAGCTATAGCAACCTCAATCTGTGCCTTAGCAGCAATGCTGGCTTCATCAGCAATCCCCTGCTCTATCTCTTCAACCCTCAGCTTCGCCAGCTCAAAATCTTGCTTCACTTGCTGCTCCTCTTTCTCTGCTCTCTCACAATTAACTTTCAGTTCTTCTATCAGTAGTTTTGTGTTGTCTAGTTCTTGTAAGACCTGCAACTTGGCCTCTTCGGCTTCCTCTGCTTGCTTCTTAAATAATGGTATCTCCTCCTGAGCTTTCTCCAGTTCCTGTTCGACGAACTTCCGTCTCTGCAAGATCCACAAAAAACTGCACATTACTCCATCCTGAAATAAAAAATAACAACAGGAAGAAGCAGAAAAAATAAACACACGGTAATACCTCCAAAGCCTGTACACGATGTGCTTTCCAGTCCACTATCCCTCCAAACTTTGAAACAGCGGCTTTTACAGATTCAATTGGCGCTGTCGTCTCGATTTGTGCCCTCCCCACCTCATTTTCTGGACTGCCTACAAGCTTCTGAGATTGCTGAACCTCAATGGAACCTTTTGCATCTGGGATCAAAATCCTGGTAGCCATCACAGATCCTGCAGCATTTTCATCTTGCAGAGGTTCGGACTTGTCCGAAACACCAAGATCATGGCCCTCTGCTACCTCTGCTAATGCTGGTTTCCCTTCTGGAGAAGCTTCCACTGGACTTCCACTTGATTCAAATTTAGAAAAATCAGATTCTTGATTAGTGACATTTTTTGCATCACCAGTGTTTTCAATGGTTCCTACGGTACTCTTAGAGCCATCCATTCTGTCAAAGAGAAAAAGCCACCTCCTTTGAGAACAAATTCACATACAAACTCGCAGATAAATTGTAATCCAGGAAACCCACAAATCCGAAAGGCACCTAATGACATAAACGTATCATCTCTCTACTGCGGTATTCAGAAAAAAAAGTATTGCTTGCATATAAAACATTACACTTTCTTACCAGCGTGCCCTTTTCCGGGAAAGAAAACGCGAAAAGCTAATAAAACAGATTACTTCAATACCAGAAAGATGATCAGAAGCGACGATAGCTCTAAAAAATAGCAGGCACAGAAGTCAAATGACTACCCACGATTTGCTTACCAAATTTCACCCCAAAACTGCAAAACTTTCTCAGTCCCTCCAAGAATCAATCCCAGCCAAGAACAAACCAGCCTTTTCCTGTGAGAGTTCAGAACACCCAGAAAAAAAGATTGGATTTTTGTTCTGAGAAATCAGAATTTTTTGCGGTCAAGAATTAAGATGATGCAGAACTGAGCACACCCCTTTTGACGAAGACGTCGTTTTTTTTGTCTTTTTTGTAATAACATTCCAAATTCTTCCGATTGTGAACGGAAGCGAAAGCCGGCGCACTGTACGGGTATCCGCTTCTTTAAATGAACGTGGCGAAATTCCATTGGCTACAAGACTAGGTTTTTATTTAATGTAAGAATAGTTAATGCACTGATGTTGCTTCTTTTGCCCGTAAAATAAAATAATTGGTGGAAATTGGAGGGGACGACCGGAGTTTTTTCAGTCGAGTTTCCTGGAATCGGTGACGTTTATACTCCAATGGCGGCGTTCGTCAAACGCCATTTCTCTAGCAAGATGTCTCTCCCACTGGAGCTCGTTTTTCCGATCGGCCGTCAGCCGGCACATTTTCCGGAGATTGTAGTCCATGGCGTCGTGAGTCCTCCACCACCGGGAGTGAGCATCGTCGCTAGCGTAGACGCGTTGATCGGCGACATCCCAATTGCAGTCGTAGTCTCTGTAGCACAACCATGGCTTCAACCCGAGGTAGTGAATTGCGTATAGCTTGGGGGGATCTGATCGGAAAAGCTGGTTCTTGAAGCTGGCCTCGACGGAGTAATTCGACCAGAAATTCTTGAGGAAATTGATTCGCCGGGGAGACGGTGCCACCAGACGAAGATCTCGTTGAGGAAGCCCTGATCCCCGCCGTTATACGAGATGATTTCCTTCCGTCTACGCATTAGCATGCGGAAAGTGCAATTAGATGGCTCGATTACCATCACGCCGGAATTAAAGATGGAGCCGTCGTTTCCGGCTGCGGACATCTGGGGAAATTGGAAGAGGAAGTCAATGTTGCGTAGGATCAGGACGTCGGAGTCGATGAAGATGATTTTCCGGTACTGGGTGAGCTGCCATAACCGGAGCTTGCTGTAATTGTATTCGTTGTAGGTACCCTTTTCGGCCCTAGGGTTTCGGATGCGTTTGATAATTCGCAGGCTCCAGCCGGCCTGAGAGAGGGCCGCGCGTTTGGGCGCAGAGATCGAATTGTCGAGGAGGAGGATGAGGGGGCGACTCGTCTTTGTCGACAACAAACTCTGCGCCAAGGCTAATGCGCCGCAGACGTAAGATTCCGATGAGTGGAGAACGGTAGCGTAGGCTTCTCCTCCGTCGGAGCTTTCCGCCATTGCTCTGAGCTTCGATGCGTCGTACACCTTGTTGAGTCCTATATTGGTTGACAGTCATCATTGGAATTATCCGGCGAGAAAGGAACATGTGTTCGTCGGAGGGGAATGACGGATACCTTTTTCCCAGAGAGGTAGAGCCAAATTGCAAGACCCCACCGGCATTTCAACTTTCTGCTGTAACCTCCCCATTTCCACCATGTAAAACCACCATTCCCCCTCCCTCGCCACCAGATCATCGCACCGGAAAAACTCAATCATCGGTTCACATTGGCTCAAAAGGATCACCTTCATCCGCCGTTTCCTATCCCATTTCCCCCTCCTCACGGCGGCGTTCGCCGCCACAAGGTGCACTTGTAGCCTAAGAACATCCCTGTTCCACCCCTGTCCATCATCCCTTCTGCAAGGCAGTTTTGCAACCAGCACGTCCATATGCCCATGATCCTCCCAATTTGGCATCGGAATCTCAGGGCAAGATGGGCCGGAAAACTCTTCTTCTTCGTCTATCCACTCTGGGAAAACATCCTTCCATTGCAGAAACTCAGAAACCTTCTCAAAAGCTATTGGAAACATGTGAGGATGACTCTTCCATTCAGACATATCTTCCCCTTCCATGTTCACTGTCCCAATTCTCATTCCTCCCATGACCATCCGGCTCAAGAGGTTTGGCTCCTGTGCATTGATGGGAGCCGCTTTCGGCTCTTCTACGATGGATTTCATCTTGATCCCAGTTTCACTCTGGAAGAGAAAGAGATCAAAGTTGGCAGCAGGAAAAATATGTTCTTTGCAGCTGAAGAGTTACCTCACCTTACCTCATGATGACACTCTCTGAATGAGCACACAATCAACGAGGCAGCGTGCTTGGTGTAGTTTGAGCTGGAACGGTAGAGGAAAGGGAAGATTGCATAAGGAACCAGGAACAATGTCAGGAAGATGAGGTTGATTTTGATGATGATTGCTTTTGCTGAAGCGGATTTGATCATTCTTCTCAACTCCATGGTTTGTCTGATAACATTCTCATTCAAATCTTGGCTCCAGGGATGGCGTTTTTGTTGCTGAACCTGCTTCTTCTTCTGGTAAGACACATGCTGAACAATTCTTATTGAAAGTTGCACAAGAAAGAGGATGGTTGGTTGAACAAAACCAACTTCTGAGGTTATACTGTCAATGTCATGTGTTGCTTCGTTCACTTTGGAATGTGTAAAGGCTACGTTTTATTTTCCATATCCACTCAACCACCTTCCATAGCGATGTCTTCATGTCAAGAAAAAAAAAAGCATATCAAAAAGCAAGTCGCCGGAGAGCCTAGTCTTCTCCGGCGCTAAATGCTCGATACTTTAGTCGGGGTGGCCAAAAACCAATGCTCCAATGAGAATAGAGAGAAGAGGATCAAGATTTTGCTGCTCACAGTAAATCTGGATGCATCAGTCACGAGAAATTTCCTGAATGTGCTGAGAATGGCTCTTTCCTGGTGGAATGAAGATCAGGTCTTTCCATCCTGAATTCTCTTCGCTTATCTGTTCAGAAACATGCAATAATCAATGAAATGGATGTGGGTAACTGAACATCTGATCAGTTGGAAGGTTCGATTCCGAAAAAATGACACATTTTAGATCACCCCACAATGAATGTGAGTTCATCTTTTGAGATTACCTCCATCTTCTTCAGAACGTCCTCAAGACTTCCAACCTGTGAGAACATGAACAAGAAGACGGATTCCCGTTCCAGAAATGCAATCAATTACTCCATTCTGAGTACAGGGTTGCAGCTTATATTTGCAGAAGCAAGATTATATTACCACCAACTGAGAAGAAATGCTTCTTCGCCTGGTTCCTGTTGACAATGCTCTCTCTAAATCTTCCTGTGTTATCAAAGAGGAAACATAGGTTTTCAGCAAGCCGGAGTTTACTTCAATATAGCATCAAAAAGGCCAAAATCAAGTGCACCTTCTGGAAATATATCGGGCAATACTGCCTGTTCTGTTTTTTAACGACTAGAAGGTCAGACTGCATACAAAAAGCACTTTCTTAAGGTGAGCATTGTTTATTGAACCAGAGACTTTGCATACGATCATATGCAAAAAAAAAAAAAAAAAAAGTTTTACCTGAAAAACTGGAACACCATCAAAACCAGTAAAACTGTCTGATGCTCTTAACTGAAGAAGAAGAATATGGACGATGTGAAACAGTTTTGTTGAAAACGCACTCGAAATAACTCTACAATCAAAAATATATTCGACACAGAGACCGGTAAGTTTTTTTTATACTGGAGTAAGCCAAGTTAGCACCCTCAAGCATTCCTTGTACCTCTAAAAATTTCAGGAAAAACAAGGCAAGTTCTACATGTTTTAATGTATAATGAACTAAAATTATGCAGAACCTCCAAAGCATGTCTTATTTGAACAGGATCTGGTAAGAATCGGAATGCTATTCCTTCGACTTTCAGCATATACACCTGCAAAGCACAGAGGATCAGAGCCAAAAAGAATTAGTATGGCCTGCAAATCGTGACACAAATCATCAAACCTCCAACAAAATGGCTAACCTGATCAAGAGATATTGGAACCACTTTTGCACCTCCTTTCAGTCCTTTTCTTAAACGCGCCTAAAACAACACCAAAGCAGATTCTTGATTTGGCAAATACGTCAACCGAGCGAAACAAGCACAATGCATCACACGCAACGACATGCCATTACTTAGAACGCAGTACAAGAAACAATCTTTAGAATGTATCTGTTCGTCTTCTTTTGCCTGTATAACCCACAGAAATTGCATTACTTCCGCATGAAACAAGAAAAAAGTTGCGAATTTTCACCTGGGCCAGAAACGCTTCAGCGTCTTCCTTCCGAAAACAAAGCAATCCAATGGACTTCACGCCATCTGGGTCGGATATCAAGACGAACTCATTGTTCATGTTGCTGACGGTGTAAACCGAGGTTCCAGCGAGACTTCTCGCAATATGAGCCGAATTAGGCGAAGCTTCCGCTTGGGCTCCTTGCCGCTGAGAAATGGAGGCAAAAGGTAAGGACATCGGCGGGAAAGCGGCGGCGGCGAAGCGCCTCGTTCCGTCGATCCTCGCGGCGATATTAGCCCCCACCCTGTTGACGAAACTCGACAGGGACAACAAGGGGTTCAGTGACGGCGGTATCGGCGAAGGTTTTCCAGATGAATCCTCCATTGTGTTGGAGTGCTGGAAGAAAAATGTCTAATCTTTTATCGGACCCTGGAATCTGGACTCTGGACCCCACTACCCCTCCCACAGGAATACATAAATAAAATGATTTATGATTTTCAACCGGAGAAGAAGACGACCGACCGGCCGAACGTCGTTCGAATCAGAACAGAACGGCGGCCGCTTCCGGTACAAAACATGGTATTGCTACTGTTGCATCAGTGATCAGTGTGGCGAGTCCAAACGGCATCCAAAAATGTTGCGGTGGCTCGCTGAACCACTACATATCGCGACGGCGCGGCGTGTACATTCGTGGTACCTTCAAGAAGTCTCCGGCTTCACTGCTCTTTGGATGGAAAACTCATCAACGATCCGCACAGTGTTGATTGGGTCGTGGTGGGAGAAGATCGCCCGCCACTTGCTCGGGAACTTCCTCTTGTGGCTACTGAGACTGGGGGAGGTCTTGGATTCAGCTTCCCATTTGGGATCCAGCTTCCATTTCTTCGGCACCTTCGTGAAGCAAACACCATAAAACGATAAGGGAGTCGCCGGATTCATCAAGTGCAGGTAGATGTCTACCTTCGCTTACCTTGTCGACGGCGAGAGTGAAGACTTTCAGATCACCATTTCGGTTTATGTGGAACCGAGTGAAGGACTTGTAGTTGGCAATGCGGAGGGAGGAAAAGGCTTCGTCAAAGTGGATGTGAAGCCAGTTGACGCAGATGTAGAGGTAGCTGCCGAAGATCAGGGACACGACGGGGGTGGAGAACACCCAGAAATAAAGAAACACAGAAGCGTAGTACATGACAGCAATTCCACGGGAGAGTGAATCCATACTGTTTTTGCAGATGCTGGTTCGGCTCACGGCCATCACCTGAGAAAATGGGCAGAATCAGTTCAAGGAGTCGTCTTGTTTGGAGTAACTATGCAGCAGAGAAGCTCCTGTACCTCAGGAACATCAAATGCAGACATCAGATACTTGATGCATGCAGGATAGATGCCGAGGGTCCACTGCTCGATTCGAGCACGTAGGCCAGTGGGATCAGGGAAATGCTCGCTCTCCACCGATCGATACCACTCATACAAGGTGTGGTAACCTGAAACCAGAATGATCAGATCCAGAGAAAGGAAGTTGTTTAGCACGAGAGTTGAAAATTCACCTGAAGTTGCCAACAATTTATGCCTGATGCAAGTTTCAATACCCAACTCGAGGAGCAATGACAGAATGAGAGCAGCAGAAAGGTGTGCAGTGACATGGAGAACTCCTATTACTGCCCGTTTCTTTAAAGATGCTTTTGAAGGAACAAAAGCAACAGCAAAAGCTAACAGAAGAAGAGCACCAGCCAAGGAGACCCATGAGCTTCCAATCACATACAGAAAAGAATCCAAAACTGTGCTGAAAAAGCTCTTTATGAAACCAGGAAACGAATCTTCAAGTAAAATATGTTGTAGTTTGCACTGGACGAAAGGTTGCAAATTTAGAAGTCAGGTTTGAGCTAAATTACAGTTAATTCCAAAACGACACTTGCGTATATACTACCTGTGGAAACATGGAGAAAGCCAAGGCAAAATAAATCATTCCGCCTATAAAATCGAACTGCCAATTTTTCTTCCTGAACTCCAATATATTTCCCAGAGCAATCTGCACCAGAATCAAGAAATAATGAGGGGCTCAAACACAATCAAAAAAGGAAAAAACTTGACACGAGAGTTTCTTTTGCATACCCTGCTCGAGTCCTCAAATGAGGGGTAGGCAGCCTTGCATTCATACGCTGTTCCATATGCACGATTGAAACCACAAAAAACATGTGTTGGATGCAAAAATGCCCCACCACACCCATTAACGAGAAAATGTTGCACAGACACTGGATTGTCAGATGGAGAATATGAATGCCGCATGTAATGATGCAGGTCCCCGGCTATTCGAAGCTTACACCTCCCTTTCAAATGGTCCTGTATGAGGTAAGAAATGTTCTTCCCACTCACATTATCCCAGTACCAATCCAGAATCCAAGCAGGCTCATGGGTCATGATGATCACAGAATCATACCCCCCAATCTGGGAAAACAAAAAGAAGGCTGCTCATATATTGATAATCAGTGACCAAGCAATGAGCAAGTACGTAATGGAGTGGGGAATTGTATTACCTTTTCCTTTATCAATTCTGAGAAGAATTTGAATTGGTAAGCATCAATGTCACCATGGAGAGCAAGGTCAAGGCCAAATATCCACCACCCCTTCGGCAGCTGAAGGGCAAAATAACTTTTCTTTTGGGGCATAAACCATCCACCAAGCCAGCTCTTGTGACAAATATACCGCATAAAAGTCTGAAGACCATCGAACCAATCTGCATATCAGAAAAGAAAATCGAGTCTGAATTGCTAAACAAAGAAGAGTAGGCAACCAAATAATTAAAGTTACCATGATTTCCAGGTATTGCAAAGCATTGAGGGCCATCATACTGCTTTAGGGTCAACACATCTGTTGGCAATTCTGGTTTATTAACAGCAACATGCTCATCTTTATACCATAGAGGAGGCTGGAGAGCATACTCAAAGGGACGAAAAAGACGCTTTTCATATGTAAAAGCAGATGGATTAGGATACCTGAGAGTAAAGAAAAAACCCAATTGAACTAATAAGCGCCACCAGCTAGTCAAGCATAGTGATATAGTGGCTGTATTTCAAAGTTGCAAAACAGCAAGACAAAGATCACCACGAAATAAGCAATTCCATAAAACTCTCTGGGTAAAAAAGATGTCAAAGAGCTTACGCAAGATCACCGCCAATGAGAAGTAGGTCACCACGCATCAAGGGATCATTATTTTGTATCTGAATAGATGGCTGGGCAAGAAGTCGTGCCACGGCATATGAAGAATTTCCACCATCGCCAGTGTCAGCCATAAAGTCAAACCATAGTTCATCTCGCTCACAAAACTGATCATACAGAAGATCATCTCTCTTAGTTGCATCATCCACCTTGCTCATTGCCGCCTAAGAAAAAGTAATAACAAATATGAAGCCATAGGTAACTGTCTTGTCATGGAATATAACTACAGACACGATATGCACATGGAGATGAGCAACTACGCAAAACCAATGGGCATACACAGATACTTTATAATGACTTGGCTATCACCAAGAATGATTAAAACCCATCAAAAGAGGCATAAGGTTAAGTCACCTGCATCATACGCATGTCAAAGCGACCAACAAACACAGTTACTGATACCAGTAAGTCGAAAACTGTCTTGAATAAATCAGCTGAAGTCCTAAAATTGATCACGAAGACGATATGAGCGAGTTCGAAAGATATCAAGAAAATGTGCTTCTATACTGAGTCAAGAGAAGGATAATGCTACCCGGAATACCAAGGCACCATATCCAAAAACTCGGGCTTCATTTGTTTTTCCTTCATCTCCTCAAACTCTTTTCTAGACATAGGGTGAGTAAGCGCCCACCTGTTAATGCGTAGAGCCCATTAGCACAGAATCCTTGTGAAAAAAAAAAGAGCAGGACAAAGTTGGGGGAGGCCGATAAATTTCGCAAAACAAAGTTTCCATACTGCAAAAGAATATTCATTTTACAAGTACCCACTGAATCATATGATTTCAGGATGACCATAAAGCATCTAGTTAATACTCACCCAGTTGATCTTTCACAACATAATTAGCAATATACAGGCCAATAAAAGTCGCCCACAATGAATATATTGGTGATATCTCAGCTGGAGATTCTGCACAGTTGCCACCTCCGCAAGAAAGCTGAAAGATGCAATGCAGAATACTTTAACACACACATTTGACACAGCAGTATAATAATAATCCGAACAGGATACGGAATACATACTTCCCCGTAAATGGCCCATTTGGATAAAAAAGGGTAGTCATGAGCTGACCCAACTGGAGCAAACCAAGATGAACAAACTTGATCTTTAAACTCGTTCATGCGGACAAATTTTGCAAGCCATGAATTTCTCTCTTCTTTTTTGAAAAGACTGAACCATCCTGAGAACTTTCTTTCCAGCGTCCTGTCTTTGATATTTGAACGATTCCCACAGTGGCTATAAAATACACAACATGCTATACTTATAACCTACACAAAATGATGGTGGCAATAAGAATCAAGGATGTCAGCTTTTTTTAGGGAGGGGGGGGGCGCATTTTCAGGACTTACAGCACAATTTTGAAGAATTGTCAGAATAGCTGGTCGCCTGCCAGCAACACGAGCAACAAGGCCAACGTACCATAGACCGATGAATAAGATGTGAAAGACTAGAAGAAACACAACTGATGAAACATATATTGATAAAAACAGGGATAGGTTCATTCTCAAGTCAACCCCCATTGATTGAAAACTCGGAAGATGATACAATGCAGCCAGCAATATCCAAGCTATGTACCTGATAACAGTTATTCAAATAATGAATGTCTGTTTTCTAGCACGTGGAAAAATTGACAACAACTTTAAGAATAAACAAAAGATGGCGCACCAGCGACTAAAGTTGGAATAGCTCGGCTTGATTGTTTTCCCGATAAATGGAGAGGAAAAAAAGTAGAAGAAGCCAAGCAAACAGGCATACATCGACCACCACTTAATATTGCTGTCTAACTTCTGAATAAGATTACTCATGTTGTCCGATGAGATGAAGAATAAGCATCCAATGAAAACAGCAATAATAGCATGCCGTGAATGCTCATGCGGATACGGATACTTGTGAGTCAGAATAGTGCGAAAGCTCTCCATTTTCAGAGCATCAAGAAGACCAGCAGACTGGATATTGGTTCCCATAGCACCTCCTGCATTAACTAATCAGCAACAACCACAGATTACTACAAGAAACTGGACACAAACACCAACATAAGAAATCAGCAAATAAGAACCCAAATCCACAAAAATCACTCAGCACCCAATACGTTGACCACTTGAAGCCAAGAACGGGAAGTATCTACCTGAACTCACAACTCAAAATGGGAAGAGACAGGCAGAGGGAAAAACCACGCACATACGAGATATTCCGGTAACGTTTTGTTTGGTCCTACTCTCCAGCTTCAGATACAGAAATACAGCTACGGTATGCGCTTCACTTGTATATTCTGTGAGTCGATAAAGAAGCGTGAAAAATCTGGCGTAAAGAATCCGCCTTTTTAGTTGATTTCTGGGATTCGCTTATGCAAGACTCTTCTCCGGTGAATCGAAACGAGGGGCAATCACTATCGGCTAACAAAATGACACGTCCCCATCATTCCAGGTTCCTTCTGATGCTTTTGTTGTTGCCGATTTGCCCGACTGGGTCCGCCGCGGGTGAGCGGGGCGACAAACAGACCAATCCTTTCTTCGTCAGTTCGTTTCTGAAATTTATAATTGTGCTTGTCCGTGTCTGGACATCTCCCCTGGATGTCCGAAACCCAGGAAGCCGGGGATTGGGGCCGGACAGATGCTCTCAAACTACACGTCATCATTATACCACGTTACAGCCGAGGGGGGTGCCAATGGCGGACAAGAGTTTCTGTCTATAGACTTTGGCAATGCTGTTTCCAAACCCAGACGAAGTACTTGGAATCCCCATCGCTTCTCTGTTTCTGGAACAAGAGATCAAGTCTGGTGATCTTAATGATTCTTGAGAAGGGAAGTCGCAAGTAGAGAGTTCTCTGACATTTTATTATTCTCACAGTATGCCTCATGTCTCCTTGAAAATGCATCTAGTTCTCAATTTCCAACAACGTGATCTTCTCATTGTATACCTGCAGTTGGATCGTCACACGTCGAGATTATCTATTTTGATGGGAGTGATGTCATCAGCTACTTCGAACCCGCCTACTAGACGAGCAAAGAACACCATCTGCTGTTCCAGGGTGAACTTTATATTCTCAGCCTGCACAGATAGAATGATGAGAGGAGACCATGAGATGAAGCTATCATCCCCTTGAACTCATTAACCCACCTTGCGAAAACCATGTTGTTCTCCCTCGTACTCCACAAGAGCAACAGGCAGACCTCTTTCCTTGAGTGCTTTGTAGATTTTTCGTGCTTGATTTGGCAGGACTATCTGCAGATGAAACATTCTCTTCAGAATGCAAGAACCTCCAGAAAAGATTACACGAAAAAAAGTTGATAATACACGTCTCTGTCGTGAATGGAAAATTACTAGTTCAGGTTTCTGAACTACCTTGTCTTCTAATCCTTGAAATAAAATTATGGGGCAGGAAAATTTATCCACGAAGTTTATTGGTGATCTCTCAATGTATGCAGTCTCATCTCCTGCAATCAATCAGATTCAAATCATAATGGTTCAGGAAGGGGAAGAACTGAGTCTGGAATATGCCACTGATGAATGTGTCAGAATTGAGTGCTACCAACAAGGTTGTCCATATAACGGGATTCAAATTTGTGAGTGTCCGCCCGCAGTGAATGCAAATCAGCCACCTGTAGATTTCCTCGTGATCAAGATCCTTACGTCCTGAAAAAAAAGGAAATTTTCATCTGAAATGATCATTATCAAACACATACCCCATACAAGGAAGCCCCAGCTTTGAAGATGTCTCGAAATGCAAGTGCAGCCAACGTTGTGTATCCACCAGCAGAACCTCCAGTAATGCATAATCTTTCACCATCAACTTTTCCACTACCGGCCTGTCAAAGCGAATCATATCACTGACTTCGAAGTTGGAAGGATTAGAGGGAAAATCTAAAGGATATTGCGGCCGGAGATTTAAGGGATAAAGTTCAAAATCTACTAGCTGCTCCAATACCCTAACAATTGAAATGATACTGGGCTTGGGGATTCTATTTAGACATGAAATGGACATGAATGACAACATTTTCTTACTACCAGAAACTTAGCACAACTGCAGCAGTCATTCACATCAACGACTCCCCATTTACCAAGAAGCCTGTTTCGATATTCCCGACCATAGCCTGAATTTAACTCAAGGCGTGAGTTTCCAGCCAGCTTTATCAAGTCAAAGAAATCCAGAAAAGGTTGAAAATCCATCATACCAGTACTTCCACCATAGTTGACATCCACAAAAGCCCAACCACGACTTGTCCAGAACTGGACAGAAAGATTTAAAATGCCTCGAGACTCTGCAGTAGGGCCTCCTGTTTCGGATACAATTAAGCAATAAGATGCAGATGTATTTAATGCGGTTAATGTTAGACAAAAAGCAAATCCCCCCAGTTGCTGCGAAGCCAGGGTGTGCCAATACAAAGTTAAGATATAGTTATTCACCAAAAATTTTAAGCGTGGCTTTAATCCTCTTAGCCTAAAAAGCAAAAGGGTACCATGGCTCTTCAGCAACAATGGAGGCTTCTCTTCAGAACTAGCTTGAAATTGAGGGTTGGTTGGGGGTAAAAATATGCATATGCACATTTCCCAGGCTCTTCTGTAGGGAACTCTATCAATTCGGGTGAGCTTATATATGGAACCAATGATGGATTAATAGAAGAGGAAGACCAGACTATCTTGAAGTCGACAACTTTAGAATTCTCATCATCTAAGGTTACCTACAACCGCAAAATGCAGAAGCTAGAATCACACATGTGGTCTTTTTTCAGTGTCAGTTAAACAAGATAAAAGCAGCACCTCAGCAATTGCTGAAGGATGAGCAGGGGATGCTCCTTCAATGAATACACAATCAAGCCCGCATGACTGCAGAGATAGGGCACCATTGGCACGATCCATATTTTCTTGATATCAAGAAAATGCTACTATGATACTTACTATGTTATCAATATCTGTGAATGGAACATCAAGTAAGGACAATTCACTCTTTAAAACATCAAGAACTCCAAGATGAGATCTTCCATTCAACCTGCAGATGTCTCCAAAAAAATCATTCTTTCTTTTAAGAAAAATGGAATCTAATATCAGTAGGTATCATTATGAACATAGCCAACCTGTAGCTGCAAGCAATTAAGTTCATCCGACCGGAAACAAAATCAAAGGAGCTCAATCCAAAAACCCACAAAGGTTTCGTGAACTCAGCATTTAGAGAATAAACATGTAGTATTTCATTTGTGGACTCAACCTGAGAAAAGTAATGTGAACGAGTCGCAGTCAAATATCTTCGAATTATGGGTTTTCATGCTGTAGAAAAATTGACTTATTATGGAAAACAGCTGCAAATATGACTGTTTACCCAGGTAATCACAATTTGATAATGATAAATAGTTAAAACGCGCAACAGCAATTTTTACCCATCGATAGATGTTCCAAAAACCAGTGTCTCTGTCAGTAATAAAGAAAAGTTCTCCTGCAATACATAAAATGGAACAGCTTCAATAAGCCTATTTTAGGAGCTGCACAAAAAGTCGGCCTTCTTATCAACTTGGTCACACAAGAAACGCAACTACCACAGTAAGTTTACTAGGTGAAGCAACAGTATGGTGCTAATACCTTCAGATGACCATTTCGGTTCAGTTGGTGATTCTATAATCAAAGGATCACCGCCAGCAACGCAAACTCGATCAATAATCTCCCTGAAATGCAGTATTCAGATAAACAGTTTCGCTTGTATACCTGACCAGCGTTTCCATTCAAATTCAAAGTAACATAAACTTTTTAGCAGAGACAATCAACAAAAATTTAAGCAAGTATCAATCAAGGAAGTCATATCCTCATACATCATTCAGAATGAATTTTCCCTAGGAAAAAAATATCTAAGCTAGGAATTAAGTAGTTGGAGAGAAGAAAAAGCTTCTTGTACTAAAATAATGAAAAGATCTTATATTATACCCTTTCTCAGATATGTAGCCAACCCAAAGTTCAGATCGGTCCCATGGCATATTGGGATGTCCCCATTCAATCCAGGCTATTCGTTCTCCCTTTGGATCAACCCGGGGAAAAGCATAGAAATCATTGCCTTCAACTAATTTTCTTGGTTCTGATTTTTTTAGATAAGAAAAAAAACGTGATAATAAATCAACTAATAACTCGTTAATTCCCATTCTTGGCAATGTATAGTCATACGCAGCCACCAACATAAAGAGAAAAGCTTCCACATGCTGAATATGCACCTTCCACATTGTTGCTAGAAAGATCAATTGAAACAATAGTTGTGATTGAATTAATAGCATCTCCACGACGATCTGTTAAAAAGAAATGAGGAAACGTGAATGAAAAATGAGGATGCGGGAATATTTTTATCACCGATACTAGAAATGATAATCCACCTTCCATGACAGTCAGGTATCGGTTAAACCGAGCATCAAAGACACCATCAGCGTAAGACACAACTGGCCCACCATAATCCGGTGTTAATGGCTTAGGAGTTGAACCTGCAGCTATCAGTAATAGATAACTTTGCAGTACAGAAAAATAATACGACAAGAATAACTGCAACCTCTAAGTCATGAACTAATTCAAAAATTTCAAACAAAAAGCGAATGGCCAAAAGACTTTAAGATTCACGATACTACAGCAAAAAAAAAAAAAAAAAAAACACACACACCACTAGATGAAGTGCAGATCCTGTATAGTCTCTGGTCCTTGTAATTTGAGAATACAACTGATTCGCCAAAAATGCTAAATGCCCCACCACCGTATTCCTGAGCCGTTGTCCTGACAGCAAAATCCTTGGGCGTAATGTCAATCTGGCCATCCTTCTCACTTTCATCTCGCCTAATAAGCGCCATTCTCCTGATTCATCCACATGTTTCAATCAAGTAAATAAAAAGCATATCTCTTACCCATACATCGTTTCAGAAAAAGTGCATGCCTATCGCATCCAAAACAACTGAAAAATGAAATGTTCTGCAAACAACAACCCAACCAACAGAAACAAGCCGTATCATCATCACCACTTGGATTGCAGACAAGATAATTATATATGAATACCCAGATTCCGCAGGACGAGGCTCAGCAATATACAGGCGACCTAAAGCGTCAGAAGCAAAGCCCCCGAGGCGCCTATCTGCAACAGCCGCAACATCCGCGGTGATGGGCGACTTCCATGAACCGTAGGGAGCTGTAATCTTCCCTCCTTCCGACACAGTTCGCGGAGACGACGAGAACATGACTCTGGTGGCTATTCCTCCTCCACCGCGACGGTATTCCGGGGACGAAAAGACGCAAAGAATCTCGAAGCCAGAAACTCGGGAAGAAGAAAGCGAGTCACGGGAGTCCAAGTGAGACCACCAACGGCTGCAGCGACCATTTTCTCTCACTCGAAAGTCAGCTCCTTTTTTTTTTAAATTTTTGTTGTGAGTGGCAAAATCGTAATTTAAAACGTTTTGGGCTCCTGAAGCCCAGAACTGGAATATGACTATTTCCAAACCCATTTCAAAGCCCGGCCCACTATGCAAGTATTTTTAATATTTTTTTTGGAAATTTATAAAAGGAAGGTGAAGGTCATGGAGACAGATCATATGATCCGCATCTGGGGTGGCGAAAAAAGTAAAGAAGATGAAGAGAAAAGAAGCAAAAGTGAAGTGGGAATGTAGCAGAGGAGGTGGAGAAGAGCATCGCTTCCTTTGGTTTGTTTGGAGCATAAAGGCATCAACTACTCTCCTCTCCTTTGTGTGGTCCTTCGTCTCCATCTCCCTCCCAACTCGACTCAACCGAAGCAAATGCCCCACAAACTTTGATTGAGAACATGCACTCGTGATCCATCCCCCACTCGCTCTCTGCTCTGCTCCATTCAAACTGAAATCGAAATGCCCAACCGTGACTTTCCAACACTGATGCAATAAATGGTGTGGGCGTCCTGTCATGACCTCAAGGAGTGAACCCTTTTTGCCATGGGAAAAAAAAAAAGCAAAAATGGAGTCTTCTGGTGGCAGACAAGTTGGGCAGCACACAAGTCTAATCTTGTCTTGAAAACATTTGTTAAGGGTGAAGATTCAGTCAGTCAGTCATCTTCTACTACTGTCATCTCAGAAAAAAACAGCCCGGTTGAAGGTGCTCGAAGACTAGCTCATGGTCTGAACCATAAACATTATGAATGAATGGTGGTTAGCTCCAACCATGCAGGATACTCTCTCTCACTCTCTCTGTGAGTGCATTTAGAGGAGCCGTCATTGCCTTCAATGGTGGCATTTATGGTTTACCTAGTCATACTTTTGATGGGATTCACAGAAAGCCCCATTCTTTGTAAATGGCGCAGCACAGAGGTCAAGGGGGGTCTCATTTAGAGCTCGGGTGGAACGAGGACATGATCATGGAGTTTTGGGTTGCCCAGACTGAGATCCTCCATTGCTATGTGAATTTTAACTGCTCAGCTACACTACAAGCCAAATTATGCTGTTGTTACCTTAAATTGGAGTCTATTATTGGAACCTCTCTACCCTTGTTCCTCTCCCAATCCGCAAGCCCCACAGGCAGCTAACTTATGCTTTTCTAAGCTATTTATAGTCCCCCTTTATTCCCAAAGTCCCCACCTTCAAGCCTACACTAATGGCTTTACAAATCAACCCCCACGATCTCACCAAAAAGCCTTCCAAAAGAGACTGAAATCATGGAGACTACCCGCAGAGCCGGCCACCGTGCCGGAAAGAAGCCCACAGTCGGAGGCCTTTTCCGCATGTTCAAGCTCCTTCCAATGCTTTCCACCGGCTCCAAAGTTGTGGCCCTCCTCAGCGGCCGCCACCGCCGACCCTTTCTCACCGACAACGCCTCCATCGGAACTCTTTTCGGGTACCGGAAAGGAAGACTCACACTGGCGATACAAGAAGACCCTCAGAGGATGCCCATCTTCGTGGCTGAACTTCCCATTCTCACCACGTTTCTACACAAAGAAATGGCCTCCGACGTCCTCCGAATCGCCCTCGAAACCGACACCAAGACCCATAAACGAAAGCTTCTGGAAGAATTCGTGTGGGAGGTCTACTGCAACGGCCGGAAAATGGGATACTCCATCAGACGGATGAACATGAGCGACGATGATGCCCACGTCATGAAGCTCCTCAGAGGTATCGTATCCTTCTTTGATGATGCATATTTTCCCGAAACACAAAAGATCGAATTCAGCGTTTGGTACGATGTCACTACCGATACTAACATACTCTAAAATCCAAGGTGTTTCAATGGGTGCCGGAGTTCTTCCACCGCCGCCGTCGGAGAAGGAGTACTCCGACGGGGAGATGACGTACGTCCGGGCCCGATTCGATAGAGTTGTCGGATCCAAGAACTCGGAGTCTTTCCATATGATCAATCCCGACGGAGCTTCCGGTCAAGAACTAAGTCTTTTCTTTCTACGACTTCACTGAAACACACATTTTAGTTTACAATTATAATTAATATTTAAATTTTAACCTTTTAACCAGACTCCCCTTACCTTATTGTTGGCACTTGTATTTTCTATTCTAAAAACATCATTTATTTCGATTATTGTTGGGTACGAAGTTTCTATTTTAAATTATTTAATTTTATATAAATTTAAAATAATGTTAAATCTTACACACGTTTATAAAAAATAAGAAAATATATAATTTTTTGTTTTCATCGTATTTCAATATAATTCAGAGTTTGATTAGTTTCAACTATAGTTCAACGGATTTCGACGATGATTTACGACGAAATTCCGAAAGTATTGTAACAAGCAATTCAAAACTAAAATTGAAATCTAAATATAAATATAAAATAGCACCTAACATAACCAACATATTGACTAAAATTATTATTCAAAGGGATACGCACATTGAATACCATGATCTATCAAGTGTCACAACCTTAATAAATAATTAGAATACACGTGTCAAATAGGCCAACACAAAAAAAGAATATTATTAAAAAAGCATATAACTGATAATTAATGAAAATAAATTAAATAGAATGATTATATAAACTTTGTAGGAATTTTTTTTTTCAAATACAACAATAATTATTTAATAGAAATTTCAAGATTAGATATATATTTTAATTTAAATAAATTATATGATATAATGAATATCTAGGAATTTGTTGCTCCAAAAAATTAACATAACATAAAACTATGAAGTTTGTATGTTCAAATTGAACAATGCTATATAAATGAAATATAGACCGTGATATTTTTGTTCTAAATTCTAATTACGAATTCAATATTTAGAAAGATAATATATCATTCATAGATTATATGAGATTTTTTTTAATAGCAAAGTTTTGGTTAATCAACGAATACTTGGATTAAATGATATTTGAAACTTGATGGATTCGTTTTCTAGTAAAACATACAAATTACAAATTAACGAATCTAATCGGTAAACCTTAAGCTTAATCGATTTGAAATCGAATTACGAATTCAATTTCGGAACTCCATTTCAAAACACTATGTCCTCGGTCACGATTATATTATATATAGCTTCAACGTCAGGTAGACAATGATTATTTATTAGTCCAATTGTATAGTCAATGCATTATTTAATTTATAACATATGGTTTAAGAGAGAGAGAGATTTTGTGAAGGCAGTTGCGTGCCTTGAGTGCGACAAGTCAGATAAAATAATTAATCTTTTTTCCTTAATGGATTGTCGCCTTTTTACCACGTGGCATGTCTCGTAAAGTTTGAAGGTTCCTTATCATAATTCAATACCACATTTTTTATTTTTGACTTTTTTTCTACAGAGATTTAATATTTGTGATATCAGTTTTTTATATAAAAAAAATTGTCGAAAATTAATAGTTTACGGAGTGGATTGGCTCATTGACTATGATACTGGGCCTGGACGGTAAGGGGCTCAATTGAAGTTGGACCTGGGCGATAAAAGGCCCAATTGAAGTTGAACTATTAATATTTTAAGACACTGGTTGGACTCTGTTGAATGGGATTTATTAATTAAAATTTTAAAAATATTAAATTTAGATAATTATTTTTGTTTCTCAAATTGATTTTTAGTGTGACTTTGGGTTATTTTTAGGAAGTGTTCTATAATTTAAAGTTGTGATTCATATTATATAAATAGAATTAATTTTGAAATTATATGAATAAAATCAGTTTTAGATTGTATAATTTAATATTTATGATATAAATATATTTTTTAACGAAATAAAAATTGAATACTATAATTTTTAATTAATATTTTATTTAATCATCAAAATAAAGATTTTAAAAAATCAATAATTTATATATTTAATCATATTATATAAATTTTTTATTTAAATATTTTAAATATTTTAAAAAGTAAACAAAATCAATTTAGGAAATAGTTTTGTGGTGTATGGTCGTCTTGAGTGCAATTGTTGAACTCTTACTGTGTGAGATTTCTTGCTTGAAGATATGGTGAAATCTGGGCAATGGAACTCGTGAACACAAAGTAACTTCCTTTTGGCATTTTCCGATAACGGTGTACATGAATTTTGTGGCGGGGATGTGAATCCGGAATCTAAAATGTAATAACGACGAAGGGTAAAATGTCTCTCGGGAGACTTCCCGGGATCCTCGGGAGTTCAATTCACTTCGCACCCGCCTGAAAATCAGAAGAAAGGATCGCATTCTGCAAGTTCATGTTTCTCAAATTTATCCCCGTTAGGTCGTGAATCGATTGGGGGGTGGATGGAATGATTTCGTCCCGTGAAAGATGCAACCTTTTGACAAAAGCTCACAGCAATAATTCTGCTGCATGGTCTCTGCTCTGCTCAGTAGGCCATTTCACGCTGTTTCCCTGAATTATTGTTCTCCACCTCCAAGGCCCATCTACAGTTCACTCCTTTATCTTCATTCCATTTCATTTCTGCGCTCTGTGCCAGAGTCTGCGCCACGAGTTATGGAGGAGCGGCCGGAAACGGAGCTTTTGTCCTTGCCCGCGACTCCACGCGCCTTCACGCCGGAGATACTCACTCCCTCTGGCCAAAGGTCGCCGAGATTCGCACACAAGGAAGTGGGTTCCGTTACCGCCAAGTCTTGGACGCCGACCTCCTTCATATCTCCCCGGTTTTTGAGCCCCATTGGGACACCGATGAAGAGGGTCCTCGTCAATATGAAGGCGTACCTGGAGGAAGTGGGTCATTTGACAAAGCTAAATCCCCAGGATTCATGGCTTCCGATTACTGAATCGAGAAATGGGAATGCCCATTACGCCGCCTTTCATAATCTCAACGCCGGCGTCGGATTCCAAGCCCTCGTTCTCCCCGTCGCCTTCTCGTTTCTCGGATGGTATATTTTTTTTCCCTGCACCGAAGTAGAGTTTTTCCTGTTTATAACTGCATATTCTCTGAAATTTAGGGGATGGGGTGTAATCTCCCTGATAATAGCCTACATTTGGCAACTCTACACTCTCTGGATTCTCGTCCAGCTCCATGAAGCAGTTCCAGGGAAACGTTACAACAGATACGTAGAGCTGGCCCAAGCCGCATTTGGTAAGCAAAAGCAATGAATTCATGACGGAAATTCATCATCTGATGCATTTCATTTGACTTACTAGGTGAAAGATTAGGCCTTTGGCTTGCCCTTTTTCCGACGATCTACCTGTCTGCCGGGACAGCGACGGCGTTGATTATCGTCGGCGGAGAGACGATGAAGCTATTTTTTCAAACAGTATGCGGCCCAAGTTGTTCACCAAATCCTCTGACAACAGTGGAGTGGTATCTGGTTTTCACATCACTCTGCATTGTCCTATCCCAACTTCCTAATCTGAATTCCATTGCCGGACTTTCACTCGTCGGAGCAGTAACCGCCGTCACTTATTCAACCTTAGTGTGGGTTCTCTCTGTGAGCCAGAAACGGCCACAGAATATCTCGTATGAGGAGATTTCTTTGCCTTCTGCGACATCTTCTCTGTTCTCTGTTCTGAACGCTCTTGGGATCATTGCATTTGCCTTCAGAGGCCATAACTTAGTCCTTGAAATTCAGGTAATCCATTTGTGCTTGATTCGTGAGATGGGAAGGCAGGAATGGATCATAATATGATGACGCTTTGTTTTAGGCTACAATGCCATCAACGTTCAAGAAACCAGCCCACATCCCCATGTGGAAAGGAGCAAAAGTCGCTTACATTCTCATAGCAGCTTGCTTGTTCCCCGTCGCCATTGGAGGCTACTGGGCTTATGGAAACCTTGCAAGTTCCTTTTCCCTTCATCTGTGCTTGCTTTGAAAACCAAGTACAGGGTGTGATTGATCTGCTATTTTGTCCAGATGCCTGCAGGGGGGATCATAAATGCTATCTTCGCGTTTCACAGCCGCGGCATCCCCAGCAGCCTCCTCGCCCTCACCTTCATCCTCGTCGTCTTCAACTGCCTAAGCAGCTTCCAAATATACTCAATGCCAGTGTTCGATAGCTTCGAAGCAGCCTACACCAGCCGGACTAACAAACCATGCCCCGTTTGGGTTCGATCCGGGTTCAGAGTGTTCTACGCGTTTATCAACCTCCTCATCGGCGTGGCGCTTCCCTTCCTGTCAAGCCTCGCAGGCCTGTTGGGAGGACTCACGCTTCCGGTGACGTTTGCGTACCCTTGTTTCATGTGGGTGCTGATCAAGAAGCCAGAGAAATGTAGCTTCAAATGGTACTTCAACTGGACTTTGGGATGGTTAGGGGTGGCGTTCAGCTTGGCGTTCTCCGTCGGCGGAGTTTGGAGCTTGGTCTGCAATGGAATTAAACTCAAGTTCTTCAAACCCAGCTGAGATGATGATACTGCGTAACTGTAGAGTTCATTGTTCCCTGTATCCTGTCGTTACAAGCTACTGGCATTTACAGTGATTTCTATCTGTTGACCGGAATCTCCGACGTCCGGCCGCAACGCAAGCTCCCTGACTTGAGGACCATCGTTCAGGAAAGAGGGCCTCACAGGCTGAGGCCCAACCTGCATTTATTGCAGACCATCCAATTCGGGAGGACGATCAGAAGTGGGGCCATCCCAATAAAAATTTCCGGTGGCCCTATACAAAGCGCCCATCAACAGAAAAATTTCCATCGGTACTAACTTTTCAAACTTTTAAATTATCCGATAGGATCGTGGGAACATATATAAAAATCAAATACATAATAAATGTGAATAACATTATAAAATATTAGGTATTATCTAATTACTAATAATATAGAATTTACAATATATTTGATTATTTTAATTTTAATTTAAATGGATTAAGAATTGTTTTTTTATGACATTACTAAAATATTAGGAAAATATGACATTTTTTGTTTTAATATCTACCTCAAATCTAATTGATCTTCCGTCTAATTAAGAATTGTTTTTTATGATCATAGTTAATGATCAAGTTATAAGTTCATTTCATTTTTGTTATCAATATTTGAAATTAAAATAGTTAATCATATAAAAAATTATAAATTATTATAATTAATTGAATATAATATTTTATAATATGATTTATATTTTTTCTATTTATATTTTATTTCATGCCAAGGAGGTCAGCTTGAGCAAATCAGACACTGTATGCTGCCGGAACGAAGGTCAACAAGAAGACAACTGAAACACACAATTCATATGCTACTCGGCGGCATACTCTGGTTTGTTGCCGGGATTAGTCTCACTAATTCCGGCAAAACTGTCGTTCAGATGATTGATTCTGAGGGAGAATTTGGGTTGCATGTTGCTGTAGAAGATACCCCAATGCTTTTCGTACTCCGGGTTCTTCAGATTTTCATCTATGATTCCGAATATGTACGTCTCGATCGGACGGCCGGGACGAAGCGGAGTTCCGGCCTGGACACGGCGGATGAGATTTGTAACGTATACTCTCTCGTTTTCCAGGCTTGTCGCGTCTCCCCCCTCTGAGGGCCACCCTGTCTCAGATATGACGATGTCCACGCCACCACCGCCGACCCTCTGTACGGCGGCCGCTACAGAGTCGTACATCGCGTACAGCAAGTTCTGGTATCTGACTCCACCGGCGACGACTCCGTCGCCCGTGAACAGCGCGTAGGGGAGGCTAATCTGGGCCTTGTTGTATATATAGGAGAAATATGGGTATATGTTAGCCAGTAACGGGGACCGGTTCCTGGATAAGAACTGGACGATGGGAGTGATGAACCATTCGGCGTCGCTCCGGAAAGCTCCGTCTCGCGGCGGATACGAGTTTCCGATCAGTCCGGTATCGATGGCGGTGGAAACCCTATTGAACCAACGAAATAAATCTCTCAATTTAAACCATGACAGGGTTGCAGAGCGACGAATACCTACCTTATTCTCCCGCCAAGACCTGCTTGATTTACAGCGTTTTGGATATTCCGCAACGCCGGTAGGAGCACTTGCACGTACTGAGAAGACTCCCCTCGGAAGGGGCTGACCTCGTTGCCGACGGCGATATACCGGAACCTTACGTTCCCGTAGTTCCGGACGTTATTTTGAACCCAAGAGTTCGCTGCGTTTTGGCTTCCGGCGATCGATCTCAGATCACCATTGGGGACGCCAATCATTAACTCGATGTTTGTACCGCGAAGCGCCTGCAGAGTCGCCGGATTCGGATCATAAATTCTCATCCGTCGGATTCCGTTGCTGCTGAAAAGCCGAACGATTTGCGCCGGACGGCAAGTTGTTCCCGTTCCTCCCGTAAGCAGCCCCAATCTGAGCTCCTGCAATCCGAAAAAAAAAACACATTAATAATAAAATGAACCAAACCTAAGATCCTGCAATTCAAAAAAAAAAAAAAACGTGATATAAAACCTGATAAATCAAAGAGCGTGGCAGGCGTTATTACAAGAAGAAGGATTTGCGTGATGATATTCATTGTACTCACAATTGGTAGTCCATGATGCTATCCCAAATTGGTCCTTATAAACATGCACCCGCAATTTCAATACGTTTTGAATTAGTGATAAATCCCAAATAAAAAAAACAAAAGATTCATCATATTGGTTGTATTTTGAATTATTCGTAATCAAATAAATAATACAAATTTAAATAATTGAATATTTATCATCAAAAATATCAGAATAAACCAATGGTTTACATTGGTATAAGTAAATTATTTATTTATTTAATTTTTTGAAAAACTATATAAAATAGGTATTTTTCAAATATTGTATTGAAATTTAAAAATATTATTAATAAAAAGATAAGTACACCAGAATTTGGTTTTTTTTATATAAATAATTGCAAGTGAATAATCAGCTTTTTTAGTGGAAATAAAATACTCATCCTACTGTAAAGATGGGTGCACTATGAACCTCTTTATTATCCAAAATCAGTGGCTTCCACATATGCTAAAAAGTGTCGGAGTCACGTTTAATTATTTATACTTAGATAAGTATGCATTATATAATTACAGTTGAGATTTGAAAGTATATATGGTAAATAAATTTTATTAAAATATATTAAAAATATTATTATATTTTATAATTTTAGAAAAAACTATAATTTATATAATTGTACTATAAATCAGGTATATAATAAAGAAAATAAAATCACAATACGCTATCACTTTTGATAGGCCGCCTTATGTGAATTGAATGACGGGCCACATGGGTGGTGGCCCACTACTTGTGGATTTGTATTTTGAATACTTTACCTTTATTGCGTTCTTTAAAATGATAAAAAAAATCGTGGTTTATAGTTTGATTTTTTAATATTTTATTACAAAAAGTATTAAATTACGATTGAATTATAATTAAATTAAATAATGATTAAATAATGATTTACTTTAATCATTATTATGATTCATTTATGATATAAAATTATTTAATCACAATTCAATCACGGTTTTTAAAATATTAGATTATTGAAATTCGATAAATTATATTGGATAATTGAAAATATGCGGAACCACCGGGGGGGGGGGGGGGGGGGGGGGGGTTATTGGGCCTTAGAAAACGTGTTTAATTTTTTAAAAGCCCACCCCCCTTGCAAACAGTGTTTTAAAATCCGGTGTTAGAATCTGACCCGATTCAATCGAAATTCATAATTTTTATAATAAAAAAATTAATAAAAAGGT
The DNA here is from genome assembly GCA_002189035.1 of Utricularia gibba. Classification (NCBI taxonomy): domain Eukaryota; kingdom Viridiplantae; phylum Streptophyta; class Magnoliopsida; order Lamiales; family Lentibulariaceae; genus Utricularia; species Utricularia gibba. Next base: position 2,904,804 of record NEEC01000010.1, on the reverse strand, counting down.
TAAAATATTATATTTAGATATTTATTTTTATTTTTTGTACTATTTTTACAATATGGATTTAACTCAATTTTTAAATATATTTTTTTATGGTTTTGTACATGGAGTGGCTTCCTACTGCGGTGATCCCGCATTGTGCCGGCCGGCGGCCAACAGCGTTTTCCTGGTGTTTCAAATCCGACGCCATTCCGCAGTCCCTTGGTGATTTTCTGAAGAAGGGGCGCCTCTGTTTTCCTGGGTTGGCGAATGGCGTCGGAGAAACTGGCATGTCAACACGGACAACACGGTGGTTGCAAATGCCGTTCAAATGGGCTTTTAAGCTTCCATCAGATTTGGTGTGCCACCATCTAACCTCGGAAAATTGCAGTGATTGCTTTGTTTTTTGTTGAAACTCAAGCACCCCTCCATCTCAAAACAAAAAAAGGTACAAACTGCACCATCATCTTAGCACCATGGAACCAGCCCCTGGGTCCAGCGATCGCATCAGGTTGACTTACGCTCCCGTTCATGTGATCCCACAGCAGGGAGGAGTAGATCACTCAGATTCCACCCAGTAATGAACATGTGACCCATGGTCTTGAATGCATGCGCTGGTTTTGTCAACATATTGCACTGTAAAGTTCCCCACAAGACTGGTTCGGATCCACCACCACAAACTCAAACCCTCTGTTACCAGTTACCACCACAAACTCAAACCCATTCTTGGTTTTGGAAGAAAAGAGGGGATGATGAGACGCACGTGCGGGACCAGGGGACTGCATTTCACATTCCAAGGAGCTGAGGTGCAGACACAGTGCTGCTGCCGCTGTTAGATTCTCACTGTTGCTATCTTTTACTTGCATGGGTCTCTATACTCTTCCTCCTCACCCATTCATTCATTCATTTCATTCATGAGCCTTAGAAAGATCGCTTTCCACTTCCTCAACTCCCAAGAACACTCATCTATCTGCCACCTAAATTCACTTCCCGCACAAGTTAACTGAGTCACTGGTTCGTTAAAAAAAAACCCAGAAAAAAAAAAGATCCAAAATCTACAAGTAGAACTATCATCATTATCCTGGTTTGTTAGTCATCAGAACTCGAGCTGCATTGACTTTGTTTTCAATGTGTTTTAGAATAGATGGCTTTGATCTATTAATTGGAGATAGTTCTGTAATTTTATACCACAAATAAGTGGAGATAATTATATTTATAATATTCATATACTAAAACATATATTCTCAAATATAAAGCGTTATATATAATTGAATATATATATACTATTATTCAATATACTAATATCATATTTTTAAACAACCTCTTAGGAACATATCATTTTTATTTGTATATATCATATACACATTGATATAAATCTCAATATTGACATTGAAACATGTTTGGGAAGGAGAAATTGTTGTGTTTATCTGTGTGTGTAAATTTTTTTTTTTTTTTTTGCTGTTTAACAGAAAATGAAAAATAATTAAAAAAAAAATCATATTTCAAAGATGGAAAGGAGGGTGGATGTTATTGGGTATCAGAATTATGTGCAGAATCATTCCTGTCCTATTTTAAATTTTGAGAATAATTATCATTTACTGCAGGAAAAAAAAAAGAAATGTTTTTTTTTTTTGCTTTCTAATTGTTCGAGACATGCCCACGAACGCACGCATAAAACCCGCTTCGGTGTCTGTAACGACTGTGGAGCAGCTCCTTTTGCATTTACTGCTTAACAGAAACTTGCCGTCCCTACAAATCCCTGCCTTGTTTTGCTTCCGTCCCTCAGGTGGCCAAAACCCACCGTCGCAGCGTTCCCATTACTTAAATGCCCAGCTTCCCGTCGTCTCCTTCACTGTGTTTTTTTTATTATTATTGTTGTAGTTGTTTTGTTTGATTCCCACTATAAGTAAGAGACAGGGGGAGCACAGGCAATTCCAATTGTTTGGCAATGATGATGATGATGCTGGGGATAGAGGAGATTCTGTGCGAGCTTCAGGGGGGCGAGGAGAAGGCGACGGCGGGGATGGGGATGCCTCCGGGGTTCCGCTTCCATCCCACCGACGAGGAGCTTGTCACCTTCTACTTGGCTTCCAAGGTGTTCAACGGCGTCGGCTTCTACGGGGTTCAGATTGCGGAGGTCGACCTCAACCGGTGCGAGCCCTGGGACCTTCCCGGTCGGTTTTTGTTAGTTATCGTTGGTAGATAGAGAAATTGGGGTTTTCAGTGATGTTACTGTGTGGGTTGGTTTTGCAGAGGGGGCGAAGATGGGGGAAAGGGAGTGGTATTTCTTCAGCATGAGGGACAGGAAGTACCCGACGGGGGTGAGGACCAACCGGGCGACCGGTGCCGGGTACTGGAAAGCTACCGGAAAAGATAGGGAGGTGTACGGCGACTGCGGGCGGTCCCTCATCGGGATGAAGAAGACGCTGGTTTTCTACACCGGGAGAGCCCCCGCGGGGAGAAGACCAAATGGGTCATGCATGAGTACCGCCTCGACGGCCACTTCTCCTGCCGCCACCTCGTCAAGGTCTGATAAGTAAACCTCAAGTATCCTCCGGCTCAGGTTAAATTAATTATCTACCATCTTGACCTGTACCCGTACGGTTCTGCGCAGGAGGAGTGGGTGATGTGTAGAATATTCCACAAGATATGCAGCAGCAGTGACAAGAAGAATCCCGGAGACCTCACGCCGGCGCTGCAGAACCACCTCATCTCCGATTTCTACCTCCCACCGGCGAGAGACAAGGGCTGCTGCGGCGGCCGGGGAGATGCAACTCTACCGAGCTTGCAGCACCTGCCGGGGTGTTGGGGGTTGGAGACGAGGAGGAAGACGAAAAGCGGAAGGCCTGTGGATTTGGTGAAATCCAGATGGGAATGAATCATTACATCGACTGTGGGAATTGGGAGTGATCACCATGACGTAACCCTAGCCAACCAGCAAGCCCCATGGAGGAGTGGTAGAGAAGGAGTAGGTAGACTAGGGTTAGAGGAGATGGAATGGGATACCACCACTGTTTCCTTAGCGCCCACCTTGTAATATTAGTTTGTGTCACTTCATCTTTGTCTAATCCTTGTCTTTTTTTCTTAAAAAAAAGATTTTGGTATTGGGAGAAAGTGGAATTAATTTTTTTAATAGGTGCTTAATAGCTACCCAATTTTTATTGTCTTAATTCTCAAAAAAATGATTTTCAAAAATTAAATTATATCTGATTGATACATTTTTAAATATTTTTTTAGAAAAAAAATTCTAGTAAAGTATGAATTTTGGGTGGATAGACTCCAACTTATAATTAAACAAATCAGTGTCTTAAAATTAAGAATTGAATATGAGGTTAGACCTGTTTGATTTGAATTTTTTTGATTCAATCCAATAATTTTTATAAAAAAAATTTGAAATTTAAATTATTAAAATTATATTTTCCAACCCCAAATCATGGATAAATCAAAAAATAAATTCAGCTCAATTTTAACACATCGAAAACCAAATCATGATCTGGTCCTCTTTGATGGGTTGAAAGAGGAAATAGTAATTGGCCCGAAATCTGAATCTCTGAGTGGGTCTTGGGCCGATCCGGATCCTCGAGGCCCGACCCATATTCGAACTACAGCCACCTCCGTGTCCGCTGAGTCCGGGGCCCTAAAGGAAAGCCGCCCGGCCATGCGTCGAACGAGGTCGTGGGCGGTGGGAACCTTGCGGCCCGAGGAATGGAGATGAGGGCAGATGTGCTTAAATGGGGGAGGCAGACAGCTGCCTCGCCCTGCTGCTCCGTGAATCCCCCCAATTGAATGCAATGCCACGTGCGAGTTGTACCTTCTGGTCCTATTCCATCATCCGCCCCACCTCCGAAGGAACTGTCGTAAGGTAACGATACTCTCTGGCTTGCGTGGTTAAGCAATAAGTATGATTAACGTAGTAGAGTCGTACTTCTGTTGTGGGGGTGAGAACTAAGCAGGCAAGGCCATCGTTACTCCACTCCCTTGTCCTTGTTTTTTTGTGACTTGACGACTCCTTGGTAGTCTGTACTTGCAGAGTCGTCTTTTCAAAAAAGTGGAGTACAGGGACAAACAGAGCTTAGAACCTTCTAATGGCCCTTGGTTGGTTCAAGTTTTTATTCACAGTTTGATGGTCTTTTGAGTTGCCATTTATGCTGTTCTTTGATTTACAATGCAAATGATTAGACTGCAGACTTTGAAAATTTGCAATGAGTGGTATCATATCCACCAGCGATTCAAACTACAAATTCAAAAAGATGGGCATGCAGAGCAACACATAAGAGAGCAAGATTGTATTAAAATGGGAGGTGAGGGTGGTTGGGAGGGATGGTTGCACAATGAATAGCTGCAACTGCAACTATAGCTTATATTAAAAATCAGTCTGTCCTTTTTTTATCATTTTTGGTTTTTGCCTTTTTTTCTTTTAAAGAAGCTTTGATCAAGTGTCTCCATGATTGCCCCACCCTAAACTGATGATATTTATGATAGCTGCTGCATGTCTTGTAAGAGTTACACCAAAAAAAAAAAAAAAGAGAAAAGGAAAGGAAAAAAATAAAGAGGAGTATGATTTTTGTTGTAATGAATCTTTAGTTGAGGTACCACAGTCTTATAAGGCAGAAATGGTCCATGAAAAACAGCCTGTTAAGTTTGATAAAAGCTTACAGAGAGTGGTCAATAACAAGGTGTTTTTTTTATTATTAAAGAGATGGGAGTAGCAAGTTAATGAAAGACCATACCAGCAGGCCAAGATGTACTGAAGCAATTCATTTTGAAGATGAGTACTGACCTGAGACTCCGCAGTGCCACAATAAAAGCTGGCTGTTTCCCTAATGGATTCTGCCTGTAAACTGCACTCCATTGATATGAAAAACTCTTCTGCTGGTTAAAAGCTTGAATTTTTTATTTTTATTTTTATTTTTTTGACCAGAAGACAGAGCAGGATTCATTGCATGGCCATCATTAATGGGGCATTCAATCTCATGGTTCACTCTTCAAGCTAGCACCCTGCTCACCGAACAGTTCACCATCTTTATAAACAACATCCATTTACTTCACTATGTAGTATCTTTCGTCTGGTGGATTCTTCCTTCAACAATGGTTTCTCTGCAAACATCAAGAGAAAATCTACATCACCAGAGCTCTTCCAAGAAGCGAAAATGGAATGCTTCTGATGAGGAACTTACAAAGGAGAAGCAGCATGCCAAGATGAGAAGCCTGGGTACACATATACCAAGGCAGACTCCATTTCCACTCAACTGGCAACAATGCCTTGATGTGAAGGTAGATTTTTATCAGCGTAGAACTCTGCATGATTATTCATCTTTCTGTGTAGCACCTTACTTATAGCATAAATAGACAGGGCAGATATTCTACTACAACACAACGACGAAGAAGAGGGATTCATGTGATTCGAGTCCAGCGCCGATGAGCTTGGAGCTTAAACTGAATCTTCCTTGCCAGCATGCGGGGAGCAATCAAGAGGAAACCAACAAGAGGGAAGATTCTGCGAAAAGCTCTTTCTTTTGCATCAGGAACTCCAGCAACTCAAAGGGTCATAGACGATCACCTTCATGGCTAACATTTGAAGAGGACCAGCAAGAGATGTTTACAGCTGTGTGCAAAAAGTGCTACTTGTTAGTGATAATGTGCAAGTCTTCTCCTGCATGCCCCAACTGTAAATTCATGCAGCCGTCTGGTCAATCATTCGACCAGAGTTTAAGCCTCTTATGTTAGCGGCAACTTTAGAAGGAAGATGCGTCTGTATGTCATAATGCGTCAATTTTCATTTCACAGACAGGCTATGCTGTTGGATGTAATTCTGATGCAAATGTGAGGAGAAGGATCTATTAATCATGGTATAAATGCAGGCCATGCAGATGATTGCTTTCTGGTCCAAGAAAAGTGAAAGCAAAGAGTATAATCATTTTGTTGAGTGATGTGAAAAGACAGCAACAGAATAGGAGTGATGTTGATTTCACATACCCCTGAATCCTCCTAACTAGTGACCATACCCACAGGCTGACAGATGATCCTCAAACTTCAAATTAACTGATGCTGGTATGGACAACATAACCGCATCCATTGTCGTATAAAAGTATTAATTTTTTTGCTTAGTAGTGCTAGGTGGCATTACCCATGGATGGGTAATGACATTAATGAGGATGCAATGAAGAGCGAAATTCAAAAAATCAGATGGCCCCAGTCTGTGTACGAAGTGAGACAGCATTAGTATATCGCAGACACGACCCCGAATTCACAATTTCTCAAATCCATTGAACGGTAAACCAGTAAAAAAAAAAAAAAAACTCATCTTTGTATTGAATCCAGCCCTTAATACAGTAAATCAGCATGTTTGATTCGCAGAAACATTAAGCGGAGTATCAGATTCCAGCCATTTCCTTCACAAGAACAAAGAAAAAAAAAAAGAAAACCCTGGTTTCCGAATCGAAACGAATTTTTTTTATTTCTGACGGATCCGAGGGGAAAGCCGTCAAACCAGCGAGATTGAGTGCACGTTTCTATGAGCCATCCATCTCCAATCTCCGTACGTTGTACGGCCAGAGTCAAACTTAAATGGGCTCCCACCACCGAAAAGGAAACCCCTCAAATGGGCCTCTAGAAATATCGTGGCCCAATTCCACAAGAAAGTCCACTAAATTCACTTCCATAAATAGAACATATACTATATTTTTTATTTTCCATAAGCCATACCCTTGTCCGTATGAATATTTCTATATTAAGATAGAGTAAGATTTATGCACAAGTTAACATTGCAAGCTACATTTTCAACTCGTTCATTTTCGTTGATTAACCAAAAGTTGACGGATTTTCGAATCGATTCTATCATTTTTTTTTCTAATCAAATCAACTCCATTGAATCTATAGTTTGAGAATCAATTACAAGTTTTGTGTTACTATAATATTATAAAATATTATTTTTTATTTATAAAATTTATCAACATAAAAAATAATATAGAAAAAAAAGAATTCGTCTCCAACGGAGAAAACGAGGGTGAAAAAACAAAAAAGTAGCAGAATCGAAGTTATCTCTACACCACACAAACTTGAGCATCTCAAGGTGATCCATTGTTCTCCCATCTTGCTCACGCAGCAGCAGCCATCCCAGAGAAAAAACCACGCTGTTTTCTTTCTCCTGGTGAAAAAAAGATGATGAAGCGCCAAGAGAAATAGCGCCGTTACCTTCAAAAACATGGCAAACCAGCTTTCCGCCCCGCCTCGTCGCTGTCTGGTAGCCGTAGTATTCCTTCAGGTTTTCTCCTCGACGCTCCTCAAAACTGATGCTCAACGTCCCGCGGTGTTTATTCGTCTCCCCACCTCCAATGCTGATCACGCAGGTTCTTTCTTAGGAAAATGAAATTGAAATCCCTAGTAATTGTTTCGCACTCTGCTGATTTGGATTTGGGTTTCTTGGAGATTAGGATCTAAACAATTAGATGTTGAGTTTCTTTTCTCCCATTCCTGTGTTTGGAGGCTTCTTTCGTGTTGTGAATGGGTGGGTGTGCATTGTGCAGTTTGCTTGGATGGGAGTCCTGCTGGGTACTACTACTCCCAAGGATATGGAGAGGGAGCTAAAAATTGGGTCGTCTTCCTTCTGGTAAAAATGCACGTTTTGAGGGAATAGTGGCAGGTGAAAAAGTTGTTTTCTGGTTCAGGGCGGGGCGTGGTGTGGAGGTGGGTTCTGCCAGACATGGATTCAGAACAAGACGACATATAAACTACCCGATACGATGCTGCTCCCCGGAATACTCGCCCACGATCACTCCCTGAATCCTGATTTCTATAACTGGAATAGAGTCCGAGTTGTCTACTGTGACGGCGCCTCCTTCATGGGCGATGCCCCTTTTGACAAGGCTAGTTTTCAGGCGGTGTTGCAGGATTACTAAGCATCAAATAACAAGCGTCGTCCTTGACAGGAAATGAACCTTACCAGAAAGGGGATGCAGATTTTCAAGCGTGTGATGACAGATCTTCTTGCCAAGGGAATGCAAAGAGCTGATAACGTACGTAACCAAAACCCCCTTTCTGAAAGAGCGCACCTTTCAAGTTTCATCTCCATCTCTCAAGATATTTTCCGCTTTCCGGTCAGGCCATACTGAGCGGGTCCTCCGCCGGGGAGTGGCCGCAATGCTTCACTGCGACATGTTCCGGTCACTCGTCGGCGACGTTAAAACGGTCAAGTGCATAGCCGACTCCGGATTCTTTCTCGCCGGGTGGGCACTTTCGTAACTTCACACTCGTCCCAATTATATGTAGACTAATATTACTTTTTACTCCAGGACCGACCGGTCCCTGCCCGGGTTCGACTTAAGAGAGCACCGGTTCGATGCCGTCATCCAAAGACACGTATTTAATTCCTTTTTTCTTTTTATTTTTCAAAAATGTTATTATTGTGATTTATTAATCCACATTACGATTTCATGCAGCATGTAGCTAAGTTCCTACCGAAGGAGTGCACATCGAGACTGGCCCCAACTCTGGTAAGAGAACCTAGCCAAATAATTAGGTTTTTTTGTACTACTACTAATAATATTATTATTATTATCCCCTACTCAAATGATAAAGATAATGATATTGTATTCTTCGAAAACTTAATTTTCATGATTTTATGTTTTTTTTCAAAAAAATATCTCATTCAAAATTAGAGAATATTTTTTTATATAAACTGTCAATTTACTAGTTTTTAATCTATTTAAGATTCATCTAAGTTTATAATTATTCTAGTTTGCTGCCTATTTTGAAAAATTTGTTGCCCTTTTTTATCTCGAAAATTTCTTATTCTATATATATTTTTTTTTTACATGGATCAAATTGTTTACTGCAATGTTGCGTCTGTGATGGTAATGAGTTATATTGTCTTCAGTGTATGTTTCCACAAAACATCATCCAGGATATCAAGACACCGCTCTTTGTAATCGAATCAGGTTTCGACAATTACCAGGTAATCAATCGGTTATCTTGCATTACATGATTACTCAGTTCGATGATGCGGATGATCCGAGTTGCAGATGCCGACGGGGATCGACAACGTAGACTCCACCTTCCTAAACTGCACTCATGCAGTGCGTGGCTGCACCCCTCGTGACATTCAGACCATGAAAGGTGCGTAGCTTCTTCATTCCCGGTTCCCAGCACGGCAGTTTTTGTTTGGGGTTTAAACGGGAGCTTCCACTCGCACCATGGAGCAGATTTCAGGAGAATATTTGTGAAGACGTTGAAGGAGAAGGTTGGGTATGGTCCTGGAAGAGGGCTGTTCGTGCACGCCTGCGTCGCGCACTCGCACCTGGATGATGATCGGAAATGGTCCATTCCGTTGGCTCCGGTGGGGAGCAAGGTGGGATTCTTGTTCGTCGTTGTATATGACTGCTTTTTAACGAGGTGATAATCAGCTGATGGCCATGGTTTTGCAGAATGTTCAGCAGGCTGTTGGGGACTGGTACTTCGAACGGAGACCGGTTTATGATGTTGATGAAAGAGATGTAGAGCCGGAGCTCTGTGGCATCGTGGTGGACTCCAGTTCTGTATAAACCAGAGATCAATTAATGAAAAGACAACGTTTTGCTAATTCTGATTGCATGTTTCATCGTTTCCATTTCAAAGAATGGAATGGCGAGACCCATTTGAGGAAGATGAATGAATCTAGGAATTTGAAACGTGCAGCCTGCAGGGGAGAAGAGAGGGGCTGCACTGATTTGGTAACTATCGCTTCCTCCTCAAGGAAAAAAGGGAATAAAACTGGAAACAAAGGTTGTGAGCAATCCATTCCTGCAGCATGAAATTCCGAATGAAGAAGATGACAAAAAACGCTTTGAATTCCACCATATTTGCCGCACTCCGCTGATGCATGCCCCATGCAGGAAATGGAAGCCCCCTGGCCCATGTGCATCATTACGCCATCGTTTATCTGGGAGCTCCACCCGGCCACTTCATTTCTGAAACCATCATCAGGTGGGAGTATGGATGGAGCTGCGTTCGAACCGTTCGATTTCTTCAAGGAGAAACCGGGCTCCTCCGGTAATGGAGCTTCAACCGTCGACAGGGAGCAGGGAGAAAGCGACAATGCCGCCGTAGCTCTACGTATGGGCCTCCCGAGCACCAACAACGGCGACCCGAAAAGGGAAGTGGCTCCGTCGTGGCCGACCCAGTTCTGGATACCGAGCCGGGAGGAGATCCTCTTGGGGTTCAGTCTCTTCTGTTGCAGCATCTGTAGCAAGTTCTTCAACCGCCACAACAATCTTCAGGTTCCATTAACATTCATCTTATGTGATCATCTGTTGGAATGGTAAATGGATCGAGTCCACAAAAATACAAAATTTATAGCATAGGAAACCTTCCTAAAACCCTTAATCAAAGCAATTAGGGATAGGGCAAGCTTTCCATTTCTACACTTCTACAACGGGTGCGTGCTGTGGGTTTTTCATATTCTTCATCATCTTCATCACGATAATCGAGCCATTCGTTTTTACTACAAGATGCACCTGTGGAGCCACGGCTCGGAGTTCCGAAAGGGCCCAGCTTCGCTGAAGGGAGCGCCGCCGCCGCAGCACCACCACCACCACCGAGCCACCGGGCGCGTGGCGTGTTTTTGTTGCGAGCAAGGATGCAAGAACAACATCGAGCACCCGAAGGCGCGGCCGCTGAAGGACTTCCGCACACTGCAAACCCATTACAAGAGAAAGCACGGCGCCAAGGACTTCACCTGCGGAAAATGCGGCAAGGCGTTGGCCGTGAAAGGGGACTGGCGCACCCATGAGAAGAACTGCGGCAAGAGGTGGCTCTGCGTTTGCGGCTCAGATTTCAAGCACAAAAGGTCCCTCAAGGACCACGTTGCCGCCTTTGGCCTCGGCCATGGCCCTGCCTGCCCCATCTACTTCGATGTCTCCGTCAGCCGGCCGAGTCCATCCCGGCCATAACCCGACCTGCTTGCCTTGTGTTGCAGTTCCAACTGTTTTAGTTATTTCTTGTCTGATGCTAAGATTTCATTAGAAACCCATAATGGCTTTTGCCTTGATTCACTTTGGCCTTATTTGACATGAAATTATAAGATTGATTTATAATAGATTTAATAAAATTATGTTGTTTTTTATGTAGTCACCACATATTATACTCATATATATATATACCTAAGAGAGGTATGATTATTTTTATATCTATATAATTAAGTTTGTTTAAACCCAAAGAATCTAAATTCATAAAAATTAAAATCAACTAACCAAACAAAGCCTCATTGTCATAATAAATTTTCCATATGTTATAATTATTAAAAAATATTCTATAATCAATTTTATATTAAAAAAAAATATATTTTTAAAAAATAATCTAAGAAGTTATAAATATCAATTTTTTATCTTTAAAAAAAATAAAAAAAATATGATACTGGGCCTGGGTGGAACAAATGGGTTGGTTCCTAGGACTGGGTCGGGCTCCCAGCCCATTCTCATTTGTCAGAGCAGCCCACTGAGCTGGTGGACGGTTCCGTTGGCGGATTTTGGGCCTTTTAAGCCCGCGCGAAGGCGATCTGTTGCCCTTCATTGCGCTGCTACAAAATGAAGCTGGTAATTGGAAGAATCTTGACGGGGCATCGGTTTACATTGATCTGCGTTTGCTCTTATAGTTAGGTCTTCATCGAGAACTTCTGATACTGTTCTCCCGTGGAGGATGAAGGGAGAAAGAACTTGGGTGGAGAGTTGAATGATCCAGTAGAGGGATACAACTTGGAAGATGGTTTGGTTTGGAGATGAATTTGGCAGAAAATGACAAGGGTGTAAAGATAAGATTATGATGGGCTTGTCGTCGAGCTCTCGGTCTCCTTCATCGCTTTACCCTATTGTCAATTGCCATCATCCTCATAATTTACCCAAAGTGGCATAGCGTAGTGTTTGTCCTTAGCATGATAATGGCAGCTTGATGGATGCATTATCAACTACTATATTCCGATTTCCATTCGCAACAAACTTTACCCCTCCTTGCTCCAAGACTGTGTCAAAGCTTTTAACTCTGCCGCCCTGTGTTCAGTCCAGCTGTTCTCCTCTGATCCACTCCCTGCATTTCTAAACATTTATTATTTTCTTGCCACTTTTTCTCATGGTTTTGCTCTGTGGGTTTTTTGCATTTAATGTTTATTGTCAAATTTTCAATATTCCTCGGTATTTGTGAGCCGTTGTGACACTTCATGATCGCATTGGTGTGAATGTTTGACGAAGGTGGAGCATCATTGAGTATTCGGGTATGGGGGTGTTGAGTGTTCATATGGATACCTCTTCTTCTTCTTCTTCTTCATTTTCTGGTGTCTCCACTTCTGGGATTAGCAATGACGTTACTGAAGATCAGAGTGCGGTCAATAAGTCTCCACGGCCTGGCTTAAATCATGTTAGAATTTCCCCTTTCAGTGTCGTTTATCTGTCTTGCAACCTTTTTTCTTTCATTCGGGTGTTCCATTTTTTTTTTCTTTTTTGTCCTTACTGATTGTAGTTCTGGAAGAGTGGCATAAGCTTTCGTAGACAAGTCAGTGTACACAGAACAGAGTGATAAACCAGCAGAGGATCTTCACAGCACTTTATAAATGGTTGTTTTTTTCAGGAATCAATGTTTCTAGAATAAGAATTTAGAGGATATGATTCATGGATGTTTCCAAGGGATTATAAAGTTTGTAAAAAATCGTTTCATTCTGAATCAGCCTGTCTCTCTTACTTGACTTTTTTTTTTATGTTTTGCTGGACGTTGGTTGACCTTTTAGCTGGTGCTTGCTGCAGTCAATCAAACTGATGGAAGAAATTGTTACACTTGAAGAAGAAATAATGCATTTGGAAAGATATCTGCTATCTCTCTACCGGACTGTTTATCTTCCGAGTGTTGCTGGAGGTGTCAGTATCGGAAACTTTCCAAAGCGAACTGATGAGCCATTTCAGAAACTTAGATCAGGAATGCATAAAAGAGGAGAACTTCTTCATGTGGAAAACTCATTCTCTGCCCCAAGAAAATCCGCTCCCCTTGTCGTTTCTACAGAAATGGTTAAGGTATTGTTTAGTGCAACTTCTGGTTAGTTTTCATTTGCTTTGTAGGTAAATCTTTACATGATTTCATGCAGGAGAAGAAAGGTGCTTTTACGCGGCATATGAGCTTAGCTCATCATCTAGGGAATGGGAATCCTAATGCACTTCTTTGTCCTGATAGACTGTCCGAAGATATTATAAGATGCATAGCTTCAATCTATTGTAAACTTGCTGATCAAACAAAAAATCGAAACAGCTTTTCAATTTCTTCTGCTCGGAGTTTTCAGTCTATCCTAGAACTTCTGAGCCCTTCAATCCAGATAGTCTAAAAGGTGAAAAGGTACCATACTCATCAATGCTGGAAGTTCTGAAGATAAGTTTAGGCAAAGAGAGCTACACTTATGCTACTAAAAAACTTCAAAAGTTCAGGTAGCCTATCTACTGTCCGTTTTGTTGAGATTATAAAGATTGCGACTTGTTTATATTCTCGGTTCGTTGATGCTGTTCAGGTCCTTAGTGAAGACTCTTGAGATTGTCAATCCAAACAAGATGAGCCGTGAGGAGAAACTTGCATTTTGGATCAACATTCACAATGCATTGGTGATGCATGTATGCCTTGCAAAAACTACAGAGAATCTTGGAGTTTCTTCATCTGTATGTATATCTCCTGTTTGAGTATCACTGAATGGTTTGGCTTTTGATAGGGGTATTTAGCATATGGGACTCACATCTATACCAGGAGTAGCTTGATAATGAAGGTAAAGAGCGCATGAACCATGCTGTTTGTACATCTAGTCAATGATGCTCATCACCACAGAGGTTGGCATATCTCTTGCAGGCTTCATATAATGTTGGTGGACACTGCATCAATCTTTGTGACATACAAAGCTGTATTTTGAGAATCAAAGCTCACTCATCTGCACAGGTATTTCTCAGCTTGCTCCCCCATCTGAAATCCTGTGAATCGTGATTTCGAAACTTATTTCCTCTTGTCATCACCACTGCAGTGGCTCCATACACTTCTGTCTCCAGGGAAGAAGCTCAAGACATGCAACTCTGAGCACCCCTATGCCATTGAGTATCCTGAACCACTTGTTCATTTTGCTCTTTGCTCAGGCATGATCACAGACCCTGCGGTACATGTTCATCCATCCATCGTCTCCGATTGTGTGTTTTCCAGGGACCATCCAGCTGATATCAACCAAACTCAACTGCAGGTTCGAGTTTACTCCGCAAACACCGTATTTGCTGATCTCAAACTCGCCAAGGAAGAGTTCATCCAATCAACTATGTATGTTAAAGATCAGAGGAAGCTCTACCTTCCCAAGATACTTCACCTTTATGCCAAGGATATGTCTCTAACAACTGCCGGGCTTGTTGACGCCGTTAACGGCAGTCTCACGGTGGCTCAACAGAAGTCGATACGGCGGCTGATGAAATGCGGCAGGCTGGAGAAGTGCATTTACTGGATCGGGCAGTCATCTTCATTTGGATACTTGATTCATCATGGATTAGCTCAAAGCATGTGAAAGTGGCGTGTGCAGTATTATTTTAATAATGAATTATTTTTATTATGTTTATTTATATTTAAAATTTAGAAAATGATTATATAAAACTATTTAATATACTTGAATTCAAATTGAGTAAACCCTAAAAACCCAACAATTTGCACTACTTGCATCTACGTTCTCGAACGCAGATGGGATTGCTGGCGAAATGGGGTTTGGGGGAGGAGTGGATTGGATTGGCGTAAAATGGGTGTTCCTGGTGCTTTTCCTGGTTCATGGAATCGCTATTTTCATTTTTACCAGGGGTTTCCTTCTCACACGTTCAGAGCTCTCATTGTACAGCCAGTGCGATGACGTTTATGGGTCTCCTTGTTTTCCTCCTCCACGTGATCACAACTCTAGCCAAGTATGTTGGACAAAACCCGCTGTTAATCGTCTTGTGATCATAGTTCTTGATGCTCTCAGGTTCGCAATTTGATCTTGTTGCACTGTGGCCTTCTGTGACTTACATTTTTTAATCTCTGATCGTAATTGTTTCTG
Source organism: Utricularia gibba (assembly GCA_002189035.1). Taxonomy (NCBI): domain Eukaryota; kingdom Viridiplantae; phylum Streptophyta; class Magnoliopsida; order Lamiales; family Lentibulariaceae; genus Utricularia; species Utricularia gibba. The sequence continues at coordinate 2,889,779 of NEEC01000010.1, read as the reverse complement.
ATACTTTAGGTTTGATTTTGTTGCTCCAAGTACCTTTTTTGCTGGCAAGTTCTCAAATTTCTAGCTTAATGTTTTTTGTTGCATCCACCCCTCCTCGCATTATTCTTCTGAGTTTTGCTTTGATTTTTTCTCCCTAGAGAAAAAACAATGGATGGATAAGTTAGAAGTGTTACATGACCTTGCTAGTCGGAATGGGTCAGCAGCAAAAATCTTCAAGGCTTTTTCTGACCCCCCTACCACCAGTTTGCAGCGTCTGAAGGTGAATGCAATAGCTTATTCTTTATAACCTTGGGTCTCGTTGAAGATTCTTTTTATCTTGGCAAATGATATGATGGACAAGAGTTGAAGCTGCAATAGCTTTGGCAGGGGATTATTAACACGTAGCGGATCTGTTGTTTCAGGGTTTGACCACTGGAGGGCTTCCCACATTTATTGATGTAGGAAACAGTTTTGGTGCCCCAGAAATTGTTGAAGATAACTGGATGCAACAGGTCTGTTCTGTGTTGTGAATGGTAAAACCAATTTGGCGCTTTATAGCGAAAAATCTTTTTTTAATGAGCATTTCTGCTCATAAATTTTTGAATGAATACGACATCTTAAATGTAAAGTGTACAATTCAGGGAGCTGATGGCCTGTTACGTTTCATGTGCACCTTTAGTTCTAACACACAATGTTGGTCACAGTTGGTCCAGAATGGAAAAAGGGTAGTGATGATGGGAGACGACACATGGGTGAAATTGTTTCCCAATCATTTCGTTAGATCTTATCCATTTCCATCTTTTAATGTCAAAGATCTTCATACGGTATGCACCCCCCAATTTTTGTTTCTTTGAAATTTAGATGATGTTGTATTTCATATATTCCTCTGGGCAGGTAGATGATGGATGCATACAAAACTTAATCCCTACTCTTTATGAAAAAGATTGGGATGTGCTGATAGCACATTTTCTTGGCATGGTAAGCCACTTCTCTCTGCAACATTTCCTTCTATTTTCTACACTTTTCATCATTTCTCTCACGTATTTTCAATTCTTTTCGATTGATTTTTCTCTCAATTTATACAATGGGTTACATTGTCGCTCTTTTACGGTTCTCAAATTATTCTGTTTAAAACTTCCCTTTATTTACCTGATCCATCGCATGGTCATCTTTGAGTGCTGTTTTTGACTTATTTTTTTCCGAGTCTGTTTGCTATTAATTAATTTCCAGTATTGATTTTGTTAAGATAGGATCATGCTGGGCATATATTTGGTGTTGACTCTCCCCCGATGATTGAGAAGTTGGAGCAATACAACGAAATTATCAAGGTGCTTCATCTTATACAAAAAAAAACAGCTTCAACGTCCAAATGGGCTTGAAATACATTTGGGTTGTGTTTGGTTGATGATATTAGGATAGAAAGGGTTTAATTTACGTGGGTTTAGATAAGGATGATATAAAGGGATATTTTTTTACGTGATGTTTGGTTAGTAGGATTAAAAATGTATTTTATACCATGTTTGGTTGTAGTGTTTAGGATATAATGGAATTAGAAATTGTTAATTTACAAAAATAGCCTTAAATTAGGGTTTGCAGTTTGTGCAATCAAAACTTCTCTTCCATTATCTACTAGTGATGTGGTCAGAAGAGGAAAATTTTGTGCAGGCACACATTAGCTGAATATTTTTTTATTATTTTTTACATTGCAAGAACTGGAAATACGTGTTTGTGATGCTTGAAATTTTTTATTGTTTTCCACATTGTAGGTGCCCTAAAAATGTGTAAACATTGCATACGTGCATTTCTTTTTAACTGCAGGTATATGTATTAAGGGGTGATAAGTAGAAATGATGTTTAAGGGAAATTTTGATATGAAGCATGTGAGATTATGTAAAGAAAAACGGAGGGAGGTGGAGGTTTAAATAAACCCTCCCTAATGGGTTAAGAAATCCTCGTAATCTTGGGTTTATTGTAAACTCTCTTAACCCCATGAGTCATATGAACACTCAGTGTTATTTCTTGATGAAGAGTTTATTTGTTGATTGACCTATCAATTGGAACAATGGTCTTGTAATACACAGAAAGTGGTTGGTGTGCTAGAGAGACAAAGTGGACCTGGTGATTTACATGAAAACACAATGCTTCTGGTAATGGGTGATCATGGGCAGACCCTTAATGGTGACCATGGTGGAGGCACAGCTGAAGAGGTACAATAGTACCATTTGCAATTGGAGATATACCACAGATGGTAGAATCTTTTTAACACCCTGCAAGTTGTGTAGGTTGAAACAGCACTTTTTGCACTGAGTATGAACAAGCAGTCAATTCTGCCACTACCTAACTCCTATAGTTCAACTTGTCAACTTGATATGGTATGAGTAATCATTTCCCTACTCAGTGTGTTGGTTCCAATTTCTTAGACTTATCAAGAAATCGCATCCCTCCTTTTTGTCTGGTTTGCTAAGGAGTTCTATCTATATCTCCTTGCACCAAATAGCAAGATGGAGAATTACAATTTATATGGCTTGATATTCTACAGGAGGGGAGGATGATCTGCATTGACTCTATTCAACAGGTCTACTACTGCTGTGTCATCTGGGGTTACAGGAATTTTCATTAATGTATGTCGTTATTTTCAGCTTGATTTTGCTGCAACTGCGTCTGCTCTTATTGGACTGCCTTTTCCTTTTGGAAGGTAATCCATTGTGCTGCTGCTTTATCATAGTTTTCGTTCAAGTAATTTTTACGCTTTTTTACAAAGTTAGTTCTTTGATTTTCAGATTTCTTGTTTTGAAGGGTAGTGATGTGATTTACCTATTTGCAGCATTGGACGTGTTAATCCTGAAATCTTGGCTTTAGCTGGTGGTTCCTGGAACTATGAAATAGCCACCGTTGGATTTGATCAGAGTGCATCCATAGTTGGCAAGTGGATTCAAGACTATGCAAATGTCCTCTGTATTAATTCGTGGCAGGTTTTTGAGTTGTAATTTCTTAGTGATTCTTCTAGTCTTGCCACTCCTCTTTTTCAAGTCAACATCAGATACATTACTGCTTTTTTTTTTTCTTGCATGTCATTACTGTAACATTTAAAGTTTAGAAGGCTTACCTTTTGAGGGAGCTGTTCTTCTTAGAATGTTAAAGCAGTGTTTGTATCTATTCTGACGTGTGTTTATTCGTGTAGGTGAAAAAGTACATTGATGCCTATTCATCAATGTCCCTAATTGGATTTTCTGACAAGGAATTGCTGTATGTGTCGGATCTTTATTCCAAGGCACAGGAGCTTTGGTCTATGACAATGAATTTTTCATTGAATCAATCTTCCTTGGAATCATCGCCTTCAGTGCAGCTGCTACTTGATGCATTCTCCTTGTTTCTTGAAAGTGTTGCAAAGCTAGCACGATCTAACTGGACTGAGTTTAATTTGAAGATGATGGGACTAGGATTTTTATTATGTTAGTATCATTTTATATGCATTTACTGTTCATCAAGAGATTTGAAAAGCTGTGTGAACATGGTTCATGGTTGTCTGGTTATCACATGAATCTGTTGGGGGTGAATCTCGCATCCTTCATGGTCATAGTACGTGCCTCCAGTTTCCTTTCCAATAGCTATATTTGTAAGTATTTGTACTTATCCTGTTCTCACCTTCTACTGCCCAATTCTTATTAATTTTTGAGTCATATTATTAATTATTTGTCTCATTATTTTTTCATTGAAGTGCAGTGGAAGAAGGCCGAGTAGCCATTTTTTTCCTTGCCACAACATCGATACTCCAGCTACGCTATGCATTAAGGAAGAGAACGCTGTTAGTTGAAGTAAGTGTATAACTGTTTTATTTCTGATTTTTAACTCCAAGCAACTTCATGAGTTCCTCATGGAATCTGCAGGGGTTGCTGCTTTGTTCCTTGATGGTTTTTCTCAGGTTCGGCATTGAACTTGGTCAATTGAAACAGGCTGTGAATTCGCTTTTCTTGAAGGTTGACCCTTCACAAAATCTTGGCGTCGCTCTTGATTCTTGGTTCTGGATTTGTACGATTGAAGTCACACAGATGCTGTCTCTCATGAGTCTTGCGTTCATTCTTTGCAAGAGCATTCGTTTATATTCATCTGGGGGTATTTTTAAGTATGTTGTTGGTATAACACTATTCAATTTTTTCTTCATAACCTTGTTTTGGGCCTCGGATAGTCTTGTCTTAAATCTGGAGCCGTTGCTTGGGAGTATGAAGGGAAATCTAATTCCCCGGTTGACGTATGCTGCTGGGGTTCTACAACTTATGTTGTTAGCTGTATCTCGTTGGGGTATTACTACTAGATCAAAGGATTGGATGGAACCTACTGGCAAAGCATTGGCTTTGCTGTCTGCAGGGAGTTCAACAATCATTATTTTATCTGGAAAGCAAGGTTCGATGATACTCTTGGCGTTTGTCATTGGAGGTACATGGTGTATCTTGCTGCACACTTCTTTAATCTTGGCTAACTTAGATAACATGCACTCACTATTAAGCATTTGGGAAACAACAGGAACAAAAATCACTGTGCCCTTTCATTTTGTTAGTTTATTTGTGTGGAGACCTTGTGTTGTTTTTCATCATTTCAATAAATAAATAGTACATCAACAGAAAGCAAAGGTAGTTTTTTTTCCACCTGTATGTTGAACGCCATGCTAAACTTTCAAACTTTTTTCAACAGGATGGTGCATAAGTAGGCTGTCAACACTAAGAATGGACTCCAACAAGGAATCATCTAAACATTTACTCTTCTATGTTCTACCAGTTACCCAGTGGAGCCTCTTGGGTGTGTGCATGTTCTTCAGCTCTGGCCACTGGTATGATTCTTTGTTTTAGGCAGATACTCCATATGGCCTCAGTCCTTAGAATTCAGAAACATATGGAAATTCGATTAGGCTTTTTATACATGTGGTGTATAACTCACCTCCTTTTCGCCCTTCATGTCATTGCCTAACAACCAGAAATCGCAGGTGTTCTTTTGATGGCCTCAGATATGCAGCTGCCTTTGTAGGGTGAGAACAGAACATGGCTTGTCATTGCAAATTTCCCATGCTTGTGCTAACACATTGCACCTTTGTTATCATCGCATTCAGATTTGATGAATTCCACCTCATTCCTCAAGCAATTCTCCTCACATTGGACACATTTGGTTTCTCTCTCATCTTCCCCGTGCTGGGGCTTCCTCTACTCCTTGCCCCATCTTGCAATTCCGAGGTGCAAAAGAGACGCACCTTCAGTACTAGACTATGCCAGGTTAGTTAGCCGTCCTCCTGAATTCACAGCTGCCATTGCCAAGTTAGGCAAAAGAGACGTATCATCAGCATGCTTTGATCTTCTCTTCTATCATCCCTCTTGCATTCCAGGTTTACTTGATATATGGATTCATCTCCGCCATAACCACCGCATTCTCCATGCTGTGCGTCACACTCCACAGGCGCCATTTGATGGTATCCACCTCTCTTTCGCCATCACTGCTGCAGCTGAGTCTCAGTGCTTTTTGTGTGTGCTGGTGCAGGTCTGGGGACTCTTTGCCCCAAAGTTCGTGTTTGATGCCGTGGGCCTTCTGCTAACAGACTTTATCATACTCTTCTGCGCTGCCTTCTACTTGAGTGATTGAATTTTTATTTTTATTTTTTTATTTTTAATATTGTGAGATTCAATTTGATCCAAGGTTTTTAAATGTTTTTTTGGGGGTTTTGAGATATATGCAATCAATATTTATTAATATTATCAATATTTATTTTTTTAAAAATATTAGATTACTTTTTAGATTTTCTAAGTTTCTTCTAAAATTTTAATCATTTATTCAGAATTTCAATTTTATGGGAGCAATAAAAAATTTGAAATATACTCGAGCACAGAATTATATTTATGGTACCGAAGTTTGGAAAAGTTTTGAATTTTTAATATAAAAGTTAAAATGTTAGGAAATACTTTATTTTGTAAAAGATTCAAAAAATATATTATAATAATAGATTATTAAGAAATTAGCCAATCTAAAAATGCCAAGTCGCCAATGAATGCGGGAGCGCTTGCACGGATTCTTGTATGATATATATCAGACGAGCACCGCGCCATCTCTCTTTTTTTTGGCTCTCATCGGCGGGAATCCTTGCGCGATCCTCTTTGGAAAACCCTAGCAGGAATCCCGTTCTAAGGAGTCTCTCTCGCCCACAAGGTATCTATGATGCTTGCTCTGGCGTCTGCGCCGCCTGCTGCTGGTGCGTCGCATTCGCAGGATGAAGAGGATGAGGGAAGGAAGCAGAATGGGTCACGGGAAGAGGAGGGGAAACGCGATGGGCTGAGTTGTTCGCACGAGCGTATACCACTTTGCGAAGTTTACTCGGTTGCGTCTCCTTCCGTCACCGCTACGGGATCGAATAAGTTCAAGGAGGCGACGCCCAAAATTAATGCGGATGATCAGTTTGGAGATAAGCCGATCGCGTTGAATTCCCGTGAAACTCTGGTTTATTCAAGACGATTTAAGAACCGGAAGAACCCTTCTTTTCATGGAATGTTAAATTCCTCCGATTTGGAAGGATTATGTGATGATAAACGCGGAGTTAAACGGGCTAGAATAGAGAACAGGGATGAGTTGGTGAAACCGGCGGTCTGTGATAAGCCATCCGGAAAATTGGATGGTGAAATGCAGTTGAGCAGTGGTGAGATTACTATTCGGGAACTTAGGAAAAAGATATGCTCGAAAAAATTTCTTAGCGCTGAGACTTGGAAGCCCAAGAAGCGCATTTTTAGAGCTGAAAACGATCCGAAGAGTGCAGGAGATGGTCGGAGAAAAACCTGGAAGTGGTGTGTTCTGCTTTCACCTGGATTTAATTGGATAAATCTAATATCTTGTGCAAGTTATAGGAGTTAATTTGGCATGAAAATTCTTGTAGGTTGAGTTTTGAAGATGAGGACCCCACGAAATTTGTAGGGTTAGATTGCAAGGTATGAAATTAATTAACATCTGCCTGATGTGCAATCATATAAGTCGAGATTGTATTTACTGGTAGACTGCTTTTATGTGTGCCACTTTGATCAGCTATTGTGCCATAATAAAGCATCTATTATTCACTTTGGCTTGAATAAAATCTGAATGTAAATTTGGATTCAACATGCATAGGTCTTGTGGCCATTGGATGGTGTTTGGTATTGTGGTAACGTGATCAGTTATAATTCGGACACCGGCCGGCATCTGGTAACTTTTTTTTTGTGGTACAATATGATTCTTCTTATTCTAGATAGTAGTATACTTACGATAGCGCCTTTGCTATGAATCCAGGTAAGGTATGAGGACGGAGACGAAGAAAACCTCTGTTTTTCCAATGAAAGAATAATGTTTAACGTGTCTCTAGAGCTGATGCGAAGTTTGAAGTTGAAAGTACGTACTAGATGTTCAGAATCAGATGGACTTGATATAGATGAGCTGAAGATTTTGGCAGCCAGTTTGGATGACAGCCAGGAGATGGATACGGGGGATGTAATCTGGGCCAAACTTGCTGGTGTGTCTAAGATTTTCATGGATGATCAAATCTTGATTAAGATAGATCTATTTTTTTCATCACATGCTACTTAAAAGGATCATGTGGATGGATTGGCATATTTCTGAAGTAAAAAGAAAAAAATCTTTACTTGTGCTTCGGTGCGTGGTTTGATCATTGTTGCTTGTGATGGTTTGTTTGGTTACCATGTGATGATGCATATTGTTGTCCCTCAGATTCCAGTGATGGTTATTTTCTATGACCATTTCACATCTGAACTACTCAAAATGCTGGTCATTATATTTTTCAAATTTTTGACGTAGGCCATGCTGTCTGGCCAGCCATTGTTATGGATGAATCTCAAGTGTCTAAACACAAGGGTCTAAATAAAATGTCTGGAGAAAAAACAGTTCTAGTACAGTTCTTTGGTTCGCATGATTTTGCCAGGTCAGTACCTACTTGCCTTGGGATTTCGTGGAAGTGTTTCTTGAATATTTTCAGGCTCTTGGTTGAGGAAAACTTCAATGTTGTTTTATTCTTTCGACATACAGGATAAAACATAAGAACGCATATTCTTTCTGCACAGGCCTCGTCTCTCTTTATCATGCTAAGTGCAGCAAACCTACTTTTATCCGTGGAATGGAGGAAGTAAGAATGTGAGTTTGCTATACAATTATGGTGTCCATTAAGCTTTAGTTAGTTTCTGATACTTTTCAGGCTTGAAATGGCATGATGTTGTTATATGATTGGGTTATTAAGGCATCTATATTGTTTGCTAGATACGTGCTTGATACCTCTTTATTGGATGGAAAAATTTTGTTATTTTGCGTTTAACTCCATATACATTTTTATTCCTTGCTGCACTGCCTCCATGGAAGATTGTCCATATCTACAGGCTGTTTTCATCTTCTGCACATGTGAAAAGAAACCACTGAAGTAAAGGGGAAAAAATGTTTCTTAGCATCTTTTGCACTCCTCTTTCATACCAAGATTCTGGTCATTGAGTTTTGAACATCCAGTTATCTTCAATTTTTGGTACCATAGAGTGTTATTCAGCTGAGTCTGTATGGATGTGTATTCATATCAGAAGATGTTATAATCTCTCACTCTCGTTTCACTTGAGCTATATATTTGATTTTCTCAGGTATCTTAATGAGCAAAAACTTCCTGAAAGGATGCTGAAACTGCGAGATTGTGATACTGATGTGAATAAATGCGGCAGTGGAGAGCATCAAGATGGTTCCGATTCAAGTAGCAGGGATTGTGTGAGCCATGATGAAATGAGCAAAAAAAATGATTTAGCTAATAGAAAATCCAAGTGTATTCCTTATGGTTATAGGCGTGTGCATGTTGAATGGAGAGACCTTGACAAATGCAATGTTTGCCATATGGATGAGGTAATTATTTTTATTTCAAGAGGGTTCAAAATGTTTACTTGGATGAGTTTTGTGAAAGTTATCCTACTGATGGATCTGCTTAGTAGACCTTATGTTAATTTCAGGAGTACGAGAGCAATTTATTTCTTCAGTGCGACAAATGCCGAATGATGGTAACTTGCCTTTTTGATGTGATGATTCACAATTGCATGGACCTATATATTTTTTTCCCTTGTAATTTGTTAGACTTTATTTCAAGGATCCGTTCCTATGTGAAGCTTCGCTTCTGTTTCCTTGCAATTGATTCTCCCCTGCTTTCAAATTTGTGTCTCTTCTTAATCTTGAGCTTTTTAGCTTCATTGGGTCAAGTAACTTCCTCCAAGTTTCAATGCTTCATATTTCTAAGCACATGCATGTCTCTTGAGAATCCTTTTTTTCATTTCCTTGTTTTGACTTTTGTGGAGGCGCTTTGGTTAACAACCCTCTTTGGACTGCTCATCAAACTAGAGTTGAATGTGTATGTTTATTCATATTCCATGATATTTTTGCAGGTGCACGCTAGGTGCTATGGAGAACCTGAGACTACAGATGATGTGCTGTGGTTGTGCAAGTTATGTCGTCCAGGGGCTCCAGAGACACCTCCACCTTGCTGTCTGTGCCCTGTTGTAGGTAATTAGTTATTTCCATCCATGTTTTAAGGTTGCTTCGGCATTTTGTCTTCAAGAGTGTCTATCTGGATTTTCCAATGTGATGTATGAATTTATTGCAGGCGGTGCTATGAAGCCTACAACAGATGGGCGCTGGGCTCATCTTGCTTGTGCCATATGGATACCTGGTTGGTGCTGTGATCATGACTAGTATATTCTTGGTTTTATCTTCGTTATTGTGTCAAATATGGTGTATAATTAAATTGCTATTTTTTTACACAGAAACCTGCTTGTCTGATATAAAGAAAATGGAACCAATTGATGGGCTATCTAGAATCAACAAGGTACTGCTTCTTATGATATCGACTACAGGATTGATGGCAGTTATTCTGTTTAATAACCCCTTTGAAGGAGAAACATGGGGTATATGTTCTTGTGATTATTTACAATGTGTATGCTCGAGAAGAAGGATGAGATATTTGTGATGTATTGCTCACAGCTACATTAGTTTTGGAGAGTTGGTTTCCATCTTGATGCCATTGTTGTTTCATTTTGAAGGATCGCTGGAAACTAGTTTGTAGCATCTGTAACGTTTCTTATGGGGCATGCATCCAGGTAATCCCCCCCAACAGGACTAGTGCGTTTATCACATGATGAAGCAATGGACTATGGAGCCGTAGTGCATGTGGGAATTTAGATTCAAATGACAATGCTTTTGCTTTCCTTTTTTTCTCTTTACGAACAACCGTGCCCTAAACTCCTTTTTAAAACTATACATCATCTTATGTTCTCTGTACAGTGCTCAAATAACAATTGTCGTGTGTCATATCATCCTCTATGTGCACGTGCTGCTGGGTTTTGCCTTGAGGTAAGACGCTTGATTGATAAATGGACTCATCATCGTTCAAATTTCACTCCCCGCCTATTTTCAAGCCATGTGTGTTTCTTATTTTAGACAGAGAATGAGGATGTGCATTTGATCCCTGTTGGTGACGATGAAGAGAGTCAATGCATTCAACTACTTTCTTTCTGTAAAAAGCATGGGCCATTGTCAGCTGAACGTTTACCAGACAATGAGCATGATGAAAAAATGATCTATGATCATTCAAATTATATCCCACCCGAAAATCCTTCTGGCTGTGCTCGTACAGGTGTTAATTATCTCTTTTAGTCCATATTTTTCTTTTAGATGGAAAACACTAGTTGGGGTTCCTCTGTATTTGGTTCTCGGTTGATTCCTATACTAAGTCCTTTTATTGTGATTGCAATCAGAGCCTCGTGATTTTCTTGGAAAGCTCCAAACAAACAAATCAGATGTGCCTGCTGCTTCATTAAAACGCTTATATGTGGAGAATGCGCCTTTCTTGCTTGGTGGATGCAGTCCCCATATGCCATTATGGGACAAATCTTCCGATGGACCTTCTCTTCAGAAGCTGCAAAACTCTCGACTTGAGCCATCTTATGAGATTCTTTCAGTGGCTGATAAATATAATTTCATGCGCAAAACATTTAGAAAAAGGCTGGCATTCGGTAAATTTCGCATTTCATAAATTTAGCATTTTTATGGGAAAGAACAAGTGTGATATGTTATCTGCACTCGGATTTCATGCTTTCCCTTATCTTAATCCATTCTGCTCTCTTAAATTTTTGTGTTGTATTAATCAGCTTTTTGCATAATCCTTGATTGTCTACCCACATAGTCCATGATGTCCCTTTACCGAGAAGTGTTGTGTTTGGCACTAGTTGTTTGAAGCTGACTATTTGTGGTCGATCTTGCCAAATGTCGAGTGGTTATTTTTCTACTATAGAAGTACTAAGTCTAAATTCTGTTCGACCACCATAGACTATGTTGGTAGACAATAAGTTGATCTTGCCACCTGTGTTTCTTGCCAGCTTATTTTTATGTTGTATGGAATTCTCAAGTGTAAATTCTGTTCAATCAAATGAGATGTTGATCATTGGGTTTCCTGGACCCTATTTCAGGGAAATCTCGGATACATGGTTTTGGTGTCTTTACTAAGTTTCATATCAGGGCTGGAGACATGGTGATTTTTCACTTTTTTTTCCTTAGCAATTTGATTCTGTGATAGTGCTAAATTTTCTGGGTTGTAGGTAATTGAATATACTGGTGAACTTATCCGCCCCGTTATTGCTGACAGAAGAGAACATATGATCTACAATTCATTAGTGGTAAGCCTGCCTTTCTTAGAATTGGAGACTTTTATTGGTGCGAAGTAATTAGTGTCTCCTCTGCCTGCCTCCACGTGCCACTTGCCGATTTGCCGATTTCGGGCTCCACCAGACTATTAATGTGGCTGTTTTAGCTTGGCTATTGTGAAATCTCTTGAAAAAATTATTGATATTGCTGCTTTAAATCCTCATGCAGGGTGCTGGAACATATATGTTTCGCATTGATGATAAGAGTGTCGTAGATGCCACTAGAGCGGGAAGCATAGCTCAACTAATAAACCACTCATGTGAAGTATGTATCATGTGGTCTTGTTTCTTGAATCCATTTGTGCCATCAAATCTCATGCTTGGGTGCTAAGTTTCTATGCATGTAGATCATAGATTTCAATTTATGGAAAAGTATGCATGTTTGCTAACAGCCTCTTGAAAATGGTGATTGTCTATTTTACTGCAGTCTCGCTAGAGTTTTCTCAAGATGAGTTTTTTGTCTCAGCTTCTCGTTTTAGGTTTTTATCTCTATTCTTTTTTGTTGTAGCCAAATTGTTATTCAAGAGTAATCAGCGTCAATGGTGATGATCATATCATCATTTTTGCCAAACGAGATCTTAGGCAGTGGGAAGAATTGACATATGATTACAGGTTTTTAATCTTTCCACCTACAGCTTCATCAACTGTGGGCATTGTTTCAAGCATTTCATCCATAATTCTTCGCTTTGCTTTGTGGCCATGTGTCTTGCAGGTTCATTTCTAGTGACGAAAAACTAGTTTGCCGTTGCGGTTCTTCAAGATGCCGAGGTGTTGTGAATGACACGGAATCTGAAGAGCTTGCAGCAAAACTACGTGTACCCCGTAGTGAACTGACTGACTGGCGAGGAGACTGAAAGAGGTTGCATTACCTTAGACTTGAAGTTTCAAAATATCTTGTTGTTTTAGTTACCTGCTGAATACCTACTCCGTTTTCATTGTCAGGTTTCCTCGAGGACCCAGCATAATGCGTGGAACTCACTACATCATCCCATCACATGTTTTCTTTTCGTGGCAGCTTCTATGCCTAAACAATGAGGAAGTATTGGTGCCCTTCATTCGCTCAACTTGATTCATGTACAGGCTTGTTCACTGTTTCCACTTGATTATAGGCTAATTATGTGACATGTTCTCATTGTCTACCGTCATATTATATTGCCAAACCCAAGATTTTTTCTTCTGTTGTCAAGCAATCTCAAACACCATGATGAGGTTTACCAACAAGGAGACCGTATAATCTGTCGGTAACTCAATATGAAATGAACGAATTGCTTTTATAGTCATTGAGATTCTTGTAAATAGAGAATATTGGGATGATCCTGCATGGCTTCTGCTGCACTTCAGTGTGCTGGATATGCCAATTCCCTTGCTGATACATGTTACTCTGAGCTTTATGTTGATCTTGGTATGGCTCTAATCTGTGAAAACTAAGTATTTCAGAAACTTCAACAAGAGCTCTCGAATTTGAATGGAAAGACTAAGATTTTCACTCCTGAACTGTGACTAGAATATCCAAACCGGGTCAAAGGCCTTCATTTCTGTTTGGCAAGGGTGCCTTGATCACTTGCAGTATCTGCACTACTTCCGCCATTGAAGGCCTGCTAGAAGGTATCTGAGAAGTACACACCAGTGCCAGCTTTATCAACGGCAGAACTTCTTCTTCAGGGTATGGCCCCATTCCCTTGTCCACACAATCCAAAACACTTCCCTGCTCCAGCAATGCTTGAACATGATCACTAGCAGCCACAGCATCGTCTTCTCTAGGCTCCACTGGTTGTTTTCCAGTGACCAGCTCCAGCATCAACACTCCGAACCCGTAGACATCACATTTTTCGGTAACCCTCAGGTTCTGGCAGGTCAGCTCCGGTGCAGTGTAGCCTGGTTCCCCGTGCAGCCTGTTGTTTGGAAGATGCTTATCGAACTTGGTTAGAATTCGGGCCAGTCCAAAATCTGATATCTTGGGGTTAAGGTTCTCATCAAGGAGAATGTTGCTCGGCTTGATGTTGTAGTGGATGATCGGAGGCTGGAACGAGTGGTGCAGGTAAGCTAGGCCTTTCGCTGTTCCGAGTATAATGTTGAACCTGCTTTGCCAACTGAGTGCTTGAGATACCATCGATTCATGGAGCTTTGTCTGCAGGTTTCCTCCCGCTGCGAATTCGGATACAACAAGCTGAAGTTGGGGAGTCCAGTAGTAACCTCTCAGAGGATTCAGGTTTGGGTGCCTAGCTTTTGAAAGAAGTTTGATTTCTCGTTCGAATTCTTCTTGAAACTGTAGAGTGTAGGTTGCTGTAAGCTTCTTGATTGCAACCACTGTGCCTTGTCCCCCTCCAACGGAAGCTCTGTAAACAGTTCCAAAAGCGCCTGCTCCGATTTCTGCCGACTTTGTTAACACAGCTTCGAGAGTGTTGTTGAGTAGATCCAAGCTCAACTCGGAGTCGAAGAAGATGAGCCTCCCGGCTCCAAACTTGTCCGACTTTGTGGAGATGGACATATTGCTGCTCCCAAATGAAGTCCCCACCAAAGACATCTGCTTCCTCACAGATAGGTTCAGCAGTGATATAATCACTACTCCAACCACAATCACTGCAGCTGCTGAAATGGCGACTATGGCGGAAACCGTGAAGAATCCGGGGTGCCTAAAGCTCGTGGAACGGTCTGCGTGCTTGTTTGGGTTTCTCATTTGGTTGCCGTAGGCGAATGGATCAAGAACCAGGGGCTTTGGCACATTAAGGATGCAGGGCTCCTTAAGCAATGGTGAACAAATGCCGCGGTTCCCATCGATAGCACTGGCATCTAGTGTCTGGAAAACACCTCCAGGAGGGAGACGGCCGACGAGCTGATTGTTTGAAACATTGGCAATGAGGAGATTCTCCAGTTTGGCAAAATGTTGAGGTATTTCTCCTGTCAGCTGGTTCATTTCCAGCCTAAGAACCTTGAGGTCGCTCAGCCGTGACAGTGATTCAGGTATAGGACCAGATATATTGTTGTATGATAAGCTTCTGCAGAGGATAAGACAGAAGAATGAAATCATGGAGATTACTTCCATAAAAAAAGAATGGAAAAGTGCAAGATCCCAGCACGGAAGAAGTTAACTCACAGCAGATACAGGGATGAACAATTGCCTATTTCCTCAGGTATTGGTCCTGTCAATGAGTTCCCATCAAGCTGAAGGATGCTCAAGCTGCCTGACTCACATATATCACCTGGAATAGATCCAATCAAGCTGTTTCTCCTGAAATCCAACACAGTGAGATTTGGGAAGTAACCAAGCTCCGGTGGTATACTAGATTCAAGTTGGTTATAAGACAAGTTCAAATATCTCAATTTGCTGAGTATCCCCATTTCTGCTGGGATTTTCCCGCTGAGATTGTTATATGACAAGTCCAGAACTTGTAATGTGTCTGCGAGCTTGCTCGAAGCCAGAGGAATCATCCCATTCAGCTTGTTTCTTGAAAGATCCAATTCATCAAGACTCTTGTCAAACAAATTCTGCGGAATGCTACCGTTGATGCTGTTTTGACTCAACCTCAGAACTGACAAGCAACTAGTGGACTCACCCAATGAGCTGGGAATGGCTCCAGTCAGCTGGTTATTGGACAAGGACACAAATTTCAGAAGCTTCATAGAACCCATGGATGAAGGAAGAGATCCAGTCAAGGCATTGTTGGAGAAATCCATGTACTCCAATGCATTCATCTGATCAATCCATTGAGGGAAAGATCCAGTGAGACCATTGTCAGACAAACTCAGGAACTTGAGTGCTTTCATCTTTTGCAGTGATTCTGGGATTGTTCCAGTTATCAGATTCTTGCTTAAATCCACCTGATTTAGATGTGGGCACGAGGCAATATCTTCAGGCACTGAACCCGATATCTGGTTTTCATGTAAATCCAGCACCTTCAAGTTATACATCATGGAAATGCCCCCAGGAATTGAACCAGTGAGCGCATTTGCGGAGAAATCTAGAGTTCGAATCCTCGACAGCGTCCAAAATCCATCGGAAACTTGACCAGAGAAGCGGTTACTGGACAAGTTGAGATGATTAAGAACACTGCATTGTCGCAAAGTACTTGGAATTGGTCCTTCAATGCGGTTCCCTGCCAAAGAAAGATGCCGAAGAGAAGAACAGTTCTGGAACAAGTTATCAGGCAACGGCCCCGACAGTGAATTCATGGAAAAATCAAGGAACTGGAGATTTGAAGCCATGGAAAGAGACAAAGGAGCTGTCCCTGAGAAGCCATTGTTGCTAAGATTGAGCCTTTCGAGATTCGGCAGGAGAAGCAACTCCGGACTTATCTCGCCGGAGAAACTGTTCCCCGACAGGGAAAGCGTTTTGAGAAACTGTAGCTTCTCCAGGCCCCTACCGAGCTTCCCGGACAACCCGAGACCATCAAGAGAAACCGCCGTCACACGGCGGTTAACAGCACCGCACTCTATGAATCTCCATGCGCAGGGGAACTCATCCTCCGCGTTCCATGAATCCAGAGAGTTACGGGTGTCAGCGATGCCGGATTTGAAGGCAAGTAGCCCCAGAACCTCATCATTTAGAAGCCCAGTATTTTCTCCGGCGAAACCTCCCCCAACAGAAGCAAAACACACAAGAAGAAGAAGATGGAGCATGAAAAAGTTGCCCATTTTCCGCAGAGACTTTTTTAGTGAAGAAGCATTAGTACCCAGAGAAGGAGGAGAAAAAAGTTGATGGGTTGGTGTTCACGGGAAGATGAAAGACAGACAGGGGGAAGAAACCAGCTTTTGAGTGGTGCTTCTTTTAGAGATGAGATAGGAGAAGTGGCTCACCAAGGCCTTGTTCCATTGCCTCTGTTTTGCAGCATGTTCACCAGATAGTGATTAGCTTCTAACTTGTGTGTTTGCATTATATGCTGCAGGAATCCCCCATGTGCTGTCCTGTCACCTCCCTTTCTTCCGTCTTGTTCAAAGATCCTTCCTGTTTTATGAAGATCAAAACCATCAAACACACTTCTGCCCAAGTCCTCCCTCTTGAAGGAGTGCCTGAAGACCACCAAAACCTCCCTAAAACAAGCAGGAAGAAGCCATGATCATAGGATGGTAACATCAGACTCAGTATTTAAGAGAAACAGTTACAAAACAACGGTTTAAAAATGGAGTCACGGGTGGCCCGACCGAGCGAGCACGCCCGTGAAAAAAGCAGGACATGTAGGGCCGGACCGGACCCGGTCCACTCTGTCTTCCGCCTCATTTCATGCCACTTGCTGATAAACTATGACTTTTTATGCGAGAAATAATTCACGCAAAATCCAGATGTGGAAAACGGCATATACAAAACACAAAAGAGAATAATTGGGAAGAAGCCCATGTGAGCGAGCATGTTGCCTAGCCTGGGTAGGGATCTCGAGCCGGTCCCAAGTCCACAACTGTCTCCTCCCGCTTGCCGTCAACCAGACCCGAATCCAAATGTTGACATGAAACCGAAGGAGCCATCCTTCATGGACCACGCCTGAATGTGGGTCGGAGTCAGGTGCACCGAGCTCGCTCCCATGGGCTGGCGGCGCCGACCGACTTGATGCACCTTCGGACACACAAAGGGATCACAGCAGATGGGCTGAAATCCTGTGCGAAAGTGGCTTTCGGGCACACCGGTTGCGTGTCGGACCGGGACGGAAGAGAAAGGAAGGGACTTTCGATTTCCATATGTAGTGTTATTACAACCCAAAGTATGTCTAACACACACACACACACACACACACACGAACTTACCCTTCCTTTTTTGGTAAGTAATTCTTTTTATTGCTAAAAAATGAAATAATTATATATATATAACTATACTTGTAAAATATGAATGATATTTATTACATACAATTTTCTATAAGTTAACTATAGTTTATTCTATCAAATATATTGATTTTTTGTACTTGTATTTATTGATATTTTATAAATTATATATTTTTTAATGATTTCAATAATAGACATATAATTGATTTCAAAGGTTTGTTATTACTTCGATTTCAAATAATCTATAATGAAATTTTTATAATTCTTTTGATTTTAACTTATATTTTTTATGTAATAATCTATAAAAGTATATTTTATTGATTTCATTTAGAATGTAACACTTGCAAATAAAGATCATTTGCAAATTGGTGCATAATTCCAACCAACATTGGAAAAATAAAGATCAGAAACTTGTACATGTTTTACAAAAATTGGAATAAAAAACAACACATTATTTTTTATTTCCTATGGATAGAGCATGCATATTCACATACACAAAAATAGTCCTAGAGGTAGCAAAAGGCCAAGCTGTGTAACTCCCTCAGCTTCTGCTACAGATTTCTGCTTCTCTTGGATCCGCAGGAGCAGCCCTCCAGGTCCTTGTTCAGCTTCTGAAAGTGCATAACAAATCATGAGTCAGCGATGAAATGCACACGAAATCCGAAGCTTCAGCATTCTGAAATGTGTGTTCTGAAGCTGGTGGTTACCTGAACTTGAGTTTGCAGGCTTTTGATGTGCTGCACAGCTAAATCCAACATGTCTGCGTAGCTCGTTTGCTGATGCCATGGTGAGTTTGCAGCGCATTAGATTAAGTGCTGAGTAACGCGATTGTATGAATCAGTAAAATGGGAGAACCTTGTCCATGTTGGGGACTAGATCTTGCAGCTTCTTCAGCTTCCCGCTTATTCTCGTTCTTCTCTCCTGTCGACAAAACGAACTGAATCACACACGTGTTCGTTCACAAACACCCTCATTCTTTGTTCTGTGAAACGGATACCCACCCGTTCTGCAATGCTTCGAGGATGGGTGGCGCATCCGCGCTTGGCCCTGATCTTGCATGGAACTGAATCCAGGGGAATGTTCAGTAACTTATCCATGGAAGACATGCCCACCGTTGACGGCGAGATACAGAACTGCAGCTGCCATTACAAAACGCAGAATTTGAGCACAAAAATGAAGTGGAAAAAACGCGGGAGTATGGAGGGCGAGCAGGGTACCCGAGATTGGGATTCCATGGAATCAAGATGCGAAGAGGTCGCCACGGAGAGGGGTTTGGCTCGCTGCTCGACGGGGAATAGGATGGGATGGGGGGCGTCGACGTGGGAGTGGTACTTGTCGCCGTGCTGCTCCGAATTCAATTGTTCGCTCCCACGATCCGACTCCTCGGAGATTCTCGACAGCGACTCCGATCGGTTGAAGCTCAGCCGCGCCGACGCGCTTCCGGCGTCGCACACAGACTTGGGGTTCCCCCCTCTCGTCACCGGAAAACCCCCTCCTCCCCCTGTAACACCAAAATTAAATGAATGTGGGCCCCATAAAGATGTTTTTAAAATAATAAAATATACGACTCCAGGTGTGGTGGTTGTCTGTCTTTATTTAAAAAGCCCAACTAGCCAACTAGGAGCGGACCCACGGGGGCGGGGGACGGGGGCCGTCGCCCCCTAGAACTCCGCAACGGACGTCAGTCTTTTTACCCTTTTACCAGACTGTAAAAAAAAAAAGTAACAGCCACCGGACAGTAAACCTCCGATCGCCGGTTCAACGGAGTCTTCCCCATTCAGCTCCACAGAACTCGAACATGTTCATGGAGCTCAAATGCAGCCGCAGAGGAGAAACACAGGAGAAGAGCAGCAGCCCACCCTCCCATCATCTCCTCCAGTTCTTGATCCCAAAAAAACACAGGCTTCTGAGGTCTGTGTTCGGAACAGGGAGGAGGAGGAGGTGGGGGAGGAGGCCCCTGTGATCCCATGTGGCCTAATATGAATAGGGTAATCGAAAACGAGACAGATCTGATGCTGTCACAGATCCACACTAGTGACCTTGAGAATACAAGTCAAAAGCAACAGCTGTTGGGATAGCGGTATGAGGAGAAACCAATGGGCCTGGAATTATATTATATCCCTCTGCTCACGTCACCTCCACCCACCTCCTCACCTCGTTCTGGTTTTGTCTGCTTCCTCCCTCTCTCAGTTTCTTTTGATTTGCAGGAAATAACGACAGGCCAAAAGGGAAATTCCGATTCCTCGGTGGCGGTTCATGTCTTTCAAGATACCGTACATGCATGGAATAGAAGAATTCTGGAGGAGGTAAAGGAGGTCACCGGAGAGGACAAAGGTGATATTAAAGGCCTTTGAAATAAATAAGATTCTCTTTCATTTTTGTGGTCCTCTGTAATTGTTAGAGAAACATTAAAAAAACTGCAATTTGCATGCAATGTATCCACCACGCCTTTTCCAGGAAACACAGAAGCTATTCCTATTCCTTGCCTCCACTAACCAAAACCAAGGCTCAGTCGTGCTTAAGCTGTCCGATTGTTAAAAGAGCAGACAGCGCAGCTCAGGCCATAGCAGTGGCTGAGAATCTTGGGTTCGGTGGAGGACAAGGGAGCGATTTAAGGAACGATAGCGAGTAGCAGGGGAGGGAGGGAGGGAGGGGTACCGTTTTTATTGGCGGAGACGGTGGCGGCGAGCTGGTTGATGAAGGCCGCGGGGGAGCTGCTGTGGCGGACGAGAGAAGGGGAGAAAGAGGAAGGGGAGACGCAGAAGCCGTAGGAAGGCCTGAGTCCGATGGTGGTGTTGGCGGTAGCTTCTTCCACCATTGCAGAGGAATCACAGGCCTCCTCCGTCGGGAAAAACCTCGCCGGTGCAAGACGGGTAGGCACGGATCCGTTGTGGGGGAGCCCGGAGGCGCCCGCGGAGGAAGACGAGGATGAAGACTGATACATTCCAACAAAAGGGACTTACCCACACCCCAGAAACCTCAAGCACAGGCAGAAGCTGTAAAACGTTAAGGGCAAGAGGCGTGAGGTGGGACGAGGAGGAAGCAATGGAGTGATGAGGGATTTTTAAAAAGAGGGAGGTGGATGCAACTTGGCCATGAAAAGTAGAGGAGCAGTGATGGCAACACCAATAAAAACAAAACAAAAAAACCGATGCTCATTCCATCTTTCCCCCAAAACACACAACCCAACTCTAAAACTCCACTCTTCGTCTCCAAAAGCAGCCATACCCACCCGTCTTCTCTTCTAACACATTAAGATTAATGTTAGAAGTGCCCAATTTTGGAACTCACTGCCACTACTTCGGATTGGGCTGTCTGCTTGAGATTCGGATCGAACAACTCCCGAACGCACCTGCTATTTTTGGAAAGGTCAAGATTCCGAATCTTTTTTTTGGGAAAATATTCTCACAATAAAACCCCTAAAGCCTATGTTCAGTAATTTTTATCGTTGAGAAATAAAATCGAATTTATTAATTTATTCCTTGGTTGTTTTTAATTTCTCGAGTCTGGGCTTTCTTGTTACCGAAGCGTGGGCTGGGCTTGTTAGCCCAATAAGAAATCAATGGGCTGGTTAGTAATGGCCATATGGAGTGATTAGGGCTTGATGCTTGCTAATCTGTCTTTTAATTTCTTTTTTTTTAGAAAATTTCTTAAAATTGATTGAAATTTCAGATTAAATTTTTTTAAAATTTCGAAAATAACTTCTAAACTCCATAGTGAGCTATGATGCACAAATATGGGTTCATGTATTTAGGGATATACGGATACGCGTAGAAGTATTCATGAAACTTATATGTGTACATATTTATAATAAAAATAAAATAATAATTATAGAATTGAATGAATTTATTGAATAATATATATATATATATATATATATTTATTTATTTATTCTTTTTAATGAAAATTTATTAAATATGTGCACATGAATGATGAATCGGTATATCGAGTATGTAAATTTGTATAAAACAGGAGAATTAGTGTATGATAAATAGTGAGTGATTGTGTCAATGATTTTTCATGTTTTTTTCTAATAAAAGAAAAAATATGCTAAAATTACAGTCAAGGTAGAAACTGGTTTGAGAAAGGGCTGTATTTTTTTTTTAGAATAAGAACAGGGAAGACAAAATATAAGGAAAGTGTTCCATGTTTGGGGGTGGGGGTTTTGCGTCTTTTTCTCCTTGAGGGAGATTCTTTTTCCGCGTCTGTCTTCGTCGTCGATGCCGTACTTTAGCAGCAGTGAGCCCGATAATCGAGCCGGGAAAAACGTTGGCGCCGTGGGCGGGGGTAATATCCGAGGGCTGCTGAAGTCAAGGTGAGTTCATAGCGATTATCTGCCCACTCACGAACTCATCAGAAGATGGGAGTTTTTGGGTTGTTCTTCATCAGGGTTGAGTAAAGGAACTGTTGTTTACATCTTTTTACTTGCGAATTTGATGGGGGTATTTTGAAATTGCGCGGTTCTTGTGTCTCCCTGTTGGATGAGTTGTGGGTGGTGTTGCATGTAGTTTGAGGGAAATCGGGAAAGGTGATGATGCCTCAGCCAAGAAGGAAGAAATGGGCTGAGGCGGAAGAGAGGACTCTGATTGAAAAGTACGGAGAAATGATTTGCGATGGGAGTTTGTGTAAAATGAAAACGAGGGAGAAGAAGTACAGACCGATCGCTCTTTATGTCAATTCTGTGCACCATGCTCGTGACCCGGTGACATATCCATGGCAGTGGACTTGGAAAGATGTGTCAACAAAGGTGCAAAATATGAGGCATCAGTATGCATTAGTGAAGCAGAAGATTAAGAGGCAGGAATGTTCAGTTCGGGGATCAGCCGAGGAAGAGTATGATTGGATGGAGGGGATAACACATTGGTCCAATTTCCTAAGATATAAGGAGGTGTTTGGAGATGTTCCTCTAGCACTTGTGGCTAGTGGTGGAGTTGCAAGGGGAGTGAATGCACTGGAGGATTTGAAGGGGGTGATCATGAGCTTGATATTCTACAGTTTGATCCGATGGTTCCAGTAGGAGAGGCGGATTTCGTAGTCGAAAACGGGGTGGTTGATGTGGGATTCAACTATGATGCCGGTTACAGTGGAGGAGGTAATAAGAGTATGGTTTCTGCAAAGGAAGGATTTGTATGTGAGGACATTGAACCGAGTCCATCAGATTTGAGGAAGAAGAAAAAGGGGTTGAAAGTATCCGAGAGGAAAACCTGGGCCTTCGTTGCGAACCAGTTAAACCATTTGAGGAAGCTGGAAATTCATCTGGAGCAACGAGATGCGGAGCGAGAGAGGGAGATGCAAAGGAGAGAAAACCATCAAATTGAGATGGAAAAAGAGCACCAAAAGAAGTTAGAAGGGATGGAAAAGGAAAGGGAAATCAGGAAGAATACCAGGGAAAAGGTGAGGAGACAGTTACTTGAGGAATGGCAAACTATAGAGAGGGAAAATGAAGAAAGAGAAAAGGGCAGAAGAGAAGAGGAAATTAAGCATGAGATAGAGTTAGAAGAGAGGCTAAAGAGGAGAAGATTAGAATGGAAGAAGAGAATGAATGAAATGGTAAGTCAGCACAGGGAAG
This sequence comes from Utricularia gibba, assembly GCA_002189035.1. Classification (NCBI taxonomy): domain Eukaryota; kingdom Viridiplantae; phylum Streptophyta; class Magnoliopsida; order Lamiales; family Lentibulariaceae; genus Utricularia; species Utricularia gibba. The sequence goes on along the minus strand of NEEC01000010.1, from coordinate 2,866,754 downwards.
AAATGAGCCAACTTCAGGCTAGAGTACTACATGACCAACAAACTATTGCCAATCAGTTTCTTGGACTTGTTTCTCAGTGGGCTGGTCATCCTTCTGGAATTTCTGATCACGCTGCTGCAAGTAGCCATTACTTGCCACAGAACTTGGACCATGTTCACGGAGACGCACGGGAAGATGGTAATAACCAGGAAGATCAGTTCATCGTTGATGGGTAGTACTTGCTGGAGGATCGTCGGTGCTACAAGTTCGTGATTGTTGGAAATTTGCAGTTTTCCCACCCGGGTGTCGGTGTCTTGTGCATATAGAAGCTGCACATTCTGTATTCTCTTAGTCATTTTTTATTGCTATGCTTGATCACAGTCTAGATCAAATGTAATCTGTGCTTTATGTATATCCAAAATTCATCCTGAAGCTGATTCCACTGTCTTCATTTTGATGTATCCTTCTCCATCAGCGACAATAAAATGTCACATGTCACAGCACAGTTTCAGTGACCTCATTTACCCATTTCCTGTTCTGGGTCCTTCACCTACCTTCTCTACGGAATATTTCTAACCTGCAAGCTCTCCATATCCTCCTGTAACGAACGCTTGATCTGACTGCACCTGATCATGAATCTCACAACTTGAAGCCGAAGTTCTAGGGTCAACCCGCGATAGCATCAACAGAATCAAGTGCAGCATTCGTATCCGGGACAGTTGCGCTCAAACCTGAAATCTGTTTGCCAAGAAAACCACATTTTCAGTTGGATCGGCTGCCTCAGAATCAGAGCGCGCAATGGATGGAATTATGGAAGGCTGTTCAAAGTCCTTGGCAGCATTCCTCCTCTCTATGACAAACTGCTGCATTCTGCTTCTTTGGATGCTAAAGACCTGGGCCAGGTGCAGTCTCCCAATCAGCAAGTAGCCAACTTGGCCCCCTCCCCTACTTGCTGCTGCGAACTGCGAGGGATGGAAAATCGAATTTTTCTGAAAGATGTTATTTGAAGTGAAATTCGTTGATGTTGGCATTTTTTCTCGATATGCGCGAAAAGAATAAAGTATTGCATCAATTCCCATCAAATTGCAGATTGCAACATGCTCTCCGGCAGATATCCGCCGGCAGGTGGTGGTGCAACCGTCGTCGCCATTTTCAGGGTAGATGCTGAGTTTCCGATTTATAAGCGAGACCAGAGGGTGTGGGATAATGAGAACCACCCCTGATCGCTATGACTGCTGAACTCTCTTCCCTTTGTTCTTTCTTTTCACAATTTTCATCTGACCATGGGTTTCTTGGCGGCATCCATTGGTTTTCTTCTTGTGAATATCGCCTATCGAATTCTCGCTGAGAATTCCATTCCCACAACCCTTGATGGACCCTTTGAGCCGGTAACTGTTCCGCTGGATGATATTTGCAAGGGCATTGCCATAGATTTGCCTGATACTGATCCTAGAGTGCAACGACATGTCACTGGATTTATGCCTGAGCAAATCTCTGTATCTCTTTCTTCAACTTATGATTCAGTCTGGATTTCCTGGATCACTGGTATGCATGGATATCTGATGCCTTTTTTCCTGCAGGTCTTGTTCATCATGTGCTGCTGTTTGGTGATTAGAATTAAGTGTCCATATGAATTTTATCTAGTTATCGCAGAGTTTGTTCTCAGCTTGTCAGATATCAGAATCTTTGAGGGCACCAGTCCCACCATCGATAATTCTATCACATATGTTTGCCCTTTTTCGATGCTATTTGAATGTCATGCTTATACTTGTTATGGTACTATCGTTTTCAGGAGATTTTCAAATTGGGGAGAACATTAAACCATTAGAGCCAACAAGGGTAGCAAGTTTTGTTACCTATGGGAGGCTGAGATTTCCTATGAATCACCAAGCTACTGGAGAATCCCTTGTCTACAGTCAGCTGTATCCTTTCCCGGGCTTGCTGAACTACACTTCTGGAATTATTCATCATGTCCGCTTAAAGGGCATGCCTCTTTCTCCTCCATTCTTCTGTTTTCCTTTTGGATGTCTTGATGAAAAATTGTGAGCCGGCAAGTCTGAGGTTCCCTATGTTTGCCTCCTTTGTAGGATTAAAGCCCAATACGGTTTACTACTACAGATGTGGTGATCCGTCAATACCAGCCATGAGCAGCATACATCGTTTCAAGACGATGCCAGCTTCAACTCCAAAATCCTACCCAAGAAGAATAGCTTTTGTTGGTGACCTTGGTCTCACTTACAACACCACATCAACTATACATCACGTCACAAAAAATGAGCCTGAGTTACTTCTGGTGTTGGGAGATGTATCCTATGCAAATTTATATCTTACAAATGGTACTGGTTCAGACTGCTACTCCTGCTCTTTCCCAGCCACCCCTATTCATGAAAGCTATCAGCCCCGCTGGGATTACTGGGGAAGGTAGTAATCTTGAGCCTTTTTCTCTCCCTTAATTGCTCTTTTCATGGAATCTCGTTTTTTGGAGGATGTTTCATTGCATTGGTTCACAAAAAAAATATTTATTGCATTCAGTATCTTGCACAGCAAACCATTTGTTAACCAGGATTCTCAGATTTATGCAGCCACTGATATCCAGGACTCCAATAATGATGGTGCAAGGCAACCATGAAATAGAAGAACAAGCTGAAGGCAAAACTTTTGTGTCCTATAACTCCCGATTTTCATTCCCATCCCGAGAAAGTGGATCTTCCTCTCCATCATATTATTCATTCGATGCAGGGGGGATACACTTTATTGTTCTGGGTAGTTACACTCCATACAACAAATCTGGTAAGCTAGTTGATGCCTAGAAGTTTGCATACTGAACGCTGAGATTACTTAAAATTTGACTGTTCCATTTCAGATGATCAATACAAGTGGTTGGAAAAAGATTTGCGTGGTGTTAGTAGAGATGTAACTCCATGGCTGATAGCTGCTTGGCATCCTCCCTGGTACTCCACCTTCGAGGCACACTACAGGGAAGCTGAATGTATGAGGGTGTCTATGGAAGATATTCTTTACAAAAATGGCGTTGACATAGTCTTCAATGGACATGTAACTCCATTTCTGGCAGAGCCTCTCTTTTGACTCCTCCAATCAAAATGAATTAGTAGTTGACTGATGCTCTATTCCAAATGCTTGATCACATGACTTATGTTTGCAAAAATGTTCAGGTTCATGCATATGAAAGGTCAAATCGAGTGTACAACTACACTCTGGATCCATGCGGCCCAGTCTACATAACAGTTGGTGATGGTGGAAACAGAGAGAAGATGGCAATTTCACATGCTGATGATCCAGGCCACTGCCCTGATCCATCCACCACTCCTGATGATTTCATGGGTGGCTTCTGCGCCTACAATTTCACCTCTGGCCCTTTCATGGGTAGCTTCTGTTGGGAGCAGCAACCTGAATACAGCGCCTACAGGGAAACTAGCTTTGGCCATGGGATCCTCCAGGTATACTACTTGTATTTCTTGGTGTGGAACTAACTCTCTATTACAGCAGATGAATGAATACTTGTGCATAGTTTCTCTGTATCCTGCCCATTTCTATTCATGTCAGTCTTAAAGTGTGAGCTCGTGCGTAGGTGAAGAACGAGACACACGCTCTGTGGACATGGCATCGGAACCAGGACATGTATAACACAGCCGGAGATCAGATTTACATCGTAAGGCAGCCGGAAAAATGCTTAAGACAAACGACAGGTATATCTGAAGCAGGTGGCACAGGAATAAAGTCTGCATCTTTGAGTTCTTAGTGGGAGACTTGTGTCTGTATTATATACTAAACCCTGCTTCAAAGAACACTTCTCGCTTATTCAAGCGTACTTCACCTCAACAGAGAACAGGTTCATGAACAAGAATGAACTCACAGACAATAACCACTTTCATATTTCAAAGGAAGTAACAGGAAGAACGTTAGGAGATGTTCACAAAACCAGAGAACTGAAACAAGCAAGAATTGAATTCTATAACAACACAATGTGACGACCATTTACCCAGAATGGAAGTTCTTCAAAAGTTGGGGGACATAAACTTAGCTGGTTATTTAAATACAAATGGCTGAAGTTGAGTGCGATTCAAAATCAGATATATGGAAATGGAAAATGGCATGCACTGATCAAAGGATGGAGCCATCGTTCACCTGGGTTTGGAGGCGTAGCCTCTTGGGATCTTTCTCTTCCTCTTGATGGTTTGAGGAGATTCTAGTTTCTTTAGCCTCCATTGAGCATCTTTTGTATGGCTTGAATCCGGTTCGGCATGTCTTCAGTTTATCTTGGCCTAGTCCCTGACAGAAGAGTCCCTCTCCTTGTTTCCGTTGATGAGAGAACTCTTTCCCATCTCTAGCTTTTCCCCATGTTTTAACAATAATTCTCCCCCTTCTTCAGGCTGACTAGACTGTTTCCTGGCTTTATTCTTTAATTCATGAGAAGTAGAAAAACTTTGAGGCAGCACTTCTCTGGAGAACAGAGCCTGAAATGCTAGTCGTCCCTGCAACCATCTTATATTAACGAAAACAAAAACAAAAAAGAAAAAAAAAACAGTAGAGTCTACGATAAAGAAAAGATGGAAGCTGAAGGAGCAAGTGCGAGTACCTCCTCTGATACTTCTTTCCATGATTCAGCTACACTACTGCTGCTTCTAGAGCGACGACTAAAGAGATCAGCAATCTGAGGAGCTGCATCAGGTGCTTTAGCATCTTCGTTTTTTGTGATGGGATTTTCCTCCTTCCCCTTGGCAAGCTTATCTGTAGTATCAGGTTCAGCATCACTGCCTGACGTCGTGTTTGATCCACATGAGGAGCGGTCTAGCTGTTTCTTGTTCTTTGACGCGTTTGAGTCATGCAGCACGACTCCATTCTCAACCTCTGGAGATGCAGTGGCGCTCAATCCGCCATTTGCCTTTCCAGCCTCACTTGCCTCACTGTCTGATGATGAAGAGGTTCGTGCATTTGAATTCTGATCCTCTGTGAACTCCATATCCGGTTGATGATTTTCTATGGCAGGCTCATGCCTATTGTCTTTAGTTTCTCCATCTATGTTTCCACTTTGGCAACAAACAATTTCGGCTGCAGAAGCTGATCCAGGAGAACACATGAATCCTGGATCCTGGCATACAGGAAGAAGGCCATTGGCTGTCCACCAAGCAGTTGCAGCTGCGACTGTAGCTGCAGCAATTGCTTCTATATTCGAAGTTGAACTCATTGGCGGCGACTGAGAAAACCCAGATAAATTTATGGCCGGATCAACTGGAGCTCCCGTGTTGAACCATGGCCATAAAGTTGACGCAAAGCTAGCTGCAGCATACACTGTTGCATTTTGAGACAAAGAAGACATTATGAGACTCGAAAATGAGGACTGCATTTGCAAAAACGCCTGGTAGTCATCGAGTTCTGCATTGGAGTGAAGAAGTGATGACAATTGAAAAATGGATATATGGATGGTCTTGGTGCATTACTATGAGATTCAGTAGCAGATGCAACTGGATTCATAGAAAAATTTTGACCACCATGAAGTCCAGCGCCTTGATTGAGCATCGATTGCATAAATGGCATATCTGTAGGAAAATGTTGTGCACTTGTTCCTAAGCTCCCAGCAAGAATGTGAACAGGAACATGGCGAGGGTAGTCCTGAGAAGATTTCTCATCAGTGATTGACGTCTGACAACAACTTCCGGGCTGCTGCAGCTCACCATTGACAGCATCCATACTAGATGAACTTTTCAAAGCATTTTCATGGAACAGCTGTTTTTCATCAGAAAGTTCTGCATCATTTCCCACAGGATCGGCAGTGACTAGTGATGCTGCTGCACTTTCATCCTGATTACTTGAGTCATCCATGACTAGGTTAAACTGCCTAAAAGTACAAGATGTCAGAGGAGCCTCAGATGCAAAAGAACCGTTATCTGCTGATGCTGGGGATGCACAAGGACCATCAAAGCAAGTATACTTTTCAGAGCACTCTTTGTTGCTCCGATTATTTCCATGGCCATTGAATTTCTGGTAAAGAACAATGCATCGTGAGGGAAATACTGGACAAAGAAACAGCACTAGAGAAATGGCAGATAAAATACCATCCACAAACACATTCAATGAAAAAAAAAACAGAAACAAGAAATGACTCACCAAAATTGATGTACCAGAAGTGTCGACATACCTCAGGATCGTTTTCAAAGGTCGCCATATTTTCCTGCAGCAAAGTGGAAGTGGCATCTGATGCATTTCCATCCTTCAATCCCAGCTGCAACGCAGGAGCTATGCAAGTTTTTCGGGGATAAGGATTATTAGGTTTCCTTTTAGGACGTGGTGGGGGTATCTCAATATCACGAACATTCCCTACTCCATTAACAGTGGCCTCCTTTTCCAACTGAATGATAAGCATACAACCAGAAGGAAATTAGATAATATACATGCAGACAACCTAGAGGGAAATAAGAACAGGTGCTCCTTTCATGGTACACATTCAAGGTTCCAGACGATGATACTGTAGACACATGCATGCACTGATCGAGGTTTGAATTTCAAAACTCAAGACATTGGAAACGATAAATAAAGCAGCATGCAATCTCAGATGACAGCAAAAGATTCTAAATGTGTAAGGGATCCAGTATCAAGAAGATTCTATATAACATGATTAATATGAGTAGACTTCAGCGCAAAGCAAGACAGGATTTGAAAAGAGATAGGATGCAGTAATCTAAAGCAGTGAAAGTTGTTCCAGGCATCACGTTATCTCTTTCAGTGATACCGACCCATGAGTTATCAACAATTCTCTGCAAGCCAACCTTCTCATATTAAATTTTACACGTGAATGGGCAAGTGAATGCGCTAATGAGGAAACGGTCAACCCTCACGAGGACGAGAAAAAAATCCGTCTCAAGTTCACCAAAACTAGTGTGGCTTAAAGGGAAACAGAAAAAAAAAAGCTGAAGTCACTTGTTTTACAGCTACAACCCTATTATGGAACTGCTTTTGTATTTCCTTGCAAAGAATCTGATGAAGAAGGGGAAAAGACTGAACTTCATTAACAAGGCAACAAAAGAAACTGATTGGTGAACCTTCGTGAAAAATTTCTGTGCGTGACTTCTGATTTGAACCGCAGTCTTTGTTCCTATATGTTCTGCACCATTACCAAGTATAATTGGAATGAAAAGTGGCTCTATCACATGCCAAAATAAGGATTCCAGGGCACACAGTTCCCGATGCAAAATACAGCATGAGCATCGAAAAAAGGTCAGCATCTGTAATCAATGAGAATAAATGGAAGAGTGAAAACCTTCTATGCGCTGCCAAGCACGGCCATAAAGCTTGAGGGCCTCCAAAAACTTTGTATGCTCCTCTTCAGTCCATCTCTCACGCTGCTTTGTTATTGTGTACGGCTTCCTTGCCTGCCACCAGAGAATGAAGCTTCGTGTTAAAAAAGAGCGAAAAATCTAACTAGAACAAGCACTTTAATTGGGACCTTAATCGCAAGGTCTTCTACTGACAAATCAGGATTCATCTAAAATGAGACAAGGGCATGCGTCATATCCTGGGACCAGCTTGCCTCATTAACTGGCAAAAAATACCCAATCCAGCTTCCTTCTTGCAGTGTGTTCATGGAAGGCGACCTGGCAAATCAGTAAGTACTGCAAAAGAGAAAATCTAGTAACAAGAAGATTTTAGAAAATCATCGCCTCTTCCAATCGTCAAAACTCATAACCCGTTTGAATAAACTAAATAGAAAGCATATACCATTTCTACATCAATCTAGGCCCCAAAAAACTTAAAAAGTGGAAGCAGAGAAACGCGTATCTTCATCCAAAACCGAGTAGAAGTATGACAGTATTAGAAAATAAGAAGCTATCAGCTTCCTGAATCCTCACCAAATGCACCGAAATCTGCTTTATCCTTCACGTCCAACGGAAAACGGCAGAGAATCAAAACAAAATACCAAATACAACCCGAAAGCATTAGTACGAATCAGGAAGATACTGAAACAAGGCTGCAGCCATTAGAATCGCTTGGAAAACGATGAATAGTTCACAGAAAGTACCATTGAAGCCATCCATGCCCAGCCTTCGAATTTCAGCGAATCCTTGAAAAACAAACTGCAATCACCTGCAGATCGAAACCTCCGCATCAAGAACTACTAGAACAAGCGAAACTGAGACATTAGAGAAGACTAGCGGCTGGCGCGAATCGAATCTGCAGAAGTGGAACGAAGAGCGAAAGCGTAGAACTTTGCGGTTTTCATTTTTTCTTTTTATTCGGAAAAATCCTGAGCCACAAACAACAACGAGTCGAATTAAATTTCTAACCAAAAAAGAAAAAAATACGCCATTTATTTGAGGCCAGCGACGCCCAAGGCATGGGCGATTGGGTTTCAGTCCCTGAGATGCTGCCAGGTGGCGAGAAACTAGTAGCTCTCATCCTCAACCACTCGCCGTGGGCCCTCCCTGCACTTTTTCTATTTTGGGTTTTTACTTTTCTCTTTAAAAAAAATACATACCTTCTATTTTCCTTCCCCCGTGTGAAATTACCGATCACCCCCATCACATAGAGAAATACAAGAGTAGGGCTCGGGACCAATCAGTCAATGCTTCCAATTTTCAGATTTTTGAATTAAAATGAATATCGATTTATCTTTTAAAAAATAAATAATTAATCTAATTGAAATACACCAAGTTTTTTACTCTCTTCAGCTATAACTCAAATAAATTATACCCAATAAACGAACAAAAATTATCTTTTAAACCAATGAAATGTGTTTATTTAAATACAAATAAACTAAAATCATGTTAAACTCAAATTCGCATACCAAACACCGCATGAAAGTTTTGAAAGCGTGAAGAAAACAGAACGTGAAGTCTGCACCTTTTGAAAGTTTAAACAATATTCAATTTTCTATGAGAGGGAGGAAGTGTGAGATAGAAATGGGAGATGTGAGCGTATCCGACACGGTTTGCATCAATAATAAGTCAGGTGTTAAGGGAAGAGTCAATGGAACTACAGTGTGTTTGAAGCAGCTGAATGGGTTTAGAGACCTGCGCATCTGGTTTCATGGGGTTCTTTCTGGCGTGTGCGAATGAGAATTCCAATATATTGCATTCCCTCACACGCAACACAGGCCAGGAGTAGAAGTGAAATGGGAGGATGGGACTGCTACTGAATCTTCAAACTCTAATCAGTTCATCATCAGAGATTCATGATTGGCACCTCCAGAAAGGTCTCGCTGTGATCTGCTTTCTTCTGCAAACTGCGGCTGGGTTGGGGTTCAAGTTCAAGACTTCTTCTTGATCATCGTTATTGGTTTAGAAACAGCAACATCAACTGTATGTAAACTTGCAATAACGTTGAATCCCCTACTTACCCCATTAGCAGAGCGCTGTGGCAGGCAGCAGTGATGCCCAGAAAAATTATTTACTGTGCAAACTTAAATGACGCGCACCTGCATTGCATCTGGCTCATTAAATTTCCAACAATGACAAATGCCTGGCTCCCTCTGATGTTTAATGGCCAACCCTATGCCCATTCTATGCTTTTCCCGATAAAAGAATCTCTTCTTTTTTTTCTCCTTTTGAAAACTAGGGCCTCTCGCTAAGTTGCACAGGAGCTCGAGAGTTAGCCTTAAGGTTCTGACCAACTTCCCATCAATGAATTCTGTTGGCATCCGACAAGACTTCTTTCCATTCTACCCAACAGTTCCACAGCTGCTGCTGCTTCCCATATTTCATCAATGACGAGTTACACAGACAACTTCAAATGGAAGCACATTGTCATGATTATACAGCGACCCTGACCCTTCTTTGTTTGTTTGTTGGCCGAGGTTGCGGTTTCTCAGGAGTGATTTCTGTGTGGAGAAGGTTTGGAGCACTGGTTACTTTAGAAAATAAAGGGAAGTGCTCCCATTTTTTAGCATATGACGAAGGAGAATCATCTTATTTCGAACCCCTGTGAAGAAGTATCATTCTCGAAAAATCTAGAACGGCATATTTTGGAGGAGTGATGTCGAGTGAGGACGAATATGAGATAAACCAGCAGCAAACTGTGAGAAATGTGGAGGACCCAGAACAGGAAAATACGAATGTGTTGAGAGATAACGGGAGGAAGAAGAAGAAGGTCTGTCAGCAACTCGGACTGATTATACTGGACAGCAAGATCAGAAGATGGGCCACCAACAAAGATCTTGCTACTCATCCACTTCAAGAAAATGGCCCAACATGATGATATGGCCCAACGTGCTGAAGTCAATATTGTTGGAAGTCGTAGTGAGCAACGGCTAATCCCTAGAAGTAGGCGACCGTTGCTAAAGAACTATAAATATGTGTACTCTTGCATAACATTAAAAAATATCTGTTCTACAACCCTCACACATCGATATAAACTGCTATCATGGTGAACCCGACGTGAAACAAGCAGCTCAACATTGCTATCCTTCCAAACACGGTTTGCCACTCAAACACTACATCTAAAGGCTTCTTACCTTACTCTATATTCTATCGCAGGTTCTCAAAAGAGTGTCATCATGTCTGTAACAAACATATTACCTCCCATTTTTGACGGAAAGGAATACGATATTTGGGCGCCAAAAATGGAGATATATCTCCAACTTCATGGGCTCTGGAAAATAATAGCCACTGATCCAGTTTTTGAAGGAACACCTGAAGAAAAAACTGCAGCTGAAAAAGCTTATAGAGACAAAGAAATTCAGGCTGCAGCTGTGCTAGCCACAGCAGTGGTTGGAGATGCTTACAGGTGTATAACTCGAAGGTCTCCAAGAGAGGCGTGGCTTATGCTCGAGAAAACCTTTGAAGAAACAAAGGAAGACAAGCACAGGGAGATACAGAAACTATGGAATGAAGTTTACAACTTCAAAATTAGAGATGGCGAGGTAGCCACCAATGCAGAACAACTTCTCAAAAACCTGGAAAAACTAAAGCGCCTTGGAGAAGAAGTTGACTCCCGTGAAGAGCGCAAGCTTAAGGCCAGGATCATTCATAGTGCTCCGGCAGATTATGATGCTGTCGTTGAATCCTTGGAAGCAACCGGATTTCTAGAAACTCTGAGTCTGCAGCAACTGCTCCAACACTTCAAAAATGTGGACAGCAGACGTAAATCTCGCAATGAAGAAAATCTATTAGAAGCTGCCTTCAAAGCATCACTTACTATAGCAGGTCCTAAAGGAGAAAATGGGACACAACAATATTCTGCACCAAGTTTCCTACCTGTCAAGAAAGAGAAAAAGGGGCCACATCCTCCTTGCCCATATTGCGCACAGAAAAACCACATTCCAACGAACTGTTTTTGGCATCCTGAGGCTCATTGCGCAATCTGTTCAACCAAAGGCCATGTGGAGCGTGTGTGTCCCACCAAGAAATCATATGCCTCTACTTATGTTGTTGCTGCATCTTCTGAACATTCAAAAAACAAATCAATTCATGTATCTCCTGATGATTCAAATATGAAAGTGAAGTCTTCAGTTTATATCTTGTGCAGCAAGACTACTCTCTCTGATTTCACTGATCTACGACACAACACAATCTGGTTCATTGATTGCGCCTGCAGTAATCACTTGACCAACAACAAGTCTATATTCACAACATATACCCCAATATCAGGAAAAACTCTCACCATTGCTGATGGAACGCTCATTGCAGTTGAAGGTGTTGGATCAATCTGTCTGGAAACTGAACAAAAACTCATCAAGATTACTAATGTATTCTATGTACCAAAGGCTTCTCACAACTTACTGAGTGCAGGACAACTAGCAGAATGTGGATATGAGTTGAATATAGAGAACAATATGTGCTTGTTGAAGGATTATGCTCACAATATTGTACTAAAAGTGCCCATGGTAAATCGCCTCTTTCCAGTTAACTGCATGACAACTAATAGTAATTTCTGTCTTGCAGCTGTAAATACCTCTTTCCTATGGCACAAAAGATTAGGTCACTATCATGCAAGCCAACTCAGAACAGCGCAAACCCAAGGAGTTATACATGGCGTACCTCAATTAAAGGACTGGAATTTCCCGTGCAGCACCTGTCTATTTGGGAAAATGCACAAGAAGCCATTCAAGAATCGTACTGAAGTATCCGACTCTAAACTACAGCTAGTAGTCTCTGACGTATGCGGACCTATGCATGTTGAGACACCTGGTGGAAAGAAATTCTATGTCCTATTTATTGATGACTACACCAAGCATATGTGGGTATATTTTCTTAAGCAAAAGTCTGAAGTGACTAAATACTTCAAGCAGTTCAAGATGATGGCAGAATTACAAAGCAATTGTAGAATACTTACTTTGCATTCAGACAATGGCGGGAATACAAATCATCCGAACTCCGAGACATCTGCAATGCAAGTGGTATAGTTCATCGGTTTACCGTTCCATATACCCCTCAACAAAATGGTGTTTGTGAAAGGAAAAATCAAACGATTATGAATATGGCTCGTTGCTTGTTATTGGAACACAACTTACCATTGCGCTTTTGGGAGAAGCTGTTAACACAGCGGTATTCCTATTAAATCGACTTCCCACCAAAGGAATACCTGAAGGAAAAACTCCACATGAACTGTGGTATGGAAAAGTCCCAGATCTACAGAATCTGAAAATCTTCGGATCCCTCTGCTATGTCCATATATCTAAAGAAAAACGCAGAAAGTTAGAGAATCATGCTCAAATGGGGTCTTTATGGGATATTCGGACTCCTCTCAAATTTACAGAATATTTATTCCATCCAAACAATGTATAGAAGTTCAAAGATGTGCTGATGTTGTGGTTGAAGAAAGTCTGACCTATGACTGGCATAATATCTCTTCTACTCCTGAAAACGAAGCTGAATATTCCAGAGACATGCAACTCCTATTTCCTATCAATGCATCTGAAAATCTTACTGAAATGCACGAAGAGAATCTTGTCAATGAACTTCCTGAAACTAATACCACTATTACGAATAATTCCAATCTTGTTGGTGCAGAAACAGAGGACAACAATTATTTCAGACATCACTCAGAAAGGAATCAAGACATGCAAAGTAATGATCATATGCCATATCCTACTTCGTCGCAACAGCCTCAACATGGAGAAAGCAGAGAATCAGAATATCAATTCTCTTCATTACAAGAACAGGAGGAAAATACATCTCACTTCCAAAACTCTGAGCAAATTATATCTGAAAGACATGATAACACAGAAAATATCTCAGAAGATTCAGCAAACAACTACAATTCCTATACACATCACTTTATGCTGCAGTCAGCCGATCATCTCATAGATGAAGAGCCTGCTAGAGGTTACTGTCCTCTTACTGAAGTCTATGACAGATCGCTTATGATTTGTGAACCTACCTCTCCCTTCGAAGCTCTCAATGATCCTGCATGGAAAACCTCAATGGATAATGAGTTACAGGCCATAGCAGAGCATCAAGTGTGGACAGCGGTGGATAAACCTCTCAATATTAAACCGTTGGGATTAAAATGGATTTATCGCACAAAGCTAAATCCAGACGGCTCAGTAAATAAGTTAAAGTCTAGGCTGGTTGCAAAAGGATATCTTCAAAAGGAAGGTATAGACTACTGGGAGACTTTCGCACCGGTAGCTCGTCTGGATACAATAAAATTGATTATCGCATTAGCCGCCAGTCAAGGTTGGATCCTGCACCATTTAGACATAAAGAATGCGTTTCTGAATGGAGACTTGAAAGAAGACATATATGTTGAAAATCCTCCCGGTTTTACACTAAAGGATGGCTCAAATAAGGTGTTAAAACTCCAAAAGGCTCTCTACGGGCTTAAACAAGCGCCCAAGGAATGGTATTCAACCATAGATTCATACTTTGGTCAAATGGGTTATATCAGAAGCAAGAACGACCCTACTCTATACACCCTCAACAATCAAACTGGAAAGGTCATCATATCTTTATACGTTGATGACATCTTACTAACAGGAAATAACGAGACATTGATAGCAGATCAAAAATCAAGGCTCAAACAACGGTTCGAATTGACTGATCTAGGGCCAGCAAGATATATTCTTGGACTAGAGATAATACAAGATCCCAATTTTATATTTCTCAGCCAGCAAAAATACACTGAAGACTTACTAAAAAAATTTGGGATGGACAATGCAAAAGAAGCAACTACGCCTTTCACTCCATACCTGAAGAACAAGGCAAACAACTATCTGAAAGAATTAAATTCTGCCGATTCAGGGCCACAAGATCCTCAAGAAAATTCAGTGAACATACGAGAATATCAGAAGACTGTTGGTGCCCTACTATACCTCACCTCAACTCGACCGGACATTACATTCGCTGTAACGTTTCTATCCAGGTTTATGCATCACCCTCTTGCTTTACACCTTAGAATAGCTAAACAAATATTCAAATATCTGAATGCTACAAAAACTATGGGTTTATACTTCAAAAGGCATACTGACCTATCTCTTCAAGGGTTCGTAGACTCTGATTTCGCAGGTGACGAATCTGATCTTAAATCCACCACTGGTTATTTGTTTACTCTGGGCTCTGCTGCATTTGCTTGGAACAGCAGAAAACAGACCTTAGTAGCTCAATCCTCAGCCGAAGCAGAATACATGGCTGGAGCTTGTGCTGCAAATCACGCTCAATGGCTCCTGAAATTATGTGAAGATTTACAGATCAAGATTAACAAGCCACTCATTCTGAAAATTGACAGCAAATCAGCCATAAGTATAGCTCAAAATCCGGTCATGTTTGGGAAGACGAAGCATATCAAAATCAAATACCATGTTCTTAGGGAATACATCAAAGAAGGAAGCATAAAATTGGAGTATTTACCATCAGAAAGACAAGCCGCAGACATTCTCACCAAAGCCCTCTTTCCAAGTCATTTCTCTCAAATCCGTGAGCTATTAGGGCTGCGCAGAAATCCCTTGATTACTGCTGCCTCATCTCATGTTCTTCCTCAAGGAGGAATGATGTCGAGTGAGGACGAATATGAGATAAACCAGCAGCAAACTGTGAGAAATGTGGAGGACCCAGAACAGGAAAATACGAATGTGTTGAGAGATAACGGGAGGAAGAAGAAGAAGGTCTGTCAGCAACTCGGACTGATTATACTGGACAGCAAGATCAGAAGATGGGCCACCAACAAAGATCTTGCTACTCATCCACTTCAAGAAAATGGCCCAACATGATGATATGGCCCAACGTGCTGAAGTCAATATTGTTGGAAGTCGTAGTGAGCAACGGCTAATCCCTAGAAGTAGGCGACCGTTGCTAAAGAACTATAAATATGTGTACTCTTGCATAACATTAAAAAATATCTGTTCTACAACCCTCACACATCGATATAAACTGCTATCAAGGAGAAGGTGCAGATTGGAAATGCCAGGCATTTGAAACTTGTAAAACAAGCTCGTGTTACTAGGGTTTTATATTGGTAGCAGAGGTGAATGGTTTGATGCTAACCAAAACTTGGACTGTACTTTGTTAATCCGTACATGAACGTTTAACTTCAAACAAGGAAGAATGAACAAGAAGATACTGGGGTTAGGGTATTACACGACTACTGGGGAAGAAGAACATCACAACCTAAAAACAGAAAGAAGCAAGCTGGATCTGAAAGACGAAAACTGAGTAGAAATCATGGATATAGAAATGAAAATCAAGAAAAAAAAAATGAAAACTTTGCCATGATAAAGCGATGATTACCGTTCTTACAGGGCTTGTGCAACACTGGAGCTAGAATTTGGGGGAATGAAGCCTGGTCCGAAGACAGATCTGCTCAAGAAGCACAAGATCCTCGAGCCAGACAACATTCCCCTCTAAAACACAAGCTCCTTCCCAAAAAACTCAAGCCCCTCGTCTCGAGGGGAAGAGGAGAACTGATGAATGAACACAAGAAACTGAAACCCGAACCGAGGCTTACATTATAAAGACGAGAATCGGTGCAAAAAGACAAGACCCAGAAAAAAATAATAAATATAGTTTCATTTACTGCTCCATCCATCAACAGCAATGATGCATGTTGGCATTTAATTCAGTTACTGAGAGGGGGGAAAAGAAAGTTGTGGAAATTGAAGATGAGGAAGGCGAAAAGCTTGGGGAAGGCAATCCATAACAGAATGATTGATTGGTTGTTGGAGTGATGAGTGGATAATGATAAGAAAGATGCGATTTAAATCAAAGGGACCAGTCGCCGGTCAGAGGGTGGTTGATTCCTATCAACTGCTTTCTCTTTCATGATTTAATGTAATAAGACATTTTCCGTAATGATGTATCTCTATTTGTCTCGTATTCCATGAAGTTAGCCGTAGGTAGAAGAAGCTCGGATGAAAAATCATGACAGGGGAGATGGAAACGGACGTCAAGTTTCCAGCTTTGCTTAACCTTCGTGGAGTCGTGGCGGCCATTTGGGAACCTTCTGTGAGAAAGATGAATACCAGGATGTTATTTCTGAAACAACATTTATACATGATTGAGTTTTTTAGGCCGTGAAGATTGCTGCTAAGAGGGCTGTAAATGGAGTCGGAATCGCCACTGATTTCTTCTTCAACCCTTGCCCGAACTGGCTTACCAGATTAATCACCATCGGAGTTTCCCAAAATAGGACCTTTTGCGCTGCTGATGCCGAATGCCATTACTGCTCCTTTGTGATGTCCTGCAACTGCGACCACCCACGTTCCCATTTCTTCTGGGTTGTTTTCTGTGTCCATAGATTTGTGATCCCTGTTTCCATTAGAAGATTCGCCATTGCTGTGACTCTGAGGGTTTCCATTGGTATGTGAGTAGGCTGTTGCACCAGCACGTTTTTCTGCTCAGTTTCAGGCACCACATTGTTGCTGCTCGTTAGGCTTCCTGCTGGTAGATTGCGTTTTTTGGGGGTGGAGTAGATGAATATTGGGTTGGACGGCGGCGGCAGAGAGCATGTAGGAAGATGAAGTGGTGAACGGTGATATGGATGGAGTTCCGGCCGTCAGCGGCGGAGGTTAAATCGGAGACCTTGTAGGTGACCACGCCTTGTACTACTCCTAGGATACGGCGTTGCAATCACGGAGGGGCAGGCGCAACACTCTGTCAAAGCGGCACAGTTACCGAGGACATCCGCGGAGGAGCACATTCACCATTCGGCGGCGGCGCCTTATCAACCCACACTGCGGCGGCGCTGAATAAACGATTTTACAAGACTGAAATCACCCCCAACCCTACGTCCCAACGGCGACGCATGTCCCATTACGTGTCCCGATCCGCACTCGGCTCCACCGGACACATCTGAAACGACCCGGAGGCGCACGTGATTGGATACACGTGCCCACTACAAACCGCGACCAAATAAATCATAATAAAATAATCATTTTTCAAATATATCTTATTTTTAAAAACTATTTCATGGGACGTAATCTATGTAATAAAAGTGGGGCGTCAATTGTAATAAAATAATTATTTCGCTTCCGATACGGTGCCGACTCCTGCGACTCATTTAAAGCCACGCCCTGACACGTATACCCTACGAACAAATGCACTCCTCTCAAATAAGCTCCGCCCCCTGCCCCCTCATCATCGTCCAATCATCCTTTCACACAACTCCTCCGTCACCATCCATTTTTTTTCGGTGTCAATTAAAATAAAAAAAATATTTTTTAGATTTTCTTATTTAAAAAAAAAATCATTTATAATTAATTAGATTTAATCTTTTTAATATCATTCACATTTATTATGTATTTGAATTTCACCACAAATAATCCCGTTCGTTCGATTAGATTTAATCTTTTTAATATCATTCACATTTATTATGTATTTGAATTTTAATCCCGTTCGTTCGATGAATCTTTAATTATGGAAAAGCATATTCTATATCATGTTTTTTATTATATTATGAACTCAAAGCTTCATTAAGTGAATTTCTTCAAACCTATGGATCATGATAAATGAAATAAAATAACGTAAAATCGTGAAGAATTGGATAATAGGGTACCTAGGGACATTGAATTGCCACGTTATTGGTGAGTGGATGCGTGAGGCGGACTCCGGGTCGCTGTTGGATGAACCGGAACCCATTCATTGCCAAAAGGAGCTCGTCATGCCCATGAGTTGGAAGGAGACTGGATTTCCACTTCCGATTCCTTCGCTTCTCCGACGGCCACCGGGATTCCTTTTTGGATTCTAATTTTATTTGTTATTATAAATTTAAATATTTTTTTTACGTGTAAGTGGGAGCTATTTTTTTAAAATAGAAATAGTTATATTTCATGTTTAATATAATTTAATAATCAAAACATCAGGCGAAGTCATCATAATCAAGACGAGGGACCGGAAAAGAGCCGCTCCGGTTGGAAGCTAAACGGGGATATTCTGTTTAAGATGTGGGATATTAAAAAAAGAAAAAGAAAAAGAATGAAATGAAGAAGCTATAGTAGTAGTCTTCTTCCCTGGTTCTCTGTTCGAGCGCTAAACCCCGTCTCTGCTTCCTCTGCCACATCCTCACGGAGGAACGGAGAGAGAGAGGGGTTGGGATTTCTGATGTGGGATTTCAGAGTTTTTTTGATATGCTGCGTATCGGTACCGGGATTCGCGTACCTGTTTTGGCTCTTCCTCCACCGCACTGCCCTCATCTACGTCCTCAAGAAAGGGTGCGAACGCCTCCTTGATTTCGTGCACGTTCACCAACGCTTCAGAGTCCCGGAGTTCGAGGACGAGGACGATCGCCGTGAGAATCACCTGTACAGAATCGTTTCCCTCTACCTCAACGCCCTCCATTCTCTGGAGGACTCCGACTACGCGAACCTGAAATCTGGGAAGAAGTCAAATGAGATTCTTATATCGCCGGAGGGCAATCAGGCCATCGACGACGTTTTCCTCGGAGCTCGCGTTTCGTGGGTGAATCAGATCGTCAGGGACGACAGAAACTGCGTCGTTTCAAGGAGCTTTGTTCTCAGGATCAGGAAGAAGGATAGACGGAGGATTTTGCAGGCGTATCTCCAGCATATACATTCGGTTTCAGGGGATATCGAGCAGAGGGGGAAGCAGCTGAAGATTTACAATAACCTTGATGGGAAATGGAGACCAGCGCCGTTCAATCATCCCGCGAGTTTCGATTCGCTTGTTATTGATCCTGAGGTGAAGGCCAAAATCAAGAACGACCTTGAGACGTTTGTGAAATCAGAGCAGAGTTACCACAA
Source organism: Utricularia gibba (assembly GCA_002189035.1). NCBI lineage: Eukaryota > Viridiplantae > Streptophyta > Magnoliopsida > Lamiales > Lentibulariaceae > Utricularia > Utricularia gibba. Next base: position 2,847,631 of record NEEC01000010.1, on the reverse strand, counting down.
ATCAGGGCGCGTTTGGAAGCGGAGTTACCTTCTATGTGGCCCTCCTGGTACCGGAAAATCTAGCTTCGTCGCCGCGACGGCGAAGCAGCTCAATTACGACCTGTATAATCTCAATTTGTGGCAAGTATCCGATGACGCTGATCTCTACGCGCTTCTGTTGCGAACCAGAAGCAAATCGGTGGTCGTCGTCGAGGATTTAGATCTGTATCTCAAGGGTCAACCACGGATTTCGTTCTCCGGACTACTGAATTTCATGGATGGTATACTGAATTTACAGGATGAGAAGATCACGATCTTCACGATGAACTCGAAGGACGGAATCGATTCGGCGTTGCTCCGGCCGGGGAGAATCGATGTCCATATATGCTTTCCGCTCTGCGATTTCAATTCCTTCAAAAATCTGGCTAGCAATTATCTAGGCGTAAAGGAGCACAAATTGTTCCCCCAGGTCGAGGAGATCTTTCTGAGCGGCGCCACCATAAGCGCTGCGGAGGTCAGCGAATTGATGCTGGTTAATCGGAACTCACCGAGCCGAGCACTCAGATCTGTGATCCTAGCTTTACAATCGAACAGCAGGAATTCCGGAAAATCTATCTCGAGGATCAGCAGCACCCACGGTTCGTCGACGGCGGCCGAGATCACCGGCGGTAAAGATCCTACTCCACCGAAAGATCAGTTCCGTAAGCTGTACGATCGTCTAGGTTTGAAAAGTTGCTCAAAAATTGAACCGTCGGATATAGTCGAGCCAGAGACGATCGTACGGTGAAAAAGATGTTCAATGGTTGCTATACTTGTTTAGCAGTTGGTACTTCAAAGCTGTGTTCATTTATTCACACTTTTTTATTTTTACCTTATTATTATTATTTTTTAATAGGCCTGTGTAGTGTGTACATTGATATTTGTTATTTATTTTTAGAATTAAAATGTTATATAATTCATTGGGCCTTGTATTGGGTTTGGCATTTTTAACCCAACGCCTCAACATGGGCTCACAGAAGCGGTTAATGGGCCCATAAGTAGTTAGTTACCAAGGAGTCCAAGAATCGGTTCGTTCCTTGGGAGAATCGGCTTTATGCCCTGGCTCAGGCGACGGGTGTGATTCTTTTCAAGAGGCTGTTCAAGATGCCCGTTGAAAGTTTCCGTATTGTTCCTGATTATTCAAATGCAATATTACTGTTGTCGCGAACTTGTGGTGGAAGGGTGCACTGAAGGTGTTTGATGAAATTCCTGAAGGTTATGATATAGTAGAGATTCAGCATAGAAGGTGAATGGTGAGATATTTACCAGGAGCTGATTCGGTTGTTCAGGGTTAAGGAAGAAATATGGAGGAAGGTGATTGTCTGTTGTCAACTGAAGTGATCTACGAATCATGATTATCAGGTTTCTGCAGACTGTATTTTTCTCAATGTGAGATCTTCTGCTCCAGATAAAGCTGTTACTGATCATGGGTGTGAGGGAAATGCTGAATTTGGATTGAAATTTTATGACTTTAAATTGATTCTGGTTTGAGGTTTCAGACTCTTTGGTTAGCCTAAGAAGATTTATTAGGCCATGGGCCGCCGACGCCTGGGGTTTGCATCAATCCTGAAATGGTGGAACATTTGGATGATCATGTCTTAGTTACTACACACCGTACATGAATTAAACTTTATATTGCTCGTCCAGCTCCTCCCGAATGGCCTTCTCAAGCCAAGTTACAGCATCCTCCATCATCTCTGGGCTCAACCTGATCATGAGGACGCAGAACTCCATCTCGTTGAGCACACCATCGCCATCGAGATCCCCTTCTTCGACCATCGCCACAGCATCCTCATGGGTCATCCCCTGCAGACCCAGATGCTGGCAGTTCCTCTGCAGACTAGCGGATGTGATGAGCCTAAGCCCTGTCCTCGGATCCGCCAGCATCCGGAACCCAGCGCAGAGCTCCTCCATGAAGGCTTCCACGTCCAGCTTCTCCGCCATCACCGGAAGTAAGTCCTCGTACACTTCTTCCATTCCTTCCATTTGTTCCATGTGAAAACGCTGACAGAATAGCAGTGATGGCAATACAACTAGTTCGTTGTGTTCCTGCTCCTTGCTCTTGTGGGGGATGGGGTAGTATTCTATTTATACGTGGGAGACATGCGTCGCCCATGGATTTCAACGGAGCTAGTTTAAATGGCGAAATTACATCAGTATGAATGAAGAAGGTGAACGGAACCTTCCTCGCATGCCTTAGATACGGCAGCGTGGTGATTGATGCTGTGCAGGGGAAGGAAGCCAACTCACCCACCCTCCAACACATGGTTGATGATGGTGGCGAGGTTGCTAAGAACCTTCCTGGAACCTTCCTATGAATAGTACTTACCCCGTGTGATGATATTTTGGTATTTTATGGCGTTAAAAAATGAAAATATTAGTAGCTTTCATGACTTGTACGATACGGTCGCGGTAAATAGATCAGAAGCAACTCGGAAATTGTATTCTCAATCTTTATTGGTCAAGTTACATGTGGTCCATTTTTATAGAAGTCGCCTAAAACTATAGGGCATGCATCTAGTGGTCTTCAGTATTTTAAAAACTGGTTAAATTTATTTTTAATTTAATTATGAAATTGACTTTATTTTTTAAATAATTGATCATATTCAATAATTTTTTAAATATATCAATTATTATTTAAATGAATAAATTCACTACTCGTACCTAGTTACAAGTTTAGACTGAATTAAAGGACGATATTTCATATTAGTTTTAATTGACTTTATATAATATTATCTATTTAAAACATATATAATTCATAAGTTTACATTATCCTCTTTTAGGAAAAATGTTTTGTATAAGATTAAATATTATTTTATTTAAACACATCTCTCTTATCCGTCCATAAAGAATATGAAATATCCTCACTAGATCCATGTGTTTAAGTTTACTAGCTAATCATATCTTACGATTTCTATTGTAGCATACATAGAGTAGTCTATTTCCACAATTTTGAGTAAGTCAAAATTGTTTTTAAAAGTGGATCTAACTTATGTTTTATGAGTTTTGGTTTTATTAATTTTAAAGAAAAATCCAAATGGATTCAATAATCAGAAATATTAAAAATATGTTTAGATTCAATTAATAAAAAAATTTGTTATTTTTTCTTATGATACATATGTTAAAATAAATTTTAATTGGATAAAATTGATAAAAGTAAAATTTTATTTTTTATTATAATTAAATTTGAAAATTTTAAATTTATTCTAATTGATTCTGGAGTCCAACTATATATTTTAAAACGTCAGTTCAACTTATTTATAAGATTATCACACGTTGAATATTTTAATAAAAACAAAACGGGGCCCCATCAAACAATGGGTCAGCAGGATGGTTAATATTTAACATATAATAAAAAAATAAAAAGCCTGGAGGGAGAAGAAGAGGGGAGCCGAAGCGTCGCCCTCGTTTGCGAGTGTTTGATTCCAGTTCTGCAGTTGTTGAGCTAATCCATTTCTTTGGATCCAAGAAAAGTATTGGGGTGTTTCCTGGGGGTTGTTTCCAGTTCAAGCATTTGTCGGTCGTTGCATTTTTCGCCGTTTTTCAACTGAGATTTGTGAATCTCTTCAGCGGAAAAGGTATGGGTCTTCTCTCCAACGAATTGGGGAGAAATGAGATCAAGCCTGGAGATCATATCTACACTTACAGGGCGGTAATTGCCTACTCACATCACGGTTAGCGATGTTTTTCAGATTTTCTTTTTTTTTTCTTCTTCGCGATCTGTGCTTCTCTGATTTTCATCCCTGTGTAGGAATGTAAGTATGCGGGTATCTCTCTTTAGGTTAAATGTTAGTGCCCATCTCTTATTTCTGTCTAGTTTTCCTGTGTTTGTCCTCAATTAGGGCTGATCCGTTTGCAAGTTGCCTTCTTTGTTGATCTGCTTGGAGATCTATCCAGTAAAATCTTGTTCCACTCACATTGTGCAGGCATCTATGTCGGTGGTGGCAAAGTTGTTCATTTCACCCGAATCGACACTTTTAACACCACCGGTGATCAACCTTCAGAATGCCCATATTTTCCAGACTGTGGATTCAAGCATCAAAACAGCAGCGTTCTCATTTCCTGTCTAGACTGCTTCCTCCATGAAGGATCTCTTTATCGCTTCGAATACGGAGTTGCCCCACCAGTTTTCATTGCAAAACTTCGCGGAGGAACATGCACCATGGCCCCATCAGATGATGGCGAAACAGTTGTTCATCGAGCCATGTATTTGCTTCGAAATGGATTCGGCAAGTACCATATTTTCCAAAACAACTGCGAAGACTTCGCACTATACTGCAAAACCGGACTGCTGATATCTGAACGTGCTGGCATTGGCACAAGTGGGCAAGCTTCAACCTTGATCGGTGCACCTCTAGCAGCCATGCTTTCTTCTCCTTTGAAAAGGCTGATGCCAAGTCCGATTGCGGTGGCCACCGTTTCTACAGGGATGTATTGTCTGAGCCGATATGCAACGGATATCGGCGTCAGGAGCGACGTAGTGCAGGTAGATGTGGAAGATCTGGCTTCCTGGGAGATTGAGAATCGAAGCTGAGATTCCATGCTTCTGCTCATTTGTTAGTCATTGATCTGAAAGTGTCCTAAACAGATGGATGGATTTCCTTGATGTGAAGGTAGGTGTAGAAGATGAAGTGTTCTCTAAGTCTATTAGAAATATAGTTATTCCTTCTTACTGATCATCCTTAACTAAAAAATTTGTCTGAAAATATGAAATAGAATGAGAGTATCATCACATTTGTAAATAATTTTTAATGTTGTCGAGTATATACAGGTTTTGAAAGTAGATAGGTGTTCATGTTATATATATATATATACATATTTTACTTAGGTGTATGTGAAAGAATGTGATAATATATATATTTATAAATGGCCTGTTTGAGGAGTAGTAGTCGGTTTAAAAAATTAAAAAATTAATCATTAAATTATTTTGAATCATAAATTGCAAAATTTAAAACAAATTAAAATTGAATTTACAAATGATTGACAATTTTTTTTTAATATTGAAAATCACGAGCACAAGTCGTCGAGACTTATCCAACTCAATGTCGAAACGCTGTCGTTTTCCACAGCGACCTTGCACTCTCCCACACTCCGCCACTATGATTAATTTTGATTAATACCAATTTATTTTATAACGTGTACTATTTTACCGCCCTTAGGTTTTATTACTAACGAGGGTGATGATGACACGTGGTCCACGCACGTGACTTGGAATGGAGACGCATGAGTGCAACCGCAGGTAAAAGCAGGGGCCTTCGGTTCGGGATCAGCGGGGATCCGGGATCTCGGGGATCAAAGATTAGGACTTTGAGAAGGGGAAACTGCTAATACGAAGGTTATTCAGAGTTCGTTGGTGATGGGCTGCTGTGCTCACATGGGTGTTCGATTTTCGCCTCCCTTTTTGTGGGATAAGTATTGGTGGGTTGCTGATATGGGTTTTGGGGGTTTGGGATGGGGAGGGGAATCGGTTTGCTTCAGAATCTGCTCTCTTTTTTATTGGAAACTGGAATCTGGAATCTGCTTTCACCTAGGTTGTAGATTGGGATTATTGTTCTCTTTGTTTGCTTTTCGTACGTGAAATATGTATTTGTTTGCTTGAGATAACTGTTCTTTGATGTTATTGGAATTTCGCGTGGATGTGTTTTTGTCGGCTGCATCTGAGAAGTTTGTGCTTCTAAATCTAGATGGTATTTGCAGAGAGAAATGAGGAGAAATGGCACTAGCAGAAGCTAGAGCTGCTTGGCAGAGAGCCGCGAGTAGGTGCTTTGTTCAAGAAGATGCAAAGAGAGCTCCAAAATTAGCATGCTGCTCGTCGCTTGCTCCTTTCCAAGAACCTGAGTTGAGGCCTGCAGATGCAGCCAGTGGCCAAGAAATTCCTCCTGGTGATTTTTCGCGGTTGGATCCGGAACCTGTGTACTGTAATTTATCAACTAGGTCGCAGTGGTGGATGCATCTGCAGCAAGGTTATGGACACCAGAGCAGATTAATGGATGAGAAACTTACTGTGATGAGTGACGGTGATGAAACTTCCGATTTAACAGAAGCTTCACAAGACTTTTTAGTCAATGAAACTGACTTTGTGATTGTTGATCAGACTTCTGCCGAATCTGTCCTTAGTTCCCAGTTTTTAGTTAAAGAAGAAAAATTCAATTCATTTGACACCTGTGGTACCAGCATTGATGGGAAGAAAGCTCATGATGGAGTTAAAGTTGTCGAGAGTACTCTTGGTAATTACTTTGATCCAGAATCTTGTGAAAAGAGTGGTCCATGGTGGCAGAGTGCAGGTGCTGAAGAACTGGCGTTTTTAGTTGCACAAAGATCTCGTGGCATGATTGAGAACTGTGACCTCCCATCACCTCTGACTGCTTGTGGAAAGACTTCTCGAAGTTCTGAAACAATCTCTTCTTGCCGTCATAGAACTTTCACTCTGTCAAGACATCAAGATCTGGTTCAGTCTCCCAGCCACTTGCGTTTTAGTGATCCTTTGACGGCTGATGTAGCTGGCCATAGTGCCTACCCAGCACGGAGATCACCATCAGAAAGTGCATATTGGTAAAATGATCTGGTTATCTTCGAGCTTGTAATCTATGTTGTTTATCTTCTAATTAATTCATCATGCTTTTAATGCATTATATTACAAAATCATGCACCTTTAGCTTTTTTAAAAATTGTGTTGTGCTTAGTTTCCTTATTTCTCCATCATTCTTCTGTTTATAGCTCTGCCCTTGGAGACGTTGGGAGGATGGATGGAGATACCTCACAGATACTGGATGCTCTGCATCATTCTCAAACACGTGCCAGAGAGTCAGATAACATTGCAAAACAAGCTTGTGAGGAGAAAGAGCACATTATCAAGCTTGTGCTGAGACAAGCATCTCATCTCTTTGCCTATAAGCAGTGGCTCCGACTTTTGCAGCTGGAGAACAATACATATTTGCTGGCTCTACGCAGTAAGGGTCAGCAAGCATTTCCAGGATCTCCATTACTTCCACCTTGGAAACCAATGAGGAGGAGGTCAAGGATCAATACGAGCCGGAGAAAGCCAGACGATAGATCTGGCAGATGCTGTGGCATTGGCAAGTATGCTGTGGTTTTCGTGGTGGGGTTGGGTCTGGTTGGTGTTGGCTTGATGCTTGGATGGGGCATGGCATGGATGCTCCTCCCTGGTGATCGATCAAGTTTGTGATAGTGCACGTCCAACATGCTATGCTGTGCCTGTACCATGTAGTAGTGTATATGTGATGAATGCCATTTGTGTTCCTATCAAGTGTGCCTGTACAGAAGTTGGAAATTGAAAGCTTAAGCGAAGCTGGATAGTTCATGAATCATTGACATAATTTCTTGATTATATGGACAGGGGAACTGTTAGTGTAGGATGTTTATGCATGTTGATACATGAAAGAAGGCTTTTTCTCCTGTTTTTTTTTTTTTCTTCATCTCCCAGGTAAAGACTTTAGCAGAGCAGCCGTACCAGGGAGACAGATGGATGGACCTGTCCGAGCATCGGGCCATAACAATATACTTTGGATATTCAACTATATATAACGGTTTCGTCTACAATTTGATTATCTTTCCTTGTAAATATCTTACAGATACGCATGATTTGCTTCAAGGAAAAAACTACAATGATTCCATGGACAAGAAGACTATGGAGTAGGTCCCATGGCACGGCATTCTGTTACAGTTTCTTTCCACGTTTTCCACCTGCTGTTTCTGTCCTGTGTAAAAACGGTTACATCACTTGTTGAAAAGGGAAAAACAGAAAGTTTTGATTCGTATTTGAAGTTAAGCTTTCCGCTTCTTTAAAATGATGCTAAGCTTGCAGTGAAAAAGGGGGCATTTCCCATCAAGTCAATGGACCCAAGGAAGGTGAAAAAGCTGAAGAGCATGCTTAAGGAAACTTCTGCTGCTGCTGCTGCTTCTGCTCTTGAAATGGAGGCATTTAACGTAGGGAATGCAAGTTTTCATGAGTCAAATCAGATGAGCACAGGCTTTGATGCTGAAAACCATTATCTTTTTCTTCAACACCACAGTATTGCAGCCGCTCCACCTGATTTGCTGCCTCCCACTTGTTCAATCCCCTTTTCAAACTCACCTCTAAATTATTCCAGTTTCCTGGGACACTTCAGCCCACCTGAATCTCATACCGACGATCCGGGTAACGTCGGCTATGACTCTTTGCTGTCTTTGAATCAACCATCTTCGCTGAGGGAGCCGTTTCCTTGTGGAGGAGAACCAAAGGTTGAATCTTTGTTTGGTTTTCTGGACGGCAGTGTTGGTGCTGGAGCATTGTATCCTAGTCAAAATTTTGAGTTCTTCGAGTTCACTGCTGGAGAAACAGGTAGCCCCTGTCACATGAAAGATGGGAAAGTGACCAAATGTTCAAGCAATGAAAAGCAGAGAAGAGTCTCCATGAATGACAAGTTCAAGGATTTGAGTAAACTGATACCAAATCCCACTAAGGTAATACTAATAGCCAAGGCTGTGTATCTGGAATCAACTCAAAAGTTGGCACAAAACAAGGCTATATGTAACTAATGATTTCTTCTTCTTCGTCGTCTTCTTTTTTTCTTTTACTTGGATTCAAGAATGATCAAGCCACCATTCTGGCGGACGCTATTGACTACATAAATGAGCTACAGAGGACAGTAGCTGAGCTCAAACTCCTTGCTGAGAAGAAGAGAAGTGCTAAAGAGAAGAGAATCAAGAGTCCCAAGATTGAAACTGATGATGTTCGCCAAGAGGATGGACGTGCCATGAGAACCTCATGGCTTCAGAGGAAATCTAAGAACACTGAGATTGATGTTCGAATCATAGATGATGAAGTTACTGTGAAGCTTGTGCAACAGAGGGCAATCAACAGCCTTGTATATGTTTCAAAGGTTCTTGATGAGCTTCACCTTGATCTTCATCATGTTGCTGGAGGCGTCATAGGTGATTATTACAGCTTTTTGTTCAACTCAAAGGTAAAACTAGTGTTCACGTTTTCAGAAAAGATAGACATCATAATGAAACAATTTTCTTCGCTGTTTTGTAGATCTGTGAAGGTTCTATTGTGTATGCAACTGCACTGGCAAACAAGCTGATTGAAGCTGTGGATCTGCAATATGCAGCAGCAACATCAAGCTTATGATGGTGCTGCTATCTTGTAGTAGAATGAATAGTTCAATCATCAAATCATACTATTCCAGTTTTTCACCAAACTCCAACCAAAACTAAACTGACTTTCTTTGATCTGCTATTCTCAAAACTACTTCATTCCTTCCCTTTTCTCCCTTACAAACATACAAGTGTAAATACAAAGAACAGGCTCTCAAAAATGTGATCTTGCAGTTACAGCTTTTTTGCTTAGTACGTGAAAACTTTAAAAGGGGGCACTGTACCCTTTTTCATGGAGGAGAATGCTTTCAGCCACACCTCATTATCCCAGCAAGATGCTACCCTGGAAATGGAGCTTCAGCAAGGATTCAACGTGGGAGATGATCAATTCTTCAACGTTGCCAATGAGAACGAAGTTCAACAAGCTGCTACTGACTTTCATTTACAAAGAACAAGCGGGTTTGACTGCGAAACTATGTATCTTCAATACCACACCTCTGCTTTTTCTGTTCACCCTCAAAGATTGCTCACAGAGTTGCCATATTCTTCAGTTAACTTTTTAAACTCAGCTCAGAATTCTCCCAGCTTGTTGGCTTCCCTAACCACAGGGAGCATAGTTAATGATCACCCCACTTTGAATCAACCTCCACCTCGACCACCTTTCCTGAGAGACATGTTTCATTCTTTACCTAGCACTGGTTTAGTTGTTAGATCTCCAAGAAATGGATCTCTATTTGAGAATGGGGTATTTGAGTTCACTGGAGTAGGGAAAAGCACCAAGCCCTTTGTCACAGAAAGGCACAGGAGGGTCCGCTTGAATGACAAGTTTGAAGCTTTGAGGAAACTGGTACCAAATCCCACTAAGGTAACTGATTTCACAAAGCATCATTATCACGATGAAAACAATAAGTGAACTATCTTACGTGTCATGGATCCCAGAGCGATAGAGCATCGACGGTAGGGAACGCCATTGACTACATCGACGAGCTCAAAAGGACAGTGACTGAGCTGAAAGTTTTAGTGGAGAAGAAGAGGTTCACAAAGGAACGGCTAAAAATGCTCAAGTCTGAGGAGTCAAATATTCTTGGAGATGTGAACAAAGAGAATGGCTCCCTAAGATGCTCTTGGCTACAGAGAAAATCCAAGAACACGATAATTGATGTTAAGATCATCGATGATGAAGTTACAGTGAAGATTGTCCAACAGAAGAGAATCAATTGCCTTGTGTTTGTTTCGAAGGTTCTTCATGAGCTTCAGCTAGATCTGCACCATGTTGCTGGAGGACTCATTGGAGACTATTACACGTTTTTCTTCAATTCAAAGGTGGTAGGAAACTTCTAGATTTTTTCAGTTCAACCTTTCCAGAGAAAATAGAATGTGTGACTGACCTTTTGTTGCAGATTTATGAAGTTTCAACTGTTTATGCAAGCGCATTGGCCAACAAACTGATTGAAGCCGTGGATCAGCAGTCTGCAGCAGCTGATCCTCCTCCAGATAGTAATTAGGTATGTAAAATCCCGATATACTTGCAGATTATAGTGAATCTTTCGAACCCTTTGTCCCAAATTCTCACAAAGAGTAGCTTGGCAACTGTTGACACAAGGCCAAACAAAGAAGCAGAAACAAAGAATCGAGTTCTGATAGAGCCTGGATCCCAAATCTATGTAGCGAGCCATGGATTCAAGTACTGTAACCTTTGAACTGATATTTCAAAACCAACGAAATCACATTTAGTAAACAATTCATGTATCATAAATTTTTTAAATGTTAAAAAAATAAATAAATAACATGAAAATATTACAAAATTTCGAATATTTTTTCAAATATATTTTTATTAATAAATAAACAAACATATATAAAATGTATAATTACAATATTTAATTAAATTTATAAATTTCTATTGATTAAATATAAAAATAAATTGAAAATGCTTAAAATTTGTTTTCAATTTTAAAAAAATTACATCTATTTTTTTATAATTACATATTCATCTAAAACATAATAAAAAAATATTCTAGGAAAACACAGGTATTTTTTTATAATAACAGATTTTTTTACAAATTTATGTAAAAGAATAAAATAAAATAAAGTCATTTAAGTTATAAAAAAAAACATATATTTTGATATATTTTTTATAGGCATATTAACAAAACGGCCGGTGTTTGCGTACCTTGAAAACGACAACTTTGCTGTCTGCAATGCGTGGCCCTCCAGCCCTCCAACTTGATTCTTTGTTTTTTAGAAAAATTGGCTGAATGCATGCCATTCTGCGTGCTTGAAGAAAATGTGGGCCTCCTACCATACAGAGCTACTCTTGCAGTATGGAACTTTAGATAAGCAGGGGATCTCTCCTCAGAGTCACCTGTGGCAACTCCAAGGCAGTCAGGTTTGCCATTCTCTACTACTTCCCCTTCCTCTCTAGCCTGCAAACGACAAACAAACCTTGGTTTTTTCATGTAATACTTCGACACGCATGCATTTCAGAAAGCCATCATTGACATCATACTTTCTTTGCAGCATAAAGTGGTCAGTCATGTGGAGACTCAGAGTTGCTCAGGGAGACAATAATCCTTACCTCTACACAACTAACAACTTTGTGGGAAGACAGACGTGGACCTTCGATGAGGACTACGGCACACCGGAGCTCCGGGAAGCAGTGGAGAAGGCCCGAAGTGACTTTTGGGAGAATCGCCACACTGTGAAGGCAAACGGTGATCTCCTATGGCGGACGCAGGTATTTGCGTTGGAAAATGCATGCTGATCAAGATGCCAACTTATATACCATGCTGAACTGTGCAGTATTTGCACGAGAGTAACTTTCGGCAAAGGATACAGCAAGTGAGGGTGGGCGACGATGAAGATGTGAGTCATGAGAAAGCCACCGCCGCTCTACGACGTGGGTTCATTATTTCGCGGCGTTGCAAGCCAGCGACGGCCACTGGCCCGCAGAAAACGCCGGCCCGCTGTACTTTCTACCGCCACTGGTAAAGCATTCGCCTTTGCCTGTTTAAGAAATAAAGCGTTCCAATTTTTTCAACCTTGCCACTTAAGCCATGCAGGTGATGGCCTTGTACATGATGGGATGCCTCAACACAGTTTTCTCACCCCAACACTGCAGAGAGATTCTTCGTTATCTGTACTGCCACCAGGTAAACTAAGTAATATTTTGGGCAACAACTAAAATGAGATGAAAATTGGAGCAAACGCGAAAAAAAAGTAAAAACATACTTGAGAATTGATGACAGAATGAAGATGGAGGATGGGGGTTCCATGTAGCAGGTCACAGCATGATGTTCTGCACTGCACTAAGTTACCTTTGCATGAGGATTCTGGGCGTAGACAGCAACAATACCTCCTGCATCAAAGCTAGGAAGTGGATCATGGACCACGGAACGGTTAAGGCCATCCCTTCGTGGGGCAAGACTTATCTATCTGTCTGTACTCTCTCTCAACTCTAAACTTTCAGAGATTGAGACTGGTTAAACATATACATGATTGTTCCTATTTTCAGATAATCGGGTTGTACGATTGGTCCGGTACTAACCCGATGCCACCTGAATTCTGGTTGTTCCCTTCATATCTCCCAATACATCCAGGTCCTCTTCTGTCTGTTTTCCTTTTTCATGATGCAGGTTGACATCATAGATCTTATTTCAAATGACAGCCAAAATGATGCCTTATTGTCGTATGGTGTACATGCCGATGTCCTACTTGTATGGCAAGAGATTTGTAGCTCCAATCACTCCTCTGATCTTAGAACTCAGACAAGAGTTATATGATGAGCCTTACGAAAGATTGATTGGAGAAGCCTGCGAAAAGTATGCGCAAAGGTTAGTCATTGATAATGAGTTATACTTAATGAAGAGGAAGGAGCAAGATCTGAAAACCTGTATTCTCTGGCAGGAGGATTTGTATTATGCACATGGATTTGTACAGGACTTCATTTGGGATGCTTGCTATTTAATTGCTGAGCCTCTACTGTCTCGCTGGCCTTTCATTAAGCTACGGGACAAAGCTCTGCAAGTTACCATGAAACACATTCATTATGAAGATGAAAACAGTAGATACATTACCATAGGCTGCATAGAGAAGGCACTTTGCTTGATGGCTTGTTGGGTTGAGGATCCTCAGGGGGAGTACGTCAAGAAACACCTCGCCCGCATCCCCGATTACATGTGGGTAGCGGAGGATGGCATGAAGATGCAGGTAATGTACCAGTGCGATGATTTATTCAGTTATTATAAACAAAGATGCTCACAATCCATGATCTAGAACTGAGATAACTGATCTTGTGTTCATAAACAGACTTTTGGCAGTCAACTGTGGGATGCATCTTTTGCCATACAAGCATTATTGGAATGTGATCTCACTGGTGAGATAGGAGAGACCTTAAAGAGGGGTCATGAGTTCATAAAGAACTCTCAGGTTGCTACTTCATTACAAATGTTCTAGCCACGCTGCAAATCAATAGATATATCAATAGCTACTCATATGCAGGTGAAGGATAATCCTTCAGGTGATTTCCGGAGTATGTACCGGCATATTTCTAGAGGATCATGGACATTTTCTGATCAAGATCATGGATGGCCAGTCTCCGATTGCACCGCAGAGGGTTTGAAGGTACACTTGCAATCCATTGGTATTTTGATTCTTGATGGAAAAGACATCCCTTTGAGTTTCTATTTCTCAGTGTTGCCTTCTCTTCTCCATGATGTCACCGGAAATCGTTGGAGACAAGATGGAAGACGTGAAACTCCGCGCCGTAGGTGAAGCAAACTGCCCAACTCCCGTACCTTGCAAAACAATATGCCATCGATTATGGTGATTGGAATCGTAAGTGTCGAAGTTTTTTTACCATGAGCCATCGGGTCTTTGAATGATCTTGATGTATTCAACGGCTTTCTTGATGGATATCCCGATTTCTTTATTAAGGTGGTGGGGGTGCAGTTTCTTGAACAGAACTAGGGCCTGGATTGATGCAGCTGTGCATTCCACGCACTCGTGTTCCACAACGATATCTTCGTAAAACTCCGAAGGATTCAGCAACTGCAAAATGTGTTCTTTTTTTTTTCGGATGAAGTTTAATCGGCTTGAATGTGGATGTACGAACCTACCTCAAGCCACTTTGATGCCCCTGCTGGCTCCCAAACCGGAACGCCGCCATTTTTGCTCTGCAGTTATCAACCGTGAGATGGGACAAAATCGAATGGATTATGCCCAAAGCGTGTTTGTTAAAAAGTCTCACTTGCAAATACATGATCATATTGACAGCATGGTTCGCACTCTCCGGACTATCTGCCGCCGGCAATACATATCAGAATTGCTCCGCCATCCGTCGAGGAGTTAATTTTCTCTTAAGCACCCAGAGGGACGACGGCGGCTGGGGAGAATCCTACCTTTCTTGCCCAAAGAAGGTAAGTTCTGGAAAATAAATAAATAAATAATATATTCAAACGATTAATGAATTAAAATTATTAAATAACAGGAGTACGTGGCACTGGAAGGAAATCGCTCAAACTTGGTCCAAACATCATGGGCCATGTTGGGCCTCATGCATTCGGGCCAGGTCAATCATCAGCCCAACCCAACAGTCCATTTGTTGTTATATTAAATTAAAAAAAGTATTATTTATTCCAGGCACAGAGGGACATCACCCCACTCAACCGTGCAGCAAGGCTTCTGATCAACGCCCAGTTGGAGGATGGAGATTTCCCCAGCAGGTAACTCAATCAACGTTTACTGCACGCTTGAGAATGGAATTTTCAGGAACTTACTGAGTCATTGAGAATGGAATTTTCAGGAACGTACTGGAGCCTTCATGAGAAACTGCATTGCCCACTACCCACTCTATCGGAATGTATTCCCGATCTGGGCTCTTGCCGTGTACCGTAAATGTATTGGCTGATGGAACCAGCAGCGAAGAAGGATCACCATTTGGCATCCTTTTGAATAAATAAGACATTCGTTTGGTGATTTAGGGCTTAGGGTTTAGTGAAACTATTACAAAATCATGCACCTCTAGCTTTCTTAAAAAATGTCTTGTGCTTGGTTTCCTTATTTCTCTATCATTCTTCTGCTTATAGCTCTGCCCTTGGAGACGTTGGGAGGATGGATGGAGATACCTCACGGATACTAGATGCTCTGCATCATTCTCAAACACGTGCCAGAGAGTCCGATAACATTGCAAAACAAGCTTTTCCTGAGACAAGCATCTCATCTCTTTGCCTATAAGCAGTGGCTCCGACTTTTGAAGCTGGAAAACAATACATATTTGCTGGCTCTACGCAGTAAGGTCATCAAGCATTTCCAGGATCTCCATTACTTCCACCTTGGAAACCAATGAGGAGGAGGTCAAGGATCAATACGAGCCGGAAAAAACCCGACCATAGATCTGGTGGATGTTGTGGCATCGGTAAGTATGCTGTGGTTTTCGTGGTGGGGTTGGGTATCGTTGGTGTCGGGTTGATGCTCTGATGGGGCATGCCATGGATGCTCCTCCCTGGTGATCGATCAAGTTTTTTAGTAGTGCACGAATGCTGTGCCTGTACCATGTAGTAGTGTACATGCGATGAATGCCATTTGTGTTCTTATTAAGTGTGCCTGTACAGAAGTTGGAAATTGAAAGCTTAAGCGAAGCTGTATAGTTCATGAATCATCGACATAATTTCTTGACTATATGGGCAGGGGCACTGTTAGTGTAGGATGCATATGCATGTTGATACATGAAAGAAGGCTTCTTCTCCTGTTTTTTCTTCATTTCCCAGGTAAAGACTCTAGCAGAGTATCTGGTATCAGGGAGACAGTTGGATGGACCTGTCAGAGCATCGGAACATAACAATATACCATGAATATTCAACTATAAATAACGGTTTCGTCGACAATTTGATTAACTTCTCTTGTAAATGTCTTTACAGGTGCGCATGAATTGCTTCAAGGAAAAAACTACAATGATTCCATGAACAAGAAGACTGTGGAGTAGGTTCCCATGGCACGGCATTCTGATGCAGTTTCTTTCCACGTTTCCCTTCTGCTGTTTCTGTCCTGTGTTAAAACGGTTACATCACTTGTTGAAAAGCGAAAAACATAAAGCTTTGATTCTCATTTTAAGGTTACCGCTTCCTTAAAATGATGCCAAGCTTGCAGGGAAAAAGGGAGCGTTTACCATCAAGTCAATGGACCCAAGGAAGGTGAAAAAGCTGAAGAGCATGCTTAAGGAAAACTTCTGCTGCTGCTTCTGTTCTTGAAATGGAGGCGTTTACTGTAGGGAATGCAAGTTTTCATGAATCACATCAGATGAGCACAGGCTTTGATCCTGAGAACCAGTATCTTTTTCTTCATCATCACAGTATTGCTGCCGCTCCACCTGATTTGCTGCCTCCCACTTGTTCAATCCCCTTTTCAAACTCACCTCTAAGTTGTTCCAGTTTCCTGGGACACTTCAGTCCACCTGAATCGCATGCCGAAGATGCTTCGGCCCCTGCAAGGAATATGCCATTCCAGTGAGATTTCTCATCCAATCCATTTATTGCCTCGTCTCTATTTGAAGTTTGCTCAAGATTATATCGAATAAAATTAAATTTAAAATTATATGAATAGAATCAATTTAAAATTATAAAACTGTGGGATAATATAATATAATATTATAAAATTTAATAAAGTAAAATATATATTATAAAGTTTAATATATTAAATTATTATATAATTTAATTTTATGATATAAAAGTATTTTTAGAATAGATAAAATTTGAATAATATAATTTGTCTATTTAATCTCTGATATAGAGATTCAAGAAATTTAATAATTTATGAAGTTAATCATAGAATCCGAATTTCTGATTTTACTATAAAACAATTAAAAATTAAAATCTTCAAAAATTAAATTGAATTACTTTAAGAAATTCATAACACAAAACATACCCTTAGTACCCTTAAATCATAATTTTTAAATTTAATTCAATAATCTTTATAAGAAAATTTTAAAAAAATATTAATTTTCAAAAATTATATTTATTTTTCATACTCTTTTTTCAATGAATTGGAGTCCATGCATTTTTCAAGAAATAAAACGAAACGAAATATCTTGTTTGTGCGAAGCATTGCTATGTATTATGGGCCACAACAGTCACATAAACTGGGCCAATGGGCTAACACCCCTCTTGCATTTGTGGTTGGCCCAAACGTTCGGCCCAAGTGCTTCTCGTTACTGTCAATTTCTCTCTGAGAGAAAAAAATTCAGTGTTCTTTTTTTTTTTTTTTTTTTTACAGACGCCACCTTCCTAATTCATCCCACAATGCATCAGCATGACGCCGGGAAAGGGATAACGATGGGGTAAAGGCCTTCATCGAGGAAATAGGGTAAATACCCTAATTTTAAAATTTGATTTGTGTTTTACCTTTTATCTTGTCATTAGTAATTACCTTACTTTTTTTGTTTGGTTTGCATTTTACCTTACTATTGAACAAAAATTTTAATTAAAATGCAAAAGTAAATAATTTTTTTTGTATCATATTTATTTTGCATTATGCATTTCTTTTACCAAAATTTTCAACAACACAATTTATTCATACAGAATCAATATTATATAATATATATATTATACATTTGTATTGTTTTAATTATATTTTCTGATAAGTAATTTGTTTATTTCAATCATTATGTAATAATATGAAAAAGTATTAAAATATATTTTTACTTTTTGATAAATAAAATATTTTAATTTACATTTGTATTGTTTGATATTTTTCATGAAATCTATTTTGTTTTTTTATCATTAATATAATATTTAAAAAAATTCGTCAAAAATAATGTATCTTATTTTATTATTTTGATAATTATATTTTGTAATCCTCTCAAAAAAGGAAAATTAATACACCATTTGATAAAATTATAAAGTTATTTTATTTATTTTTAATAAAAGCAAACAGTAAATAAATGTTAGTAAGGTAAAATGCAGAGCTAAAATGCAAATCGCAGCCGTCTGACACCCGTACAAGGTCGACTGAGCCAGGCATTCATCCCACAGTGGAACTGTCAGTAGAGCATTCAATGTCGGTGTGGGTAGTTGTGATAGGATCAACATCTGGAGGTCTGATGCACTGCATGCAGTCTGGGGTTTCCAGCCGCCCCTCCATTTTGAACAAGTCGTCTGGCTCTGTCCCCCAGTTAACAATTCTCACATAGGATTCATATAGAAGAAGATCGAGGAAATAGGGTAAATATCCTACTTTTAAAATTTTACTTGTGTTTTACCCTACTTTCATCTTGTCTTTAGTAAGGTAAAACGCAAAGAAACTCTATTAGTAGGGTAAAATGCAAATAGCAGATGATTGGGGCGATTTGGCAGAAAACCGTATGCTTTGGAGGAAGGTTGTACAGCATCTTGATCAGCGTGCATTTTTTGGGATCGAGCCTCGGTATCTGATTGGAACCGGGGGCGGGCTTCTTGATTCTGAGGCTTCTTGGACAATCCGACCAAAGTCCAGGGAGTGTGATGGAAAACCTAAGGATTTAAAAAGTCTCAGAGTCTAAGGAATGGAAGATGGTCACGGGGTGTAAATGTTCGATCATTTATTGTTACAAGATCGTCGTTGCATACCTTGAAAAGGACAACAACCTAGCTGTCTGCAATGCGTGGCCCTCCAGCCCTCCTGTTCGATTCTTAGATTTTTAGAAAAATTGCCTGCATGCGTGCCCTTCTCCGTGCATGCAGTAAATGTAGAGCTCCTACCTCACCATAAAAGATGAAGGCAGAGCTACTCTTGCAGTATGGAACTAGATAAGCAGGGGATTTCTCCTCAGAGTCACCTGTGTCAACTCCAAGGCAGTCAGGTTTGCCATTCTCTACTACTTCCCCTTCCTCTCTAGCCTGCAAATGACGAAGTGGTCAGTCATGCTATCATTGACATCATACTTCCTTTGCAGCATAGAAGTGGTCAGTCATGTGGAGACTCAAAGTTGCTCAGGGAGACAATAATCCTTACCTCTACACAACTAACAACTTTGTAGGAAGACAGACGTGGATTTTCGATGAGGACTACGGCACACCGGAGCTCCGGGAAGCAGTGGAGAAGGCAAGAAGTAACTTTTGGGAGAATCGCCACCGTGTGAAGGCCAACAGTGATCTCCTATGGCGGATGCAGGTAATTGCGTTGGAAAATTTTCTGAACAGGTGATCATTGCCAACTTATATAGCATGCTGAACTGTGCAGTCTTTGCATGAGAGAAAGTTTCGGCAAAGGATACAGCAAGTGAGGGTGGGTGACGATGAAGATGTGAGTCATGAGAAAGCCACCGCCGCTCTCCGACGTGGGGTTCATTTTTTGGCGGCGTTGCAAGCCAGCGACGGCCACTGGCCCGCGGAAAACGCCGGTCCACTCTACTTTCTACCGCCACTGGTAAAGCATTCGCCTTTGCCTGTTTAAGAAATAAAGAGTTCCAGTTTTTTCAACCTTGCCACTTAAGCCATGCAGGTGATGGCCTTGAACATGATGGGATGCCTCAACACAGTTTTCTCACCCCAACACTGCAGAGAGATTCTTCGTTATCTGTACTGCCACCAGGTAAACTAAGTAATATTTTGGGCAACAACTAAAATGAGATGAAAATTGGAGCAAACGCGAAAAAAAAGTAAAAACATACTTGAGAATTGATGACAGAATGAAGATGGAGGATGGGGGTTCCATGTAGCAGGTCACAGCATGATGTTCTGCACTGCACTAAGTTACCTTTGCATGAGGATTCTGGGCGTAGACAACAAGAATAGCGCTTGTGTCAAAGCTAGGAAGTGGATCATGGACCACGGAACGGTTAAGGCCATTCCTTCTTGGGGCAAGACTTATCTATCGGTACTCTCTCTCAACTCTAGACTTTCAGAGATTGAGACTAGTGAAACATGCACATAATTGTTCCTATTTTCAGATAATCGGGTTGTATGATTGGTCCGGTACTAACCCGATGCCACCTGAATTCTGGTTGTTCCCTTCATATCTCCCAATGCATCCAGGTCCTCTTCTGTCTGTTTTCCTTTTTCATGATGCAGGTTGACATCATATATCTTATTTCAAATGACAGCCAAAATGATGTGTTATTGTCGTACGGTTTACATGCCGATGTCCTACTTGTATGGCAAGAGATTTGTAGCTCCAATCACTCCTCTGATCTTAGAACTCAGACAAGAGTTATATGATGAGCCTTACGAAAAGATTGATTGGAGAAGCCTGCGAAAAGTATGCGCAAAGGTTAGTCATTGATAATGAGTTATACTTAATGAAGAGGAAGGAGCAAGATCTGAAAACCTGTATGCTATGGCAGGAGGATCTGTATTATGCGCATGGATTTGTACAGGACTTCATTTGGGATGCTTGCTATGTAATTGCAGAGCCTCTACTTTCTCGCTGGCCTTTCAATAAGTTGAGGGACAAAGCTCTGCAAGTTACCATGAAACACGTTCATTATGAAGATGAAAACAGTAGATACATTACCATAGGCTGCATAGAGAAGGCACTTTGCTTGATGGCTTGTTGGGTTGAGGATCCTCAGGGGGAGTACGTGAAGAAACACCTCGCCCGCATCCCCGATTACATGTGGGTAGCGGAGGATGGCATGAAGATGCAGGTAATGTACCAGTGCGATGATTTATTCAGTTATTATAAACAAAGATGCTCACAATCCATGATCTAGAACTGAGATAACTGATCTTGTGTTCATAAACAGACTTTTGGCAGTCAACTGTGGGATGCATCTTTTGCCATACAAGCATTATTGGAATGTGATCTCACTGGTGAGATAGGAGAGACCTTAAAGAGGGGTCATGAGTTCATAAAGAAATCTCAGGTTGCTACTTCATTACAAATGTTCTAGTCACGCTGCAAATCAACAGATATATCAATAGCTACTCACATGCAGGTAAAGGATAATCCTTCAGGTGATTTCCGGAGTATGTACCGGCATATTTCTAGAGGATCATGGACATTTTCTGATCAAGATCAGGGATGGGGAGTCTCCGATTGCACCGCAGAGGGTTTGAAGGTACACTTGCAATCCATTGGTATCTTGATTCTTGATGGAAAAGACATCTATTTGATCTTCTCTTTCTCAGTGTTGCCTTCTCTTCTCCATGATGTCACCGGAAATCGTTGGAGACAAGCTAGAAGACGTGAAACTCCACGATGCTGTCAATATGATCATGTATTTGCAAGTGAGACTTTTAACAAACACGCTTTGGGCATAATCCATTCGATTTTGTCCCATCTCACGGTTGATAACTGCAGAGCAAAAATGGCGGCGTTCCGGTTTGGGAGCCAGCAGGGGCATCAAAGTGGCTTGAGGTAGGTTCGTACATCCACATTCCAAGCCGATTAAACTTCATCCGAAAAAAAAAAAGAACACATTTTGCAGTTGCTGAATCCTTCGGAGTTTTACGAAGATATCGTTGTGGAACACGAGTGCGTGGAATGCACAGCTGCATCAATCCAGGCCCTAGTTCTGTTCAAGAAACTGCACCCCCACCACCTTAATAAAGAAATCGGGATATCCATCAAGAAAGCCGTTGAATACATCAAGATCATTCAAAGACCCGATGGCTCATGGTAAAAGAACTTCGACACTTACGATTCCAATCACCATAATCGATGGCATATTGTTTTGCAAGGTACGGGAGTTGGGCAGTTTGCTTCACCTACGGCGCATGGTTCGCACTCTCCGGACTATCTGCCGCCGGCAATACATATCAGAATTGCTCCGCCATCCGTCGAGGAGTTAATTTTCTCTTAAGCACCCAGAGGGACGACGGCGGCTGGGGAGAATCCTACCTTTCTTGCCCAAAGAAGGTAAGTTCTGGAAAATAAATAAATAAATAATATATTCAAACGATTAATGAATTAAAATTATTAAATAACAGGAGTACGTGGCACTGGAAGGAAATCGCTCAAACTTGGTCCAAACATCATGGGCCATGTTGGGCCTCATGCATTCGGGCCAGGTCAATCATCAGCCCAACCCAACAGTCCATTTGTTGTTATATTAAATTAAAAAAAGTATTATTTATTCCAGGCACAGAGAGACATCACCCCACTCAACCGTGCAGCAAGGCTTCTGATCAACGCCCAGTTGGAGGATGGAGATTTCCCCCAGCAGGTAACTAAATCAACGTTTACTGCACTCTTGATCCAGTAACTGAGAATGGAAGTTTCAGGAACTTTCTGGAGCCTTCATGAGAAACTGCATTCTGCACTACCCACTCTATCGGAATGTGTTCCCTATCTGGGCTCTTGCCATGTACCGTAAATGTATTGGCTGATGGAACATCACTGATGAGGGTTCACCATTTGGCATCCTTTTAAATGAATAAGCCATTTGTTAAGTGTTCAATAAGTTTTTTTTTAAAAAAATAAATAATGAGATATATTTAATTATAACTTTAGGTCTAGTTTGATACGATTGTTTAATTTATTGTTCACTAAAATTATTATTGTTTAGATAAACAGATATTTGTTATTTATATTGGATATGTGTTTTATAACATTGTATCTAAATATAAATAAATATTTATAATATTTTGTGTTTGATAGATTATATGACTAAATGATCATTATGTATAAATTTTTTTTATCTAAATGTAATATATAAAGTTGGAATTTCCAGTCGAAATGAAATGGACATAGTTTAGTTTTATTATATTTAATGATTAAAAAATAGCTTTCCAAGTACGCCAAGGTCATTTGTCTACCTAACGATTATGTTTGGTATATATAAAAATTATATTAAAGATAAGAAAATATATAAAGATGATGTATATGATAGTAAAATTTTATTATATTCTATACTTTTGAATTATTTTATTTCATATTTATAAATAATATAATTTATCCTATGTACCAAATATATTGTTTTTTGTTCTATTTAATTATTTCAATTTATAATTTCTATCAAATACAGTCAAATAGTTTACTCGAGTTTTGGGAAAGGCAAGCGGCTGAGTCAGCCGTCGGTATAAAAACCCTGGCGGAAAGCTTTACCTGGAGACGTTGCTGCTGCAGTCACTGCTTGCGGGAATCTTTGTCCCCGTTTTCCGATCCTGTGGGTTGAGGCATCATCCTTCGGCCCCTGCAAGGAATATGCCATTCCATTGAGATTTCTCATCTCCTCCGTTTACGAGCCTTGAATCGCAATTTTTCAAAATTATATTTGATATCATAGTATAGAAAATTTATAATTAAGTTTACGTATAAATTATAAATAAATTAATTAATATATGTATATCAGTTTTATATGACTAAATGAGATAAAGTTAATTATATCTATACCTTAAAATTTTATATATAATTAACATTTTCAATTATAATATACTTATATATATACTAATATATTACTATTAAATATAATTTAATAATATTTATAAAAAATGTAATTAAAAATACTAATTTTTTAAAAATTTATCTTTATTTTTCACAATATTTTTTCAATGAATTTTTCAAGAAATAAAGCGAAACAGAATATCCTGTTTGGGCCACAATATCCTAATGGGCTACCACCCCTCTTACATTGGTGGCCGGCTCAAATTGGTGAATGATTGTTTTTTGTTTTAACTTCTCCAGCTGCGGCTCTGCTAATCTCAGAATGCATGCTGGTAAAAGGATAACGATGGGGTCAAGGCATCCATCTCCCGGTCGAACTGTCACTAGAGCATTCAATGTCGGTGCTGGTGGGAGTTTTTTACTTTTCTACCCACTGTAACTTAATGGTATTTGAAAAGTACCCACTATGTGCTACTATGTTAAAAAAGTACCCATCTTCTAAAAATTATTTTTTATTCTACTCTATTTTACTCAATTTCTATTAAACAAAAATCCTATATATTCATTTTATCTACTCGGATACCGGACATGAGTTTTAATTTTATTTTCTATTTATTTTATTATGTAAATTTGATAAATTATGTGAAAATTATTAATTTATGCTAAATATATGATAATTAAATATAAAAAGAATTATAAAACATTAAAAATATAACTAATTTTTCACTTTAATCAAACTACTGCACCCAACGCATTTTGGGGAGAACCAGCTAGTTCTAGGTTTGAATGGCATTTCACCCCCAACCACGACTCATTCGCTAATTCTTCAACATTAGTCGGTTCGGACATCCACTTAGTTTCGCCCAAACATCCTACTAGTTAGTAATCATAAAATATATATCATTATTCATTACCAAATTTTTTTAATAAAATAAATCTTTTAAAAAATCTATTAGTCAAATATCTAATTCTGGAATTGTGATCACACTAGCTCTTTTTTGATTTATTAATTTGTTAAGTATTCATGTTTTTTATTCATATTATATGATATTGTATTTTTTATAACAAAAATAGCTATTATATTTATAAAAAATGTAAATAAATAAATATGTAATATTGATTTCATTATAAATCATATAACTACACATGCACTTTTTAAAATTGACTATATGTATAATCAATATATATATATATATATATATGTAATTAAATATAGTTTCTTATGAAATAGATTTAACAACATATTTATTATAAATAAAGCTAAATATACAAAAAAAATTTCAATATAACATAATTAAATATGATCAATATAACCAACATATATAATAAATTGCAGCGTTTACATCATTTTATGAAAAAAAATTAAACATTCTTTGAAATGCATTTTTCTTACGTCGTTGTTAATTCGATGGTCCTGGTGGGTCGAAGTTCAGGTTTTGTGGACGTTCTTGTATAGAGGCACGTGGCGGTTGAGGAATCGGCTCGAAGTTGTGTCCATATGGCACATCCACAGATGATCTATGTGGTTGTGAATGACTTGGAGTTGTGTCTTCATCCACATGCATATATCCCGTTTTCACATGTCTATGTCTTCCTCTATCCATGTTCATTGGAAAGCGTGTACTACGATGGCGTCCACGACGAACATGTCTAGCACGTTCAGGATCAACACGAAGAACCACTAGTGGTGAGGGCCAATGTTTCTCAGTTCTGAGTGGCTGAAATTGATTTCAATATGCATTCAATAGATGCGTAGAAGGTGGATTGGATTGACTAATGTTAGTGGATCGATCCCAAGAAGCTTGCAAGCCTATTCATGCAAAACAATTTGTATATAATTAATATTGTATTTAAAAATATAAAGCAAGTTGTGGTTTGAGAAATTACTTGTTGTGCATGAGAGCACGGTATACCATAATTTTGCCATTTGGTACAAGTGCAAGTTTGATCTTTGATTTTAACGAAACACACATTCTCCAAGCCATTCTTCCGAATAGTTGTGACTCGAACCACCTTATGTCGACGATCATAAACCTCAACATTTGTATATGGGATTGGTCTATCCCATCGCTTTAGTAGGAGTTCAGCTTCTTTGCTGAATACTTTGTTTTGACGCTCCATATTAAGAACCTCTTCCAAACCTTCATACATATATTTTTTGCACCGTGTGAATGTTGCCTACGGGAGGTATACACATATTAGATTAAAATATTTTATTTAAAATGATGTTAATATAATACCTGAGCTAATGGTGTTAATGGAAGATGTCGTGCACCCAAAAGCACACAGTTTATTCCTTCTACTTGATTGGTTGTCATAGTACCATATCTCTTGCCACCATCATAAGACAAAGTCCATTTTTGCGCAGGAATTGCATGCAGGTATTCCCATGCCCTAACATTAAGATGTTTAATGTTATTCATGTATTCTTCAAATTTATCAATGTAACTTGAATGTGCCGCTTTGTTGAACCAATCTCTGACTCCGGGAGTTTTAAATTTATCCATAAGATTTGCTCGAAGATGTCAAATGCAATATCAATGACATCCTCCATGCTCTTCACTAAACGCAGACACAAGTCGTGCTCCCTTTCTTATTGAACCACATCAATCAGATATTAGACATGTTGGCTTATCCAATATAATATAAGTACCAATGTGTTGTAAAAACCAATGCCAAGATTCATCTGTCTCCTCATCTACAACAGCAAAGGCAAGAGGCAACATCTTCCGAAGTGGTGTAAGTGTCACTGCAATAAGTAGTTTATGCTTGTAAGAGGAATACAAATGTGTTGCATCGACGGAGATAACAGGGAGTGTATGCTGGTATGCACGTATACACGGTCCAAATGCCCAAAATACATAATGTAATGTTTCGCCATCTTGCCGATGTTTATAGTCAATTACTGTTCCTTGATTTTGAAGCATTACTTCCTGCAAAAAAGAAGGGAGTTTCGGAACTAACTCCTCCCAAGAACCATAGAGCAATTGAAATGCTCTTTGCCTTCCAAACCAAGCTCTGTGATATGGTATAGTATAACCAGTTTCCTGTATGATTTTAGTAACAATTGTAGATACTTTTGTCCCAATATCAGCTTGAACATACGGCTTGGTCTTTTCTGCAATATACGTTACATTGATATTCTTGTGATTAAAAAACCTTCCTCCAAGGCGCCGACAAATATGAGGCTCAGTCAGTTTATTCACCTTCCATCTATTGATTTTTTTATAATGTGCTGCACGAATTCTCCATCTACACTGTTGTTCTCCAAACATGGGGTAACGAAGATCTAGAACTCTTGGCTCGCTATCATGCACAATATATTCCTTGCCAATTTTGATCATGTGATTTCGCACAGCATTATGAAAGTCTTCTTTATCTGCAAATAGCTGACCAATAGTAAATGGAGATTCATATTCCTCTTCCTCGAGTTCAATAATATTTTCATCATTTGTATCATTTTCATCATCAGACTCATTGGTTTCAGGTGGGAGTTCTGCTCCTAGAACTTGGTGTCCATTGTCATAATCCCAATAAGCATCACCATCAGGATTTGGAGCCACTCCAAAATCATAATTTGCATACTCTTCTAATATATGAGATGTGAATTAGATTCATAATACATATCATACATTAAAATTATAATATATCATAAAATGCTAAAGTTAATAAAATTAATTATGCAACATACCTTCTTCACTTTCCCTTGAAGCTGCTGAAACATCATTATCTTCAACATTAATATAACTACTTGGAAAGTTGTTAAAATATGTTGAGGGATCTCCTAAATAGGAGGGAGTGACAGATTTTCTGGAACTAACATACAAATTCACCGGTAAAGTAATATAACTTGGATGAAAAATATAAGAAAGTTCCATCTGTGAATAAATAGGCATGTATCGCGTTGTATTACTTTCCTGATCATAGTAATGGGCAGATAGATTAAGCGTATATTCGTTGGAGTTGATTCCACAAAATGCAAACAATTGATTGATGAGATCCTTCATTTCAATATTTATATCAAAATCCGTAAATTCTATCGGTGGCGTATCATAAGTTGTAAAATCTCCATAGTTGATGATATTGCCTTCAGCAAAAATCCTCACACGCACCAGCTTCCTCATTGAGATTTGCAAGAACAAATGAAGAGATATCAAGAAAGATTCAAAGATTGTGCATAACCTCTCGAATGAGAGTGTGGCTATTTATAAGCTCTAAAATTAATGATTGTGGACCTAATGATTGCCCATGCAAAATAAATAATTATGGAGTCCAACCATAATAACATGTAGATGTAAGTGACAAACACATCACATAATAATTAAACAATTCATTTGAATAAATTTATTTCAACATAATATAAATTTATTACTAAATGATAAAGTGTTATTATTATATCTTTAAATATATTTATAGGAAAATTGATGTTAAAATCTATTTCATTAGAAATTATATTAGTTATATATATAATGATTATATATACAATCAACTTATGTAAATGTATTAATTTTAATTTTTATGTACTAATTCGTTAAGTGGCTATAGATTTTACTTAAATTATATAAACAATTATGAAGACCAACCATAATTCATTTATTATGTGAAGTGGCAAACACATCACATGCTAATCAAAGAATTCATTTAAATAAATTTATTTCAATATAATACAAATTTATTACTAAATAACAAAAAGTTATTATTACATCTTTAAATATATTTATAGGAAAAATGATGTTAAAATCTATTTCATCAAAAATGATATTTAGTTACATATATATTGAGTATATATACAATCAAGTTATGCAAATGTATTAATTTTAATTATTATGTACTTATTCGTTAAGTGGCCATAAATTTTACTTAAATTATATAAACAATTATCAAGGCCAACCATAATTCATTTATTATGTGAAGTGGCAAACACATCACATGCGAATCAAATAATTCATTTAAATAAATTTATTTCAATATAATTTAAATTTATTACTAAATAACGAAAAGTTATTATTATATCTTTAAACATATTTATAAAAAAATATGATGTTAAAATCTATTTCATCAGAAATTATATTAGTTATATATATAATGATTGTATATACAATCAACTTATGTAAATGTATTAATTTTAATTTTTATGTACTCATTTGTTGAGTGATCATAGATTTTACTTAAATTATATAAAGAATTATGAAGACCAACCATAATAACATACAAGTGACAAATACATCACATGATAATCAAATAATTCAGTTATTTATTTCATCATAATAAATTTTTATTATTATATGATAAAAAGTTATTATTATATAGTTAAATTTATTTATTTTTGTATTACATATATATTGATTATATTAAATAAGCGGGAAAGTGGGTGAAGTGCTTGCGCGCGACGAGGCGTCATCCTCGCTGCATGGAGGCGCACACCCTGCTCCAGCGTACATTGGTCATGTGGGATACGCGGCGATGTGGGCATGTGCACAAGCGGCATTGGGGTAGCATGCACGGGTGGCTACTCATGCAGGACGCCTGCACGTCCCGACCTTGCATCAAGTCGCGCACGATGCACGCACGCCGGCCCTCGCATGCAAGGGAGCGGCGTCAGGGTAGCGTGTGCGGGTTGCGCCTCGCACAAGACGCTCGTGCCATGTGCGGGCGGGTGATGGACTGGCACGCATGAAGTGCCATTCCCGCCGCACAATCGCTTGACCATGCGCGGTGATCTAGTGGGACTGCATCTTTATTTAATAAAAAATGAATAAAATAGTATAAAATAAAAAATAATTTTTAGAAGATGGGTACTTTTTTAACATAGTAACACATAGTGGGTACTTTTCAAATACCATTAAATTGCAGTGGGTAGAAAACTAAAGGACCCGTGCTGGTGGTAGGCAATGGATCAATGGCCACTGTCACTTTCTCTCTCACGCACTGAGGCAAAAATTTTACACATAGGGTGGTCACTTTTTTAAATCACCCTGGATCAATAGGACTATTTGGAGGTCTGAAACACCTCATGCAGTCTGGGGTTTCCAGTCTCTCCATTTTGAACAAGTCGTCTCGCATCCCAGCCCCCAACTGGTGCCCCTTGGGTTTATCCATGTAATTTCACAAATCCATTTGCAAAATATTTTGCAAAGAATTTGTAAAAAATCATACGTGTAGTTTACAAATTAAAAATATTTTAAAATATAAGTATTTTAAAGAAAAATTATAAGAAATATATGTATTGTAGGATGTTATAATAATTTTTTTATATAATTATACTATATGAAAGTACATATAATCTTTAATTTTAAAAATAATTTATTTATTATCTATTGTATATACATATGAAATTAATATTAATATATGAAATTTCATTAAAAATACTAATGTTAATATTACTATTAATATGCAAGTGAAATATTCATTTGCAAACCGAACCAGGCTTAACATCAAGGTTTGCAAAATACGTACAGCTATACAGCCAATTAACTCCCCCAACTGGTACACTACCTTCACAATTATTTTAGCTATTACGTGTTTAGTGTGTGAATTTTTTACAATTTTATTCTATTCACATATATATAACTAAAAATATAACACATATGTATAATATACATGAAATTTTTGTATGAAGTATTACTAAATTAAAGCATTTCAAATCCAAAATATAGAAAAAATATTTTTTATTACAAATAATCATTTTCACTATTAATAATATTTATGAAGATTTTTACATTATTCAACTATAATCATTGGTAATCAAATTATTTATTTATGATTATTACGTATGTTTTTTATTATTTTATTATTTTTAATATATGTTTATTTTCTGTTTTATGAATCATATTTATTAAAATATAAATATTAACCTGTGATTGTGACTCGACCGGTTAACCGGCGAGTCAAACCGATTAATCGATTTATCTTGTTTTACCGGTTAAAGGGTCTATCAAGTACCTATTTTTTAAGATTTTTTTATTAAAAACAGTCCTGCCATTATTTTTATCAAATTGCAGGGTAATAATTGTTTATTTATAGATTTTAGTACTATATATAGCTATTGAATAAATATTGCACACTATCAATTTTTAATTTTGCTAATTTTTCAATACTTGTTTTGTTATTGCAATGGTATGTAAATGACATTCAAAATCAATGCATTTCTCTGTTTTTTTATGCTCAATGTTTGAGTTAATGAAAACTTAATAATAATAGTTAATGATCTTTATTATTAATATTTAATAATAATATTAATGAAAACTCAATCTTTATATCTATATATGACAAATAATGATTTAAGTTATTATATTTGTACTTTTATTATATAATAATAAAATAAATTTTAATATAATATATATTGATCGGTCAAACTCAGAGTTTGACCGGTCAAACCGGTTTTGAAACCCGAGTCACAATCACAGATATTAACATAACATTTTACTATAAAACATATTTTTATTAAAATATGCATACTTTTAATTATAATTATAAAAAATTTATAATTAATATAATAAAATATATAGTCTGACATGGTTTCTAACAAAATAGGTAAAAAACTCACACATTTAACACGTATCAGGTAAAAAAATTGTGTAGCTTATGGATTAGGACAATTTCCTATTTCTCCAAAATACAGGAGAGTGTGATGCAAAACCTTAGGATTTGAAAAGTGTCAGAGTCCAGGGAATGGAAGATGGTCACGGTGAAGCAATTATATTGGATCATTAATTATTACATGATGATCGTTGCATACCTCCAGCCCTCCAACTTGATTCTTTGTTTTTTAGAAAAAATTGCCTGAATGCATGTCCTTCTCCGTGCTTGCAGTAAATGTAGACCTCCTACCTCCCCATAAAAGATGCAGGCAGAGCTACTGTTGTAGTATGGAACTATAGATACACAGGCATTTTCTCCTCAGAGTCACTTGTGGCAACTCCAAGGCATTCAGGTTTGCCAGTCATGAATACTCCCCCTTCCTCTCTAGCCTGCAAATGACAAACAAACCTTGGTTTTTTCATGTAATACTTCGACATGCATGCATTTCAGAAAGCCATCATTGACATCATATTTTTTCTTCGCAGCATAGCAAGTAGTCAGTCATGTGGAGACTCAAAGTTGCTCAGGGAGACAATAATCCTTACCTCTACACCACTAACAACTTTGTGGGAAGACAGACGTGGACTTTCGATGAGGACTACGGCACACCGGAGCTCCGGGAAGCAGTGGAGAAGGCCCGAAGTGACTTTTGGGAGAATCGCCACCGTGTGAAGGCAAACGGTGATCTCCTATGGCGGATGCAGGTATTTGCGTTCGAAAATTTTATGAACAAGTGATTATTGCCAACTTACATAGCATGCTGAATTGTGCAGTATTTGCATGAGAGTAACTTTCGGCAAAGGATACAGCAAGTGAGGGTGGGTGATGATGAAGATGTGAGTCATGAGAAAGCCACCGCCGCTCTCCGGCGTGGGGTTCATTTTTTGGCGACGTTGCAAGCCAGCGACGGCCACTGGCCCGCAGAAAACTCCGGCCCGCTGTACTTTCTACCGCCACTGGTAAAGCATTCGCCTTTGCCTGTTTTAGAAATAAAGCGTTGCAATTTTTTCAACCTTGCCACTTACGCCATGCAGGTGATGACCTTGTACATGATGGGATGCCTCAATACTGTTTTCTCACCCCAACACTGCAGAGAGATTCTTCGTTATCTGTACTGCCATCAGGTAAACTAACTCAATTTTGGGTAAGAACTAGAACGAGATAACAATTTAAGCACAAGAGAAAAAACTGTACAACATACTTGAGAATTGATGATAGAATGAAGATGGAGGATGGGGGTTCCATGTAGAAGGTCACAGCATGATGTTCTGCACTGCACTAAGTTACATTTGCATGAGGATTCTGGGCGTAGACAGCAACAATACCTCCTGCATCAAAGCTAGGAAGTGGATCATGGACCACGGAACGGTTAAGGCCATCCCTTCTTGGGGCAAGACTTATCTATCGGTACTCTTTCTCAACTCTAAACTTTCAGAGATTGAGACTAGTGAAACATGTACATGATTGTTCCTATTTTCAGATAATCGGGTTGTACGATTGGTCCGGTACTAACCCGATGCCACCTGAATTCTGGTTGTTCCCTTCATATCTCCCAATGCATCCAGGTCCTCTTCTGTCTGTTTTCCTTTTTCATGACACAGGTTGACATGATATATCTTATTTCAAATGGCAGGCAAAATGATGTGTTATTGTCGTACGGTTTACATGCCAATGTCCTACTTGTATGGCAAGAGATTTGTAGCTCCAATCACTCCTCTGATCTTAGAACTCAGACAAGAGTTATATGATGAGCCTTACGAGAAGATTGATTGGAGAAGCCTGCGAAAAGTATGCGCAAAGGTTAGTCATTGATAATGAATTACACTTAATGAAGAGGAAGGAGCAAGATCTGAAAACCTGTATGCTATGGCAGGAGGATCTGTATTATGCGCATGGATTTGTACAGGACTTCATTTGGGATGCTTGCTATGCAATTGCTGAGCCTCTACTGTCTCGCTGGCCTTTCTATAAGCTGAGGGACAAAGCTCTGCAAGTTACCATGAAACACGTTCATTATGAAGATGAAAACAGTAGATACATTACCATAGGCTGCATAGAGAAGGCACTTTGCTTGATGGCTTGTTGGGTTGAGGATCCTCAGGGGGAGTACGTCAAGAAACACCTCGCCCGCATCCCCGATTACATGTGGGTAGCGGAGGATGGCATGAAGATGCAGGTAATGTACCAGTGCGATGCTTTATTCAGTTATTATAAACAAAAATGCTCACAATCCATGATCTAGAACTGACAATAACTGATCATGGGTTCATAAACAGAGTATTGGCAGTCAGCTGTGGGATGCAAGTTCTGCCATACAAGCATTATTGGAATGTGATCTCACTGATGAGATAGGAGAGACCTTAAAGAGGGGTCATGAGTTCATAAAGAAATCTCAGGTTGCTACTTCATTACAAATGTTCTAGCCACGCTGCAAATCAACAGATATATCAATAGCTACTCACATGCAGGTGAAGGATAATCCTTCAGGTGATTTCCGGAGTATGTACCGGCATATTTCTAGAGGATCATGGACATTTTCTGATCAAGATCATGGATTGCCAGTCTCCGATTGCACCGCAGAGGGTTTAAAGGTACGCTTGCAATCCATTGGTATTTTGATTCTTGATGGAAAAGACATCCCTTTGAGTTTCTGTTTATCAGTGTTGCCTTCTCTTCTCCATGATGTCACCGGAAATCGTTGGAGACAAGATGAAAGACGTGAAACTCCACGATGCTGTCAATGTGATCATGTATTTGCAAGTGAGACTTTTTCACAGACACGCGTTGGGCATAATCCATTCCATTTTGTCCCATCTCACGGTTTACAACTGCAGAGCAAAAATGGTGGCTTTTCAGCTTGGGAGCCAGCAGGGGCATCAAAGTGGCTTGAGGTAGGTTCCCACATCCACATTCCAAACCGATTAAACTTCATCCGAAAAAAAAAGCACATTTTGCAGTTGCTGAATCCTTCGGAGTTTTACGAAGGTATCGTCGTGGAATACGAGTACGTGGAATGCACAGCTGCATCAATCGAGGCCCTAGTTCTGTTCAAGAAACTGCACCCCCACCACCTTAATAAAGAAATCGAGATCGCCATCAAGAAAGCTGATGAATACATCAAGAGTATTCAAAGACCCGATGGCTCATGGTAAAAGAACTTCAACACTTACGATCCCAATCACCATCATCGATAGCATATTGTTTTGCAAGGTACGGGAGTTGGGCAGTTTGCTTCACCTACGGCGCTTGGTTCGCACTCTCCGGACTATCCGCCGCCGGCAATACATACCAGAATTGCTCCGCCATCCGTCGAGGAGTTAATTTTCTCTTAAGCACGCAGAGGGACGACGGCGGTTGGGGAGAATCCTACCTTTCTTGCCCTAAGAAGGTAAGCTCTGAAAACATGTAAATAATATATACATACGCTTAATTAATTAAAATTATTAAATAACAGGAGTACGTGGCACTGGAAGGAGATCGCTCAAACTTGGTGCAAACCTCATGGGCCATGTTGGGCCTCATGCATTCGGGCCAGGTCAATCATCAGCCCAACCCAACAGTCCATTTGTTGTTATATTAAATTAAAAAAAGTATTATTTATTCCAGGCACAGAGAGACATCACCCCACTCAACCGTGCAGCAAGGCTTCTGATCAACGCCCAGTTGGAGGATGGAGATTTCCCCCAGCAGGTAACTAAATCAACGTTTACTGCACTCTTGATCCAGTAACTGAGAATGGAAGTTTCAGGAACTTTCTGGAGCCTTCTTGAGAAACTGCATTCTGCACTACCCACTCTATCGGAATGTATTCCCGATCTGGGCTCTAGCCATGTACCGTAAATGTATTGGCTGATGGAACCAGCACCGAAGAAGGATCACCATTTGGCATTCTTTTGAATAAATAAGACATTCGTTTGGTGATTCAGGGCTTAGGGTTTAATGATCAATAACTTTTTTAAACAAATAATAATAAAATAACCAGATATATTTAATAATACTTATAATATATTAAGTGATATTTGTGGTGTATAATTTTATAAAATATGTAATAAATTAGTTATTCATTCGTATAAATTTATTGCAACTTTATATGTTAATCGTTCATAAATCATATAAACAAATGATACATAATCAACTAAAAATTATAAGAAAAATATCTCAATTTTCAGTTAATATAAGGAATTTAATGTTCAAATTTTAAAATTACAAAAAAATATTTTAAGTTGTAAAAAATTTGCAATTGAAGATCTAAATGTTTTTCAAAATTTGTAAAAAAATGAACGGCTTCATAATATTTTTATTTTGAATCCAAAAAAATTTTGTGTTAAATTTTTTTGAATTCGTGTTCAAAGAATCGAGTGATATCTATATTAAAGTTATATCATGTTTGTACCTCGTAATGTTTATAATTTTGGGGCAAAATATTAAGATCTAAAATCGATTAGTTTTGATAATGTAAAAATTAAATATGTAATTTCATAAATTTAAAATCAAATTATTTATAAAAAAACAAGTTGAAATGACAACAATATAATTTTGAAAATTAATGATTAAACTGTATATTGATTGTAAAATGAAAATCCATCCAATTTAAAAATGTGGTACAGAAACTAGGCTTATCCAATTAAAATTAAATTAAAATAAGGGCGGAGTTAAAATGGAGATATTATTAGCTATTATTATAATTAATGATGAAAAAATAGCTTTCCAAGTACGCCAAGCTCATTTGTCTACCTAACGAGTTTACTGGAGTTTTGGGAAGGGCAAGTGGCTGAGTCAGCCGTCGATATAAAAACCCTGGGGGAAAGCTTTACCTGCAGACGTTGCTCCTACACAGTCACTGCTTGCGGGAATCTTTGTCTCGGTTTCCCGATCCTTGGCTTCTCCGCGTTTCTGTCGACGCCGCTACCGCCGCTCGGCGAGTACAGAGCTGTCTAATATTGTTTTTGTAGGTTTCGTTTGTTTTTTTGGAAATCCGGTGTGCGATTGGTTCTTTGTTTTTGAGTTTGGGCGGCGGTAGTGTTATGGCGTCGGAGGATGTGAAGACTGAATCGGCGGTGTCTCAGATTGTTAATTTTGCGGAGGAGGCGAAACTTAGTAAGGAGGAAATCAAGCCTATCCAATATCAGTTGTTGAGAATCACCAAGTCTCTCATAGCAGGGGGTGTTGCCGGTGCAGTGTGAGTGATTTCGATAGTTAATCGTCTATTTTTTATTCTGTGCGCGTTTATGGAAGAAGTTATCATTTTCGCTTTGTTTAATCTTTTGATTTGTGTCTTCTGGCATATTCTTTCAACTTTTGGAAATGGAATTTCTTGACGTGGAGATGAAATGATGGTTTGGTCCCTTATCTGGTCCCGTGTTGTTGAGCTTTTGCGCTTTTTTCAGGTCTAGGACTGCTGTAGCTCCTTTAGAGCGTCTGAAAATCCTTTTGCAGGTTAGTTTACTGAGCTAGAAAGAATCTTTGCTGCATTTGTGCCTTAGATCATGCTTGTGGTGTTAATCACGTACGTGGCTTTTTGAAATGCTCTTTACGCTCGTGCTACATGGGTCTTGTAATATTGTTTATCAGGTTCAGAATCCTCATAGCATAAAATACAATGGAACTATCCAAGGCTTGAAGTACATATGGAGAACCGAGGGGTTCGGTGGTTTATTCAAGGGTAATGGAACAAACTGTGCTCGAATTGTGCCAAATTCTGCAGTAAAGTTCTTCAGCTATGAGCAAGCATCCAAGTATGACCATCCATAATTCTAGTGATTCATGAAAAAGAGTGTCATTTGATATGTTCATATTGTTCTTTTTTTTTGAATCATCATAATTGTTTAGTTTGAATGAGAAATAAGAAATATACTGAACATTTCCACTCTTTTCTTATCCGATGGACTTTTGAAGGGTCTAGCCTTTGAGATATTTGATGAAGCGTTCATTCTAAATGCCTGTCTGTGGTGTTACAGGGGCATATTGTATCTCTACCAGCAAAGAACTGGAAATGGTATGTCTTGGTGTCATTAGAGGTGAAATAATTTTAAGAAACGTATTTTTTTTTTTTTCCAAAAACTGACCTAAAACTAGGGATTGTAGGTTACAAGGACTTTTTTACGAAGTTCTTTATTCAGTCACAATGTAGGTACAACAATATATAGTGTACCACAATGGGCATTGATGAGAATTCCATATACCCCTTTCTTGTAGATGATGCTCAGCTGACTCCTGTACTCCGCCTTGCGGCTGGAGCTTGTGCTGGAATAATAGCCATGTCTGCTACTTACCCGATGGACATGGTTAGGGGCAGGCTCACTGTGCAGGTCTGTTGTGAAAATGTTTCCATTGTTTGCACACTTATTCATTCGTAGTAATGGTGTTTATACATTTTGTTACAGACTGAGAGTTCCCCTTATCAGTATAGAGGGATGTGTCATGCCTTATCTACTGTACTCCGAGAAGAAGGCTTCCGTGCACTGTACAAGGGTTGGCTCCCCTCTGTTATTGGAGTTGTAAGTTTTTAAACAGTTTTGGAGAACCACCACGGCACATGGTTCTAAGATGACTTAGCTTTGCCGTCACATACAGTCATGTTAGTCACTCTAGGATGAAAATACGTCCATTAAATCCCCCACTCATTCTGAGCACAATAACAAAGTTGCTTTTCTCTGTGATCCAGTGTTCTTTTATGAAGAAGATCCACAATCTAGAGTTTGCTACATGATTATAGCTAGTCTCCTGCATATTGTTGATTAAACTCCGCTGAAAACATTTGCTTTGTTTGAATCTTGGGTGCTATTTGATCTCTTATCCATATGTGCAGATTCCGTACGTGGGTCTCAACTTTGCAGTCTATGAATCACTCAAAGACTGGTTGGTCACATCCAATCCCTACAATCTTGCTGAAAACAAGGAACTAAGTGTTGTGATGCGACTAGGATGTGGAGCCGTGGCAGGAACCGTTGGCCAAACCGTTTCCTACCCCTCGACGTCATCCGTCGAAGAATGCAGATGGTTGGATGGGCTCATGCTTCTTCAGTTGTAACTGGCGATGGCAGAAGCCAAGCATCCTTAGAGTACACCGGCATGGTTGACGCTTTCAGGAAGACAGTGAGGCACGAGGGCCTCAGAGCATTGTACAAAGGCTTGATCCCTAACTGTGTGAAGGTCAGTTTCCTCCCATCCACCAACTAAACCTAATCAGTCCTGAGTAGTTCCCCTCTGTTCACACGTGTCCAGGTTGTTCCCTCCATCGCCATTGCCTTCGTTTCGTACGAACAAATGAAGGAGTTGATGGGGTAGACATCAGGATCTCTGACTGAAGCAGCTGCGGCAACCGTCTCCTCATGCAGCTTATGATTGAAACATTTGCTGTCTATATGTCTTTTCGCCTGACTCCGTAGCTGCTCTGTCGCAGTAGTGGAATAAAATGCCTTTCGGAAGA
This sequence comes from Utricularia gibba, assembly GCA_002189035.1. Classification (NCBI taxonomy): domain Eukaryota; kingdom Viridiplantae; phylum Streptophyta; class Magnoliopsida; order Lamiales; family Lentibulariaceae; genus Utricularia; species Utricularia gibba. Next base: position 2,809,209 of record NEEC01000010.1, on the reverse strand, counting down.
GACGCCACTGTAACCTCCAGATGAATTCTCGAAAGATAAGTTCCATATAGTTGCTTTTTTAATGTTTCTTTTTTTTTTTCTTGAGTTGATTACTTGTTTTTTTACCAGTCAGAATAGTTAATATATTTAATATAAAAATATGGATCACGGAGCGCAAGTGTTTTCGATAGCAGGCTGTGTTCTGATTGTGGGAGCGGAGGGCATTCTGCTGCTTCCGACCCAAGTGGTTCCCAGGCTCTCGCTTCTCTCCGACTGCGTCTCCATTTTCTTCACCTTCTTCCATCTGAACTTCCTCCAGAGAACGGCTCCGGTCGTGCAGATCACCAAGATCCCAACGGCTCCCGCCACGATTCCGATCACCTTCCTGTTCTCTTCTTCATTCCCCTTGTCTCTCACAGCAACGCAGAAATGGCCCTGTTTTCTCACCATGCATCTGCTTTGCTTGTCTACATTCAGGAACTCCACCTTCCCATCTGGATCAAATCTCACACATTTCCCACTTGTTGCCGATGGGAACTGAATGACTATACGGTGTTCTTCGTCATCGGCGTCGCCGCCCGGCACGCGTAGTTCCACCGGCTTCGAGTTATTGTACACAAGGAGTCCTAGCACAGGGGAGACGATGGTGTGACCGGGGACATGGTAATAGAACGAGGACAAGTTCCCAAGGTTTTGGTACACTAAATCCACTCTTCTTGAAAATGGCCACACGTGCGTGTGTTTTGGGACATGAAAGGGATTGTGGTTCGCTCCTTTTCTCCACAAAGTGCTGGCCCTGAGGCGAATGAAGGAGACTCCGATCCCTGAGAAATTCCCCCGGAGATCAACGCTGTAGAGTCTGCTCGTACGAGGATGAGGAGACAGTCTTTCGAGACAGTGATGGTATATGAAGAAATCCAATGAATCTCTGGATTGCTGGCTATCTGATGATGATGATGATGATCCTCGATGGATACCCAAAACAGGATCGTTACAGAAATCATCAGGAAATGTGGCCAAGGACCCATCAATTCATCTGGGCACGATCAGAAAGCGATCTCGATGGCGAAGACAGAAGCTTGAAGACGAAAGGGTGGCAAGAGGTGATTCAGTTAGTCTGTTGCAATATATTCTCCATTAGTTTAGCAGTTCAGAAACGGTATATATATGCCGATGGAATTGAAGAAGTTGGAGTGTTTCCTTTTAAACATCTCTTGCGTGAAGTTTAAGTTTAAACCCCAACCCAGGAGCAGCAGGCAATGTGTAAAACAGACCGTCACAATACCATGATGAGCCACTTGGTTATGTGAAGAGAGCATCAAAGGAAAGGCAAGGGTGACATTGATTTGGAAAGGAACAAGTGAGGGCTAATCATCCTCTAGAGCAAACTCCATCACATCAGAGCCATTTCAGGGCCATCAACTGCTGATCTCTAGAGCTTGTTGATGTCCTCATCCTCGAATTCAATGTAATCATCACCAGGGCCCTCGTCTTCCTCATCAAGTCCACCGGCAATACCCTCGTTGAGCCTGGTGTTTTCGGGGAGTTCTGAGTATGCCTTCAACAATCTAGCTTCATCTGGCATGTACTTCAAGATCACATCGGCTTTATCATCCTGGTAACATGTCATGACAGCAATGAGAGCGATGGTCAGAGCACAAGTTTCAACGCCAACCAACAAGGATCATACACACATCTGCATACTCCGCACCAGCAAGCTCGCGGACGACAAGCAAAAGAAAAGATGCTCGAAAAAGGTAATCTTTCACGTTCAACGAATAAAGACACAGAAACGGAATTCATATTCAACGCAGCCAATTAGACGAATAACCAATTAACCAAAACCCTAGGGAAAAAAAATCCGCGCAGCAAAACCATGAAAACGTACTTGATAATCACGGAGACCAACAAGGATGATATCGCCGGCAGCAATCCAAACTTTCTTGTGCATCTTTCCGCGGATGTGACACAGACGCTTGACGCCATCGATGCACATGGCTTCGCAGCGGCCGTTACCGAGCATACGCAGAACCTGGGCATACTCCTGGCCGTCTTCCTTGAATACGAGCTCCCGCTTCTCGTCATCGGCCTCGTTCTTTCCCCTCTTCCGATTCTTACCTCCCTTACCCTTGTTCTTCGGCATCCGAACGATCGATTAAAGTTTTACTTCCGAGATTACACCTTCCAACACTTGCTTTTCCTATCACAAAATGAGCAACACCCCGGCAAATCCCCTCCTTTAATATATATTCCATTTGGGTTGGGCTTACATTCCTTCAGGCCCACTTCAGATTATCTCCCGTGTCCTACTCGTAGCCACGCGTCGCATCTGACATCCGACACGTGTATGCCTCAGACCACCAATTTTACACAGGGTCATTTTTAAAAATACCCACTGTCAGACCACCAATTATATGCATTTTACATATAATTTAACTAATAATATATCAAATCATTTATATTTAGATATAACATGTAAACAAACATAGGAAACACCCATGAATATTTTGTGAAAGTAGAGTTCATTCGTTATTGAAGCTCAAACGCATAAAATGAAATGTTTTGCTTCTGTACAATATCAACAACCCAATGATTGAATGCAGAGACGGCGTGGCAGGAGATGAAGATGGGCGGCGGCCGACCAACATACATGGATGCTGCTGTACTGAAAACTAATGAAACAATTGGTTGAATCAAGAAGGGTTCACCGAGTGAGTATTCGTTCGTTCACATGTTTGTCTTCACTTTGTGTGTCTTCTGCTTAAAGAAGGCGGAAAGCAGACCCTGCTTCGAACAGGTGTGCAGGAGACCTCCCGTTCGGTGGGGAGAACGAAGGTCCTGTTTCCGGGTAAAGGTTTCGAGGACTCGAGCAGTTCCTGCGACAGAGCAGAAGTTCATAAAAGTGCACAGCAAGTCGTAGAGAGTATTGGGGCATTACTCTTTTGTTGGAGCCTCCATGTGTTCGCTGCTGCAGAGAAGAAAGTGATCCTGACTTCATCCAGGCGTCTTCAGCTTCTGGGAGGGTGAAAGGAAATCGAGAAGTTGAGCACAGGTGGTGGAGCAGTGTATGCTTATTCAAACTTGTCACTATGAGGGATGGGTGATACCTGAGAAGTTAAATGCACCGGAAGTCTTTTCGTGTGAAGAGCTTCTGGAGGATGACTTTGATTCTGACGCCAAGTGCCATGATAAACTACTCTTTGAAGATGCGGCACCTGGAGCATTTTGATGGACAAATTAGCAAAAAATGCCAACTGTTCTGCATAGCAATATATCTACAAAATGTCCACCTGAGTGAGATACGTTTCCTCTTGCTTGTACAGGCTGCCTAGGATCCGTCTGTACATGGGGGCTAAAATGCACCTTCTTATTCACTGAGTCTAACCAATAGAGCAGGAGAAGAAGAAGAAGAAATTGAGAATACTGAAATTAACACATACCCTCCTACAGAAACTTAGTCTTTGACTTACTAGGCAGCATATAACGCTTGTGATGTCTTGGTATGACAGCCAATAATTGCTGTTGCCGAAGGCCTTCATTGTCCGTGTATGTTTGACACGTTAAAAGTTGCTAGCATGGATCAAGTTCAAGGAAAAAGGAAAGAATCAGCCAGGTTCCAAAGTTTCATTTTTGGTTCAACATCACTGAATGGTACCTGATTTATATTTGTAACTTTCAGCTCCAAGGATGAGATCTCCATTGTCTGTTGGTCCACAATATCGCCCAACTTAAAAGCAACAGTACCAAGATGGTCAATTGCATTCACTACTGCCCGCACCGTATAATCCTTAAGGTTCTCCAGAACCCTGAAAGAGGAAAAGAAAAAAAGATCAACGCCGAAGCAGAAAAGAAAAGGGAAGAGGAGCATATGACAGAGCCTTCATTGGCTGTTGATGATAGTAAGTAGAACTCATCCAACAGTATACCAGAAAAAAAACAAGAAATCAATCCCACGGAACCTCAGTGACATCAGTGAAACCTTAATTCTTCTCTAGTCAACAGGGAATACAACATTTGGACCAGTTTCAACAAGTGTCAACGACAAAATTCAGCAGAGGCTTACAGTTGTTTGTCGTCGCTGTTGAAGTAAGACTTCTCGCAATACTCAGCAGCCGAGTATAATTGCGGCTGGAGGTTCTTTAGTTCCTATTCAATGGAGACAACCGTAAGCTAATCGATCAGAACCCAGAACCCTACCCCAAAAACAAAATACGTATACAAACAGCTCATTCCTCATCCAACCAATCGACCCCGCCCAAATTCAGGAACCACAACAAAAGCCCATCCCCAGGAAGAACAATCAACCAAGAATCACACCTGCAACGCCATCACGAAGCTCTTGCTGCTCTCCATCGACAATTCATCGAACGTCCTTCTACCCCGAGCCTCCCCTCGACCCTTCTCCGGCTCCATAACCCCCGCTGCTAAATCCCGCAACCATCAAACCATTAAAACAAAAGAAAAACAATTAAGAAGAAGCTAATCCGACGCCAGAGCCGCAGATAAATTTCAAGCCAAGCAAGAGGAAAGTGCGGCAGTTGGGAAGGAGATGATGTCGAGAAGAAGCAACCCCGGGAAACTCGCGGTTTCGGGTAAATTAGGGGTTTCGGTTTACCGGAAAAAAGGACGAAAGCCACGATACGTCGCGAGTAGTTGAATTGCACTAACTCCCGGTGGGGCCCCCACCCCCACTGCCGCTGCCCGCTGTTGTGTGTGGCTGCCCGGGCCACACCACCTACACATGCACCCGCCCGCACCCACACATCCTCACCATCACATGTGAATTCTTAATCATGCATCACATCCTCTCTCCACTCAAAACCCTACTTGTGACTAACATAATTGCAACGCTACACATGAGACCAAGATAAAGAGACGTCTGGATGGCATCATGGATGGTGATGTGTCATGGGCCGATTTCAAAATACATGGAAAATGATGTCTTGTGGCATACTTATGCATAATCCCTTACTAAATTTTAATAATCTGTGGAATAATGTTCATCAAATAACATTGCCACATGTTATTTATATTTACTTTGATTAATTGGTTTTCAAAAATCAATGAAAATTTATTTATAGATTTTTAGTATGCGTTGACTATTATAAGACTAAGTTTTTTTTGTTTTTAAATTTTCTTCCATCATTTTGATAAAAAATAGTCAAATTTAACATTATTTTTATTTTTTTAATAAATAATATTCAAATTTATTTTTATATATGAATATATTTAGAATTTGTGAATTTATAGAATACATGTTTACATGAATCAGAATGAATTAGAATTTTGACCATGTAATTTTTTAAATGATGATATAAATCCAATGTGTACGTATTCCAATTATTATTTTTTTTAAAAAAATGTTACAAATTTTCGTTTATTTCGAGGCTGAAAATGGGAATGAACAGTTGAAAACAAAAAATTACTTTCAATTCAACCCTAGAAAAGGCTACCAACTAACTACCAACGGGAGCATCTTTAATGGTATCCCCGAAATACCCCTATACCGTCATCGCCGTCTCCGGCCGTCGGCATACTGGGAAAGAGGGACCACCTCATTCAACGGCGTGGACATTGGGGTCGGCAGCGGCGAGTTCCGGCACACCGGACACGAGGCGTTTAACTTCAGCCACGCATCCACACACATGACGTGAAAAACATGCCTGCAATCCGGCAACATCCGGAGGACTTCCGATTCCCTGTACTCGCACAAGCAAATGGAGCAAATCGTGTCGTTTCCGAGTCTCCCATTCCTCTTGGAGAAGACGAGCTTCGGATACGAATTAATTACTGCCTGATCGAGCCCAACGACGACGTTTCGTGCCTCGATTTCGTCCTCCTCCGAAACGAAAATTACCCTAGGCAAATAAATGCTGTTCTCATCGGAGCCCCGCGGTCGTGATTCGCAACCTGCTGGCGACGCAGGGCGGCGGATCGGAAACAGATGTAGGAAGCGAGGAGGATTGTGGAGAATAGGACGAGGAACCCGAGGGCCATTGCGATGCCGTAGCCGAGGCCGATGGAGCTCAGGTTCTGGAGTAGAGACGGGGAGGAGTTGACGGCCATGGAAGCCAGGAGCTGCGGCGGAGACGGCGGCGGCGGAACGGCGTCCATGGGCGAAGGAGAGGAAACTGTGCCATCTGACGGGGCCCGGGGGTTTGATGGTAAATGGAGTTGGGAGCTGAACTGCAGCAATTAATGGAAAGTTGGAAACAGTGGGACTCATTTATTGGGGAAGAACTAAGGATTTTGTCGTTTCAGAATTAATTAAAATAATTATGTTTTTACATTATTATTATTATAACCCGTATGATTGAGTATGACCTAAGCATGTCGAGGCACATGGACGTTTTTGTCTTTTCAGTTGACTTGAATTTCCAAAACAAAAACACCTCAAAATGGAAACCCTAGATACCGAATCCTTGCATCATTTATAAAGGTGATGATCATAATCTTATTATATTTTACATATTTGGGTAAAATTTTTTAATTAAGTATGATCAATTTTCTCACGATGTTATGAAGGATGACCACATTTATGATAGACATCTCATAGCACAATAAACCAAAAAATGTATTTTAAAAAATTAACTTTTTTTATTAGAATCACTTTGTTAAAAAAATAAAACCAGATAGATAATAAATTAAGTATATATTATATAATAAATCTCTCTTACACACAAACACACACATGAGATGGCATATTGATTTTCTGTGAGCTCCATTGCTGGTTGTTTCAGGCAATTTTCGTCCTGTTGCTTCCTCTGTTTTTTTCAAGATTCTCCGTGGTGTGGGATTATCAGTTCTAATGCTATACTAACTGCACAAGTTGTTTGGGTTCCTGGCAGGCATTTTGGGGCGTGGAGGAGGATCATCCCACGACTGTGGATGGTCTGAACATGAAGATCCGGAAAGCCTACACCATCAGGAAGACCAGAGGAGATTGGACAGAGCTCGAGCACGACAAAGTTTCTTGAAGCCCTTCACCTGTAAGTTCTGTATCATATGAAGAGGAAATTTAACGCTCGCTTGCTGTAGTGCTTTCGGCTTTGATCGGGATTAGAAAAGGATTGGAGGATTTGCTGGATCAAAGAGCGTGAGCCTGGTAAGCATGTTGAGAATGTTCTCCTGCTTTAAAGCTTCTCAACCGGAATAAATATCTGGAAGCGAAGCCGACGATGCTGCCGTTTATTAGGAAGCTGAAGAGAAAAATGTATCAGAAAGGGGGATGTGCTCTGAAACCCACTGCAAGTTTTGTCATGCTGTCAGTGTTTCTCTGGAAAAAAAAAGCAGGTAGAAGGGCAACTGGGATTTGTATTGACTATAAAACATAAAGCAAGGTAGAAACTCTTGCCTCTTGTGAGGTTTAAACATGGTAGTGAATCATGAACGCTAACAAAACCATCAATATAACTGTGCTGTTAACAAGATTGGAGAAAGAACCAAAAACAGCAGCTGCAAGCTTGGAGAGGCTTTCATACCTCCACTCCCCAAGGTACCAGTCACCGGAATTGGTGGAGATTCCCCGTCATCCACAGGCGGTGGGGCGTAAGGGGAGGAGGTGGTTGGTTGAGGCTTGGTGGGAGGCCAAGACCAGGATTCACGTTGATCTCAAAGGCCATTCCTTGGAAGCATTGGAGACCATCATTTGCATCTGAGAAGTAATACTGAGGACCCTTAGGGTCAGCGGCACTGCAATTGTAATGGCTTCACCTAAGATATCAACACCTCCATCATACTGGAATGTAGTGTCTGATGAGTCATCTGTGCTGCAGCTCTCGTACGTCGTCGAGTTGAAGGTCTGGAAGACCGTTTGGTTTGTGTTCGTGTTGAATACTGCAGAAAAGAAAGAGCAGACATGAGGAATATGTAGTGAGTGACACTGGGAGAGTGGCACACCGCACACAAAACTTGCTGCAGATCAGCAGCTATCTTCCATCTAAAAATCCCCATTTTCACAATCCAAAGAAGCGGAAATGCAAGCAACACCAACAATCTCACAATACTCCAAGACGTTGAAAGCACTCATTTTTTCGAACAGGCACCATTGTGAAACATAACCAATCTTGGATACCAATACAACTTCAAGTTTAAGAACCCTGGGCATATCCAAAATAAACGAAGGAAGAGATTCATCTCGTAACATATACTTGAACAATGCGATCCAATTACCAACATCAATCCTTCAGTTGTGAGATCAACATTCTGAAACTTACTCAGAAAGTCCCCAAGATTGAAGGTCTGATTATTGGCCCAAGAGGTGTAATCTGCAGAGCTCTTGTTGGTGGCTGTGTCGAAGAACCATCCGGCGTCGCCTCCGACGGTGTGGTTTGTGTAACCAACAGTCGCGGCTGCCGATGCAGTAACGAGGAAATATGCCGCAACAAGAAGGAATGCTGAAGATCCCACCTCCTCCATTAACCTCTCCGAGGATCCTGCTCCGGCGAGACGACGTTACCTGAAAGAAAGAAATTGCAGCCAGGGTCCCCTTCGCTTTTAGCCCAAGCGTTTAAAAAGAAGAAAAACTCCTTATATAATATTTGGGGATTTCAAAATTAGAATATTTTTTCCGAGGGTTTCAATTATTCCAGAGCTTTTTCCCTCTGCCACACACACTTGGGCGTGTTGCGAATGGGAGGTAAGGGAAGAAGAAGGCGCGAGAAGAATTACCAGGCGGCACACGGCGGTGGGAACAGTAGGCTGCCGCCTCCCCCTGATCCTCACTCTGTCGATGCCTTACCTTCTAAACTCCGCAAAATCATGTCAATTGCAGGTTATGATCCAATTTTCTACATGTTTTTGTGTGAAATTTCTCCATATTTTTGTCTTGGATTGATCGGATACGAAATAATTTCACAATTCTCTCATGCGCGCGCGCTGGATTTCTGTTTGCCTGTGAAAATTTTTCTTTGTTCTTGGTTAAAATTCTTGTTAATGTTATTGTGGGCGTACTTCAATTGATTGTTGTTCCCACTAGCAGGGGGAAAAGCTTTTAGTCCCGGGAAGAACACAGGCGGCGGAGAAGATAAGGTGCATTGATATTAGACCTGGCTATGCATGTGTAATGACCTTGTAGTTTTTTTTTTACCTTTCAAAACCTATGCTTTCCAGTTTTGAGACTTGCAAAGGTGAAATTTTTCTTCCCTATTGCTAGCTGCAGTTCTGAAAATTGATTTAGAAAGCACTAATAATCAGAGAAAGATATTTCTAGTCTTCTAAGAACAATCGTTTGTTTGTTGGGTGCCTGAGTTCTCTGCGTAAATGTTCTTATTATTGCTCGTGTCCAGGTAAATCCTTCAGGGGAAGGAGCCAATTCACATTCTACGGGTAAAAAAAGAAAAAGAAATGATCAAGTAGTTATCCTTGAGTCTAGAGAGAATAAGCATGAAAGTGATACCCCCCGGAAGGCCATGAAAAAGAGAAAGAAGGATAAAAAAAAGTCTCTTGACTTCAGATTCGGCACCTTAACCGAATCTGATGTTGGTGTCTCTCAGAGGAAACAGCGTAAAAAGCAGTAAGTTTGTATATCTTTTTGAGGATCATGAGCCCTGTGGAGTTCCTGTAATTTGGGCATTTGGCTAGTTATACTCACCTTATTTTCTCACGGTTGATCAAGCTTCTGGGTCCCCAAATTATCATTCCTGATAATGCTTGCAGGCGCCAGGAAGAAAGAAAGAAGAAGCATAAAAGATCAAAGACAGAGGATGATGAGGAGTTCCCTGGCCATGAAGAAGTAAGATTTGGAGACGTTGTGATGGCTCCTCCAAAGCTAACCGTTCCAAAGGTTCTCCCTCTCAAAAACTCCCTTCCCTTCACATGTGTGTTTCAAGGTGTCCTTCTGTTTATCTGCCTCCCTGTTTCCATATGCAGCAACTGAAGACAACTCACAATGCATCCCAAGAAAGGCTTCGTCTGCGAGCAGTAGAAGCTTACCGGGATCGTAAAAAATGGACCTCAAGACCAGGTATTCAGCTTCCCGGGCCTGTCAATGCGACACCCTTGACCTCCTCCTAGGATTTGTAGCAACTTCTATGGTGTTTTATGAGTTTGCACCAGGAGCTTAGAGCACATGTTTCGACTCGGGTCTCTTTTCTACAGCTACATACAGTGTGCTGAAATTTTGATTCTTATTCTCCGCCATACATCAAAAGCCAATTCACTTTACTTGTCTGGTGATCCACTCCATTACTGTACTGAAAATCCATGGATTCATGCTCCGAACTGATCTCAGTTTTTACTCCCCATCCCTTTGTTCATGAACCAGTTCCATCCAAAGCCAATCAATCCATTGTTCCTTCCAGGTTCAGCCCACAAGTAAACAACCAAGGTATTCATCAAACATTATTACAGACATGTTGGAACTCAGCAGGCACAACACATCTGCCCTAATCAAGATGAAGTCAATCATCCTCAGTTTTCAAGACTTGGTACACATTAGAAAAGGATATGCTATACTAAGAAATGAAATTAAAATTAATAAACTAAATAATAAGTATCTTCATCTAAATTCCTAGGAGATAATTTACTATTATTTTTTTTATAATTCAAAAAATGAGTTACACCTAGTTTGCATTATGATGGAATATACGCGCCTACAAGGCGCGTGTGGACCCAAATCAAGAAATAATTTTGAAGGCCGATTATTAGGAATATCTAAGTAGCTGCTTAATTACTCCCATCGTCATCTTGATTCGTTCAACAACTCTCGTGGCTGAGTCTTTTTTTAATTAATAATAATACTATTAATATTAATAAGGTGGGGTGTCGAAAACTTCAAATGCCGACAAAAAGTCAGAAGAAATGACCAAATCAACGTATATTGTTATTATATTAAATTTTACAAGGGTAATTTAGTAAAAAAAGTTTGATAAGCATTTTAAAATATTTTATAAAAAATAAAATTATTATTTTAAATTAGTTAAATGAGATATAATCCTGAATATGAAATCAAGGAGTGTAATGAAATTATGTGTATAAAAATATATTTTGAATAATTCCACGCGCATTTGTGACCAATCAGCAGTAGCTGCTCCTCATCCCCTGCTATGGAAAGTTTCTAGTTCAACGGAAAAAGTTCCGGTCGTCTCTTCTGTGTACCTGTCTTTTTCTAAAATCTCATCTCATTCAATAAACTTCCCCTTATAATGCCCTCATTCCCTGAAGTCCCCAGGAATCCTGATTGTCTGCTTGCGGGGTCTTTTGTAACTCTGCATGATGCAGGGGTTTCTGGGTTGCCTCAAGTTGTTGGTTTGATTGATTGTTTTGGTGTTTTAAGAGGTTTCTGATAATGGGAAACACGTGTGTCAATGGCGGGGGTGTTGGATATGCCTGTTTCACGGTTTCCATTTCATTATGGACGCCAAAGTCTACAGAGGTAATTTCTTGCGATGATCACGGAGAAAGGGTCGGCGGAATGTCATCGGTGGAGGGCGTGCGGTTTCCTGGGATTGTACCCCGGAAATGGTGAAAATTGATGATTGGGGGATATTGAAGTTGACGGAGAAGGAATCTGTAGCGGTGGTGGAACGGGTACTGGAGCAGAAACAGCCGGCGGCGCCTGATGCATGGGAGAAGGTGATCAAGGAAAAGGAAACGAAACCAAGATTAGTTTCTTATGCGAATGACGAGGTCTGTAGAGTGAATGAGGGAATGCCAGAACGAAATGAAGCCCAGAAACTCGAGAGACCTAAAGGAAGTATGAGCGTAGGACTCCAGGTGAAGTCTGTGCTGAAAACGGAAACAGGGCATTTGAAACAGCACTTCAATTTGGGGAGGAAGCTTGGGCAGGGTCAGTTTGGGAAGACATTCCTCTGTTTTGAGAAGAGCACAGGGAAAGAGTATGCTTGTAAATCTATTGCAAAGAGGAAATTATTAACTCAGGAAGATGTGGATGATGTGAGGAGAGAAATAGAGATCATGCATCACTTGTCTGGTAATCCAAATATGATCTCGATTAAGGGGGCATATGAGGATTCTGTGGCTGTTCATGCTGTCATGGAGCTTTGTACCGGTGGTGATCTTTTTGAAAGGATTGTCAAACGTGGTCACTACTCAGAGAAGAAGGCTTCTGAACTGGCGAGAACAATTGTTGGTGTTGTGGAAACCTGTCATTCTTTAGGTGTAATGCATCGGGATCTCAAGCCTGAAAACTTTCTGTTTGTCAATGGTGAGGAGGATTCTCCCATGAAAGCCATTGATTTTGGACTGTCCACTTTCTTCAAACCAGGTAAATAATTCATGAAAAACCATAGTTTTCATCATATTTCAATTTGATCACCTGTTGTTTCACTGTGAATCATACAGGAGAAGTATTCAGTGACATTGTTGGAAGCCCATTTTATGTTGCTCCTGATGTTCTCTCTCAACACTATGGGCCTGAGGCAGATATTTGGAGTGCTGGAGTGATGATTTACATTATGCTCAGTGGCACACCTCCATTTTGGGGTGGTAAATCTACACACTCTGTCTTACAGTTGTATCATTCAGCACTCAGAACCAGCACTGAAGCATCATTTTTTGCAGAGACTGAAGAAGAATTATTTCAAGATATCCTACACAGTGTCATTGATTTCACCTCAGATCCATGGCCAACTATCTCTGAGAGTGCAAAAGATTTAGTCAAGAAGATGCTCAAAAGGGATCCAAGACAGAGGCTAACTGCCCATCAAGTGCTATGTGAGCTATGATCTATACTAGATATCATGTATTGGTTAGCCAACATCATGGAGCTCTGGAATCCAGATGTGAAGGTTTTCCGTTTTTATGCAGGTCACCCTTGGCTCCAGGTGGAAGGTGAAGCCCCTGGCAAGCCTCTTGATTCGGCTATCTTAACTCGGTTGACGGCGTTTTCAGCCATGGAATATCTCAAGAAAATGGCTCTCATGGTATATATACAACAAAAAACTGTAAAGCTTCTTCATTCGCAGTCTGTCATGAAATTCATTCTCTGATAAGCATCCTGCCATCAGGTTATAGCTGAAAGTTTATCAGCAGAAGAAATAGCTGGGCTCAAAGAAATGTTCAAGATAATAGACAGAGACAATAGTGGCTACATCACATTTGAAGAGCTCAAGGAAGGCCTTGAGCAATTAGGCGCTAAGCACGACGAATCTCAGATCTTTCACTTGATGAACGCTGTGAGCAAACTTCTCTTGTGGGATGTGAAGAACCATCCCATTATCTCTGTTTTCCTTATATTTTTTTCTCCTTTTTTCAGACGGACATCAACAACAATGGTGCCATTGACTACGGCGAGTTCTTAGCGGCGACACTGCATTCGGACAAAATACACAAGGAAGATCATCTATTGAAAGCATTCTCATACTTCGACATAGATGGGAGTGGCTACATCACACAGGATGAGCTCCAAAAAGCATGTGACGAGTTTGGCGCAGGGGTCACCCACATCAAAGAAATGATTCAGGAAGCAGATCAGAACAATGTAAACACTTTTTAAACCACCTTGAACTTCAAACGAAATCCCATCACTGAAGAAAAGTGCTTTAACTTTATTGGGTCTACTGTGCAGGATGGGCAAATAGACTACAATGAGTTTCTGAGGATGATGCTCAAAGGGAACATTTTATAAGGGCGCTGTTCTGCACACAATGTAAGATGCTGCTTAAATAGAAAACCAGATAGTGTTGTAATTCCGAACTCGATGGAATTCAGTCTTATAGAGGATGATTTCTTATTTGTAATGTAAATGAGATAGCGTAGATTCAGTGAGGAGCCTCTGATCCAGACCAGTAAGCAAGAGATCAACTTTGTAATTTTTTTACTGACTGTTCGAATGTCAACGGAGGAAACTTCTTCTCCACGAAGTTTTTACTTGAAATTCATGAAAATCGAGCGGAGAAGCAAAAGAAACCAAAAAATTCAGAAAGATGTTAAAAATTACAAGAGTCTGGATTACAAGAGCAGGTGAAACTCGCTACGTGGTAGCTTCTCTTTCGGAAGAACAGGCACATTTTTGGTTTTGAGTCGAAAGTCATTTTAAAAGGGCCCCTTTAGGACATTGCGATTTGTTCCAACACTAGCCATTAAAGCGAGTGACAGGGAACGTCGTCAATCGTATTTGGATTGCTCTTCAGTAAGGAGTTGCTGTATTTTTTTTTCCATTAAGGAACAACCAGGAGTCCAGCTTCAAGCTTCAAGAACAAGAAAGCCGTAAACGCTGATAGCTGCTAGGAATAATCAATTTGCGGTTTGGCTTCGTCCCAACGTTTGGGTTTGAGCTGATTTGTGATATTGATTGGCAATTTGGGGCTCCAAAAAAATCATTTTTTCTGGGGTAATTTTTGGGACTTGGTTAGATGGGAGATTGATTTCTGGCTGATTACGTTGGCGAAATGGATGTTTTATGTTATGGATTTTCGTCTGCTCCGTTTGTGATCTGTAACTGCGGCAATGGTTTGAGGAAACAGCGCCATGGAATACGTAGTTTTGTCCCTTTTAATTCTAGGAACCCCACTGGCTATCGTAGCCATGGCTTGAAATCTGGCGTTAGCAGATTCAAGCTTGTGAAAAGAAGCACCTTTTTGAGGGTGAAATCAGCAGTCGATGTGGGCGAAGTTACGAATGTTCAAAACATAGTAGATGAAGGGGAGAGGTCTAGTTATGATGCCATTGTAATAGGTTCTGGTATTGGAGGGTTAGTGGCAGCGACGCAGCTGGCGGTGAAAGGAGCGAAGGTGTTGGTTCTTGAGAAGTATGTTATTCCTGGTGGCAGTTCAGGCTTTTACCAGAGGGATGGATTCACATTTGATGTTGGATCATCAGTCATGTTTGGATTCAGTGATAAGGTAAGTTTGATATCAAACTTAGCTCACTTGCTGGCGTGGATGTAATATGACTTTCATTCGTTTTTTGAAATTTTTTCTGTTTTTATTGCTTTGAAGGGGAATATGAATCTGATTACTCAAGCATTAGCTGCAGTGGGATGTAAGTTGCAGGTGATACCTGACCCTACTACTGTTCATTTCCATTTACCTCATGGCCTCTCAGTACAAGTGCATCGAGATTACGAAAAATTCATCTCAGAACTTGTTGGTAAATTTCCTCACGAGGAAGATGGGATTCGGAAGTTTTACAGTGACTGCTGGAAGGTCTGTTTCGATTCAGGTTATTATCTCAATTATGCTCATGTGTTCGGATTCAACTCATGTATTCTTTGGTATTTTTTCAGATATTCAATTCTTTGAACTCGTTGGAAGTTAAATCTCTGGAGGAACCCCTTTACCTGTTTGATCAGTTTTTGAAGAAGCCACTGGAGTGCCTAACTCTTGGTAATTGAACTTACCTGTCGCTTTTCCTCTAAATTGACTACTAAACACTTACTATCAAATGCCTCTATTTCCTGCTTTAACTTATGTACAATTTTAAAACTTTCGCAGCTTACTATCTGCCTCAGAATGCTGGAAATGTAGCTAGGAAGTACATCAAAGATCCTGAACTGTTGTCCTTTATTGATGCTGAGGTGGACTTCTACTTACCTAGACGCGAATCTCACTCTCTTGGTTTCCTTTATCGCTCATCTATTTCTCAAAGTTCTGCTTTTCTCCTCCAGTGTTTTATAGTGAGTACAGTGAATGCAACACAGACACCTATGATAAATGCAAGCATGGTAATTGACTTCATTAGTTCTCAGAATATTTTTCTATTGCTTGATGTGCCGTATTTCCTTTTCCTTCCTTCAGGTTTTGTGTGACAGGCATTTTGGTGGGATCAATTACCCCGAGGGTGGAGTTGGAGAAATCCCCAAGTCTTTGGCAAGGGGTTTGGTTAATCATGCAAGCAGGATACTTTACAAGGCAAATGTGACGAGCATTATCTTAGAGGATGGAAAAGCTGTGAGTTTAACCACTGGAAATTATGGTTTTTGAGAAAATTTTACATTCCTTGGAGATCCGTGAAGTCCTTTACAACTTATTTATTTTTTTATAGGTTGGGGTGAAGCTATCTGATGGAAGGCAATTCTACGCTCAAACAGTTATTTCAAATGCTACTAGATGGGATACCTTTGGTATGATGCCCTTTTTGGCTCAACAGGCAACAACATATGAATATTTATCTTCACTGGCCATTTGCCTAGGGAAGCTCCTGAAAAGCAAGGATACTCCTGAAGAAGAACGAAGATTTCAGGAGGCATATGTTAAAGCACCATCTTTTCTCTCTATTCACATGGGCGTCAAAGCTGATGTTTTGCCAGAGAATACAGATTGCCATCATTTCATTCTAGAGGCATGACAGATCATATTGTTATTCACCAACTTCTGCATTTGTGAACCCTTTTTTTTTCGCTGTTTGTGTTTTCTGATTGCTGCCGTACTTTATACTCTCGTTAACTATGCAGGATGACTGGAAACATCTTGAGAAATCGTATGGGAGCATCTTTTTGAGCATTCCAACAGTTCTTGACAAGTCGTTAGCTCCCGAGGGAAATCACATTTTTCACATATTCACAACCTCTCCTATAGAGGATTGGGAGGTATTATTTCTGGATGTTGTTTTTGCCGAAGCATTTCATATTTCCTAATTTTCCATTGGGCTTATTTTAATAGCAGGCTTTTCAGAGTAGTTCATTGAGCTGAATCTGAATTTAACTAATGAAACATTTGGTGAAAGAACTTGTGACATAACAAGCTGATTTTCTTGTTCATGTTCTTAAGAATGGTTATACAGATTTCCACTCTGCTCTAGGGCCTCTCACGCAAAGATTATGAAGAGAAGAAGGAATTGTTATCTAAAAGAATAATACACAGGCTTGAGCAGAAATTGTTCCCTGGACTGGAGTCGTCTATAGTTTTCAAGGAGGTATACTGTTGAGCCATTCTATAGTTAAAACCATGCCTGGCTCTGTTGAGCAGAAACTGGATTTTTCATTTCTTAATCCACTTGTATTTTAGGTTGGGACACCAAGAACTCACAGGCGATACTTAGCTCGTGACAGTGGTACTTATGGTCCGATGCCTCATTCAATTCCCAAGGGATTGTTAGGGATGCCTTTCAACACTACTGTAAGCTATTCAACATTCCCTTGTGGGAACAAGGGTTGTCATTGTTCTTGCTATTTTTTCAGTTAATAATTTTAAGATGCTACCTTTCCTGTGGCACTTGTAGGCTGTAAATGGCCTGTATTGTGTGGGAGATAGTTGCTTTCCTGGGCAAGGTGTCATAGCTGTGGCCTTTTCAGGGGTCATGTGCGCGCATCGTGTGGCGGCTGATTTAGGTGATGTGTGATGCTAGTTGTTGCTCTTTTAATACTTCAAAGCTCATCATCCATCGACATGCAACACATTGATTCAGCTCATCACTATCAAACTTTTGATGTTCTCTTCTCACTTGGGATTTTCTGTGTTTGAGCAGGATTGGAGAAGAAAAACCAAGCACTCGATGCATCTCTCCTTGGGCTACTTCGCTGGCTGAGAACACTAGCATGAGAAACTGTCAAAGTTATATGTCTTGAAAGGTGAAGACTTTGGAAGGTATGAGTTTCTTGATTAAGCTACAAGGTGAAGTTTCATCCTTCTTAAAGAAATGTAAGCTAGTATTCTGTAGCAGACAACCATTGCTGCGAGTGCTCCAACATCTGTATAACCATCATCGATTTTGATCCCACCTATTGCTTTTGTTAAATGCCCATACTGAACTTTTAGAAGTAGTTTATAGGTGTGGTAGTTGAAGGAGAGATACCGGATCCATGAGATGAACACTGGAATTTTCTGAAACAATTTAAAATGGATCATTTTCTGGTATCCTGTTTCAGATTTACTGAACTGTACAAAGAAACATAAGTTCACCTCAACAAAGAAGCCTCCAGCCAGCATGAAGGTCATGACTGTAACCGAGGCCAGAGTCGTTGCCCTCTTCAACTCCATCAATGTAGCGCCAATAGCTAGCCCCAGGCCCTGCATTGTTTTCATATGTCAGGTAGAAAGTCACCCTTCAGATTCAGATTTCTGTGAATGAAGGAACATGTTGAACCTGAGCAGCTATGATGCAGAGGAAAACCGTAAGTATGGTGAGGAAAAAGGACCCTGCTTCCATTCTTAAGCCTGCCATGAAATAGACTACCAGAAGGAAAACTAGTGGCAACATTAGGTCGAGTGGCAGGTCACTTGAAGTTCTTGCTGCAAAATATGCACTTAGCCTGTACATATCTGCTGCCCTTTCCTTGCTCAGCATGGCTCTTTCTTGTGGGAATGTAAATATTGCTGTGAAGACTGGAACAAATCCCCAGAATACTGCAATGAAGAAAAGCAATCCGGCCTGCAATGGCCTTCTGTTTAGCCTGGTTTTTGTCTGGAAAATTACAAGTAACGTGTTGAAACCTAACCTGCTCTTGGAATTTCTCAGGGTCATCACTACCGGATTGCCACCACAACATTCCCAAGATTGCTGCAATAGCAAGAACTTGGGTGATCCTCAACCAGCTGAAGTAGTCATGCCTTCGCTCTTTAAGTCCTCTACAGAATAGTATGGAATACTGCTCCCACCAGCTTGTTCCCCATTCTCTCCTGGCGGCTTTCTCAATAGGTGTCGGTGCCAAATGTCTCTTTTTTCCACTCTCCGCAGTCCTCGCCTCGTAGGCCTCAACCAGATACTGCTTCAGTCAAATATGTTTATGAGAAAAGCCTGCTGTTCTTCCACAGTATGCCGATGAGTTTATGCAGTTACCTCGTGAATCAGAAGTGAAAGTGCAGGTTTCTTCCCTCCAGCGCCTGATCCCCGATGGCCCAACTGAACCTTGTCTTCCAGCTCTGATGGCACAGATATGTCTACCAAGTTCCCATTAGCCAGATCAAGCATGAAGTCTGCTGGATTCATTGAAATAAGAGGAGAACATCCTATGGATGAAAAGTGAGCCATTGCCTCTGTTGTCTTCCCATAATACAGCAAACTCCCTCTTCCCAGAAGAACCAGCTTATCGAACTTCAGGAAAAGGCGGCTCGACGGCTGATGGATCGTGGTGATCACTGTTTTCCCGCCCTGCCATTGCAGCTTGCCTCAGCTAAAACTCTGCTATGTTGAACTGGTTCGACAAATACACACCTCAGCTATGCCGTGCAGTGTGTCTACTATCTTCAAAGCTATGGTTGAATCCAGCCCTGATGTCGGCTCATCCAGCAGCAGCAGAGATGGGTTTATCAGTATCTCATTCCTATGCACACCCGTTTCCTTTCCCCACCGGAGACTCCCGGACGAATGCGCCGCCGATCATCGTGTCCTGGCACCTAAAACAACACGTTTTTTTCAACAGCTCTGGTGAGAAAGATGCGGCCTTTATGTATTACCTATCCAGCCCAAGCTCATGTATGATGTCAATGGCGCGCTTATCCTTCTCCTCCCTGGTTAACGCCGACGGGAGACGCAGACGAGCTGCGTACTTGAGCGTCTCCTTCACCGTCAAGTGAGGGAACAGGACATCATCCTGCGTAACGAACCCTATTCTGCAAAGAAACCTCCCCATGTCACCACCACTCACACTCCCAACTCCGGCAACTCTGCATCATCAACTTGCCTGCGCTTCAACGACTTGGAATACGGCTCGTCGTTGTATGTCACCGATCCGCCGTTGACGGAGTCTCGTATCCGCCCTCCCAGAATACTGAGAAGCGTCGTTTTCCCACACCCGGATGGCCCCATGAGCGCCAACACTTCTCCGGGATCCACGGAGCCCGTGATCCCGTTCAGGATCCCCTTCTCCACCCTCGGCTTCATCCCTTTCACTGTAACCTTGTAATTAACATCTCTAAACTGCATATAAAAATCAGTTTTATTATTAAATACGAACGACACATATTTCAAAATTCTTAAAAATTTTGAAGTTTTTCAATTTCAATTTGTATAAAATTGATAGATCAACTAACGCATACCTTGAGGTGTATGGGCAAAGTTGGCTCTGCTTGAAGCTTCTTCTTTTTGGGACCAGCTTCAATATCCTCTGGGACATTATGGTGATTATTTTAATATAAATTTTTAACATTATGATGATTAATTTCTATTTTAGGAAAATCGGTACGGAAATAAATCTTGTTGGAAAAAAAAATGGTGAATGCGGCAGGGGAAATGTGACGTGGAAGAACTCACGGGTTTCATCGTCGACGTCGGTGAGCAAATCTTGACCTCCGGCGACGTGTTCCTCCTGTGGAACGGTGATTCGGTTGAAGGAAAGGGAGAACCCAAGGCTGGCGCTGGCGCTGGAAGCTCGGCTCATGGCGGCCCGGGTGTTCAGCTCATCCACATCGTACTTGAGCTGCTCGCTTCTCGACTTGCGTATCGCGGAGCCGCCGCGCTTCCCTGTTTCCAGCGCCGTCGTGGGCATCCCAGCAGCTGCTCAGATTTCGTCCGGCTCAGCACCCTCGTTGTACTGCTCATCTTCCGGCGAATTGCATGAGATCAATTCAAACCCAGCTTGATGGGGGAATTAAGCGTCACACAGACCACATCGGAAAAGCAATCAGGGAACGCCGGAGGAGGAGAAGAGATGGCTACCGAGTTTAATCAGTCTCCCAGAAAAGTTGCCTTCTGTTGTGACTTGTGACCATGGAAGCAGGGCATCATCCATCCCCCCCCCCCCCCCCCCTTTAAATACAACACGGAGCTAAACCACTTCATCACGACTATGTTGAGAATTACTTTAGGTAGATTAATTATCTAAAACATGCGTAATTTACAAAATAATTCAATGACCTTATGAAAGCTTATATATTAAATATATTTTTCAAATATAATAATATTTTGAATATATATTTTTGATTAATATGAGATTTTTTTTCTTGAAAAAATAAATGTAAAACTGTAAAATTTGAGTATCTAAAAAATACAATATTATACAAGGTTAATGTAGGTTGTAACATTTGATATTAGAGTTACATTCGGGTACATATTAATGGTGGGAAAAGGTGATATTCATGGAGAATGTAAAATCATAAATCTAATGATGATATTTCACATTGATTACCAATTGAGAAGAGAATGCTTAGATAAAGAGATATTCTTAATTTTGTATAAAATATTTTTTTTTTCAAAATAATATAATATAACATGATTGAATATTCGAATTAAACAATATATATATTACATCGGCTTCAAAATTCAATTCCATAGAATCACAATGAGAACAACACATGATTGGTAGTATTTTTGCTTGTAATATTAAAATTAATGATATAATAACAGATATAAAATATAAATATAAGTATGAATTATATTTAAAAAGATTAATTTTAATTGATTAGGAATGTTTATAATTTACTATAAAAAGATTACTTGTTTAAAAACTAAACAACTGTGAAAAGGTCCCCGGGTGGCACCGTTCCACTACATAAAGAGGCTTTTGGTCCTGTTCAACCTGAGCATCTAAAAAAATCTGATGCGAAGTGGGGAATCATTTTGTCTAATCGATTTTTTAGGTTTTAAGGCATGTTTATCAACCCTTCATTTCCTATGTCGGCTGAACGTTGTCAGTCGATGCAGCAGTTCGAGTGCTACTTTTTCTTACCACGAGTGTCGTTTGTTTGTCTGTGTGAGTGGTGCGCATTGCAGATCTCTGCTCCACTCCCCATCTTCCTGGGCATCAGGAGGAACGGAACCCATCTTTCTTTATTTCACAAGGGTAGCAGACTACGTTCTACTTCTCTCCAAAGACCAGAATATATTAGAACAAATAATTTCATATCATTATTTGAAATTTAAATAGTTAAATATACAAGAAATTACTATATCATTAATAATTAATTAAGATTAATTTTTTTTACTGTGATTCATATTTTTTATATATTTAAACTTTACGTGTGATTATTTGATCTATAAAAGCTTTAATTTCAACACGACCCACATCTAATATAAGACGCATTTTGAGGGTTTTTAGTGTAGAATGAGTTAAGATGGCATAAGTATACAACTAGTTTATTGAATGACTTAGAAAACTGTATAGTATAAATACTATTTAAAATTGGTAACTATAATTATTTATTTTAAAAAAATAAAAAAAAAATTCAATGGAGTGTTTGTAGGTAGTGGAAGATATTTTTGTTTTGTTGGTACCTCCATTGAGGTTGATGGATTTGGCAGGGGCATCCGTGATGGAGACGGTGGCTCGGAAAGGATGCGTCGTGGAGGAACGGTGGCCGCTCCCGCATCGGAATCCAAGAAAGAAGACGGCTACCGGTACAATAAAAATCACGGCGTGTGTCCTCCACCGTTCACGTGTCCCGACAGCGGCCTCCCCTAGGGGTACACTGGTTCGGTCAGCGGCGTACTCCGGCCTTCATGCTGTCCCATCGCCTTAGCTCATTTTAGCACTTCCAACATGCGCCCACACCGACACGGTAGAGGTTCCGTCGTTGCCTCTCCCTCTCCGCCACGGCACCGCTTTATTCTTCAAAACTGTGTTTGGATCCTGAGCGAAGAAGCGATTCGTGCCGTAACAGTTTTTAGTCCAGTGGTGTGATGTTTCGTCTCAACAAGAATGGAATTATTCTATGAGATTGATTGAGTAGAATAATTATACAAATATTATATGAAACCTTTTTTTTTTAGAATAATAGAGGATTTTTTATAAAAATTTAAAAATTAAATATAAAATCATGAGAATTGAGTACACAAATCACAATACAAACATAATTCTTTATAAATCACAGTCATCCACTTTTACGAATTAACCATCGTATCTTCATTTTTGTATGAGGGAAGGGTCGTTGAAGTAATGCAGAAGTAGCCAACTGGGTGGCGGCGCCTCCCGCTACCAGACGCCAGACCAGACAGGGGCGGTGGTGGAACGAAGTACCGGTTGTTAACAAAACTATCCACCACCACACAACAAACATCAATTAAAAGAAAAATGGGTAAAAATAATTATATTTTTTGTTTGTATTTAAATGGGTATTTGAATTTTTTAAAATATTATTATAAAGATAAAATTACTATAAAAAGCAACCAATTTCAATAAATATATGATTTTTATTGGATTCACAAAATTGGTAATTAATATGATTTAAAATGACATTTTTGTTGAATAATTATAATTTTAATACAAAATACAAACAAAAACATAATTTCTTAAAAAAAATTCAAAGAATGTGCATTGAAACTTTAGTGTACAAATGGCAGCCTCCCAGTGTTCGAAGCATTCAATATAAGCTTATGTATTATGGGATGAAAATTGAGTTTTCTTTACTATAGTTTCTCGAAAAGTACTTTTCAACAAATATCGTTTGTATTTACTAACAAAACCGTTTTAAAACGATTCTTTAAAATCAAAAGTTATTTCAAATAATACCTTGGTAGTTTATCTTAGAGGCTTGGCTTGAATGGAGGATTCTTGCTTCATTGGCTGGCATGGAGAATATATCATATGCTGTTATTCACGTTTTTGTGAAAATTACGACTTTTGGAGCTAACACAAAGAGGTGAGTGCATCCATGGAAGTCAAGTAATCTGAAAAATGAAGAAGCACTTGTATCCTATTCCTCACCAAACTAATCATTTACAACAATTCTGCTTCATGAGTATGTGTGTGTGTGTTTATAGACAGAAAGAGATGCATGGAAAGAATGTGAAGGTGTAAAAGCAAGAGGATAATAAGCTGAGCCTGCTACATAGCAAGAGTGCACTGGTTTCTCCCGCCTTGAAAACCAAGTGTCTGGAAACTTAACTCCAGCTATGCTGCTTTCGAACCTGGTTTCCCTAAACCGGTGTCTTGCATCATTGCAACGAACTCGCTGTAATCGATTCGTCCGTCCTGTTTGAAGCCAGAGAAAGCAGTCAGGATGTAGGGAGTGTTTTTCTGTGAAAAAAGTGTTGAAAGCTTTATGGGTGCGTACGTTGTCTTGATCAACTTCGTGCATTATCTCCTCAATGTGGCTGAGCTCGAACCCGAATTGGTCACAGGCCTGCTGAAGCTCATTCTTTGTGATGTATCCACTGCCATCCTTGTCGAAGAATGAGAATGCTGCGTACATGTGATCCTCTCTCTGTGCTTTGTTTATGTGCAGCATTGCAGCCACAAACTCCCCGTAGTCTATGGTTCCACTGTTATCGACATCCGCCTGCGGAGAATAGCGGTTTTGAGAGCAGACCAGATGAGGAAGAGAAAGGTAAATGCAGGCTCTATATGCTCACAGCTTGCATTAGATTTGTGATTTCTGATTCTTTGAGGTCTGCACCAACTCTTTCAAAGCCATTTTTGAGTTCTTCCAAGGTGATCTGCCCACTTCCATCCACATCAATCATTTTGAACATCTCCCTTAAGCCAGCGATTTCCTCTTCGGAGAGACTCTCAGCAATGACCTGAAGAGAACACAAGAGAAAAATGATCGATGCAGAAGAATCAAAAGCAGCTACAGTACAGGAACTCACTCTAAGAGCTATCTTCTTGAGTCGGTTCATGGCAGAAAATTGCTTTAGACGAGTAAGCACTGCAGAGTCCAGAGGCTTATCAGGAGCTTCACCATTGATTTGCACCCACGGATGGCCTACAAAAGGGAGAATGTGATAGCTTCCAGAAGTATCTCATCTATCCAGAAATGTAGGTTCTATTCCACTGTAGAGACACTTACAAAGAACTTGGTGAGCTGTGAGACGCTTCTTAGGATCCCGAACAAGCATTTTTCGAACAAGATCTTTGGCACTTTCGGAGACAGCAGGCCAAGGTTCGGACACAAAATCAAGTTCCCCTCTCAAAACTTGCTCAAATATACCCTGTTCAGTTTCTGATCCAACAACATTGATAAGTAGGATTAGAGGATATGACTTATTATGCAAAAAAAAAAAAAAAAAAGAGTCCAGAAAAAATTCACCATCCCAAAAAGGAGGCACTCCAGATAGCAAAATATAAATGATAACTCCAGCACTCCAAACATCACATTCCTGGCCATAATGTTTTCTCAGTACCTCTGGTGCAACATAATAAGGGCTTCCAACTACATCACTGAATGTCTCACCTAGAAATATACAGTTCCAAGATAATTTCAATATATGATAAGATATCGTTGTAAATACAAGTTAACACTCTGTACCTGGCCTAAAGAACACCGAGAGGCCAAAATCAATGGTTTTCAGAAGTGAATCCTCCTCATCATCAACAAAAAGAAAGTTCTCAGGCTTTAAGTCTCTGTGCATCACTCCTAGAGAATGACAAGCTTCCACAACACCAACTATTATCCTTGCAAGCTCAGCAGCCTTTCTTTCAGTGTAATGTCCTCTTTGTATGATCCTATCAAACAGCTCTCCACCTGCACAAAGTTCCATCACGACATGAACTGCAACAGCATCCTCATATGCCCCAACTATCGATATAACATTGGGGTGTTCAGCCAAGTGATGCATTATCTGAATTTCCCTTCTCACATCCTCAACATCCTCTTGTGAAACTAACTTTCTCTTGGCAATAGTCTTGCAGGCAAACTCCTTGCTATTTGCCTTCTCTACACACAAATAACTTGTTCCGAATTGGCCTTGTCCTAGCTTCCTCCCTATGTTATATATATCCTTCACGTTCTCTGTTTTCCGCTGTAAAACGGATTCAACTTGTAGCCCAACACTTGAAACTCTCTTCATATGAGCATTCTTCCTCGACTTGGCTCCCTCTGGTTGCTTTCTATCTGCTTTCGTCTCCGACTCAGATGATTTAGCCGCCTCGTAACCATCCATTTTCACCGCCGTGGGCGGAGTACTCTGCACATTAGAGTGATCGGAAGCAGCTCCACTTTTTTCTGATTTTCCAGACACCTCATTGTTCATGGCGTCACTTTTGCTCTTACTACTCTCAGAATTCGGCGCGGGAAGGGTATCCGGCTGCCGGGTTTTCCAAACTCCAGCAGTCATCGTTTGTAAGAAACCCCCGTTCCCCAAATTAGGGCCAACACAATTATTCCCCATCAAACGCCTTCCAATTTCTACAAATCCCTAGCCCCTGTCAATTCCACCATGTAAGCTAACGATTTGGAACCCCGATCAACATCTACCTAAAAGAAACCCCTAAGTTACCCCAATTCCACAAAATCAACGATCGCAATTCCAGAAAAAAAAAATCGTAATTCCGGTGGAGAGTAACACGAGAACGGAGGCTGATGGATAATGCACATACGGAGATGCACAAATGGGGACGACAGAAACGTGAAGCAGAGGAAAAACTGCGCGAAATTCGGAGGATGAATGAGTGAAGAACTCGGGCAACAGCATCAGTAATCGAATCGGGTTGAGGAGAGAGCTTGTAAAAGTTGATGCAAATACGCGAATCCCAGAAGAAAGGCGCACCCCCGGCCGGCTATTTTTAGAATCATCCAGATGTCTTTCTCTCATCCTTCGCTCCCCATTTCAGATCCTTCTTCTCAGGAGACGCAGAGCAACTACACTTTGCATGCATGATACGCAGAACTATACAAAAGCCCTATTTTTTCATAATAAAATTAATTAATTAAACTCATAAAATCAATAATTAGATATAGAGTTATTATATCGAACAAAGTAATACAAATTTTCATATTCGTGTTCGTTTATTTAATTTTATCAAACGAAAAATTTATTTATGTTTATTTATTTAAATTAATTAAATAAAAAGTTATATTGATTTATTTAAAATTCATGATGATTTACCAATATTGATGTAGAGAGTTTGCATTTGTTGTTTTAATGACGTCAAATTTGTGACCTTTGGCGAAATTATCAACTTTGAGTACATTTTTTAGGGAACAAGTAACAGGTGCGGATTCGAATGGACTCGGCATCACCAAATGAAGCCGCATCGCTGCGGCGCAAACGGCGGCGAGGCGGGGCCACCGGAGATGACTGGAATATGAATGGGGCAATCAACCTTGGGAGTCACCACGGAAGATGTCTGCAAGAACAAGAACTTCAATCGGACCGACATTTGTAGCCTCACGTCCAACCCGAACTCGCCGGAGCTCTTTTCTCGGTTGTAATTGGACATTTCATCTTGCCCCATGGGAACAACGTTTTGCCCTCGAAATCGTGCCGTCATCGTGTCATCAGAATCCCGATCCTGATCAAAGGGTTGCAATTCCAGGGCAGAGAAGCGATGCCCTGGTAGAGCGCCGCCGCTTGGATGTCATCGTACCGGACATCGATTCGCTGGTTAGGGTTCCCAATGGTGAGATTGACGACCAAATCGTAGCGCAAGGTGTCCCGATTCAGGTCGAACTCGGCGAGGGAGGCTCCGGTGACGACGAATTCGAGGCTGCGGGGCCGGAAAATGAGCCAGAGGATGAGGAGCAATAGGGCGAAGAAAAGGAGAATGGTGCAGATAATCTGGCAAATACACGTGCAGACGAAGTTGATGAGGCAGCTGAAGGGGTTGCAGCAGCCGCCACCACCGGGGAGGAGATGCGCGGCCATCGGCGGCGGTTCAGGACGCTAGCGATGGTTCTGGACAGAAAGTGGGATTACGACGATGAACCTGGACCTTGTCTCCAATCATAAGAAGCGCCGTGGATGTCGGAATACTCAAGAATCCCCGGCATTGCATGGCCGTCAGTCGACATGCAAGTCTCCTTCTTGGACTCTCTCCAGGCCCATTGGACACCCCCACCATGTCCAAAGGAGCTCTGAGTGTGATTCGCCACAGAGTCCTCAAAAAGCCAGAAGCTCCACTCAAGAACACCAGAGCAGCGACAGTGAATGCACTGAGCGGAGCAGCCACAGATGGCAGGAAGATCTTCTTGTGTGGCGAGGGATGCCTGCTGCGGTTGGTGAACCCGAGATTTTTCATGTTTCGGACAGGAATCCGCCACGCGTAAGAAGATGCAGCACTCCTTTTTCTGACTCACCAACCCCTAAGACCTGCAAGAATCCACACACACTCACTCCATCTCGATGCCACGCACTCCTTTCTTTCTTTTTTTTTTTTAACTAAAATTATCAAACATGTCGATTTTCATCTTCCATAACATAAAATCTCCATCACTGATGTAGGATCCGTTTGATTCTATCATTGTAAAAATGCTTTTCAATAACCGAGCCCATCACTTTGAGTCATTAATCCCTAATGATTCGTTATGATCCAATGAATCATTGATGTATAAAAGATGATCTTATGTTAATTTTTAGGTAATATTACTCATGATAAAGATGATTGAAATATTACGATATTTTCTAAATCATGATAATTCATAATTGGGCATGGTTCACATCCTTAATGAAATCATTTTTCCCTACTAATTGTATGAGAATGGTGATAGGTAGTTTATTAATTTCAAAATTTGTGAAACATTGTCATCCCCAATCCGACGCCGTTTTGGGGGATGGAAGGGGCCCACGCCACCACCACATTCGTTTTGGATCCTCTGCATCTTGACCGAAACATGACCTGTTCGCGACCGGACCACTCCACAAAAGTCAACGCCATATGGTATTATGGTATGATGACGCACACCCCACAATTCCACATCATTTTGTCGTCTTCCTTTTTTGTTATTTTATTTTTTAAACATACTAATAATATTTGTCAATTGTTATAATTGTTTTTTAAATAATGTTTTCCTGCATCTTTGGTGCACTGATATTTATTATCTCATGTGTAAAAGTGGGCCCCCCTCTAGAAAACATTCAACATTGGGTGAGTGGATAGATATTATTCTTGATATTTATTGCAAGGTAGCATCTCAACCCCAAGACAGATAAATATTTAGCCCACTTTGGTAATGTGTGGATACATTTTTTTCTGGATATTTTTGTAAATAAGTTATTTTATAGGGATTTCTTCTCTTTTTTATGGGGCCCAATACCATATTCCATAATTGTTGCATTCACAAACATTGTATTTGATAGTTAGTATCACCCCAAAGTCAAATATTCCTTTTTTTTTTAAAGGATTTTGTTAATAGAGATGGTTATTAAATGGAATCCACTAAAACAAAAATATTATTAAAACTACATAAAATAATACTCTAAGTTTTATATAATATGACAACTTTCCCACAACCAATACTTTTTTTTGTCTAAAACATGTAAGAGTTTTAAATTTGTTTAAAATTAGATTTAATTTAAATTTGTTACCAGTCCCTTCCTCCTAAATGAATCGTAAACCATCTACCAAACATCCTATTAATCAACCCGATGTCGAACGGGTTCTGCATTTGAATATTCCCTTAAACCCGGACCCGGATTATCGACTTTCGGATCATTAGAAACTCTTCTTACATTGAAGGGATCCATCCGGATCCCCTTGTCCTTGATGTGGGAGGAGTGCGGGATGTGGTTGTCAAATTGCTAGTCATTCTTCACCCGTGGGGGACAACCCCTTTATTCATCTTTTGTTTGTCTTAATCTGACTCTCTCTGCTTCATGCATTCAACACTTCTCTCAACTGAGATAGCGCAGTATTTTGTTATTACAACCAACACAGTAAATGCAATAAAACAGTTTTAAAAGAACATACTATATATATTAAAAAGATACTGGAATCAGATTTTTTTTTACAAAAATCTAATTAATATGTTAACATACCATATGTTGTGTAATTTAAAATTATGTTTTAAATTATATAAAATATAATTAGTTGTAACATGATGTGAATAAAATTAATTTGAGATTGTAAAATTGTTTTAAATAATAATATAGAATTTAATATAATATTTAATTATTTAAAAAAAGAATTCAAAAAATTCAACAATTTATAAAATTAATCACATAATCTGAATTTTTAATTTTATTACATAATGATTAAAGATTAGAGTATTCAAAAATTAAATAGAATTAAATTATGAAAACAGAACATATCCATAATTTTTTTTTTTTTTCAGGGAGAAATGAATACTGAAATTACAGTAAAGCACAGTAATAAGTGCCAAAACCAGTGAACCAAAAGTGCAAGTACTGGAAGTACGAAGGACCAAGTGACCCGAAGCCCTTTTACTCTTTGGGGAGAGAGACCCTTGTGCAATGAGTAGGTGGCAGCCCCACTGTTTTATTTGTTGATCCAACCCGTTTTACTACAAGCATTATGAGGCGATCCCATCATCAGATCAAATCCAGAAACTGTGTTCTGAAATTCAGGCTGCGAAATATCGCCTACTCTTCCTGGTGAGCTGAAGGAGGGAGCGGGGTGAGTGGGGATGGAGCTAATTATGCCATGGGGAGGAAGAACATCTTTACAGGAGCATGTGAGTGTGTAAACGAAACTGGGCGAGCCTTTATTGCTTTTTATATAGAAACGTAATATGTTTGTGTGCGGGTGCGTGTGTTTATGTAGTAAAAAAAGTGAAGAAAGAAGGGAAGCACCCACTTTGATCCGCTTCACAGAATTCGCAGCTGTATCCCAGTGAGAAAAAGCACCTCCCCGGAGCTCCACTATCTCCCCATTCTTCATTCAAACAGTGGATAAAGAAATAAACAAAATTGAACACATTTTCTGCTTGGTTCCGGCTGACGCATCAGGCACCACTTGTTTGACCTCGGGTGCCATGTATATATATGTGTCTGTGTCTGTGTCTGTGACGAGTTTCTAAGGATATCGAGCTGGGAGATGGGGAGGTTAGGGATGGCGATAAGGGAGAAGATGGAGATGATTAGGAAGACGGGGAAGGATGATCCCAGGCGAATCACGCATTCGCTGAAGGTCGGGGTGTCGATCACATTAGTCTCGTTGCTGTACTATTTCCGGCCACTGTACGAGGGGTTCGGCCAGGCCGGAATGTGGGCCATCCTCACCGTCGTCGTCGTCTTCGAGTTCACGGCAGGTCAGCCATGTTCCCGTCGTGTGCATGTGTTAGGGTTCCTGTCCAACGTTGATTCGAAAAAGCCAGCCACTTGGGGCTACTAGCCGACGTCCTAATCAAGTATATATGTCTGTTTATTTGAATTCAGGTGGCACTCTTTCGAAAAGCATCAACCGGGGTATTGCGACGCTGGTGGCCGGAGCTCTTGGCGTGGGGGCGGAGTACTTGGCTGAGCTCACCGGGAAAGACGGCGAGCCCATAGTGTTGGGCTTCCTCGTCTTCTTCCTAGCCACCGTGTGCACATTCATGCGATTTATCCCCAACGTGAAGAGGAGATACGACTACGGCGTGATGATCTTCATCCTCACGTTCGCACTTGTGGCGGTTTCCGGTTGCCGGATCGACCAAATACTACAGCTGGCTCACCAGCGACTCTCCACCATCATCATTGGCGGCGCCGCCTG
This sequence comes from Utricularia gibba, assembly GCA_002189035.1. NCBI lineage: Eukaryota > Viridiplantae > Streptophyta > Magnoliopsida > Lamiales > Lentibulariaceae > Utricularia > Utricularia gibba. The sequence continues at coordinate 2,778,086 of NEEC01000010.1, read as the reverse complement.
CATAGTCGTTTCCGTCTTCGTGTGCCCCGTCTGGGCCGGCCAAGATTTACATAATCTCATCGCCGGCAACATCGAAAAGCTCGCTTCCTTCCTGGAAGGTAGCATCCACCAAACTCTCACCGTAACATAATTTCGGAACCAAAACACTGCAATATAATCAACCTGAGATCAAAAGATCCCACTAAGCAATTCTCTTTTTATAAAAAGCCATTCAGTGGTGAACTTCGAAATTTCAGGTTATGGGGAGGAATTTTTAGCCATTCCAGGAGATGAAGAAAGTGGGAAGTTTTGCACCGAGAAAGATGAGAACCCTTTTCTCCACATCCACGAAGGCGTGCTCAATTCAAAGCCCACTGAGGAATCTCTGGTACGGATCACAAACATGGATTTTTACTGTTCAATTTTTTATCATATACGATGAAATTCTTACAAATATTTTCATTTTCAGGCGAATTTTGCATGGTGGGAGCCTTGCCATGGGCGGTTCCTGTTCAGACATCCATGGGACATGTACCTTAAACTTGGAGCCCTATCTAGAGACTGCGCCTGCTTGATTCAGACACTGAGCGCCTCCGCTGATTCAATTTCTCAAACCAAACTGGTAATCATTTCTCAAAATGGAAACCCATAAACCCTAGACCTCTTTCGATAATTCCAATGATAACCAAATTGTTTGAAATCCAGGGAGGGTCGAATATCCCCATGAAGATCCAAGAACCGTGTTTCCAAATGTGCATGGAAGCGGGCGCTGCTCTAAGGGAACTATCCACGGCCATCAAGACCATGGCAATCCGGTCTCCGGCCGGAACGGGCGGCTGCAAGGAGGCGGCGGAGAGGCTGAAAACCGCTTTGGGTGAGTCCTCATCCTTACCGGAAAACGCTGATCTAAAAGACGTGATGCAACTCCTCCTCGTTGCGAATGTGCTTATCGGGATCGGAGATTGTATTAACAAAATCTCGGATGTCGTCGACGAGCTATCGACGAAGGCGCGATTCGGGAAACCCGAATCGGAGCTTGAGATCACGGTGAGGGGGTTCTCATTTCTCCGGGTTCTTCACCGGGGAACTGTGAAGCCTTCCGTTGATGTGTGCTGAGGGCTTGGTTTGGAAAGTGCGACTTTAGGTATTTTTATATTGCATTTTCCGATTTGTTTTAGACTCTTCTCAAAACATGTGCTAACTGAAAAATAAATGGAAAAAAATTCCATTTTATTTTTAAATATACAGATGCAAAATGGGCTGGGCCATAGAACCTGGCCCATTCACACCACAGGCCCACGCTGGACATAATGAATTTATATGCAACATACACGTGTTTTTAATACACATAATTTGTAAAATATTATATAAAAAATATGTGATTTGATTTGCTTCATATGTTTTAAAAACATTTATAAAATATAATATATTATTTTTTATTTTATGATAAAAAATAAAAAATATTCAACTTTGAAGATACAATTTAGTAACATTTTCATTATCAAATTCTTAGAAACAATGAACTGAAAACAGTTTACTCATCTCATTATTATTTTTTGATGATAAGATATAATAATATATTCAAATTATTTATAATTAGATAAACATGCATTATACTTTCAATAAAGTTGAAAGTATAATTGATATATAGTATTTAAATCAACACTTTTAAAATTTATATATTAAATAGATTTTCAATTTTAATTATATGCATGTTTATCTAATTATTAATATATTATTAATTAAATTATCATATTGAATTTTAATTAAATGATCATTTTTTTTAAAAAAAAAAACCCCTTTGAAAAAGCAGCATATTTTTTGGGGGCAATTCTGTAAAAGGAAAGGGGTGCTCCTTTTGGACTTGGCTTTTGCTTGAAACCCAAGTAACAAACAGAAAAGGCTTGCTGGCGAAGCATCTATGTGGTCCCCACAAAATCTTATTTTCATTTTATTGAATTTTTTTATTATGGTTTAAATAAAAATAAGCATGAATTTCCACGAAATTGAATCCGCTTCTCGGTAATTAGAATTTATAACCATCAGTAAAGTTGAAAAGAAATCAGATTTTCCCGCTTTTACCATACTCCAAATACACGCAGAGAGCGCCCTATAAAAGCATGTTCATTGCGCGTCACGCTTTCCTTCCTTCGGGCTCTGTTGCCATCTGCAGGAGAGCGGCCGAGATGGGGAAGGCGGCGGGGGAGGGAGTTTCCGCTGTTGTTTTTTGACGGCTCGAAAGAGAGGGATGTTGGTCGTGTGACAATTACACCAGAATTGCAGTACAAGCCATTTCAGGTGATGCTTGCGCAGAAGATCGGTATTTCGCCGAATCAGATTTCGATTTACCTGCTGGAGCGACGGAAGACGCCGCAACCACCGTTCTCAGTAAATCGACGGAGGATTCCGGTCACGGGGAAGGTAAATTTCGCTTTCGTGTCTAGATTGAAGGGGTGCTCCTTCCTTGCGATCCTGAAAAGGCCGCGTAAGTCAAGAAACCGTCGTTTGAGGAGTGTAAACGACCTCGAGTTTGGGGATATCATTTCGGAGAGGGAGATTTCTCCCGAATCGGAGTCATTGTCGCTGAATCATCCGATTATTCTGAATAGGAATCACGCTGCTCCATTGTATAGCCGTATCTCACCGCCTGTTGTGGATGATTTGAATCGACGTTTGCGGTGCTTGAAAGTTCAGATCGAGAATTCTCTGGCGCTAATGGCGAAAAACAGCGCCGCGGAGTCCCCAACTTCCGCCTTGGATCCGAATCTTGACGGCGGTTACCACCTGAGTTCACCACGGCGACTGAAATGCAACAAGGAAAATGAGGAGAAAGGGGAGAAGTTCTGTGGAGAGTGCTGGAACGCGAAGAGCAAGGGCGGAGAGACGACGTCGTTTCATCACTGCATCAACGATACAGTAATCACCGGCTTCTTCTCCACGCCATTTGGGCCGATTTCAAAATCTCCACGAGGCTGCGCCTGATTGAATTTTCCGTACGGAATTAACATAAAAAGCCTTAGTTATAGTATGCATCACAGGGCTGGAATCTGCTATTATTCCGCGCACTGGAACACACATGGATGCGCACCTTTACACGTGGGTAGTATACTGAAATTCATCCAGGAGATGAATCACCCCCTTGGTGCACTGTAAGTTGCTTCCAGGGGATTGTTTTTGGTATTGTGGAGATGACTACAGATATCTCAAAAGTCAAAATTCAAATATAGAAACTCCTATTTAAAAAATATGGGCCTAAATAATAAACATGGGCCAAGCCCAAAAAGTGTGAAGGTCGGGCCGGGAATCTTCTACCCGCGGTCGCTGTTTCTCCGGTTCTGTTGTTTCCAAACCGGTTCACAATTGGTTTTCAAGCAAAAAACAATGGCTTTGTTATGGATTCATTCTCAAGGTTTTCTGATGAGCTTTTTACAGGAATGAATTGAAATCATCCTCACTGAAGGCAGCTTCGCCCTTACCCCCTTTGGATGCATAATGAGCAGCAGCCTGCGCAAGGGTGCCATCAAGCAAAATATCTGAGAATGATGGTAAGCTTTTTTCACTGAGATGCTAGAATTGAATGTATGTGCAATCATCAAGAAGAAGATGAACTCTCAGATATCAGTAACTGAGGTTCACAGATGGATCTTCAACGCTGCTGTTAGATGGTAAACTTCTAAGTTATATTCATTATTTTTTGCAGGTGATTAGAGATGGTGCAAGATATAAGAGGGTGTTTTTTTGAAACATTTCAGAACAGAAGGAAGAAAAGACACAAGGAAATATGCATTGGTTCCTGGCATTTGATTTTGAATAAGTGATTTTACATATGAATCACGATAACTGTCAACAACCAAGGAGCCAATTGTAGTAGTAGTTCAGAGAGTCTAGAGTAGTGAAGCTAGAATACCGGGGGCCTCTAACCCATAAAGAACGCCAGCATACTTTGCCCGGAGATGATGTTCCTCAACATTGCGGAAGCCCAGAGCCCAAATCTTCTCAAACACATTCCAAGTAAGCAGACTATCAGAACCAGCCTGGTGAGAACTGCCTACAGCTCGCTCAACTCCTAGAGATTTGGCAACCTTATCCAATCCCCCATAGAGGCCAGGGCAGAATCTCATCAGGTGCTTCACGTCATAGATGCGTTCACCAAAGATGATATCCATGGAATGAAGAAATTCTGGCAGCGTTTGAGGAAGAGGTTTCCCGGTGATGGCCTTCATGAGATATCCAAAGTCATACCCACTGTGGAAAGTTATGTACGCAAGCTTGCGATTGAATACGAGGCCGGATGACACCATGCGCTCAGCGAATCGGGAAACGGAAGCTCCCTGCGATCTGTTCATCTCGAAATCAATACCATTCTGGCGAAGAAGTTGAATGGAGTTGGGGGCATGGTAATCGCGGGAGACATCAAAATCACAGAAATTGAACTCCCAGATGAAGCAATTATCAGGGCTACCAAAGTCAGGCAGATTCCCGCGCGAGTCAGACAACACCATGCCAACCTGAATCAACTTGAGAGCGTCCACATTGGATTTCAGAGTCTGGTAGTGATCATAGGGTCGGTATGCTGATGTTGGAGGCGGAACACAACCCCAGGAAACTCGGTGTCCATGGAAACAATAGGGTACTGATCGATGGCGCTGCGAATGAGAGAAAACTCGTAATCCAAGTTTCGCGCCCACACTGAACGAATCAAGACAGACTTTTTCTTCACGGACAATTCCCCCGGCCGAGGAGCGATGGGTGGCTGGGGCATTGTCAACGGCGGCGGCGGTTCGTCCGTGGGGGAAGGAAAGTAAACCGGCTGCGCTTCCATGCGGCGTATCGAGACGGAATTGGAAGAAGGTCCAGTTTCGGAAAAGCTAGGGATTTTCCCCTTTGGCACCCCTGAAGCCGATGGTCTATGCGTTTTGGCGTGAAGAGGAGGGTGGGGGTCCAGGGCGTGCTTCCATTATATTTGTAGTCGTGGGGGGCAGGCAACGTGCCGAGTGAGACCCGGATATTGTCCGCAACCCGGATCCGTCCACATCTTTTATTCGGTAACCAGATCCGATCTTCTTCGCATAGGATTGCAGATATTGTTTATTCCCATAACACAATATTACTCTCAGAATATAATATTTTTGCTAATAATTATAAGATTAACCAATTAAAAAATAAGATTTTGCATATGATTCAATCAGAAATCCAACACAAAATTCAAGAAAAAAACACACAAATTTGTGATTTGATTTTTTTTAAAAAAATATTCTACAATAAAAGATTTGCATGCAAGACAAAAAATCAGAATATTGAGTTCAAATAGGATACACACATAAAATTGAAAATATATATATAAAAATTAGGTCAATAGTCTCTACTATTTATTTAAAGGTCATTATTGTTCTTTCAAAATAATATTTTAATTCTTACTATTTTAAAACTATTTATAATTGGTTCTATTTTAAAATCGAACAAAAATAGTCTTCATTATTACAAAATTGAGCACACATATTACGATAGTATCAAAATCAATCCCCAATTTAAAACCAAATTTTTTTCTTCAATTTAATTTTATTATTTTTGATTGATTTCCGGCCAGTGATGACGGTGGTCGGAGAAAACGAGGATCAATTTTGATATATGATTAAACAATATACATCAATCATATTTGATTTTTAAATATTAAGAACCAATAATATGATAATTTTCATTTTAAATACTTAAATTTTACAATTTTACATTTTTTATCTCTAAACTATCATACTAGATGCAAACAAGGAATTATAATATTAAAAGCTGAGTTAAAACAAGAGACACACAACAGGAGTTGGTTTCATGTCATGGGCTTTGGGTGGGTTGCTCATTGACCCGGTAGCGATGCCTGACGGCGAACAAAAGGAAGACCACAAAATTGACGACGCCAAGAGCCGCCAGCATCCCGTAAAAGTTCTCCAGCCTCGCCGCGTTCAGATCGCTCCTCAGCCATCGGCCGCTCGTCGCAGCTTCCACCAAGGAAACCAGCAGGCTGCTCATGAAGTATCTGCACCGCCGGAAAATGTCAGTCTTTGTAATAATTATATTTAATTATTTTTAGGAAGATGAGATGGGGTTACCCCATGGACAGCGTTGCGAGGAAGAGTCCGGTGCTCATGGATTTCACTCGCGGTGGAGCCTCCGTGATGAAGAACTGCAGCTGGCCGACGTACGTGAAGGCTTCTCCTGCTCCGACGAGGAAGAATTGTGGCACCAGCCAGAAGGCGGATATGTCGACGTTGCCATTTACAAAAGCGCGGCGGCGGCGGATCTCCACGAACGCGGCGACCAGCATGCCGGCCACCGAGAAGACCAGTCCGACCCCAATGCACTGTAGGCACGTGACCCCGCCGTTGATTCTCCGGGAGACGGGCAGCAGGATTCGCTCGTTGAGGAAGGTGAAGGCGAGGATGGTGATGAAGAGAAAGAAGGAGAACGAACCGGCTGGAACTTCGAAGCTGCCGATCTTCCGGTTCATCAAGGTGGCTTGCTCGATGGTGAAGGTGTTCATTTGGGAGTATACTGTCCAAAAGAGTATGCAGGTGCACCAGATCGGAAGAAGCATCACCACCATCTTCACCTCCTCCACCTCTGTAACGGTTGAGCAGTAGCCATAGATTTTATCAGCACTTTCCTCCATGATCGCCGCTTTGTCGAGACACCTGCAATGTATATTTGTGTGAAAGGAGAGGATTATGAACTTAAAGTTTGTCGGCAAAGGAGGTTACCGGAGCTTGGGTGTATGAGCGGCGATGGCGTCATCGTAACCATTCAAGAGGTCGTTTTGGCAGGGATAAGGGACTCTTCTCTTCTTCCATGCCAGGAACCCGACTCTCCAAATCACTGTCAGGGGACTTCCCTCCGGCTGTCTGAAACGGTAAACCGGGGTGCCAACGAGAAAAACGGCGACGGCGATGATCATCGTGACGGCCGAAACGCCGTACCCCCAGCCTCTCCCAATATTATCCTGAATGTACACAAGAACGGTGACTGCGAAGAGGGAGCCGAGGCTGATGCAGAAGTAGAATCTGTTGAAGAAGCCTCTCATTGTCTTCCCTTCTTTGGGGTCCGAGGTATCGAACTGGTCCGTCCCGAATCCGGACACGTTCGCCTTGATGCCGCCGCCGCCCAAGGCGATGGTGTAGAGAGCTGCGTAGAGTAAGGCGAGTTGGCGTCCGTCGGCGGGAACACACTGTTCCGTTCTTGCGCTCTCGCAGGGCGGCGGCCTCATGCTCGGAATTGTGGTTGCAGCTGTTAATAGCGTCACTCCCTGCCCGTGCCAAAATTGATGAGAATTCCATGGACGGAAAATTGGAAGAGTCTGAGTAATCAAGAATGGAAGGAAGTGTACCAAAGCTGCGACGGTGGCAGAGATGGCAACCGTGAGATAACGACCAAGACGAGCATCGGCGAGGAAACCGCCGAGCAGGCCGAGAAGATTAAGAGTTCCCATGAAATTCGTCACCGTATTCGCCGACCTCGCGGCGGAGAGATGTAAATCTCCCACCAAATACGTCACCAGATTCATCGATATCCCCATTACGCATATCCTCTCCGACAGCTCCGTCCCTGCAACCAACATGAACACACACTAAGACCAGGACACCACACCCATTATTACATTCACCCACCTAATATGAGCCCCGCCGCCAGCCATCCACCGGTGCGAGACTTGTCCACCGGCACCCCTCTGTAATCCACCAAACTCCCGCCGGCGACCGCAACCTGCGTACTCCATCAGTCCAGAATAACATCAAGCTGAGTCACGCAGCATTACAAAGCTGATAAATACATACCATTGGCTGTATCGAGCTTCAGACAGAGGCTTATGCTAGATATATGGCGCAAGCATAGGCAGAGGCGTGTCTGCATATATACATTGGTCAGGAAGCTTTCCAAATCCAATTAAAATTAATGGCGAAGCCAGGTGTTAGGATGCGCGCCAAAGGGCGGCCCTTTAGTTTCCCTCCACGAGTTATAATTGCACACCCGAAGGAGGGTCCGGATTTTAGTATTTTGTTGTGATTTTGAACAAAAAAAAGTGAATCACGTTGGTTTGGCGGGTGGGAGATGGAGATGGTGATGATCACCATATTGGCCTCTGGTGGGAGCAGACCTTCCTTCTCTTCTCTTCTCTTGTGTTGTGTTCTGATAAGCAGCAAGTGGCTGGTTGTCATCCCCATGTTCAGGATGACGGGAAATAAAGAGGTTCCTGATGATAAATGCCCATGTGATTTGCAGACTTGCACACGTGGAGGAACCAATGCCTCCAACCGTGCATTTCCGTCATTACATTTTTGAATGGTTAGTACAATATTCTAGGTTCCAGTTACTATTTTAAAATCATGAATTTAATTTGGGTATATAATTTATTAGATTGAAACTAATGATTTTTATTTAAAGAAAATCGAAAGGTTCATTTTTCTTAATATTTTAAAATTTATTATATTATAATTAATGAATTCGATTGAATTTATTTATATACAAAGTATTTAATGATAATTAATATTTTCCCATTGAAAAAAATACCCATAATTAACTCGGGGTTTTTTTTAAAAAAAAACTTTTTTAGCCTGGAAACTTTATCAGGTTGAAACCATTTAATATTTTTTTTATTTACGTAATTGATATATTTTTAAAATAAAAATGAGAAAAAAATTTAAAAACCCAAAATAAATAATGAAATTAGAATAGATTATAAGTTCATTCCATCTTATTTGCATAAATGAAATTCTTGTTTTTGTCGAAAAAAACAACGAACTAAATGATTTATACGCAAGAATAGTTGGGCCAGGGGTGTTAGATTTGGTTTTGTATCGGAGCCCAAGTCCATTTTAAAAAGCCCAATTCTGCTGAAGTCCATCCGAGTTCTATAACAAAGCCCTAGCAGCCGTCTCATCGTCGCAAGTCTGCAAACCCCTACATGGAAGTCGCCGGTGAATGCTGCTTTCTCCCTTCCGCCCAGGCACATATGGATCTGTCCTCCGTTCCTTCTTTTTTCTTCGTAGATGATGTTGTGTAGATTTTTGTTTCCTGGTTCTTCTTCGGATGAATTCGCGTGTGTTTGTGCGTCGTGTTTTTTTCCTTCCTATTTCATGTTGTTTTTTCGTCCTTGCGTGCGATGATGATCCAAAGTATGTGGACTAGAGTTTCTGATCTTGCAATTGAAGACTAACCCTTGGCTGTCTGAGCACGCATTTTTGTTATGCCAGTTTTCTTTTGTGATGCTTTCAAAGACTTTGGCTTGTGATGATAAGCGATTTATCTTAGCGGATTTCAGTGAGATTTTCTAATCAATGATCTGATTGTTACACACACTGAAGCCATATCCCAGATTTACGCAATTGTTGTGTTTTCGTTGTAGTTGGGTTTCTCCATGTGCTGTACATATGCAATGATGAGGTTAACCGCCATTGTGGTGTTGATGGCAGTGGATTTATTACATCCGTGAGCCAATCTAACTAACGACTTCTCCTTCCACTGAGCATTCTTTCTACAGATCTGTGTTATTTTGTTGAAATTGCGTCCATTACCAATTCTGGGGGGTGATTTAGTTCCCCTTGGCATAATGGCTCGGACGCTACATTGTATTGTGGTTATCCTGATCAATTAGCTTCTCCATTTCATGCTTTTGGATCCTGGAAACGCCACAAAGAAACACATTTACTCATCTCTACACTGTTTTCGTTGCTTTTCTAAAGGCGTTGCGTTTTTTGGCGATAGCCCAATTAACGTGTCAATGAAAGCATATAGAAAAGTATCCTCAGCCTTCAATTCGCTCTTTTGCAGCAACTCCTCTGTACGGACATTGTCCTGGGGTTTGCTCGTTTCATTGGCTGCGATAATATGCTTAATGAGTGCGTTGCTTCTTACTGGTGAACACTCTCAGTAAAAGAGTGAGGGATGTTCAAGTTTCCGAAGCATAGATTGAATGGCAGTATTAAACAGCACTTGTTCTTGCACTCTTATAGACATGATGCTACCTGTCTCCTGCGAAATTTCTCCTGCTTGTTTTCCATAGTTCATCTCAATTCTATACTGGATGATACCTGCTACCCACCTGACCCAGACTCAGGGAACTTGATGCTGCGAGATGATGCCGATCGTTATGTGAACAGGTGTGTGCCGATGCAGCAAATTCATCTACACAGGCGCAACAGAAAGCAATGGAAGACAATACCAGAGCTCTCCTATTAACCGGCTGGCCTTGTGAAGATGTTCGATAGTCATCAATGAGAACAAGATTTTTGCCATTTTCTTTGAGAACTCTGTGCATTAAAAGCAGCCAAGTTGTAGCAGCAAAACAGCCCTCTTAAGGCGTTTCTTTGTTAAATCCATTGGAATAATTGATTTCTGCTGTGTAATGAACATAGATACTCTGATAAAAGAATGCATAGCTTCTAATGAATTGAAATATGTTGGTGCAGGAGCTCACAAACTGTGCAGATTGCACGGCTCCTTGAAATGATTGAATCCCTTCTCTGTTTCGTTGTCATCATAACTCCACAGTCACTTCCCAGAGATACGATTCTCGAGGAGGTAACCGCAGATCAAACGAAACCAAACCAGATGCTTCTTCGTACCTAAACTCAACTTCTCTTCCATCGACATGAACTCTCTTTGGTTTTGCAGATGCGTACGCCCCAAAGCAACCGCTGCCACGAACCTTCATGGCGATAAAACCCGGATTGTCGATCTCGTAATGCACGTCCTTGATTGCTCCTCCTGAGTTGAACATCTTTGTGAGACCTATGGGCGCAAATGATGCTCTGTTTGACAGATTCTTCACGGGAATCACTGTGAAGACTTCGTACTCCTTGGCATTCAGTGTGATGGGAAGGGATGCATCCTTGTAGAGGTACACCAACTCACCTGGGAGGCATGGATTGTAAAATTGATGGGTGTTTCTGAAAGGAAAGGAGTGCACCATATGAGATGAACTCACCTTTAAGATGGGAGTAGACAATGGTATCGCCATTCCATCCTTTATGAGCAACTCTTGGTAGATAGTTAACATCCTTGGATCGGATAACTCCAGTTGTGGCTTCAGGTTGATGGTTGTGGACAAGATATTTTTTTCCAACTTTACACCAGCCGGCGCCTTGGCAGTTGAAAACGCCTATGACTCCATTGTGATCATTCAGGTTCCATATCTTCAGCAAACTGCATTTAGATCAACTGACTGTTAAGTTCTAGTAGATGTTGTGGAAGGGGGTAGAATCATTTGTTACACACCTTGTGCCATCTCTGGTTGGGTCTGAAAACAGACAATCAAGCGTGGGTCGTCCTGGAAGTTTAGCCCTCAGTATGGAGCCATCCGGTAATACGAGCTTTTTCAAAAGTTCAAAGTCATGGTGGCCAGGTTTATCACTGCAAAGTTTGAAACTGATGTTATAACAACGAATTCAAAAGCCAGCTACCACACTGATGTTTGTGTTTTATAGTACCTGACGTATATAGCGCAACCGCCAACTGCGCGTGCTGCTCCATGGTATTCAGCCATCTCATGTAAGCTCTGATAAGATTCAAGAAAGGTGCCATCATCGAGGTAATGGGATTTAGAATTGGATTTTGTGGTTAGCTTCTTACCTGAAACATATCCCAGTCTGGCTGCATAAACTCTCCAAGAAAAATGGTGTTGTATGCAACTGAAGCAATGTGGATGGTGTGTGATGCAGGATCTCTAGGCCAGAAATCATCGGATGCTCGGATGACTGCTGTCCTTTTCGCACTGAAATGATTTTCACCAGAAAATGAGAAGATTATATGATATTCAACAGGGAAAGAGGAGAATGAAAGAATGCATTCCCCAACCTGTATAAACCGTCAGTATTGTGGCTCATGCATGAAATGATGCTGTTATCACGAAAGTTCCTTGAAATAGATGCCTCCAAGGCCTGATGATATTTCCGAGCAAGCCTCACCCTTCCACCATGGCCAGCTCCAAGTGTCTCCAGAATATTCTGGACATCTACCTTGACTCCATCAATACCAGTAGATGCAAGGTACGAATGCAGTTCGTTGTAGAAATGGAACACTTTCTCAGGATTGACTAATCCAACGCCATTCTTTGCAATACTATCCAATGCTTCACATTGCTCATTTGACTGAACCCCTGGAGATGAAACCGGATAAGCCATTTTTGAATCGTAGTGTTGCATCTCCGCCACTCCTGGTTTCACACCACCCCAGTATCCAGTCAAAGCATGCCACACGAACACATACTTCACTGAGTGCTGCTCTTTAATATCAGTAACAATGTCCTGAATTCCCATTGCTGAATTCTCAAGTGGTTCGCCATCTTTTTCCTGCTTCTGAAACTTATGGTTCTCTTTTATATCGGTCAGCCTGTTGGCAAAGCTGGAAAACAAAGATGGAAAAACAGCTTGTAATCCATAGCTTGGAAAAGATACAGGGGCATTTCAAATGAGAAATCCTGTTCAAGTCTCACTTGGCTGTGTTATCTGCCTGTGCTGCTATGCTGGTCGGATCCATTCCAACTGATTGCCAGCCATCATCGATTATGAGAAATTTTGGAGAAATCCCCCCACTCCGGAAGCTGGAATCAAACACAAAACAAGGCTAGCCTCCCTCTCACACCTCAATGTTTGTAAATCGGTTCAAACTTGCTACTTATCTAAGGCATCAAGATTCTGGTAGTTCATATGCAGTTTGAAACAAGGGTACTACATACTTTACTTAAACCACAATCAAACACATGATGTAGACACTGATGGTTGAAGATGCATTCATATGACTGACTGACTTACCTCTCCAATCCCTGTTTAACTCCATTAGCTGTAACATCTGTGTAGAAAGCATCCCATGTACACCATCCAAACCAGTTCAACATATCCGGCATCTGGTTAAGGAAAGTCAACAAGATTTAGAACGAAAAGTCAGTATGTTCTATTCTGTCTACCAACATTTGCCTAAATCTAGAGATTTTATGTATATTTGCGGCCTCTCTGAATGTCATTTTGAGAACCCAAAAGCCAAAATAAGCTACACGAAAGACTAGAACGAACCTTCTTTCTTTCCCTGTGGCAAAAGGTCTGCAGATGATCCTCCACTGACCTAGATTCATGTAACAGTTTCTCATGGTAAGAAAAAAAAAGGGGAGGAATCTACTGAGGGTAAAAGAAGACCCTTCTCCGTGTTTTACCTGACCGCGTTTGTAATGACATCAAATGGATCAGATCCAGCTCCTACGAAGACTAAGTGGCTTCCATCAAATTCTTTCACGGCGGGATCTCCTGAAACAAAAATGAAGTAATGACCGAATGCGGGAAAAAAAAAGGTGGAATTGTGGTTTTGTTCGAGTGTTCACCGCTTTCCAAGCAGATTTCCAACTCATTGAGCGCATTTCCCTGCAAAACAGCCCTGAAATCTCCCTCTAAAATGGGCAAGAAAACTACGTACATTGCTGGTCGTTCACCAGCAGATTCTCCAAAATGCGAGCCATCTCTTCCTTCCACGATCAAAAACTGAGTTTCAAATGGTATTTCTTGTCCATAAGAGCCCATTCTTTGTGTCATCCACCATAATTTGAAGCGAAAAACACACATGAACCTCAAATCCCTGCAAACATTTTCAAAATCCAAGTTCAACCAGCGGTTTCCAGGTATTAAAACTGAAACAAATTAAAAAAAAAAAACTGACTGGAGTTTCCCGACAGGGAAGACGCGGCGACTCCCGATACGATCAGAGCGTACGCCGATAAAAGCTCCATTGTTCAAAATCCCACCATTCGCCGGAGTGACGACAATGCTGCTATGAACATCTCTTAAAATTGTCTCCTCCAAGACACACAAATTTCCATCACTCACAGAAATCCCAGCTCCCACCGTCATTTTCCCGAACCACCGGACGCCTGAAAAACCGACGAAACTCAAAACCTGATGCAATGCCGAAGCTTACGCCTTGACATACTTATATATAGGTCCACAAGCAGCATCCATAGCCGTCCTTTTAGAAATCTCGCCAACTTTCTCTGCCATCCTTCTCTCCTCTCTCAGTAAGTACATTTTTTATCACTTGAGTGGCCAAAAATCTCACACAGTTAAAACCGGAGTGACCAAAAATCCATACACCCTGGTCCCTGGCCATACCCCATCCACGCCGCCAGCTGTGCTAGACGGGAAATGCAGCTGTAAGAATGGTAAAAATATCCACGCGGCCGTACGCATCTCTTCTTCATATTTAATACTCAATTTTTTTTAACTGCATTTGTCTGTTATTTTTTTGGCTCCAAAATTTGCATAAATCGCAGATATTTTGAACTGGAGGATGAGTGGCTGACAATCTACACTGCTGTCAATTTTTCATTTTTTTTAATATACACTGAGATTAAAATTTAATTTTCAAACTGGGGTCGATTTTTTAATATTTGATTAATCAATTAATAATATAATTAGTTGCAATGTTATATTAAAAATCTTTGAAACGAATCGCACTTGTTTTTCTGATTCTAAAAATAATATTAAACATGTGCTAATAATAATTGTAAGACGAGAGATTTGGTGAAAGTATTTCACATTACTTACAAATGTCAATAGAAACGTGTTTAAATAGAAAAACTCTTAACATTTTTCCAAAAGTAGATGACGTAAAACTATTAATATTTAATGTGCAAAATAGACCATATCATATAAAAAAAGAATTATACTTCAAAACAAAATTGAATTCATGAATGAACAGTAAGTGGTCCATCCAATTACTCAATGTTGTAACAACTCAAGTCTTGGATTCGGATACACATGATAATTTCGATTTGCGGCTTCGGATATACGATGATGAACACAAATAATGCTATGAACATATCATATCTAACGATTTATTTTGAAAAACAACCATTCATACATTTCTATATCACACATAAAAATATTCATATTAAAGATGATCACTTGACTCAAAACTTGAAATATAATTTTAGAGGTAGGTGGGGGTAGGTTCCACGTCAAGATGAGGTGGAAACTAGTAGATTTTGATTTGGCCACGTGGTCCACCGTTGATGTTTCATAAAATCAACCTAAGGTGGGCGGATGACTTGAAAAAAAAAATCAATTTTGGAAATAAAAATAATTTTAAAATGTGTAATTCAGAATAAAAACCATTAATTCTAAAAGATAATGAATTTCAATAGCTTTTAAATATGAAATAAATAATAGCTTATTCGTTTTCTTGTGTTATATATAGTGATTGCAAAATGACGGAGCACTCAATTCAGAAAAACCACGGATGTATTAAAAAAATAATCATTCGTGTTAAATAGAAAAATGAAAAATTGATGGTAATATGTAAGATATAAAATTCATTTAAAAAACGGACCAGAGGATCCCATTACTCTTCCTGTTGGGCATTTACATGAACCAGGGGAGGCCAGTCCTCTATGCGTATTTGTATTGTAGGGTGTGGTATGTGTCCGCCCTTTTGCTCCAGTGTTGTACATATACATGTAACAGGGTGGTATGCTGTGAAAGGGGGGAGTAGACAGAACAGTGCAACAACTGAGCGTTTTTGGTTCGTCGCCGGTCTACCGGTTACCATGCCCTGATCGGAAATAATGGCGTTTATCTGTTTCTTGCTGCAGCCGCATCCGGCGAGACGCTTCTTGGAGCAAGCGCTCGTGGTCTCTCAGTACTTGCTCTTTGTTGCTTGAGGAGGGGACCAGAGGGCCGGAAAAGTGGTAATCTTTTACCCTCTCTCGCTCTCCGCCCTGCCATAGCACCAAAAAAGAAAAACACTTGGTTCGAGCGCACAGTGATTCCTGTTGGTGGAAAGGACTCAACTTTGCTTACCATATCATCATCTTCATCGATTCTGCTACTTTTAGCCTGGTGGGAGTTGGGAAACATTCGTGCTTGGAGTCTGGTGTCCTGGGTGGATACGGGAGGATCTCCAAACGCATCAGAAGTCCTGCTGCCGGAGGAAAGAATCTTGCCCGAGTTGCTGTTTGCATGTGATCTTCGGCCGGCATTTGGAGCAAGAGGGCCTGAGTAAGAAATGGCATCCTCTTGAGGATCTTTAGGATGACGGATTTCCACCGAGCCCCGCACCAATCTTGGCGGCTCATCCTTATGGTTGCCCCTTTCATCTGCCTCCATGGGACCACGTGAATTCTGGGAAAGAAAACACAAGCACAACTCAGTTGAGGTCTATTAGCTGCATCAACAGGCGTAGTTTCATCCAGAAAGATGGAACAAGACGTGATGTGGTGTTGAAGCACTGATATGTCAGATCTTACACATACTTTCATCGGCCTCCCAAACTCTGAAGTGGAAGCCTCCATTGGTCGAGCAGCTCGTAAATCTTTTGGTCCTCTGTAGCTATTTCCACCCACCATTCCTCCCTTAACCCCCTGTGATCCTTGCCTGGACAAGTTTTTGAAACAAGAGTCATGGGCTCAGAAATCTACTCTATCTGTCTATCATCTTCTTTGAGATGCGAATCTCAACAGCCAAGCATACAAAACAGGCCGGATTCATAAGTAAAAGGTCAGTCACTTCATAGATTTACATTTAATAGGTGACTTGATCACCCTTAAGGCTGTCTAGGCATCGTATTAGAGAAACCAAACATGAGGCCAAACACTGCAACCAGAAAGCACTCAGGATTAGGAATACCTTTTTGCCTCTTCTTCTCTCAACTTTGCATCCAGCTCTTTGCTCGGAGGATATTTTGGCAAACTTGATGGATCACAAGCAAGTGGCTCCGTTTTAAAGTACTGTCACAGACGGCAAAATGATAGTGAATTGGCATGTCCTCACCAGAGATAAATTGATGACCTAAGAGTTGTTACCTTACTATTTAGAGCACTGGATGCAGTCCCTCGATCCAAGGGATTGATCGAAAGCAAGGTTTCCATGAGGGCAACAGCAACATCAGGGAGATCCTTAAAAGCTTCAGCTATACGTCTTTTGTATAGCCTATATCCTGGTGAGTAAGTCAACTTGGAGTTTTTCCAATAATCGACAGATGGTGAACCACAAAGCTTGAATATGTTATGCAGCTGCTCCACCTACAAGATGAAGTGCATTCATTCTAATAGCATCAATGCTGCAACTGGGAAGATGCGCATACAGCTGATACGTTATTAAACGTTGAAGTCTCTTACACTTGTCCAAGAATTGCTTGTTATTGCTGATTACCAAAACAAAAAGAAAATTGGAGAATACTAAGGAGAGAAGCAGTAAACATCATGCGCATATGATACAAAAGTTGATAACTGTAGACAAAAGGGTGTGAATGTCACCAGCATTTGAAAAACTAACAAAACAGAACACTAGCATCATGCAACTCAATCTTTTAGCTAGAGTTTTCCTGAATTGGAACTTATTTTCATAAATTTAAAACCTTAATAATTTCAGCTCTTCCAACAACGCCTATTTCCTCGATCTACTAGAAGCAAAACCCTAAAGCTGGGGAAATTGTTTTTTTTTTCAACTCAAAGTTCTCCTAACATTTTTAATTGTACACATGAAAATACTACCTCGACCATATTATATATTGTATACACAATAAAAATGGGTCACCCTAGGAGAAGTAACACTTTTTCTAAGCTAACAGTGATAAAAAGTGTGAATAAACCATCCACATCAGCTGAGGAAAACACCCTTTTGATGTAGCAAATTTGAGTGTAAACAAACCTCATTTCTACCGGTTAAGATGGGCCTGCCAGTATACAGTTCCCCAAGTATGCAACCAGCACTCCACATGTCTACAGCAACTCCATAATTGATAGAACCAAGCAAAAGTTCTGGAGGGCGATACCATAAAGTCACAACACGACTTGTTAGAGGAACTTTCTGCTGACTATCGTAACAACTAGCTAAGCCAAAATCAGCAATCTTCAAGATGCCTCTATTGTCGATCAATAGATTTGACCCCTTGATGTCTCTGTGTAATACACCATGACTATGACAATAATCGAGACCACTGAGAAGCTGGTGCATGTAACACTTTACCTAAAAGATAACCAACAAAAAAAACGTGAATATGCTGCATTAAAAAACAGGAAAAAGAAGATAATCATCATAAAACCCTACCTGCTGCTCAGTGAATTTGACCCCAGGAAGTGATGCGATTCCCGTGAGATCATGCTCCATGTATTCAAAGACAAGATACAATGAAGTAGATGTTTTTGAAGTAATTAAGCCCTCCAATTTAATGATATTAGGGTGATCAAGCCTTCGCAATATTGTGATCTCCCTTGCCATAAATTTGACACTTTCAGGATCCATGTTATTGAACCGTACTTTCTTTAGAGCAACATATTTATTGTGAACAAGATCACGACCCTTGTAGACATTACTGTAAGTTCCTTGACCAATCTGCATCCACATTAAGAGAGATACGCAGATGTAATACTAGATGCTGTAAATAGCAGACCATCTAAAACACACACACAAAAAAAGGAAATTGTCCAAAAGCTGATATTTCTTGGCAGTGGCATCACATGCAAACTTCTGAACGTAAGGACAATTTCCTAATGCCCTTTCCACTTCTGTTTCTTATAGTTTCTACTTTAGCACATCAACTTTTCAAAGGTTTTACAATCATCTGCTAAAATCTGTTAGACAGAGACATGAGGCTAAAGTAATTGTTTGTGGCGAATGGAGCTCATTGTCCTAATAAGTGCTCGATGTGCATAACACAAATAATTTTTTTTTATTTAACCTCAAAAAAAATGTTTGAAAAATCTCAGCATATCATTTTCTACTGAACTATCAACAAATTTTAGCAATTTCAAATTCTAATGAAACAAATCAACAAGCATTAACAATTTCAAACGCCAAATGCATTCTATTTTTCCGATTTCTGAGATTTAAACCACAATAAAGTATCGGAATAAGCTGCACAAAACAACGTATCAATGCAGAAACGATCTATACTGAGTTCAAAATGCTAGAACATTGCCCACCTTATCAAGTTTCTCAAACGTTTCAGCTTTTCGTGGAATCCAACCTCTGATAGCTTCACCAGCGACACTAACCAGCCATGAAGGCCAACCAGCAGCCACTGATTCTGCACTGACCGCTTTGGGTATGCTTCCAGTGGCAGGAGAAGCATTTGCCCTCTCAGAACTCACTATTGTATTCCCATAGCATTCCTTCCTAGCCCTGCCAGACACATCGGATATGCTATTCCTATCCACTGGGATCAGTTTACCGTTTCCATTATCCAATTTCTCATTCTGTAAAAACACCTCCCTTTTTGCAGAAACAGCACGAGCCAAATGCAACTGGGATGTCTTCCTGATTAGTTCCCTAACTTTTGGGCTCTGCTCATTATCCGTCAGCTTCGAAGATGATTTCCCATAAACACAACCCATAATCTCAAACAACCGATACCTTACTTCTTACCACCTCCTGATTCACACAAAAACTTTAATCGGAACATCCTAATCCTCAGAAAACGTACCGCCGCAGATCATCGCTGTAAAAACAATGAAGTTGGAATAAAAAACCAGTGCCCGAGAAGAACTTAATCGGGGTTTCAAGAACTCAGCAGTCCAAGGTAAAAATAAAGGATCAGGCAGCACCTCACAAAATCCCCAAAATTCCACGCTATATTATTGCCCAAAATAAAGCCACGCGCAAGTGGAAATCCTCAATCAGAGCCCACACAAGAACTACAGGATGGGACACTCATAATTCAAACAAACAAACAAAAAAGACTCAGTCTGGTGTTGAAGGACACCATAGCGTGATCGTTCGCCGCCGCTACAGACAACTGATGAGTAAAAACTACAAATTTACGTCAAACCAAGCAAGCAAATAGAAAATTTTGTCTTCTTACCCTGATGGTGGTTGACAAAAGAGTCAGAACTTCCACAGTCAAGATTATGACGCCACCAGGCATAAAAGACTTTCCCGGTTTCCGATTCCTACCATTACCCAAAATAACAAGATTCCATACAAGCACACCACACAGCCTTCCCTCTAATTCCTCTTCCGTTGCATCTGCGCGTCCATAGCATCCTCGCAGAGTTGATTCCCGATCCGACGAAATCCCATTAACTGGGGGAATGTTTTCCTTTCACCGCCCACAGGCCACACTGTAAGTTTTCTTTGTCGAACTTTTGACTTACCTGGAGAGAATCCACATGCCACTGCCCCCACAAACGCATGCAAGGCACGTGATCCCCTTTCATACTTGACATTTTTTAGGAATTTTTTATATACAATAAAAACCGCGTCAATGATTATCCATAATTATCGATTCCACTACTAGATTCGGGTCTAATAAATTTAAAAAAAAATTAAAAAAATCTGAAAATAGTAACTTTAAAAATTCATTATTTTTAATAAATTTTATAATTATATCTAGATATATTTAGTTATTTTAATTTTTTTAAAAAATCTGATAAAAAAAATTACTAAAAATACCATATTAAGTTATATGGGTTAGAATGATCAATAACTCATCTAAATGAATAATTTACAGAGTATGAAACGAAAAAAATTAAAAAAAATAGGTGAAGGCTTTTCCATCTTCAGAAATCAAAACGTATGGTGGCTTTGGAAGAAGCTTTGCAGAAGGCGAGGAGCAGCTTCTTCAGCTTTGCTCTTCGAGGAAAATCTTTGGGCTGGCACAAGCCGCGCCCGATATGCATCTCCTCCAAGGCTTGTACGTGCCTGAGCAAGAAGAGTACCAGTCCCACATCGTTCGGACGCTCTGTAAATCCTTCGATCTTCACCACCTTCAAGTGACGCAGAAGCGGCTCCGATGCCTCCATCTTCGACTTCCAGTACAGCTCCAAAATGGAGGCCAAGACTTCCTTGTTCCATCCCTGAACAAGACAGCATTTATTTACGAGAAGAAGAATGGAGAATGATTTTTTTTTTAAAGAGAAGGTCTGAGAAGCTAAGCATACTCGTATTTCTGTGTTCATTTCACTGTAGAGATTGATGGCGAGGGTTTGCAGGATGGGGCAGGACCGGAAAAGAGAAAGGAGTTTGCGGTTGTTGTAGGCGCACAATGCTGTAGTAAGTTCTAGACACTTGAGCTTCTGAAAGGCACATATCCCCAAGCTGCTATTGCAGACGACCTGAAGAAATTCACACAGATTAGAACTGAGTCTCGTAGCTTGCATGTGTTAAAAGTGAAGGGGATCATCACCTCAAGGGAGTAGTATCCGAGCGTCAAGGAACGGCAATGGCAGATTCTGGTGAGGAAAGCAGATAAGTTGGCAGGTTTCACGGCGCTGAGAACGTAATCCAGATGGAAGGATCCGACGAATGCTTCTTCTAAACATGTCAAGCTGTCCATGGCGCATTCGCTGGGATGGGGCTCGACCACCATTTGATGAACTTCAGCGCCGGAGCGCGAATTTTCACCTTTCGTTTAATGGAATTGCTGTAGTTGGCGTTGAAGCTGTTGGAAATGGTGAGCCTCTGAAGCCTATCCGCCGCGATCTCCAGCTCCTCCAACTGATTGCACCCTCCGATAGAGAGGTCCTGCAGTGGGACACCGATGAAATGGACCCCGAGATGCTGCAGCCCCATGAAATGTTCCAGATGGAGATTCTTGAGGCAGGGGAAGGAGGATCCGGTGAAGAGATTCATCTGAGATGGATCATCCTCTGAGTTCACTCCGCTGAGGGACAGCGACTTTAGTGATCGAAAACCTTCTCTCATTCTGGTTGATGCCGGTAATCGGAACCCCATCGACCGGGACCTCAGCCGGAGGGATTGCAAACTGTCACATTGGAGAAGGCTGCGCGGGAAATTGAAGTAGCCGTTGCAGGTTCGGACGTCGAGAACGAGATGAACAACGTCGTGCTTCACGGCGTGGCGGATCAGCCGCACGAGTTGGGAGCAGTTCAGGGATGCCCTAATTTTCAACGTCCTCAAATCGGAGGAATGCCTCTCGATAATCCCGATTATCTGATCCGCGTATTCCGCCGCCCTGGCGCGATGACATTTTGCAGCGTTTACGACGACATTCAGGGAATCGACGGAAGTGAAATCCAGATCAGGGTAAGAATGCCATAAATCTCTCCACCGCTTCGATACGACACTCATCCGCGCAATGGTTTTGATCGGCAATAGTGCGAAGATTCCCCGGTGGATCACGTCGTCAGGAAGATCGCTAATGCGGTCGACTTCGTCGGCCGCCTTCACGGCGGCGGCTTCCATCAGCTTCTTACGCTTCGCGGATCTGGTTTCCATGGGGGAGACGAGATATGATTTCTGTTTCGGAGGAAAATAAACCAGAGATTCAATCGTATTTGGCCGGCGAGATTCTATAGGAATTCGAAACAAAACAAAAACAGAAGCGGGAAGCGGTCAACCGACTCGGCAATTTGTTCGAATTTCCAAAATAAATAAAATAAAAACAATTTGTCTAAGATATTTCCAAAAAGGAAATTTTTTCATATTCTATTATTTATATATAATCTAATTACAAATCTGATTTGAAATTTCCATATTTATATAATAAATTTAAATATGGTTTATCATATTATTAATATTTTATATTACAAAGTGTGACTTAGGAGAAGAAGATTCACATAATTAGAAATTATTAATTTTAATATTAACGAGTAATATCAATCTAATGTTATTTTTTAAGTATCTTATTTTGTATGCAATATAAATTAATAGTAGAGCCGAATTATAAACAAAATTTTAAAATATTGATTAAATGCAAAAAAAATTAGTGCATTATAATAAAATATTATATTACGAATTCATTACAATTTCTCATGGTCCACCGCCGGCGAGCTTCTGTGTGTGTGTACTTCCTAGCGGCATTTCCATGGTAGTCAATGCGCAGGTGTGGCCCACTCCTCTCCATCCCGTTTCGTTGTTTTGGTTGATGTATATGATTTAGATTGGGATCTGCAGTGAAAATAAGTACTGAGATGTGTGGTGCCGATTGTTAATAAATTGTTGGAGTTGGCCGGGGGCGGAGATCTACCCTATTCCCATTGGGTTTTTAGTTCT
Source organism: Utricularia gibba (assembly GCA_002189035.1). Taxonomy (NCBI): domain Eukaryota; kingdom Viridiplantae; phylum Streptophyta; class Magnoliopsida; order Lamiales; family Lentibulariaceae; genus Utricularia; species Utricularia gibba. The sequence continues at coordinate 2,755,134 of NEEC01000010.1, read as the reverse complement.
TGCTGATCTCTTAAAGATTGGGTTTTTGGAGATTATGCGTTTGAATCAGATGAAGGGGTGTGGGATTGTCATTCTTGTCGTTTCTGTTTTTTCAGCTGTTTCGGGTTCGACTTTCATTTTTGGTACGTGGGCTTGCCTTGATTCACCTTTCCTTTGGCTATGTGGTTCTTATTCTCCGTTTAATGGTGCAGATGACGCATTTGGTCCCTCGGGTTTGGGTGACAGGAGACTTCTTCAGGCTAAAACACGTAGGTTTGAGTTGTCTTACGTCTTTTAACACTACCATTGGGCTGATTTGACCCATCAATTGCGCTATGGGATTTTCCTTCTAGTGATGGTTTGTGAATTCTGATGTTAGTTTTAATTCTAATCCTACTTTTGGAGCTCCCTCTGGTACTTGTTTGTTCATACTGAAGGAGCTTTTATGGTACTTGTGTTGCCATGCCTGCCCTTTTCTTAAGCAGTGTTGCTTTATAAGGCATCCTTTCTATAGACAAGCATCTGCTGATGGTGTAAAAAGTGCACCTTCTAGTAATTGAAATGGTGAATATAATGTTGATGCCTGGCATGGTTCGGAGTCATATGCTTTGATTGGGTTTACTTGCTTGTTGCAACTCATTGTATATGCTGTATGAACACTTTCTAGTAGAATCTGTGCGACATATCTTTGCCATTTCGATGGATTTCAATCCCCAACTGAATTATTGTTGTGTTGGTATCCAAATTACCAACTCCCTGTTCGTTGTGTTTTTCCTCTGCTGACGTTGGTTCTGTCCTTTGTGGCAGCATGCCCTGTGAACTTTGAGTTTGAGAATTATACCATCATCACAAGCCAATGCAAAGGACCAGAGTATCCACCAAAGCTGTGCTGCGCAGCTTTCAAAGAGTTTGCTTGTCCAAATGTAGAGTACTTAAACGACTTGGCCAATGACTGCGCCTCCACGATGTTCAGTTACATCAACCTTTATGGGAAATATCCGCCAGGTCTCTTTTCAAGCATATGCCGTGAAGGGCCATTGGGGCTTGAGTGTCCTGCACAGGCTCCTTCACTTACACATTCTGATCATTTAGGAGCATCAAGGAGCAGCAGCATTAGCCTGAGGGTATCATCATCCCATTTGCTGCAAGTACTGGCTCTTTTGCTTGCAGCGTCACTTGTGCATCATCTCCGTGTTTAAGCCCAATCAATCCCACTTGGATAGGTATCCAACAACATTCTGTGACAAGTCTGGTCGTTTACCTACAGGATCTTAGAAGGTCGAGAAATATGCTTGATATTTTGTTTTTTCATGTGGATGACTTAGTGTGCCGTTGTGATTCAATCATTTCAGAACACTAACTGTCTTTGTAGATTAAGGGCGTTGCTTGGAAGTGTATTCAGATAGCCCCTTGGCTTTTAAACTTAAAATCTTGTGACTTGGAAAAGCTACCTGCAGTATGACTGTACTTAGGTATCTGATCAACAAGAGCTGATATAGAAAGAGCATCAGCAAGGAGATAATTCTAGCTCAGTTGTTTGACAAGCATTTCAGAGATCGAAATATTGGAAAAAAATGCATTCTTTTCTGCATTCAATCTGTACACCTTCTTTTTCATCCTAGTTTACAACACAGGCACTGCACTAGCAAACGAGACCTCGCCGGTAAACTCAACTCTGGAGAACTGAATTGAGCTCTGTTCACATCTATGAATAATTCTTGCGAGGGATGTCGCTTTACTCCTAGCGCGTTTCGTCCCACTGCATAGCAACCTATGCAAAGAATTCATTAAAGACGGAGCTGTCAATACTCTTACTATTGTTGATATACCCCCATGTCGACAGAGCTCAAGAAGAGTTGCCACAGCGTTCTCCTTTCCCCTTGGTGTCCCGTATTCCAGAATTTGAGTTAATCTTGCAATAGAGGAGTCTTCTTCGGCAACAGCTTCAGCTCCCTCCCGCTGTTTTGCAATCATGGCGAGCACACCTGCAGCTGCGTCGGATACTTCTTCAAATCCTAAAGCTGTGATTATTGCTGGTACAGCTTCAGATTCCAGTATTCTTGTAATGTTTTCCTGGTGCGTAGACAGATTAAACAATGCCTTTATAGCATCATGTTTTCCTCTAGGAGTGCCATCAGTTAATAAGCTGATCAAGGCAGGTAGTGCCCCATCTTCCTCGGCAATCAGCCTTTTGTAGTCATGAACAAATGATAGGCTGAAGAGTGTTGCTGCTGCATTCTCCCGTGCATCAGTTGTTTGGCCATGTCTCAGGACTTCAACTATTGAGCAGAGACAGCCTTCTAAATCCATTATCATGCTTTTATTGTTATCAAGAATTGATAAGTTGAGCAACGCTGTAATACAAGTCTCTTGCGTAGAAGCATCAGCAGAGGAAAGCAGGCCCTTCAGGAAAGGAATGGCTCCAGCCTCAGCAATGTAAGCACGATTTTCCCTGCCTAATTTTGCCAAAAGTCTGATCTGCTTAGCAGCCACTGTTTTGGCTCTTGGTGTTCCGTTTTCTAGCTGTTGAACAAGCAGTGAGGCTGTCGCCTTGATGGCTACTGCTGCAGCCTTGCTTGGTTTAGCAGGAACTGAGTTTTCAGGAGAACAATCTGCTTTTTCTTGTGGTTGATACCGGATCCCATTAGCCATACACCACTGTGATATCAAGTTTCTGAGAGCTCGGTTTGGCACAAGCTGAGCATGAGCAAGCACCTGCCCTGTATTTGGGCAAGATAAGTTGCCTTCCTCCATCCATTTCATAATCGAGGCTCGATCATAAGTCTGCCCAGTTGATACTATCACTGGATTCTGCATCAAATCCAAGGATACAGGACAGCAAAACTCTTTTGGCAAAGAAGCAGATATGTTGGTCTCAGCAGAGCTTAAATCTCTCTTTAACCTGTGTCTTGGCATGCTGGGTTTGCCATCTTCGTCCTCAAATTTAAATAACAAGAATCTGATGTACAGCATCAAAGCTACCAATCCATCAAGAACAGAAGGTACTGGATCAGTAACCCCATCATGATTCACAATTTGCTCCTCCAAGAACTCAATTTCGGTTCTACAGCTTTTCACATTGTGTATTCCCAATTTTTCCACAAAAAACTCATACAACTCATCCTTTGTAGGGATAATTCCACCTTCAAGTTCATTCAGAAAAGAGTAAAGCTTCATTCTAAGCATATCAGCATGTTTATCAACAAACAACTTGGACTTTCTAAGTTGTTTCCCCAACAAATGTACATGTTCCTTAACATCTACTGGAAGTTTGATCTCATTCAAAGGCAAAACATCCAAAACAGTCACCATCTCCTTGTTCATGTGATATAAGCAACAGGAAATGGATGAATTCTGCAGTAACAACCACAGCTTACTCGTCCCTTTGATGTAATCGATCAGTAATTTGTATCTGCAAAGGAGCATGTACATCTCCTTCAAGAACAACGAAGTAGAGCTCGAAGCCTCTTTCAAAGGTCCCGCGTAATCTTCTAAACCATTTAAAAGAAGACCAAGAACCTCAATCCTTCGAACCAAACATCTGGCGTTGCTGGACTGGAACGATGAAACACCTTCCCATCGAACGATGAAACAATCTCCATACAGAGCTCACGCAAACACCCAAAAGTGAAGTCGTCCACTAGATCCAAGGACGATGGAAACAGGAGCATGGAAGGCGAAATCCGCCTCCGCAGGCACGCAAATATGGCTGAAGAACTCATCCCCACAACAACAAAAACAAAAACGAGGGAAAGAATCTTAAAGAATGCGAAAAATGCAAGAACAAAAAACAAGAGCTAGTAGAAAACCCAGCATGTGTTTTTTATAGAAGTGGTGGGATCGAGAATCCGCGTAAGGGCTTCTCGTTGTCGGGAGGCTTCCACCGCAGTTTCTCCAGGAGGGTGACAAGTGACAACTTCAGGAAGCTGCGTCGGCGTTGCTGGTCTAATGACTCATGACGACGGAGTTGACCAAATTCATGGATGTCCGCGTTTGCTCCATTTTCTTTTTTATTTTCTTTAATCTGGAATTTCGAATATAGGAGATTTTTTTTAAAAAAATGCGGTTCCAATAATTAAAAATTATTGAATAAATATTAAACATATTTTTCCATTTATTTATTAATTTGGATTAAAACTCATAATTTTATTATTGCATAATGCAACAAAAATTTTCCAAGCTTGAGAATTGGGCCAGAAGTTGAATTTTTAAATTTATGAGGCCAAAAATGTGGTTTTGGCGTAATCTGGGGACCAAATTCGGATTTCGCGCTCCCCTTTCTTTGGGGCAAAACTGATTCAGCGAGAGCAACTGCCCTCTCCATCCTGGTTTCTGAATTGTTACCTGGACTGCTCAAACTTGGCTTGCAGCCATGAATATCTTTAGATTTGCTGGCGATATGACGCATTTGATCAGTATTTTAGTGCTGCTGCTCAAAATTTACGCCACGAAATCTTGCTCAGGTTAGGGGTTTTTTTTGTGTCTCTTTTGCCAGTTATTTCATATTTTTTCTTTATTATACAGCCCATTAGGTTTTTTGATGCTGTACTGCAATGCAATTCGGTACCTTGAGCCAGAAATTTGAATCAATGCCATGTGATATAGCTTGATACGTCTATATGTATATTTGAATTCGTCGGTTGATTTGACTACATTCTGCTGACACTGTTATCTTTTTTTTTTGCGTAATCTCAATTTAAATATCTTGACTTTTTTATTTGCAAGTGTGCTCAGATTTCTGTTTGGGGGCGTTATTAATCATCATGCTTTACAAGCCTTCATGTGAAACTTAAAAGTGTGATTTTGTGTTTGTCTTCTATATTTCGTCCAGGTATTTCATTGAAGACGCAGGAACTGTATGCAATTGTATTCCTCGCTCGCTACCTTGATTTGTTCACAGACTTCATTTCAGTTTATAATACTGTGATGAAGCTTGTGTTCATTGGTAGTTCTCTGGCAATTGTATGGTGGATGAGGTTTCATCATGTTGTAAAGCGATCCTATGACCGTCAGCTTGATACATTCAGGCACTATTTTCTTGTGGGAGCTAGTTTGCTTTTAGGGCTTCTTATTCATGAGAAGTTCTCATTTCAGGAGGTCAGTTTTCCCAGGATCGAATTATTTCAACTTATTCTAATTTTTTTCGAGCACTCGTTTGAACTGAATACAGGAAATTTCCTGTCAGTTTAATGCTTCAGTGTTACTATCAGAGTTAGGATCTCTAAATCCCCAGCGTCAAATGGGTGTATTCTAAGGAATTTGCAATGTACCCTGCATGAATAAATCCATTTGTTACATTGGGTGCATACTAAAGTAGTGCTTCAAACACATGATTCAAGATATAATTCCTTATCTATTAGTTGCTGTCATCTTTTCATATTTCCTATTCTTGGACCGTGGATGAGATGGATTTTGAATCCAACATATCGAATTTTTGTTTGGAATGCCTCCTTAATTTATTTCGACTATGTTTCAGATACTTTGGACGTTTTCGATATACTTGGAGGCAGTTGCAATTTTACCGCAGTTGGTGCTATTGCAAAGAAGTGGAAATGTGGACAATTTGACAGGAAAATACGTTTTCTTTCTAGGGTAATTTGCTCTTCTAGCAGCATAGGCTGATGAAATCGCTGTCCTGTTTATTTGGATAGTGTGGCTTTATTTGTTTCACTGCAGTTTAGTTTGCTTACTGATTAGCCATTTAATCCACACCAGTTATGATAGTAAGAGTCCTTCCTTGGTAGTATATCTGTGTAATGATGAATATGAATGAAGCATTTTGTTTTAAGCTGAGTGGACAAATAAATGTACATCTTTGATTGTTTGAATATTACGCCTGTTATGAGTATGACATGATCTGGAGTTTCCATCTTTTAACTTGAAATGTGTTGAATTTGAGAGAAAGGTTTGTTGACTGATATAGCTTAATGATAAATCTAGGTCCTTAAGCGGAGGATATAGGCGGCCACTATTGATATGAAATAAAGAGCATGAGCTTTTCACTTTATGTGTTTATCTGACCATGAATAGTGATTTTCCAGTGCCTCTCACTGCGGGAAAACACTGTAGAGTATTGAACCATTGTTTATTGGAAACTAGCGATTTTTTTGTTATGTATTATTGGCTTCTCTCTTCACCTAATAAAATCTGTTGCTTTAAATATGGGCAAGAAATCATGAGATAACATTCAGTGCACCTACTGCTTGCAGCGCGTATCGTGGATTTTACATCCTGAACTGGATATACCGATATTTCACTGAAGCACATTTTGGCCGATGGATTTGTAAGTGATGGAAATTAGTTAGTCATTACTGATATTCTGCTGGCTCTTACATTTGACTCTGCTTCTTCTTTTTTTTTTTTTTTTATCCCTCAGCGGTCGTTTCTGGGCTTGTCCAGACAGCTCTTTATGCAGACTTCTTCTACTATTACTTCATCAGGTGCCTTTGAAAATCATAATCCACTCGTTCCTTGGTATACTTTTAAATTCTGCTGATATCTAATAAGTTTTCTTTTCCGGCAGTTGGAAAAACAATGCAAAGCTGAAGTTGCCATCGTGAGGTATATCTGTAGTGATGCTGTAAATAGATGCATCACACACGTCCATCTTTAGTTAGTTGCATTGGTTTAAAAGTTTGTAACGTTGATTACCATGGTTCCATTCCAATAGTTGTGAGAGAGTTGTGGACAACGGCCCACCCATCTTATTGCTATGCACGAGGACATACCCGACACCTTGTTTTCATGGTGGACGCAGGGCAGGACGACTGTATTCTCTCTCTGTAACTTGTTCTTTTGGAGACAACTTTTTATGGGAATTGTGCTCACAGATCAGACCCACATCTGTTTATTACCATCTCCAAGTCTTGTGTCGTCACCCTTTGTCCTAAACAGGTGAATTTACATGAGATTCGGAGGCTCCACTCCCAAATTGTACGGCAACATGTTTTCCTTGTTCTTATAACATGAGACAGTATTGAGACACCGTGGGGTTGGTTGGGTTCACACAGAATCCAGGTTACATGGTTGTCTGTTATAGAGTGAGTCCCATTGAAGTCGGCAGGATGAGCAATCCAAGAGTTTTGAATCATTAAGGTCAGGTTTGGTAGTTTGACTCAAGTGTCTGAATTTCTGGGATGAAGCAAGTATGAATGTTTGATTACACACACAAGAATGTGAGAATCCCTTAAACACTTTCACACCCCATGTCATATGGATGTCTACCTCTACTGTTCTGTCCATCTTTGTCATCCAGTGGTTTCACACACAAAATGGGGAACTTCTTTGATGCTCTTTGAACCAGTCCATTTCTATCCAATTTTGTTTCTTCTTTCTTATCATCTTGTGGGTATATTTTGGTCTCTTCTGCTATGGCTTCACACATATAGTAGCAGGATATTAGCATTTGGTGGATCCACACAAGAGAAGATGGACACACCAAGTTCATATAAAAAAGATTTCTTCATTTTTTATTGGATTGTGGATTTTTGATACCAAGTTCACACCCCTACCACGTGTGTTGTAGGATGTTATTTGTTTTAATTATTTAATTTTTATGATTTTATGGTATTAAATTAATATTAAGTAATGTTTTATTTTTATATTTTATTAAATTTATTCTATTTAATTTTTAATCGTTTTATAATAAATCAGAAAACATTTTATTGATTGAAACATTAATTCTATTTTAAATAATATAAATAAAATTGGATACTTTTATTTATTAAAAAAAATTGTATTCTAAATCTAACTAGTTAATTCATATTACCAACTGGGCGGGGGAGTTCCGGAATTAATGGTGGTCGTGATCGGCGATCTGCGTGTATTCCTGCGTGGTTTGTTAGGAAGAATTTCCGATTTGATGGATCCTCCGACCTCCAAAGCTCATCCTCACTCAGCAATCTTTTCGAAAGCAGTTCGAAAAGGGAAGGCAGCACGGCATCCCTGGTTCTCCCCATTGGTTGCCCCGCTGGAGAAGGAGAAGGCCCCGTTCTCGGAAATGCAGAACCAAGCCCACGAGGCCTCCGCGGAGGTCGCCTTCATCGCGAAGCTTTTCGCGTCCGTTTCCGCTTTCAAAGCCGCCTACGCCGAACTCCAACTCGCCCAGTTCCCCTTCGACGCCGCTGCCATCCAAGTCGCCGATCGACTCCTTGTCGAAGAGCTCAATTCGCTTTCCGAGCTGAAGCAGAGTTTCCTTAAGAAAGAGATCGATACTTCTCCACCTCATGTAACGTTGACGCTCGCCGAGATTCGAGAACAGCAGTCGCTGATGAAAACGTTCAAAATTACGATCCGGAAAATGAGGGCAGAGCATGAAAGTATGGGTGCCAGAGTATTGGCTCTCAGACAACGCCTGGATGAAGAGAACCGGAGATTGAAAGCCGTTGGGGTGGATCGCTGGCCTACTCTCCCCAAGATTGAGTCCCAGTGATTTTACCTTCGTTTTGAAATATTGCCTGAGATCTGTTCGATGTTTTGCCAAGCTACTGATTCGAGAAATGGAGTCTGCCAATTGGGATGTTCAGTCTATTGCCAATCTGCTTCACCCGAACACAGTTTTCTTGAAACCAAATCATTTGATTTTCGCTTTCGAAGCATTCGTCTGCGGGGAAATGCTATCTGGGTTCAACAGTTCTCTGTATGGGTACGACGATTCTCCGTCGGAGGAAGTATTGTTGAAGGATGAAAATGTGATGGAATTTCTGAAGAAGAATCCAAGCTCTTCATCATCTTCTTCTTCGTTTGGGAAGTTCTTGAAATGCAAGTACTTGAACTTGATTCATCCGAAAATGGAATTCTCCTTCTTCGGTAACTTGAACCAGAGGAAAATGGTGGATTCAGGGGAGTTCCCGGAAACGGATTTCTTCAAGGCATATCGTGAAATGGGGAGACGCTTTTGGCTTCTGAATTGCTTGGCGAGCTTCAGCTTCGATGATCGAATTAGCGCATTTCAAGTTCAGAGGGACACCAGGTTTTCGGATGTGTATATGGAGAGCGTAACCGGCGATTTTGCGGGCGCCGATTCGAAAGTGGCGTTCACGGTGGTGCCGGGGTTCAAAATGGGCACCACGGTGGTGCAGAGCCAGGTGTATCTGCTCCATGATGGTTCATATCACGCGCCGGGCGACAGACAAATTGTAATATTTTAGCTGTATTTACAGATAATGTTTTGTAACTTAAATTTATTTTAAAATTATAAAAAAAAATATATATTATATTATAAAAGTTGATAGTATAAGTAAATAACATACTTTTTTAATTAAGTTCTTATTTAATTATAAAAAATTCAAAAAAATCAGTAACTTCTAAAATGAATATCAAAATCTCAATTTATAATTTTAATATAAAAAGAATAACTAAATAAATTATCAAAAAAGAATACTCCCAAACCATTCTACGAAGAAATTATGAATTTCCACGCTTAGGTCACACGACGGCGCGTGGCCTGTATGCAAATAAACCAATCATGTGGGCCCGAGGGCAGAGCCGACGGCCGTGATTGATGGGACGGGTAGATAGCAAAATATTAGAAGCCAGAGCCGACCTCCCGGCCTACACGTTTCTTTCCTTCGCGGGAGCCACGCGTGGGCCCATCAAGTAAAATAAATGCGCCCATCCCGGCAATATTTATAGCATACAAGCAAATGCAGCTCACATCCATTGTCGATGTGGGTTTCGTTTGCTTCACATCAAGCCATACACAGCAGCTCATAGAAATCAAGGACTGACGTATGATGTCAATGTTATGATCTTAATTTGAATTATGTAATAAGATATGGTTTGATTAATCATCCAGTCTAATTCTTTGGTTTCGAATACTCTACTGCAATGTCTGTGACATGTATTACCAAGGTGGGCTTCGCAATCCAATTCCAAGACACCACAATCATTAGGAAGTACCAACTTTACTACAAGTCGATAGCTTACTTGAAGCTAAAGTGAAGTGAATTGATTCTTAAAAATTAATTCTTGTAAAATAGAATTTAATATACATTTGGAAAACATGATCAATTTTATTAATAATCATTCTAAATAAAATTGATTCTGATAATTTCTAAATGTTACCTCTATCTCCCTGTCATGGTCGAGCCCGGCTTCATAACTCTCAATAGATACATTCTTACCTAAAATGTTTCTTAGAACCTATTTCCAGTTTCTATTTATAGAATCATTCCATCTGTCTGCACTGCGAGTGCACTTTATCCAAAACAAGTCGGATAAATTTATAGGCATAAGCCCAATAAAGATATTTTTTTATCCAAAGGAGTTAAAATATCTCAAATATTTGAGATATTCATAATTTTGTATTATGTTAATATACCAAATTTCAACATATTATTCATATTATATTCGAGATTCATGAAAACTCATTTATCTATAAATAACTTTTCCATGATTTGAAATGTACTTAAGAAATAATACAAAGTTATCTTGAATGGGTTTTTGAGGAGAGTCTTTTGGAAACACCTTTGTATTCTAAAGGGAACATTATCCCCATGTTTCGATATGATTCATATTTGTAATATCGTATTTGATATAATGATTTAGTTTGATCATTTTGTTATATTCGTTCATTTAATTTTAGTGAAATCAATTTGTCTAATGTGTTAAACATGTTCACTTTTGATCACAATCATCGACTATGCACGTTTATTGATCATAATAATGTTTGTGAAATTTGTATGAGAATAGCTAGCTAGCTAAAAGAGAGTTAAACATGAATGGAGTATGAAGTTGTAGCTACAAAACTTGTACTAGAATTGGTAGTTCTTTTTTTTTTTTTCAAGTGTCGAATTTATTTTGTATATGAAGAAACAATTAATTAATAATGTAGAATTATTTACTCATGACCTGAAGATACCATAGTTGTAGCCAAGTGGAAGCTCCCTGCTGCCGGAGGTGAAGAATCTCCAGCGGGGCGCTGATCCGCCATCCCACGCCGGAAAACAGTCGAGCACTCGGGCAACTCGCCGAGATCGGCGAAAAGGGGTTCATCCTCCTCTCGCATTGTGAGGATCATGGCCATGTCCTTTTCGTTGTCGTCCACGCAACCCGCCGGAATGTCCACCGCATCGATGCAACTGGCCGGCTCAAAATCTGCAAACCACCAGTAGTCAGTGGCATTGATCAACGGCGGTGGCTCTTCAGACACAATATGATCAATCTCCTTCCGAGGTTTATTCTTTTCTTCTTCTTCTCCTTCTTCTTCTTCCTCTTCTTGCTCTTCTTCATCCTCCTCCATGGTTGTGACAGTTTTGGAAGCATTGAAGTTGTGCGAATTAGATCTCAAGGTTGCCGGACAGGGATGGTTGTGATCGCAAGTGTATGTTACAAGCAGCATGCTCGGATCGACACAGCTTCTCTCGACTTGTTTTCTTGCTGGACATCCCTTTGAGCTACTGCACCTATAATAACCCCTACGTACCAGAAACTACCATCACTATCCTAGTTTACAAGGCAACATGGATTAATGGTGATTTCGATTCCCATTTCAAATTTCCATCTCAGGCGCATATGAATGAAAAAAATTCACCTTGGATAAGGAGAACCTTTGATCGGTTTCTGGCCGTACTTCCGCCACGCCCACGAATCCGGTGGGGGAGAACTCATCTGGTCTCCTTTCAGGCGGAGCCCTTCGAGTTCTTTGAATGGTATGGAAACTACTCGTTTTTGTATGCCTTTTCTACTGCCCAACACAGGAAGTTTTCAACTAATTTTCAAGAACAAGAACAAGACTCTCCCTCTTCCCTCTTTGAAATTCAAGCATCAATTGATTGGAACAATTCCCATGTAACAAAATTTAGGAATCCACTGAAATAGCCATAGTAAGTGACTGAAACCAATCCCCCTAAGTCCATCTACTTTCCCAAAGATCATTTAGAAACAAAAACCATTGAGGATCATGCTGTGAATCCAAAGGCTCAAAGTAATCCATCTAACACACACCTTCGTTTCGAGGAGGTTGTCTTCGCATCCCGCAGGACCGATCGCCAAGGATGATTGCCGTTTGGAATTTCCGGTGAGTTATCACCCTCAAGCTTCATGTTCTTGGCCTCCATGGAAAGTTTCAACTTGAGAGAAGCATGAGGAGAAGAAAAATGGATCAAGGCTGGCAAATCTTGAAGATGTTATTTGAAAAGTATAGTTTATTACAAGGTCTAGGCCATAGCCCTTGGATCATGCTGATACTTAACCAGCCAGTCTTCATCTTAATAAATTCAATATTGAATTTATACATTTGCCATTATTTTAAGGGAGATAGGGGCTACCTATAAGTTGAGGTGAAAAAAAATATTCCCATGTAGGCAAAATGGTTAGAGATGAAATACAATTATGTAGTTTGAAGGAAAACAAGTACCATAATTACTTAGCTTGCTCTATTCATTCATCCCCTAAACTTCAAATTTGATTCTATGTTTAAAAATAAGTGATCCCACATGTGCTTTAGGATCATCCCAAGGGATGAACAATAAGCTTGTACCTCACATGCTAGTTCATCATCCTTATCATGCTTATACTTTTGAAATTTGAGAATTAGAACTCGATTCCGGAACCCGAAACAACATTACATAAACACACATTAGTATTCACTTTGGTTTATGCTGCTAATGGGAAACGAGAAGTTATGATAGAATGTTTGTGTATTACCTCTCTGCCTGGTAGATGATGCGAATTCAAACAACTTGGCAGATTGGTTTCCATTGACTGAGGGCAGACCAGAAAAAGTGCTTACTGGTGAAAGCCATCTTTCACAGCTCCTTGGCGTCAAAAAAAAAAAAACATTTTCAGCACTGATAATTCTTACCTAGCACCTAATCATGATGTCATTCTTTAGTTTATGTTATCTTGAATCACCAAGAGAATGGATTAAACCTTCGCGATGTCTAAAGGTCAGAGATTCCAAAAGCAAGTGGCCTGGCTTTCCCATTTCCGTAGCTGTCCCTAGAGACTGTGTTACGGTCACTGTAGTGCATTAATTCACTAAGCATATGAATTAATGAAACGAGAACATACAATTAATGCATATGCTTCATAGATTGGCGATTTCCGTCAATTTGTTTACATTAAAAATTCATATCATATTGCTTTTATAAGACACTAGTTTAGACTTCACAGAAATGGGGTATTATATTATGGTTCGTGTTTCACGCCATCGTCGACCTCCACATCTTCTACGTTGTTTTGTAGCAGCTAAGCAGTAGATTCAGCTCAGTAACCACCTAACACATGCATAGTTTGGAGATGAGCTAGTGGTGATCGAAGACTGCTGCCTAAACAACATGCCACTTTCAGGGTTTCTGGCCTGCAATACAGCTTGTGATTGCGGGAACACTTTTTGCATTATCAGATGGACCCAGAAAGCAGCTCTGCAATCCCTGCAAGGCTGGAGGAGAATGAGCCGTGGGAGTGGGAGTGGGCATGCAGCAACGACGTTCCTTGTATGCAAATTTCTGAACCACGTAGATCTTCCTTTCGTGGGTTTCCATTTCTGTATCCATAAGAGATCATGGTTTTGGTTCATGTCTGAGCTTGGAAGACAGTGTAGAAGACGGATGCATGTTCAAGTCCATTGAGGATCTCTTCCCAAACCCTAAATCTAGGGTTGAATTCATTCGTTTTTGATTTGGGGACTAGGGTTTCATTTCAGAACCAAGCCAATATTAGTGTGGATAATATACATGGTTCCATTTGCGGTTCATAGTTTCACTTAATCCATTCAACCGATTATCTTTAATAACATTAGAAGTATTTTTATATTTTATCCCGTCCGTAATCAATGTGAAATATTGTCATTAAACCCATGTCATTACACATTTGAAATGATTGTAGGCGGTTTTATGATGAAATAGAAGGAAGCAAGGATAATGTTGACATATTTAGTAAGTTGTGTTTGCAGAACTGGGTCTTAATCTTGACCGTTGAAATAGAGCCCATCTACAGCATCAACATGTTCATACATATAAAAAAATAATAAAAATAGTAGTACAAGGCTATGGGCTATCTGGGGACCACATGCGGTCAACACAATTAATTATTAACGCTTAATTAATCCTGTTTAGCGTGTAACGTCCGTCTCATTAAGTATTTAACTTAAAAAATCTCCGTTAATTCTATAAAAAAAGTCAGCATTTTTGTTCTATTGTTTTGATTTATTTTGATGTTGGAATTTTTTCAGTTGTTTATTGAGCCGAATCACATGCAATTACCTGAGATTAAGGTAACGTTTGCAAACCAATTATATTCTACTAAATTCAATTCAATTCTCATATAATTGATTATATAAGAATCATTTTTAAAAAATACTTCTAAATATATATCAATTCTCATTCTATTAAAATTTCTAATTCTGTTAAAATCAATTATGAAGTGATTTTTCCAAATGTTACATTACTCTATACCATATGACAAACATTGAATATTAATTCCATCCAACATCACCAACATTGGAGTTTAACATGTATTCTACACCACAAAGGAGATTAAATACGCAATTTTCATCAAATAGTGAACATGAGATTCATATAATAAGACGTGTTTATTTTGGATAACAAATTGTGTATGATATGAATTGAATTAGGATTGAATTTTTTTGAATAAGATGCTCTTCATACAAATTATTTATGATTTTTTGATCATTTAAAATCATTGATAATGAGACAAATAGTGATGAGTTAATTGAGGAAGGGTATCCAGTTTATATTTGTATTCCTTTTCATCATTTTTTTTTCTGCAGCTGGGGATCATTTAAAGTCCTGGTTCCATTTGCGTTTCAACTTGTCTCTGTTTCTGCTTCTGGGGTTGATCGATGGAGTAACGAAGTTCAGCATTTATGTACAACATTTCAAGTACACATGCGCATGTGCTGCTGCAGCTGTGCGGCGGGAACAACCAGCAGCTGAGCAGAGCAGCCAGACGAAGGTGGCAACTGAGAGATGCAACAAATAAACAATACAATTCTTGAGACACACGAGTCCTCTGGTGGCAATGAAGAAGACTTGTTGGCTGCGGCATCTGGTTCAGATCAGATCATACTTGGATGGAAAAACCAGGGAAAGACAAATGCAGCAACCAGAAATGCCATAAGGCAGTTGCACACATGCTGCCCCTGCAAGCATCTCTGGATGCTGTTGCTTCCAGACTCGACTCCAGTACCACCGGAGTTGCTCGGTCCATGGTTCCAGACTTCCATGAATCCATCTTGTGATGTTCCGGTAACGTTTCTTGCCGTCTCCCCGCAGATTTCACAGGATCTTTGAAGCAAAAGTAGAAGCAGTACATTAGAAGGGAAACATTACATTTTGAAGCAGCATATAGTCTTGTGTGGCTCAGTAAATTGACAACGGATGCATCAGATATGTATGTAATGTGCAAGAATTTTGTTTGTGAAGGGTTGTCCTGAAGATTTCCCTTCAAGCAGACCCAACTATTCAGAGAAGCAGCAAGTTATCTGAATACACGTAATTTCAATAACTAAGAATGTAACAAAGAAACTTCTAAACTTTTATGCACTTCCAAATTCTCTGAACTTCCTCAGGTTCTTTTCACAAAACTTGTTTCAGACACCCCTTTTCGTCTTCTTACTCCCAAATCTACCTGTTAGACTCCTTTACAAAAACAAAAAGCCGTTCACAAAACCCTTTAAGCAATTTACTCTCCAGCTGGGAAAGCAAAATTCTACCCTGCAACTTATAGTTTCATCTTGTTGAAAATCAGGGTATAAAGGAATCCACATCTTAGTTGAATCAACAAGCATCTGATCAACAACGCAAATTGAATAGGATAAATGAATTCTGAAAGGGAACTCACAGGTTTCCTTTTACTTTGAACCATGCTTCTGCACATTGAACATGAGAAAGTCCAAGCTCACCTCTGCATCCGCAGCCGAGCTCCATTAACTCATCCACGCTTTGGTCGATTTCTTTACCACTTAAATGGCAAATCCTACACACCGCCTTATTTTCCACTTCAACGACATCAATCAAAGCATGAGAGCATTCTTCTTCCGTCTTCATATCTCCAACCGCTGCCCCATCCGGTGCCGACCCATTTGGCTTGACATCTGAATCGTTAACCCCAAGGTTTCCCAACTCGATAACAGTATCGAGATTTCCGGGAATTCTGCCGCTGCCCATTTTCTCACTTTCCTGCACTTATGATTCAAAAATGGTCTCGCCGATCAAGTAAAAACAAATATTTCACATATCTACACAGCAATCTCCAACACGAGTGTTGGATCTGAGATGGGTCATCTTTAATCCATCCCGATCACCGCTGGCGAGTTCATATCAACAAAAATTTTAACTTTATAATTGACTTTGCCCCAAAGCATTATCCACTTACTCTCAACTAAAACCATTAACCCAAAAACGCCAAGTTAAGTTACAGCAATGTTTTATATATGGAACACTATAAAGCCAGTTGCCACAAGGGACATTGCAAATTGGGATCGGCAGAAAACCTCTCACTGACACTGGCATCTTGAAAAAAAAAACATCCTTTTATCAAAAGTTAATAGGAAAAAAAGGGGTAATTCTGCATCAACATCATTGTAATTTCTGAAATATCAAACTTTATACCAATGGTTTTTTTTTCTCTCTCTCGTATCTATTTTCATCGATTTGAGAGAAATAGGACAAAATTATATTGACTTGAAAGCTCTTCTGCGTATCTTGCCCAATAAACGCCTCTTCTGTCCAGGAACAATTCGGACCCCATTTCCAGCTTGTGGTTCAAAAAGAAAGGTTTTTGAAACACCAAAGACTTAACATCAGTGCCAAAGACAATTTCAACCACTACCCTTAATTTCTAAGAACAGATTTGATGCTTCAAATATACAACATTGGACCACTTTCATGAAACTTCTATGGGTTGCAAAGTTACCAGTAATAGAAAATGTTTTTTCATAAAGAAAACACGTCAGTCTCTTATGGAGTATCGTAACATGGGGACCAATTGAATGATCATTGACCTCAAGTTGAATTCTTATGATTCATGGGAAAAAAGGACAAAAAGATCCCTCATAATCATGTTGACAGTCACCATACTCCTCGATTGTTTACTTTAGGTTTGTTGTAGTTGAAGTACTACAATAGAGAGAACTGAATTAACTAAAGATAACCCTCAGGTAACTACACCAATTCGATGAAAGCAAAAAGATGCATCCTTGGCATTTAATGCGTTATCAAATCAAATTAATAAGCTAATGCTCAGTCAAGTTCTCAGAAAGGAAAGAGCGACTTGGAAACCTATGAACCAAGGCATCCCTCCTAAAAATCATGATGTAGCAAGCCTACACATCTATGGCATTGCATTTAAAGATTCGAAATCGACATGGTGGCGCATTCAATATGATTTTGGAGGTGGTGAGACTGAGAAAATGGAAGCTTACAGGCAAGAGCATTTCCATTTGTTTCTTAATCTGTTGAGGAAAATAAAGCACTTAGCACCACAAGAAGAAGCTCTTGTTCTCGTTTCCCTGTTACTTAGCTCTTTGGTTGCGTACCTCCCACTAAGCAATCAAGATGGAGGGAAGAATCTATCAAGGTTGAAAGGAAGGGAGTAGAATTCCTCATTTCTGCTGTCTGCTTTGAAACATCTGAACTTGACCCACCATGGCATTCCCCTGTCATTGGCACGGTCCTTAACCTCCAGCGTGTTATCGAGGATCACAGCGACAATCAATGCAACAGTTGGGGAGGAAGTGAACACTGTGTTTAGGAAGTCGTTGAACTGCAACAGGAGAACAAAAAAACAATTATAAGTTAACACATTCACCTAAGGTTGTTACCTCGATCATTGGCTAGGCTCGCTCACCCATCCAGCTCTTGTATGAGCCGGGCCATGAAATGCAGTCATCGTGTACTCCCTAAAGTATTGAGGGATAGAAAGACCGAGAAAAAGAGAGACACCAGTGATGAAAAGGTTCCTCATTGAGTTCATGTTGGTGAACTGTAGAAATGAAAGCCCCAGAGAAGCTGAAAAAAAATAAAAAACCACTATCTTAGTATCAGCAGAAGGAGCTGGTCGCTGTGTAATGTAAACAGTAAGTACCAACGAGGCCGAACATCACGCAGTACACAGCAGCAAATATAGTGAAGGGCACGGATGCAAAAAATGCTCCAAATTTTCCTATGGAACGCAAAACAGGTCATGATGCTGGTCAACACGGTTTCCTTCAAACGGATGTGATTCAGATATCATTAACTACCTAAGATGGAGAAGAAGATCATAAAAACGGCAGAAATTTGAATCACCCGTCGACTGCCAACGCCAGTACTTCCAAGAAGACCAATACATTCCCTGATTTCAAGAACATGCCGTTCCATTAAGCTGTAAACCAGAATTGTCTTGCATTCATTCCAAGGTAAAGCAGAATTTACACTGAAACTGTAGAGCCTGTAGAGGTTCCAAATAGTCCATCCAAAAGGATGCCAATGCCCTGTGCAAATAAGAAAAAATGTTGTGAATGTCAGAAGATATAACGCTTGGCTTTGAATACAAAGTGATGCTTGATGCCTTAGAATTATGAACCTGCCACCCGATTCCACGGCTAAGAACATGAGAAGGTGGCGTTGTGGCACTTGCAAAACGAGATGCAGCATAATATGATCCAGTTGACTGCACTAGAAGAACTTGAGATGTTCCAAGGTTATGAAAAACGCACATGGAATCTTTGACTCAATTATCATTACCTCGATCACAGATACTATCACAGCAGACAACATTCCGAATGCATGGCCACCAGTGAATTTAGGTGCACCCCACTGAAATGGATACGGAACTCTAATCCTAATTTTAGTGGATCATAAATATTAACCATAATTTCATGGACAAAAGGAGAGAAAACTGAAAGATTGGTCTACCATGGCGCAGATGAAATGAGATGAGCTTTATTTGTGCAGCAGCTTCTCTGCGTCAGCTCAGGACGGTGTTTGTATGCACCGCTTGATGTTAAGAGCTGTGCATAAGCCCATACGATAGCAACTGCAATGAGAAGAGCAAATCTCTGGAGTATGGGGAATTTTCTCAACTGGAAAAACTTGAGATACTGCCAAATAAAAGTAGGCATGAGGATGGTGAGTTCATAACCAATAGTTTCATGTTGTTAAGGGCAAAGCAATTACGTTCACTAACACTACCTGGGACAACATAATGAATATGATAAGCATTGGAATACCAGTTTCCATGCATCGTCCTACCTGATGATGATTCCATGAGAAACTCAGAGTTAGCAAACATAGTTTCCTGATGTAATCCAATATATTCAACATATAGGACTCAGTTTTCAACTTACCACAGGGAAGCCCTTATCCATGAGGCCAAAACCTACCAATGAAATCACCGGAACCATTCCAAGTGGACTGAAAAACCTGCGAGATACATTCAAGATACATT
Source organism: Utricularia gibba (assembly GCA_002189035.1). Classification (NCBI taxonomy): domain Eukaryota; kingdom Viridiplantae; phylum Streptophyta; class Magnoliopsida; order Lamiales; family Lentibulariaceae; genus Utricularia; species Utricularia gibba. Next base: position 2,735,760 of record NEEC01000010.1, on the reverse strand, counting down.
TGTGCGTTGTCTTTGGACAAGTTCACTGATTCCTTTCATTCATTCATTCATTCATTCATCAGCATCATTATCATATGTAAATCTTAATCCAACTCAAAGGATGTTCGTACCTGGAGCATATGGCCCATAACTGACTGTAACCCAAAATTATTTGAAAACTTGATGCTGCTATCAGCGCACCTTGTATTGTTTGCATTGTCCTCCTAAACCTCTGCATAAATGTACATAAAAACAACTATAAGGTGATGAAATGGTGTTGAAAACACTAGAAAAAGTACATTACCAATTCTACTCCTATCATATTTATTTTCTTGAAATGTTCTGATGGAAATTTGACACTACTTACCATTTGAGGGTCGGTGATTTCCTGCAAAGAAGGGTCATGGATGATCGAAATTATGGGAATCACGAACGCCCATGATCCTCCAATAACAATAGGCAGTCTAGTGCCAAACAATGTCTGAATCAGTGTATTTATCCCTTCAACAAATAGCAATGTCTGGAACACTACGACCTTGTCTTTCTGATCACGAACAACACATAAAAGCACCGTTATCCAAAAATTCAATGAACACTCTTGATGAACGTGGTCGATAAAAAATTTCAAATCCAAGCACCCCGCATACCAAATAAAATACCAAAAATTTACTAACTTACATCATTTCCACCCATCAACGGAACTGAAAAGGAAGGGATCATCACCGCAGTTCCCAGTGCTAAAACATAATATTGAAATCCAAGAGCTATTGCCTCCGCTGTACCACATTAAGAAACCATTAAAACTGAACAGATGAATTCATTACACGAAACAAGATACAGCAAAATCAACAACTATCATACACACCCAAGAAGGATTTGAATTAATGCAGTATTCTAATTCTTGAAGTTGCTCCATTGGCGGGTGGTTTAATTCTTCTGGTTTTGGTGCCGCCGCCATATCAGACTACAAACTTTGTCTCAAATTTTCAGTGAAGGGGAAACACTAAATCGGCAAGAACACCACACGATGGAATGAAAAGCAAATAACAACACGTTCCCTCGCCTTCAAACAACGCAAAATCAGGAAAAGGAAAAAAAAGCAGGGTGGCGGAGGGCAACCATTAATGCATTCCCCCCTGAATGACGCATGAACAACTCAGATTTTTTTGAAAAGAAGAATAGAAAAGCAAGCAGAGAATGAATTCAGAGTTCGAAATTGATATTTGGACCGTTGGCCTTTCCGTTTATGTCCGAAATACCCCTGTAAAGGCTGCCAAATTTGGATGCTACGTCATGTCCCCTTCTATTAACTGTTTGTATCTCAATTGGCAATGAATTATTCTTACATGCTATTTTACTATTTATACATTATAATATTCATTTTATAATTTGAATGCTTAATTTGTAATTAAACGAAAAAATTAATAAGAAATATCGTTATTTCTGTTACAACAGAAATAATAAAAAAATTAAGTTATTTGAACCCTTTTATAGTTGATATACATGTCATTTTTCGATGTGGGATAATTTTCAGAAAATCAAGCTGCTTCTGATGACAAGATCTCAAGCTCAGCCCACCACAAAGGGGAAGATCTAGGCATTGCTGCTTCAGGTGATATGTTGAGTATTAGCCTTAGCCTCTCGCACGCTTCCTGAATCGTGCATCTTTTTCTTGCATCTTCTTCGGTGCAACTTTGTATCACTTCACATAAGTCATAAGCATCTTCTTCTTTGAATGATTTCAGGCTTGGATCAATCATTTCCTTCACCCTCGTCCTGTCCTTCATGTACTCACGAGCCTACAAGACCAGGGAACCTTTTGTGCTCATGGACATTGACTGTTAGCAGCATAAGGATTTGGAATGCTTTTATCATACCCAGTTTAGAAGGCTTCCTTGTCCTCCCCCAGAGTTAGGGAGTCTCCCAGTGATAACTTCTAGTGCCATGATTCCGAAGCTGTAAGTGTTGGCATCTACATCGGCCATGGGAGGCAACTCCGAGTTTTCTGATTCAAGGTCTGCTTTGTTTTGTGACTTGGCTACAACATCCGCCCACACGGAAACATCAACAATCTGCACAAAAGAGGTTGATGAACTTAGAGCTACAGGTGGCAACTGGGAAGTGAAATGAGTTGAGGCTGATAGAGCAAGCAAGACCTTGGCGGCATAATCATCTGTCAGAAATATTTCTTTTGATGTTAAGTTGGCATGCACCACTGGTGGATTTAGTTGATGCATGTGTTGAAGGCAATAAGCAGTTCCCATGATTATTCTCATCCTTGCATCCCAGTCCAGGTCTTCTACTTCTTTGACTACAGCAACCAAAGAATTAGGCACCATCATTTGTTGTGCTTGGTTGAAAGAAAGGAATGAGTGAAATACCTTACCATGTATATGTTCGAAGAGGGTCCCATTAGGAGCGTACTCGAAAACCATCATCCTGGTGAATGGTCCATTCTCCACGCAGAAGCCGATGAGATTGACAAAATTCTTGTGGTTGACACGGGACAGGGTGTCAATCTGAAGCAAAAGAAGTGATTCAAGGATGAGCATAGCAAACATGGATTTTCAGAAATATGAACCTTTTTTCTGAACGCTAATTCAGCTCGGTTGGACCATTCTTTCAAGGATGTTATGGCCGTGGATACAACAGCAATCTCTACTCCACTAGACAAGGTTCCCTTGTACAAAGTTGCAATGCCATCAAGAGTGAAGATTATGTTGCTGAAATCCTCGCAGGCTGTTTCAAGCTCTCCTCTGTTTAACTTTGGCACACCTATGAACTCAAGAAACACAACTTTTTTGAGTAAAACAGTGTATGAGTAGTTGAAGAGAAAGCTTTTCAGTTTACCTGTGACAAAAGCCTTCCTTAACTGGCCACTTAACCCAGTACTCCACGAGCCAAGTGGTCTTGTTGATCTGCTTCTGATGATGAAAAATGAAAGAGCTATGACACTCAATACTAAAATCACACCCGATAATCCGATCACAAGCTTTAGTGAACCCCAAGAAATCTCAGCATCAGATGAATCATTGTCAGCAACCCCATGACTTGCCCCATGGTGCATATTTGCTTTAGATGATGAGATTGTTGTAGTTGGAGAATTATATGACACATTGCTCGGATTTGGTACAGCAGGAAATGAGCCACTGCTTTTGCTCAGAAGAGAAGCATTTGTTTGAGACGCCCAAGGGGCTGTGGTAGAAGGAGGGAGAGCAATGAGGTTTCGGAATTGGTCGGCTATTAGTATACGGCGCAAGCTTCTCACTTGCTTGTGCTTGTTGTCTATATCATCTGCCTCCTTCTCCTCAAGAACTAGATTGATGCAGCAATCATCGGCTCGATTATCCAGTAACTGGATTCCATGCCTGAACCTTTGAATGATTGTGAAACATTTGCAGTAAGTCACCTGCAGAAAGATTGGCAATGCAATCAGACGTGTAGCTTACTCTGGAAGAAGCTCAAGGTAACGAACATTGCTCCTTTTTGTTGGAACGGAGTACTCTGTCTTCAATCTCTTCACCCTCTGTAAGATGCTGCTCAGAAAAGCAGATTATCACTAGAAGATTTTGAAGAAGACAATTAAAACCACAAGAAAGCGTCATCAGTCATAAGTGACAAGTTCCAAAAATAATCACCAACATATGTTACGTCAAGAAGACTTCTTTACCAGTGCCCAAATTTCCTATTTACACAACCAATCTCAGCAACAGCATTGGTACTAGAACCAATGTCATATCGAAAATCTGATAGCAGACAATGCTTCTTGATCTCCATTGGAAATTTACCCTCGAATCTGTTGTTGCAGAGCAACCTAGAACATGATGTGGGGTAAGATTGTTGATAAAAACATTAGTTCTAGCACGATGATTACTTACAATTGTTTTAGAGAGTGCAGTCTGCCTAATTCTGCAGGAACACTTCCACTCAGGTTATTTCCCCTCAAGTCCAACACTTCCAAAGCAGAAAGCTTGCCTAGCTCCAGAGGTATCGTGCCCGATAGATGGTTCTTAGAAAGGTCACTGCTTTCAGAATTCATAAATCTTGATGAATCTAAACTTTTCCACGCAGAGAAGACAACAGAATGGAAGGTGATTCTCACAGGTATCTCAAGTCACTTAAATTTCCAAGCTCTGGTGCCAAGATTCCTTCCAAAGCATATCCTTTGAGATTTCTAAATGATAAGTGGAAGTTTTGTACGAGTTAAAAATTGTACATGATCACCAGTAACTTGCGAAAAACTGAAGTGGAGATGGAAATACATACACCATAACTACTCTACCATCTTCACAATAGATACCATGCCACTTGCAGGGGCCCTGGTCATCAGCATTCCAGTTTGCTACAGCCCCAGAAGGATCAGACTCCACTTTCTCTCTGAACTTCAACAAAGCTAATCCTGCATTTTGATTCGAATTTTCAGAAATACATTCAACTAGAGGACAGGGGCTCAACCGTCATAAACCATCCTATGTTTTTACATTTTCCAAAACGCACGTAAGTTTAATTTTATCAACAAAAACTACCCTTCAAATACAACTCACCCTGAACAACAAATCCCATTGTAATAAAGTTGGTTACCTTCAGAATTAAGTGACCAGCATCCCTGAACCTCTAGAGCAAAAATAAGAAACAGGAAACAAGAAGATTTCATTCTAATCGTTGGTTGAACCATTCTGGCCAATGGTGGAGGCCAGCCAGTTTCATTCCACCAAGGAACAAGTATAAGTATATCGCCAGGTTTCTGTCATCAAGAAAAAAAAAAATCTCAAGGCATTGCCTTGGAAATAAACTATCCGAACATTGACATTAATGTTGCGTCTCTCGTACACGATTTGCAGCAACAGTTCGGTTAAGAAAGAATGTTGTTGGCCGTCCGTACGTCACCCTTCCTTTCAATTCAACAACAAAAATGAACGAAAACTAACGTGCGCAAAACCGTATCCTCCCTAAACAAAAACAATCTCGTTGGTATTTGCGATTCTTCTACCGACCATGTCTCTCTTCCGAAACAGGAGAAGAAGAGAAATGGGCAGACAGGAGAAGGACCGAAGAAGAAGACCAAGAAGAAGAAACGTAAGTTTTTGTCGTTTCTCTCTCTAATTTTCCGTTTCCAAAAAAAGCAATTCGGCCTAGAAAAACATTTTGCTTTCCCCAGGCTATTTTGGATGACATGTTTTATTCTTTGTTTTTAAATACAAAAATACAAATTATCCATAATTTACTAATATAAAAAATGGCTCTTAGTCATAAAAAAATTTAATTTTCATTTATAAAATATCATCAAAAATTATTTTCTTCTCAACAAAAAAACACCCATGTAAATAAGACACTATATGAAAATAAAAATATCTCCTATAACTAAAAATGGTATTATATATTCATAAGAAAAAAATAAAAGCTTGTTGGAATTTTTTTTTTTTGGTTTTTGGATGTTGAAATACTGATTGATAGAAGAGTTTTTCATTTGGGCTCATACGCAACATCGTGTCCAATGGGCGGGGCCCATAAATGACTCATGCAGGCCCAAATATTTTCACACCCAAATGTACTGCTCCTCTGAGACAGCATTTTTTGCAGCACTCCCATGCACCCGCCATTAGCGTTCGAGCAACGCAGTTTTTGAGGAACACAGAGGATAATGTAATAGAGAGAATCATCAATCAGAATGTCCAAATTTAATAAGAAAAATAGGTCATAGTCATGTAATAAAGAAAAGACCGGCAGCTGGTGGGTGGTGCTCCTCCTGTTCTATGTATTCAGAGTTGGCCCAAAACCCCTTTCAGTGAAGCTTCAGTTGTTTTCAGGAATTGATTTGCTGACAGGTACGTGTCACCTAAGTATGCATGATTGAAGCCTACCCGTTCTACCTCCCAGTAAGAAGTAACCTGATACACAATCCCTGGATTGGAATTTATTCCTTTTTCAAAGTGAACTCACATGCATGATTTGGTGTACCTGAACTGTTGATTCCATCATTCTCTCTTGCTTCTCCCTTCCTATCTAGATTGGATAGATAAGGAGAACAAGGAATCAAGTATCGATTGATTTATTGAAATTAAAGATTCAATAGGTCATATGAATACATATGAAATCTAAGTATTCAAGAAATATAGATTATATATTCTCAAATCGAATTGATTTTTAATCTGATTAAGACTTATTTTTTTCTATGATTATATATGGTATCTTCATTATAAATCGATCTAGTATTTATCATCTAAACCTAATGCATATCCTTTTTTGTTTTTTAATTAAAATTCACATACTAATACAAAATCTATCTTGACCATCCAAGTCGTGTCATAAATTAAGTGCTATGATATCATGTTAAAATTAAGAATTCAATAAATCAGACATGTACACATGAAACTTAAATACACAAAAAACATAAATTATATTATAAAATATTAGATCAATCAATTACTAATAATTTATAATCTTTTATATATTTAAATATTTCAATTTCAAATGATGAATTATTTGTTCTAATATGAAACTAATATTAACTCATGCAACTCACAAAGTTTCATCAGCTTTTAGCCACCGGTTGCCATTTTTCACTGGGTTATGTGTTGGAAGGAAGGAAGAGAGAAAGCAGCATATGTGAGGGATGGCGATGGAAGAGGAGTGAGTCAAATTTGTGGGGGCTGAGCAAGCGCACGACGACAATCAAGTCTGAGACCGCCAACGATCAGATGGGCTGTTTCTTCTCCATTGAACAATTCCTCATGTCTCATTCCATGACATATTCTCGGAATAGACATTTGGATCCACGCATTTAATGCTCAAGACCCACACAAGCCCCCCCGTCCACTTTTCCAATCAAACTTCTTCACACCTTACCATCACTTGGGATCACTTTGAAATGTGAAAAAAAAAATAATGATTTTTTTCGTGTTACAGTGATGCCGTTTTCCCACATGATCGAACTTGCCTTACATTTCTCAAAAGCCAAAAAAACAATAAAAGTATCATATTATATTTACATAATATTATTCATTTTAAGTATTCAATTCTTACGATTTTATGTTATTTCTTTTTAATTTTAAAAATTAAAAAAATCTATTTTAAGTACCTCCCCTCCTCAACCTGTAATCTATATGAGATATTGTCAGAAATATGGAACTACCCTAATAAAAATACATTTAATTATTAAAATAGATTATAAAATGTATCTTTTTTTTAATTGGATTCATTAGAATTGATGTTGTGAATGTGAAGGGGATAGGGACTTGGTTGGAATTTGAATTAGTAGTCTTGGAGCAAATGTCTAGTACCCCACACGTACAAAGAAACCGACTTGATGCGCATAACAACACAATTTTTCAGACAACATCATTATTATTGGTGGTTCATTTGTGCATACCAATGTTTTAAATTTCACATAATTTTTTCTTCAAAAAAGAAAATATCTCCGAATTTCTGATTTTGGATCAAATTTTTTCGAATGTTGAATACTGGTCCATGCTCATCCGGTCCCTCCAGGGGTCTCATTTCAGACCTAATTAATATTCCTTAGCTATTTTTTGATTGACGCGATTAGATGGATTCAACGGTAAGATTATAAATTATGGGATATTTACTTTTTGGGCTTAAATAAACTTGAAATTATTAGATTTTTTTGAATTCTATGTACATGGGATTATTTAAGCTCACATTTTTATTTATTTTAAGTAATACCATTAACTAAATAATATCTACAAAACTAAATATTAAATATTTTTTTTATTCTATTCTCATCAGCCAAATTCTTCCTTAGTGATCAGACTTACATGGTCTACCTGACAAGACTATTGTTATTGGCCACCTTGGGGGTGCAAAAGTCTTTGTTTTTAGGTGGAACGGGACAGCAGATTGTCGCTGTTTCCATTGAAGGAGTACTTCGAAGTATCCCATGGAATTCTGGATGATTTTGAGTGGGAAGAAGGTAGGCAGCAGGTCAAGCAATTAAGATAATTCACACAGGAGAGTCCACAGTTGGGGAAAAGGGTAGGCCGGGACTGCTTTCTAGAGCTCTTTTTAACATGATTTTCGTGAAAAGGCTTCATCTTTAATAATTTCGATGAAAGCAATGGACAACAAATCTGCTTTAAAATGTGTTTTTTTTTTCTTCTGGGATCTGTACTCACGCTTAAATTAATCTAGAAAAGGCCTGATTATCACTAAGCAGCCATTGGGACCCCTTAATTTCTACAAAGCCAGACTATATGTAAACGAATCATTTAATTTTGTAAGCCAGAATCAAGAGCTCACCAGAGAGCAAACATCTGTAAAAAAATGTTTTTTTTTGTTTCTTCTCAGGTAAAGAAGGAGATCTCTGCTGTTAGATTACTCCCCATTTCGTTGTTTTTCAAGCGCAAATTCATAGAATGACTCTGAGAGAGGCTACTGTTGTTGTGTCTGTTGGATATGAAACGTTGTTTTTTTGTCTGTAAAAGATAATACCCACACGTACAAAGCAACCGACTTGCATCAATGCCCAACTTTACCTGCACGGGTGCATCAGAACATGGTATACATCTAAATTTTGCAAGAAAAACTTGTTCTTGAAGGAATAAAGTACTGGGAAGGGTCGAAGAAAGTGGTAGGTTTTGTCTTTTGACATTATTAAGACATGGGGTTTGCATGAAAGTGCAGTTGAGGAAAGTGGCGAATAAATTAATCCCACCATTCGAATTTAATTCCATGAGTTGAATTGAACAAAGGGTTTTAAGTTACCTTTCAAACAGCAAGACCAAGGGACCGGAGCAGGTGCAGGGACACCTTCTTCTTCTCTCACTTCATTTCCTTCCTCTTCTTGCAAGCAACAAAACTCTCTGAAATTAAAACCAGACCCTCAGCCGACACGGCAAACGGTGGCCCGTTTTGCGAATCTTCCTTCTCTATTTACCTCTGTCCTCAGTTTTTGTATCAACTTCCCAAGTCTTTGTCCTGTCTTTCTCAAAACAGAAACCCCGGAACGATTTAAGGATCGCTATCGAATCGAAAGCCGAATCGGGAACCGTTTTGTTTGTGCGACAGGTGATCTTTTTAGGGTTTTGTTTGACTCCGCTTGTCTTGTTCATCATGATCGTTTGATTCTCCAAGAAGCTCGTATTGGTTTTCTCTTTTTGTTTATTTCTTCTCGTTTGAAGTGAAACCAATTCTTTGGGAGTTTTGTTTGGTTTGCGTGTGTTGTGAATCGTCTTCGTCGCTACCTTCAATATCCATGTCCCACATCGGAACCACTTGAAAATTCTGTGATGGAAAATTTCGGTGGTTTTTAGGATTCCATAGAAACACAAAAGGTAAATGAATATCCTTTTCATGATTTTGTGCAGGTTAAGTTGGATAAGTATCTGCATCTTCCATGGATGAAAACAACAAACCTGGAGAAGAAGAAACTGAAAGCTTGAGAGCATACTCAATAGAAGAAGGAGAAGAAGATGTATCGTCCATTGACTTGAATGAAAAAACCAGGAGCCATGCCATCGGCGGCTGGCAGACGAATCACGGGGACGAAAAAATGATCGAAATTGGCTCAAAATCGCGTGAAGGGAGAGATCGGAGGTCCAATGTTCGCCAGTATATTCGATCACAAATGCCGCGGCTGCGTTGGACTCCTGAACTCCATCTCTCGTTTGTCGGCGCTATTGAGAGATTGGGAGGCCAAGAAAGTCAGTTTCATTCCTCAGTTTATTTGTTCTTGTTGTTGCAAGTGAAGTGAATCTCAGACTAATTTGCTACACAGGAGCAACTCCCAAGGCTGTGCTACAGCTGATGAATGTTAGAGGACTCAGAATCTCCCACGTTAAAAGCCACTTACAGGTACTGTACTAGAGATTTCCCATTTCTAGTAGTTGCAGAATGCTCTAATGACCTTGTTATTCGTGCTTATTCATGGCATAGATGTACCGGAGTAAGAAGCTCGATGAATCAGGAAAAGGTAGACATACTCAATATGATTTCGAATGTTTGCTTCTGACAGTTTATCCAAATTTAACAATTCAACGCAACGAATACCCTCTCCCTATTCTGTCTATCTGTTTTTCCATCCTAGTTACTCATCGAACCTTAACAATTAGAGAGATGATGATGCAGTGATAGGTCAAGCAAGTAGGTTCTACGCCATTTGTGGCCACAACCAATTCCTCGGCTCCCCCTACATGGGATTCGGCAGCAGCAGCAGCAGCAGCAGCCCTTTGCATCAACTCAAGTTCGAGAATGGCGGCATCGTCTTCGTGAGGAACCCGGATTCGAATCGTTACACCGAACGCCCCCGGAGTTTCTCACAAAACCCTGATGCCCGCTTTCCTTTTGACCTCAAATCCTTATCTTCTAGGTAAGTAAAAGAACAGTGTCAGTGCATGTAATACAGAAATGATCACATATATCAACCTTGAGTGAAACCCTCTTGTAGGCATCAAACTCAGCACGAGCCAAGTGATTTTCCCGGCTCGAGGCTGGTCTCCGACACCAGACCAAACCAGTATCCTCATGGAAGAATATGGCCTCCAAGGGAAGTTTTGACGTGTCAGCCTCTAAACAAGGAGCAGCACAATGTTCCTTCGGACACCGTGACGGGTGACCTGCAACTCAGCTTGAGCCTTGGCCCTTGTAATCACAACCAGCCCAATGATTGGAGCAAACACAGCAATCATTCCGATATCGACACGAGGCTTTCTCTTGCGTAAACCCAGGCGATTAGGTCTTCCACGAGGACTGCTTAAACTCGACCTCATAGCTGATACGTCCTCTTACAATAGTATTCTTACCGTCCCACTTCTAGAATCTTCTAGACAAAGGGCTGGGTACTCAAGATCTGACCTTTGTATGTTTGCTTTAGATCATCAGAGTCAGATCTTGCGAGTACTTAGCCTGTAGAGTATCATATATTACTGTGTTTTGGCATTGGTGGATGATTTACAAATGTGAACCTCATGTAACACGTGCGTGACAAAATGCCCTCAAAATCTTAGAACTTAATTTACTGAAGATAAAAATAAGTTAAATTTGTATCTCCAATTTTATTGATTTTTTTTAAATAGAGAAACAGTAGTTCATGATGTTTATAAGGAAGAACTATCTTCTTTTTCAATATTAATTTTTTATTTGATTATATGAAAAAGAAAAGATAAGGATGACTGAATTAGTAAATGAGCCACATCAACTATCGTGGGCGTATTTGAAATAATGATGTGAATTTAAAAATATTTTTAATACCCAAAAATTATAAAAAAAAAAGACAGCATTTTTTTTGGCTTGATAGAATATGTGTTGCATCTTTTCTTGTCTTTAGGTGGTAGTCGTTGGAATATCGGAATCCATGCATTAAAATGCGGTTGTCCAATTAATTGTGATGCTTTTTTTAATTTCTGGTGGGACCCGCTCTATGAATTAAATTAAATTTATTTGTTTCACTGGTTTTTTTTCACAATTTTTCCCATTGGAGTATTGCGGGACCCACCTATGAGTAAAATCAAAATTTACTTTTAAACAAGTGAAATCAAATTTAAAACAATTTATACTTTTACAAAAGTGTTTCAAAATTAATTTAAACACTAAATAAGTGTTTTTTAATTTAAGAAAATAAAAAATCAATAAACATTTTTCTTTTTTTTGTAGCTTTCAATTTACTCTTAGAAAAATATTAAACATATTAAATTTAATATAAAACTTCATAAGAAAATATTCAATGAAATAAAATTAAAAAATATCTAGTTGACCCAATCAGTAAAAAAATAATCACATAATATTATTATTAATAAGTCACATAATAAAATTATTCAAATACTAATTGTTGAATTATTATTAAATAATGACAGCTAATCGACCCCCAACGATTTAATTTTCAGAATAATTCCAACAAGATTATACGTGTGAGATTTTGTGAAATAATTAAATAATCGGATTCACAAATCATGCAATTTCCAAAAATTTTATATATGATTAAATATGACACTAAATGAAAAAAATAATTGTTCAAAAAAAAAACAAAAAATCATATATATATTTTCACAGAATTATTCACAATGACTTTTCACTATACTCACAAAATTAGATAATTTTGCCTTAAAAAACAAAATTAAATAATTTTGCATAAGTTTTTTCAAAAACCTTTTTAAAAAAATGGTCCCTGAATCCAGTTATTTGAATTTTGAATGAGGCGGGGTGAAGTCGAGGATCTCAGGGGAGTGGTCATCCCTAGCCAGGATTCAGAAGGTGAATCTGGTAGTGGTGGTGCAAAGGGTAATGGTTTTTCCATCCGTCTGATTCCCACATCTGAGTACTCGGTTTTCTCCACTGCTTCTCTGGCTAGAACTGGTCCTCTAGCATTCACATGGCTGTTTGATGCATTGAACAGCTTGTTACGATTCGAGCTCTCAGCTTCAGGAAGGGGAGACCTTGATGATTCATTTCGACAAGGCGATAAGTTGCTGCTTCTATGATGCATCAGCCGAGAAAATGCTGGCTTGTTTGGATCCTGGGAATTCATAGGCTGATGGGGATGGGAATTTAGTTTACTGTCGATTAGTGATAGGTCTTTAGGGAGCAACCCAGAATGATATTTCTTCAGGGGAACATGCACAGGACTGCCACTCTGCAATAATCCAAGAAATGTAGCAAGTTCATTAAGCACAAAAACCTCTGTTGTTGCTGATATGTAAATAGATTACCCGTTCAAGTGGCCCACTAGTTGCGCCTGTTGCAAATCTTCGACCACCTACAGCTTTAGGAACAGATGTTGCTCGTTTGTTTGGTTTCACTGCTGGAAGTGGTTTCATCAGGCAGAAATTGTTCTTCACAGAAAACAGGGGAAAAAGTCCCCAAGCTGATCTCCCGGACTTTGTTGATGGGATTTCATCTTCACTTTCTTCATCACCTGCAAACTGGTTTTCATGTGATAAAGAGTTCGAGGGTGCTTCCAATACAGCTGCTTCAGCTTCCTGAGTAAGCCTCGTCATCACACTGTCTCTGGTTTGTGTCTCAACACTACATGCCTCAGATGGAATCACAGATAAACCATGATTCACACAGTTGCCTACAGCCTCGGATTCTAGTGGAGAAATTTCGTCTAGTGCATTGGAGTGTGCATCTCTGCTTTCGGCGTCAATTTGGGCCCTGAAAATGTTATGATCAATATTAGCACCTTCACCAGAAGTGAATTTATGCACCCTGTCAGCAATCACGCCTAAATGCATACCATGATCTATCCAGGGGAAAATCATCTTTTGGCATTCCAGGGCTTTGTTCCCAGTTAAATGGTACGCCACACGTCTTGCCAGACTGCTGCTTAATGTTAATGTTACTCTCGATCACATTCCCTCTTTGATTTACAGAGGGATTCAAAGGCCACTTATTTGCGTATTTCCTTGCAGACATCAACGGGGCATCAAGGTTAAGCTTCATACGCTCCATATCAAGGTTGAATCCTGAAAGTTCTCTGCTTCACATTCTGTAAGATTTAACAACAAACTAGCGGATGTAAATTGATATACTAAGAATGAAATCGTTCCTGACAATGAAAGAAAAATAAGAAGCACAGGAAACGTTTATATGAAATAAAGGGGTTTAGAAAGGCCTACCTTTGGAGAAGTCTGTTCTACAGACCACCGTCGAGTGTCGGGTATATGTTCATTTGTGCAGCAAAGAGAAGGGCAGGCCGCTTATTGCATTTACAGGATTCAAGACATACCAAATCCCACCCAAAAAAATTGGAAAAATCTGCCTACATATTTCATGAAAGTAAGTAACTTCACGGTTACTCATGACCCAAAGAAAAAGGTAACTGGAATCCATCATGTGTGAAAAAGGGTAAATTCCCTTAATGCGATTAAACAAAACCAGACAATCTCTGCAAAATCAAATCCCGGAAAAGTCACCCAGTAAAATAAAGACGAATACAAACAACAATGTTGAACAAGGGGTTGTTGTTTGTAGGATCGGGAAGAATGAATACTCAATAAACCGATTAAAAAAAGGTGTTTGTAGGTCTATGGCCTACCTCCTCCAATTCATTACAATTGCATGCAAACCTAAAGAAGACCTTCAATTGATCTGGTTCCTGAGATCCCATAGGCCCTCAATCGACCCCTCGTACTATCGGCAGCGTTTCTTGAAACAGTAGGCACGTCCGATGTAAGATCCAACATACCCTACAGCATTCGGGTCGTAGGCCGGTCCTCCAGCGATAGCACGATGTCGTCGAATATCCCCCCAAGGGCAGCGGCATTCTAGAATGAATCTGAACGGAATTAGCACTCGTTAGATCAGGCTAGGCCTCTCCTGCTGAGCCGGGCGCCGGGGCCCTGGATGCACTACTCAGCCTCAAGTCCACCGCGCTACTTAATTCCATTCATCCCCAATGCAGCGTGAATAGCACGCGCCGCCATGTGTGCTTCTAGTCCTGGGTGTTCTTCACTGATCTTCTAGCCGTAGAATAGAAGAAGGTCGTCGGTTCTCCATCCATCCACTCCCCCGGTATTTCAAAATCATTATTTTATTATAAGTCATTCAATGTTTAAAAATTGGATGAAATTTCAAATTTCGGATTTTTATTAAATAAAATACTTTTAAATTTTCTTCAAAATTCATTTTTTTTTTGTATCAAATTCGAAAATTGAACATTAATTTTATATCATTCACAATTATATTATGTGAAATTGGCGTTCCTAAAAAATGTTGGATAATAATCAAATATATATTTAGTATCAACATTAATTTATATGAGGACAGCACCACGAATGTTAGAATGGTCGGAAGAATCTGAATGGTCAATCTTTTTGTTGTCTGAAAATCAAACCAGCCCGTGGTATCCCCTCGTCGGCTTGTTGTTTTAACCGTAATGGGGGACAGCGCATACCCCCCGCCGGCAGACGCGACTTCTTTACCTTCTCCGTTACGGATGACCTCTTTACAGCGCCTATAAGACCGGCCTTCCATGTTGAGAAATGCATTCCCAATGAAGAAGGCTCTGCTTCTACTCGTTCTCTCACTCTGCGGGCTCCTCCTTGGGGCCGCGGCGCAAGCCCAGAGAACTCTGGTTCTCCCCGTCACCAAAGACGCCTCCACTCGTCAGTACCTCACGCGCCTCCGACAGAGGACGCCGTTCGTCGGAGTGACCCTTGTGGTCGACCTCGGATCGCCATACTTGTGGGTCGACTGTTTATCCAACTACGTGTCCTCTTCCTACAGACCGATCCACTGCGGCACCCGCTACTGCTCCCCTTCCCGGCTTTTCAACTGCAAGGTGGCCGGAGCCTCCCCAAGGCCGGGGATCAATAACAATGCATGTGTAACCTTACCTTATGACCCCTTCACCGACATGTCCAGCTACGGCGAGCTCGCACAGGACACCATCTCTATTGCTTCCAGCAATGGAAACTCAATTGCTCTGCCCCGGTTCGTTTTCGTCTGCGGCGATGACGCGCTTATTACGAGATTTTCCAATGGCGCCACGGGCGTGCTCGGGCTGGGCCAATCCGGAATTGGGGTGCCCCTGCAATTGTCACAGGCTCTGAACTCTACCGGGAAATTCGCAATGTGTCTCCCATCCCAAACCAACGCCAGAGGAGTCATCTCATTCGGGGAAGAGCCGTACAACTTCCCTCCCTACGGAGACGTATCTCCCTGGCTATACTACACTCCTCTGTACACCAACCCCGTCAGTGCTGCACCGGCGGTATCGCAGCCCCAAGAATCCGCCGAATACTTCATCTTGGTAAAAGATATCACGGTCGATAACCGCCGGCTCCGACTCAACAACACGTTACTCACGATCAATAAAAACGGGAACGGAGGGACAAAGATCAGCACCTCGAATCCTTACACCGTGCTGCAGAGCTCTATTTACAGAGCGTTAAAATCCGCTTTCATTCACACGGCACGCGCCAGGAACATCACTCGGGTCGTTCCGGCGACGGCCCCCTTCGACACCTGCTTCAAGTTGAGAAAGGAATCCATAGCTACTGTTCCCGACATCGCGCTAACGTTGGATGTCACTTGGGAAAAAGATGTCGCGGAGTGGAGGATTACAGGGGCGAATTCAATGGTGCAAGTGAGTGAAAACGTGGCGTGTCTGGGCTTCGTGGACGGAGGGCCAAATGCGAAGACGGCCATCGTCATCGGTGGGCTTCAGCTGGAGGACAATCTTCTGGAGTTTGACCTTCGATCCCGTGTGCTGGGTTTCACTAACTCGCTGCTTCGCATTGGACCCGGAATCAGATGCTCCAACTTCAATTTCACCTCTCCATCTACTATATTTTAAATGGTGAAGAAAACCATGAATTGTTTGCATAAACTATTCATGATTTAAAGGATGATTGACCTTGTACTATCAGTGACATATGATCGGGTTTATGATAATAAATATTATGATACATGTTTTATTTGTCTGATATTATACATTTAATTTTCATGTTTTTATTTTTTTCATGAGAAAAAAATTTAATATAAAATCAAAAGAATTTATCTATTTAATCACATGTATTCTTTCTACTTTATAATTAATGTACAATAAGGTCAATAGCCTTAAATTTAATTAAAAAATTAACAAAAAATACTAATGAGAATAAATTTACATGCAAAATACCTTTGGCACAATGAATTTATTAGAATAGAAAACAAATGAAATTCATGCATAAAATCAGAATCTTTGGGCCAATTATAGCCCTTGTTCTAGGGATGCCATGAGGCCCAGCCCAAGGCGTAAATGTTTGTGGAGCCTTGTCTTGGGCCCTGTGTCACAACTTCCACACCAAATTCAACTATATTGTAACATTATTTATTATAAAAAAAATCCAAAATATAAAAAATCAGTTGGATGAGGATTAATTATGTAGTTTGTGAAACAACTTTGGTAGGTCAGGGGCTTACCTATAGTATACTATATTGATTATTAATGGAGAAATAATCGTGTTTAAATAGATTAAAATTTCTAATTTTATATAAAACATAAAATTATAAAAAATATATATTTGAAATGAATAATATCGTATAATATAAGAATAACTCGTCACATCTTTTCAGTGTAATGAATTCCAAGATAAAATTGAAATATTTAAAACACAACCTTGATATATTATTAATTTTGGGGCTTGATAGGTGAGAAAGATGGCACCATCAAACCAAACAAGTGAGATAAAGTCACTATGATTAGTATTTAATGAAATGACTGTTGGTCAACTTTCCACAACCCTAGAATTCTTTATTTGCCCCTTTTTAAAATAAACCCCACACTTTTATTAATAATATTATTATTCTATTTGGTAAGGAGTCTGGGCATGGCCATGGCGCTGTCAAAAAATTAAGATGTTCATGTGCCTTCTCATTCCTTCACATGTTGCCAACCAACCCTTTTAATGACACTGGGCCCCACACCTCTTGACCTAATTTAATTATTGAGTTGTTACGTTGGCTTCTCTCCCATAGCTTCAATTATTTCCAATTATTCAAAATTAAGAAAAGCTCATTTTAATTCTAAATCGGTGAAATCGATTTTCACGTGCTGTAATAAAATCCAAGTTTTTTTTTTCATTTTTTGGAATGTTTGAAGGTGAGTCTCTTAATAAAATCTTCACCAACAAAGAAGACAACTGAAGTTGATTGATTTACTTATTTATTTTATCAGAAAATACTTTTTATTACTTTTAACTCTGAAAAAAATTAATAATACGTAATTATGATTATATAATTTAAATAAAATCAATGTAACTTTTAGTGCCAATTATGCGTGATCGTCGTCAAACGTAGAGCAAAGGACAAAGTTTGGCGCCGGCCACGCTGTATTTTGACGCGGTCCACCGCCCCGGGATTGTGTCCGACGCCTGACGCGCGGACACGGGACGCTCGTCCTTGAAGCTACACGGCACCATGTGATTGCTCTGTTGTCGTCTAGAAAGTATCGAATGAATAGAATACTTAAAGCGAATTAAATACTTTGGATTCATGGATAAATGGATTGCATTAAATATGTTCATAAATTTTAATATATAGATACAGAATCATGGTTTCAATTGTTAAGTCAAAAAATTTCAATATAATAAAATTAAAAATAAGGTACACTATTATATGTCATCATATAAAAACAAAACGAACTTGCAGTTAAACAATATCGATAATTCAAAAAATAAAATAATGGTGTAAAATGTCAAATTAATTAAAAAAATTACGGATATAGAAGGAAGAAATCTGCAATGCACGTGTGCTGGATTAGGGCAAAATGCGAATCCTCACATCACCGATGAATCTAAAAAAAAAAAGAATCTTAATTTTTTAATAAAGATTATTACCCCACTTCTCTTGAAATATTGTTTACCATTTATTATGGAAATAATGCCATTTTTTAATTTCCGTTCAATGCACTATAAACAATGTTTAAAAATTAAATCCCATCGTGAATCGTTTATAATAATAGTTTAATTAAATTTAACAGAAGCTATTGATAGTTCCATTTTTACCCATGGCGGATGTCGGCATAGGGCGACTTGATAAACAAGATACTGATTGTGTCCTCAAGGCTCAGAGATTATAAAAAAAATCAAAATTCAATAAAGAGAACTTGTTTTATGATAAAAATGCGCGTCACAAGGATTAGAAAATACAAGGTGTCAAGTTGTATGAATATTGAAGTTTAGAATTAGGGAAAACGTGCTATTATTTTATTTTATTTTATTTATTTAAAGACAAGGTGAATAATTAATTAATTGACCCTACGGGCCTGCAGAGGCATTCAGGACACTTGACCGCCATGATCATATCTTCTCGTGCCAACACACATGCAGTTGGAAAAGACGGATGAGCATGACCTCTTGGACCGCTCCATTCAATTCCATTACATGATTTTTTTGATTTTAATTCAATAATTTTATAAATATATATAATTATATTTATTTTCATATTTTTATTTGATAATGTCTTAATTCGACGATATGTCTTGATAGCCCTACACCACCAGACAATGACTAGGTCTCGAATGGCGTTTCAGCCAGTCGATCCTTTTCAAATATTTATAATAATAACTAATTAATTAGATTTAATTCATTATAAAAATAATTCGATTAATATCTTACTTCAATTTACCTAATATCAAGCATATGAATAGTTTTTTTTTGTTTTTACGGTCAGTTTCTGTTAAATGCTTCTAGAAGATTCTGTGTTATTATTGTTTGTTACCTGAATCCGATTTTAACAGATACATCCAAACAATGATTAGAAGTTATATGTTGTGATTCCCGAAACTTCCAGAACCAGGTGTCCGAAAAGTGTTTTTCATGATCTTAATCAAACCCTAATCAATATATTATATTTAATATATCTAACTACCATATATTATATGCAATATGTATACGCTTTTGTCATTCATCCAAATCTCGTTATTAAAAAATATTTTAATACATGATATAAGATAGAAAAACAATTAGTGGATTTGATGAACACGAGTTTTTTAAAATCTGTATAGACTCATATCTACTGATGCATACAAAATTATTGCTTAATAGTTTATTCATAAACTTTAATTTATAAATATTTCTATAAAAAATGTTTCTCAAAAACTTAAATAAATATCACAAATAAATACTTATTTTCCGTATATTTAAATATAAATAATTTAAATAACGGTAGACTCAGCAATGCGTCGCCGGATCAGGGCCCGCCGCCACCAAAACGGTGTGCCATTTTCCGGTGCGAGTTGGGTCAAGAACAGACAACCTCAAGCGGAGCCATGGTGACCGGAGACGAGTCGGGACAGCTGCCTTCGATAGGCTTTTCAGGGATGGATCGCGGTGGAAGGCCAGACACCTGGTTTGCTAATGAAGACTACTTTTACTGATACTAAGGCTTTCACATTTTTAAGATTATTTGTTTTGTTGTTTTTTCAATTATTATGAATACTTAAAATCTTGATAGAAAATAACTCGAATATTTTAATAATACCAAACAAGAAATAATAAAGATAAGGTTTTGAAGATTTAGGCAGGATATAAAGAACATGGGGCGCACCCACTTGCTTGGTTTATGTACAAGAGCATATGTTCTTTTCTTGTTCAAAAAATAAGTTATCTTGTTCTTCTTCTTCTTCATATACACACAGTTCTGTGCGGCGAGAATCGATCGAGAATCACCGGCCGGCATGAGAAGTTCGATCCGATGTTTCATCTCTTGCATTATGCCCTTCGGCGTGCTCGACGTGGTCCGAATAGTGCACACCAACGGCCGTCTACAAGAACTCTCCGGCAGCGTCAGAGCCGCAGATATCATGGAACTTTACCCCAAACACGTCCTCAAGAAACCCTCCTTCGACGACGAGATGTGCCGTGGAATCGTCGTGGTGCCTCCGGAAGCTCAACTCCGGCGAGGCGAAATCTATTTTCTCATTCCATTGCCACCGGAGAAAACGGGATCCACTCCGAGGAGGAAGAAACCAAATGGGCGAAGCTACAGCGACGGAGATATCCCGGTGACACGGTTCATGTTATCCGATGAATGCAATTTTTCGCGGGAAAAAAATGCCCGTCGTCGGCGCGGCCGTGTCGGTGTTTGGCGACCCCATTTGGAGAGCATTTGCGAGACACCGTGAAACGGTAGGCTTACTTTTCCAAATAGTAACCAGACGGCAAAGCGTCATCGTCTGCTGCAAATATTTTTACACTTTCTTTTAGTTAGTTCTACAAAAGCCTGATAAATTGGGTGTGCTTTTCTCTTCTGCGCTGTGCTCCACTCAAAACCCTCTTTGGTTGTTGGCCTGGTTGCCGGCCGGGACCATGCCACATGCTTCCTTGTAAAAATGAGAACCCTTCCGGACAATCACAACTAATTCCAAAGACCCAGAGGTTAGAACCCATCTTCATTCACTTTTGAATCAGACATAAAATGATTTAGATGGGTGCGAAACTATACAACCTACTTGTGTTGTCCAAATCTTTTATTTTGCACTATTAAATTATCAACTTTGATCCTAAACTTATGTCCATGATAATAGAACAAACAATTTCATATTGAAAAATTAAATTGAAATAACTAATTATATAAAAAAATTATAAATCATTAATAATATCTTTATTTCTTGTATGTTAAAATTTTATGTATACTTTTAAACCCTTAATTTTAACATATGACCTCACACCAACCAACACTAATCCCCACATTAGAAAGACGCTTGCCGAATGATGTTCGTCCGCAAATTTTGCATTTCGGTTTTTTTTTTTCAAAATAAAATCTTCCCAAAATTCCAATTTTTTGGATCAAATCCGAAGTTTTCGGACATGGGTTCACTTGCACAATCTTTGTGAAGCTTGCTATTTGATTGCACAATTAATTTCTTGGCCTGTGGATGATGCCACAGGGGGTGATCAGTATTTATTGCAATATCGTGTTAATTTATTAGCAAATGATGAGTGTAAAAGGGGTCACCACAACCCTGGTCAATGTTTCCGACAACCTAAATATCATCTAATAAAATACAGCAATTTTATTTCTTTATTTTTTTTGTCGTAGAAAAAATGTGGTATATTTAAACACTAATGAGAAAATACAATATAACTAATAAGGCTAGAAGCCCGATTCCTCAGAATAGGGCCGGAGCCCTTTGGGCCTACGTCCTGAATTGGGCCCATTAAATTAATTCTTCTCGGAATCATCTTGTGAAACATAACGGCTATGAACCGAATTAACTACCTTTGTTCTGGTCTCATGAGTATCTTTGAGTATCGTCTAGAGTGTTAATCGGTTTTGCTTAATAAATCTCTGTCAAAAAATGTTGAACATCGAAACCGATTGGTTCCAGGTTTATCGATTTGTATGATCAATACTAATTTTTGAAATCGAAACTAAATCACGAATTGATAAACTTGAAACTATTGACAACTGATTTTATCAGATTGATTCTATCGCATATAACATTGCATCACCTGCAATGGGTTTTACAAAGCGCTGTACTAGTGATCAAACTGCTACCATCTCTGGTTGTTTCAACTTCATGGTGTTTAGGGTTTCATCATGATGTGAGCAACATGAGCAATGACTTCTGCCCCGGCGTTATGAAGCCACCAATATCTCACCTGGGAATCATCCAGAAATCAAACCAGGGAAAAACAGACAGAGAGAGCTGAGATTTCGTGCTAACATGGATTATACCATGAGCCATGAACGGCTCATATGTGAATCCGAAATCGATGTCCACTTTCGTCCATTCCAGACATTGCAAACCCTTCACAATTTCTTCTGTAACTCCAACAAAAAGAAACTGATTTTGAACGAATGTTTTGGTCAGAAAACGAATGTCGAAAAAGGCACACCTTCCACCATCTCATGATGCTTCATGGTGCGCTTTATCTGAGAAACTTCCTTTGGAGGGCATCGCTCCACGCTGACGATGTGCTTGTACCCAGCCAGTGGCAGCCTTGGATACAACTGAGATTATAACATAAACCTCGGTTAGCAATAGCCACTTCAGAGTTGCATGTCTGCATGAGCGCTTGTGACTGTGTATTCGATAACCCACATGCCATTTAAGATCCAGTAACAAAATTACGGTTACCTTTGCAACATCTTCATTTTCCCTTCTTATGGAGGCTGTCCGCCATCCGACCATATCTATGCAATGTTATGAAAATTTACAAACTGTAATAAAAAGCGACAAGATTCCATCCAAAAACGGTTACTTTTGCATTAAAAAAAACACGAGTTAAAGTTGTTAAAAAATGTTTACTAGGAAGATAACAATGGATACAGTCGTATGACACGTTGGCGTACACAACCCGACGCTGGAAGGCCCCAAGGGCAGATCTGCAGTATAATAAGATTCAATATTTTAAAATTCAGAATATTTTTTTAAAAAAAGATGAACAAAAAATATATATATTTTAATTAGTAAATTTTCCAATTTTTTTGTATTTTAAATTAATTTAATTAGTCAACCATAGCATGTGGTCAGGATAAAATCCACGTGTATCACTCACATGAAGTTGCCATCATCGCCATCTGATGCCATTCGCAGTAGAAGAGCTGGTTTGCCGAGCTTTTCATCGGCGAGAAAGAGGTGACGGCCTGTTGTCCCGATTATCATCGGAGAAACGACAGCAGCAAGGTTCTCCAGCAACGGCACGCCCAAAAGGAAGGGAAGCTGGATCAAAATTCACACCCAGAGGGTTACCTATGGTAAGGAAGAGAGACAGAATAAACAAGGAGAGCAGTACCTGCTTATTTCCTCTTACTCCAAGATGTGGTGTTGCCAGGGTGATGAAGTTGATAGGCTTAAGCCCAGCTATGGCACCAGCATCGTGAAGAACGCCAATCGCGTATCTAGCAATTAAGCCACCAAGAGAATGCGCTAGAAAAGATATCTTTTTTAAATTCGTTCGACTTCTTGCAACCTTCGTAACCTGAGCTTGGTGCAATCCTAGTGTTAGAATTGGGACACACAGATATATTGAAATGAACTCTAACTCGATTCTGAGTACCCAATTGAATTCAGTTACATACTTCATCTGCTAGACGTCTTCCTGCTACATCGACCCCCTGAAGCGTCTTCTGGTACATGTTACACGAACTTGCTGCACGTTAGGAGCACGCACAAGTTTTCATAAATAACGTTGTTTACATCCATGGCGGGTTTATCAAATACATCAATCACAAACCCTACCATGTAGCAGAAAGCTCTTCCCAAGCCTCCTTTTCAAGTCTGCGCCGAAGTTTCTCCAGTCGCCAGGGCTGTGTCACAAAAAAAACAGCATAAGTTTCCATTGTGCAGCTTTAGACGCATTACAATGAAACAAGATGCCTAAATCTGCCCTAAACCCATGCAAGACACCATTCCAAAGGCTTCCCTTACATGGGATTGTGCTAGAATGTGAGTCACTCATAGTGTAATGAATTCAGCCGACAGGCTCAACTCAACCAGGCCTTGATTCTTTTAGACATGAATGAGGTTACCTGGACATGATACCATGCACAAGAACAAGAAGATGATCAGAAGTGTCCTTCGTGGCCTTCATTGCTCCAATGGTTTCATTAAACGTGATATGGATGCTGTAATAAAAGAGAGCCATTGAGGACTTTATAGCCAGGGAACACGACACCCAATCGTGATTACCGATGCTGCCATTGATTAATTTCTGGTTTCCCTGTGTTTGAAAATGGGGTTTCATTAGAGTAGTGTAGTCTCTAGGGATAGGAAGAGGATGATCACATATCGTTGATAACGACGTTCTCGTTATTGAAAGCAAAAACAGAAGCACAAAATCAGTGTTCTGTTCTCTAAAATCATTGTTGCAAGTAATGTCACTCACTGTTTCCATTACTCAAATTCTCTTACGCTATACAGCAAACAATGGTAAAATTCTCATATGACTACCAAGAAATATGCAGTAAAACTTACTAGATGTATATATTATATATATATTTTGTATGGTAAAAAATGAATAAATTGGGGTAAAAACTCACGGTTAAAATGGTGGGCTTCGCTGGTAATTTCAGCTACCGGATTTTCAACTCCGGCGGCTGCCGACCTGTGAATACCGTTCACTCCGATTTTCAAGGAAAAAAAGTAATACATATGAAAAATCGGCCGAAAATAATTTATTCTAAAAAATCAGTCAGCTATGAAAAATTATAAAATAACTTATAGATATACAGCTGAACTAAGACTGAAAACCAATCAAAAAAAGTGTAAAATAAAAAAAATATTTTTTTGAAAGTGACAGCCATTTATCTTAGTATATAACCAAGTAGTTGATATTAAACTATAAAAAAAATTAGTACAAATATTTACATAATCAAAATAGGCTTGTAGAATGGGCCAGCCAATATGAAGTATAACAAGCCCAAATGTGTTCCAACACAAGTGAGCGCGGCCCAAGTCCAAATACACATCTACTGATTCGTATTTACGCGTATTTAAAACTACGTCGTGCTTTCAATTTGTAAAACATTTGCATAACACTTCCAATCTATGTTTTCAAACCGGCATTACAAATCGAACCGGTATGAGACCAGTTCGGTTCAAAATCCGGTTTTGATCGATTAAAAAAAAGTGATAACTTTAAATAAAAATAAAACGTCATAATGATGATTATTTAAATATTACATCTCACAAAATCGGAAATCTATTGTTCCATTAATCGGAAACTTACTAAAAACCCACTGAAACCATTCAGTCGCCGATTAATGGGTAGATTTAAAAACTCAGCTTCTAATTATATTTTTCAAAATTTTTTATTTCATGTAAGTTTTTTTTAATTAATCAAATCTTAATTATTTTTTTTCATCTATTCTAAATATATGTATTAGATATATTTTGAATTATAATCATATAATATGTATTTATTTAAATATAAAAGTTTCTCTATCAAGTTACTGTCTACTTGATGTTTTCACAGTGAAATTTGTGGAACACTGAAAAAGATGAGATCTAAGTAAAAGAAATGGAGGAAGGGGAATGCTGCTATTAATGAGTTGGGAATGCTTTTAGCACTGCATCTAATGCCATGAATTGATAACTATCGCTACGAAGACCTGTTCGAGTCTCTACTCGTTGCTTAATTAACGAGTTGGGAATATTTAACCTCGGAAAGGTTGAATTTGAACTGCGCGTCTGTTCATTGTAGCCGCATATCTTTGAAATTTCAAACCTGTATCCTGTCTCTTAACTGATGTACAATTCTGGGAGAATGGGTCTACCTCGTATCTCTGTCCTGGTTTTCCTTATTCCAGTTCCTAGCCTTTTTTTTTTTTTTTGTTCACCAAAGGCTTTGCCACGATTAGTTATTGTTAGAACAAGTAATTACATATCTTTAAATCAAAGTTAAATAATAAAATATGTAAAAAAATTATAAATCATTAATAATTAATTAGACTCAATATATGATTTATGTTTTTTGTATATTTGGGTTTTAGGTGTATTCGTGTATTCCATTGAATCATTAATTTCAAAAATTATGATCTTTTTAATAACAATTTCTGAATTCATGGTTTGAGTTTGGACTATGGGTTTCCTAAGATTTTTCTGGGTGAAATAAATAAAGCATGAAAAATTTACCATTATCAAAGGGATGGATTATGCTTAAGGGTTCATACGGGGAGATTTTCTCTCATAATACTGCCTAAAAAACTGTAGAATGACGACTTGGAAATATTTTCTGTCTACAAGATAGGTGCGATGCAAGGAATAGACAGTTTGATTACGTCTGCACATCCACTGAGAATTTTAGAACGTGATGAGATTTTACCTCGATCGCATGTCCTAGGGTAAAAGTAGGGCCTTAAATGAGGGTTTTACCGAGTGGTGAATATTCTTGGCAAGAGAACTCTATAAATACGTGTTCCAGGGCACTTCAAGTCACGCACCGCTTCTTTGTTTCTCATACAAATCTTGTTCTTACACTTGACAATGGCGTCCGTGCGGTTTGTCATTGCCACTGCCGTGCTGCTAATGACGATCGCCTTCGGGGCGGAGGCTGGAGGAGCCCCTGATGCGAAGATGATGAAAATGCATCAGGGTGGATGGCAAAATATGGCCGTGTTTACAGAAATGCAGCAGAACGCGCTTATAGATTTGCAATCTTCAAGCGCAATGTGCAGTACATCAATTCTGTTAATGCGGCGGGTCTGTCTTACAAGCTAGCTGCGAACAAGTTTGCTGACATAACAAGCGAGGAATTCCGTGCTCGTTTGAACGGATACGTAGCAGCAAGGAAAACACACAAGACTACTACGCTGGCACGCCATGGAAACAGAAGTCTAGACGAAGTCCCTGACAAGGTCGATTGGAGGGAAAATGGAGCTGTCACTGATGTGAAGAATCAGGGAAGTTGTGGTCAGTTCTTGCCTCCCCTTTTGTGTGAATAGTTCAGTTTCTTCCCCAGAAAGAAAGAAGAATGTTTAACAATAGCCGTTGGTTATGCAGGTAGTTGCTGGGCTTTTTCAGTAGCGGGAGCAGTAGAAGGGATCAACGCCATCGCCAACGGAAATCTTGTGTCGTTATCAGAACAGCAACTTGTTGACTGTGATACTGAATTTGAAGGTTATGGTTGCCAAGGCGGGTCACTGGCAGGGGCGTTCGAATACATCGAAGAGTATGGAATCACAACAGAGGACAATTATCCATACGCAGGAACCAATCAAACATGCAACGCCGATGCTGCATCTCAGGGCGTCGTCAACATCTCCGACTACCAGGCCGTTGACAGCAATGAGGAAGCGTTGATGATTGCGGTAGCGTGGCAACCCGTATCGGTGACCATCGATGCATCAGGCATTCAGTTTTATGAAAGTGGAGTTTTCACAGGAAATTGTAGCACAGATTTGAACCATGCTGTTCTAGCTGTCGGATACAGCACTAGTGACGACGGGGATGACTTCTGGACCATAAAGAACTCATGGGGAGTTGACTGGGGGGAGAATGGATACTTCTTTTTGCAGCGAAACGATGGAAGTCCTGAAGGACATTGTGGAGTCGCTGCGTCTGCCTTTTTTCCGATTGCCTCCTGAAGGCGCACGCCACAAAAATGTTTTGACACTGGATGGGTGTCTGGAACAGCAAAATAATGCACTAAAATGCTTTATCGAATCATCTTATCGGTGTTAGAATACACAATATCATATTGAAAAATGAATGTGGAATAGTTAGTATATAATAAATTAAATATCACAATTAATTGGTTGGGTATAATCTTTTCTATTATAATTCACAATTCTTATATACTTGGACTTCACGTGCGGGCTCGCCCGACCCATCGGATCCTGAATTTCAACATGGTATCAGAGCGTTTGCCTTGCGGCACGGCTTGGGTGGTCAAGATGGGTTTCGTATTGGTCTCAGGCCTGATTAAAAAAAAAAGGAGATGCATTGGACTTAGGCGACAAAAAATTAGATCGACCTATGATCCGAGCATTACCTACAATCACAAAAAAAAAGAGCAAGTCATCACCGGATCACAGACCAGTTTGACTTGAGGGCAGGTGTTAGAATACGCAATCACACATTGAAAAATGAATGTGGAATAGTCTAGTATATAAAAAACTACATATCATAAGTAATTGGTTGGGTCTAATCTTTTCTATTATAATTCACAATTCTTATGTACTTGGACTTCACGTGCGTGCTCGCCCGACCCATCGGATCCTGAATTTCAACACTCGGAAGCATTTACATGTCATTGATACTGATCGTTATTCTAGTGTCTAAGTTCAACCATTTTCCACTGGTAATAAGTCCCTGTCCACCTGGTCCTGCTCTCACCCAAACTGTTGGAGATCAAACATACCCGTAGTCTGTTGTCATTTTTAATCTGCAGTGAATCTCTAATTCCGTATTATTAGTTAGAAAGTGTTTTCGTTGTCTATTTATGACAGTGGTGCTGCATCGATGAAAAATAGTTAGAAAAATTGTTTTTTTGTTCTCGATGAGAGTCACGCCTTCAAATTTAATATTATCGACAAAAATGGAATAATTATTTGCATAAACAATCACAAATATATAAAAAACATAGATTACATTAAAAATTTAATTTATCATATATTTAATTATTTTACTTTAAATTATAGAATTATTTATTTCGATATCCGCCATCAAATTGAACTTGTATTTGATCAGATTATTACATGCTTTTTTATAATTTTTATTATCTAAATCTAATGTATTTATTTGTTTTTTTAACCGAAATTCTGATAAACATGAAACTTGTATTGGTCATCCAAGTCATGTATTGAGTAAAACATTTTGATATAATATTGAAATTAACTATTTAATGAATAAGATAAACATATATGAAGTATAAGTATATAAAAAAATGTGAATTACATTAAAAAATATTAATTTATCTAAATTATAATTGATCTTTAATTTTTTATATATTTATTATTTAACTTTCAAATGTTGATATCGAATTGTTTATTATAATAGTTAGAATAAAAATAATCAACGCAAATCTGCTCTAAGCTACGCAGAATTTCAATTTTATAATGTTGCCTTCGTCAACTTTTCCGCCCTTTTATGTACGATGTCTCTCTATAAATAAGAAACTCAGAGCCCTTGCAATCGCATCCCTACATTCTCTGAGCAGTTGAGAATGGCACGGAATTTCATTCTTTCCGCGCTGCTCTTTTTGTTTGTTCAACTGGCTTCGGAGACGGAGGGTCGGAGAACCCCTGACGCCGAGATGGTAAGAGTGCACAGGAGCTGGATGGCCAAATACGGCCGCTCCTACCAAGACGACGAAGAGCATGCTAAGAGATACGCAATCTTCAAGCGCAACGTGGAATACATCAACTCTGTTAATGCAGCCGGCCTCTCTTACAGGCTGGCCGCGAACAGGTTCGCCGATCTCACCAACGACGAGTTTCGTGCCCGCAGGAATGGGTATATAAGAAGAAGGGAGTCGCTCACCGGCACCCCTGTGAATCGCCGTCATAACATGAATCTGATGCATCTTCCTCCTTACGTCAACTGGACACATTTGGGAGCTGTCACCCCTGTCAAAGATCAGGGCGACTGCGGTAGTTGTTTTATTGTTTCTTTAAGGGAGGGTCAAATCCTGGGAATAACGGGTTTTACACATGCAGGTAGCTGCTGGGCCTTTTCCGCAGTCGGGGCTACGGAGGGGATCCTTGCAATCAAGAGAGGGTTCTCATCTCGTTATCGGAGAAGGAGCTGCTTGACTGCGACTCGCCGCCCAATGAAGGCTGCAGTGGAGGTTCAATGGACTATGCGTTCAAATATATAGCAAACAATCGGATCACCGTCGAATCCAACTACCCGTATTCTCCACAACAGTCATCCTGCAAACCAGTAGAAGGCTACTTCAACCACGCCGCCATCACCGGCTACGAGGATGTTACCAGAAACAGTGAGCTTGACCTAGCGTTCGCCGTGGCAAGTCAACCGGTGTCCGTCGCGATTGACTCCAGTGGATCGGCTTTCCAATTCTACTCACACGGAGTGTTCACCGGGCCCTGCGGGACGGATTTAGACCACGGTGTTCTGGTTGTAGGGTACGGCGTCGACGCCCATTTGAACAACTACTGGATTGTCAAGAACTCATGGGGAGACGACTGGGGCGATAAAGGATACATTTTGATGAAAAGGGACGTCGGTAAACCTGAAGGACTCTGCGGAATCGCCATGTCCGCTTCTTATCCAACTCTTTAATACACTTGTTGATTGTTTTGTTATCAAGTCACAATTACAAAGAAGCTCTGGTTATTCATTTCCAAGTCAAATTTACACGTATAAAAAGTTTATATTTAAGTTTAAGCATATTAGTATACATATGTTAGTCTTATATGATTATCTCATTTACATACTCATTTTTTGAGTATAGGGGTGATATATAAAAATGGAAAAAGGGACTAATTATATTATATTATTTACATACTTAAATTTATATTTTTGGATATCAAAGATTAACTATAATTGAGTATGTTATATTTAAATATATTAATATACTAACCTCTAAAAATTTCTATTCGCTAGTTATTTGGGAGGAATCAACATGCTTGAAATGTTAAATTTAAAGGAATGGATAATTAATCAATTTAGTTTCTTAAAAATTGTATAGTTTAAAAATTATTCAAATTTGGTAATTATAATTAAATATATTTAAATATTTATATTTAAAATAAAAATACTAATAAATTTAAACTAGAATGTGGCATCCAAAAATGAAATTTCTAAACCTATAGTCCATGTCTATATTGCGGTCTCACTAAGGCAGGAGTCCATGTCCTTATAAAATGGCACCTATTCAATAAGTGGAGTAGGTAAGCATAGCGTTGAGTTAAAAATGGATTGTGTATCCTACTTTTGCTTTGCATAGACTTCATATGCCTTAGTTCCACAATAGAGATATAGAATACATTCGGAAATATTTTTCGAGAATCAATTCGATTTTCAATAAGAATGAAAATTGGCATATGTTCGGAATATTATGATTTGACGAGGAGGTCTTGAACATAGTATCTATCAACTTTGCTCCTGCAGACAAGTAAATGGATTATTTTGAAGAATAACTATTCTCATTTATATGTTTGTAAAAAATAATCATCTTTATATATAATATACTAACTATTTGTGTGAGGGATATCTAATTGAATTTTTATGATGGGTAAATATTTTATACATCATATATTATGTCTAATAAACATTTGTTTGTATATCAAATACGAGTTTATTGTATGGTCGATTCCTTTGTGATTTGGGCCTGGACCCAGTAACCCTCTGCTAGCCCGAAGGAACAGTGTTGATGAGGGCAATCTTGTCTTTTCATGCCGGGGGGGGGGGGGGGGATAGTGTTGGTGGTCCAAGAAATGATTGCCATTTAAGTGGGAGGTGACGAGAGAGAGCACTAGTAGAAATTCAAGTGTCTCTCGTCTGCTCTACAGCACCTCATCCGCATCTAAAGGAGGTCGTCGGAGGGGGAGAAAAAGAAAGAAAGAAGATGTCTTCCGCAAAGAGGGGAAGTTTGTTCTTTATCCCTTTTCCGATGATCAGCCATCTCGTCGCCGCCGTCAAGGAGGCGGAGCTCCTTGCGGAGCGCGACCACACTCTCGAGGTTACGATTCTCGTGATTAAACTCCCCGTGGAAACCAACATATCTTTGTCCTCTTATATCAACAATTCCTCATCCAATTCCCCGGTAAAGTTCATCGAGATCTCTCCTAAGGAAGGTGCAAAGCCCACTGAAATTGGACCAGCTTTCATCCTAAAGTTCATTGAGAGCCTGAAGCCGGCGGTAAGAGACACTGTAGGTGAGATACTGGCTCGGCGGGAGACCAATTCTCCGGCGGGATTCGTGATTGATATGTTTTGTACCCCCATGATTGATGTAGCCGATGAATTGGGCATCCCAGCGTATGTGTTTTTCACCTGTGGCGCTGCGGTTCTTGGGCTCATGTTTCGTATCCACGCCCTCGGAGAAGTAGATGGGTTCTTGAAATACAAGAATTCCACTGAACCAGTGACGATTCCTGGTTATAAACACCCAGTTCCGCCCACTGTTTGGCCGGAAATAGTCTTTCACGAACAAATGGAAACGATGTTCTTTGAGATGATTCGTGGATTCCGACGAACCAGAGGAATTCTGGGTAACACTTTTCTTGATTTTGAGAGCTATGCAATCCAGGGGCTCTGGGACGACCGCGAGCTGCCGCCTTTTTACCCCGTCGGGCCAATTCTCCAGAACGGTCCCGACGAAGCTGAGAGATCCAAGCCACAATACAATGAGATTATCAGTTGGCTTGGCGAGCAACCGGACTCCTCCGTCGTGTTCCTCTGTTTCGGTTCCAACGGTGCCTTCCCGGAGGAGCAAGTGAAGGAAATCGCCGCCGGGCTTGAGCTTAGCGGTCACCGCTTTTTATGGGCTTTAAGAAGGCCGCCACCGGAAGGGCAAGTCGGGTTCCCAACAGAGTACGAGAACCACAGAGACGTTCTCCCGGAAGGGTTTCTAGATCGAACACAGGGCAGGGGAAAAGTCATCGGATGGGCGCCGCAGATAGCAGTTTTAGATCATCCCGCGGTTGGGGGCTTCGTTTCTCACTGTGGGTGGAATTCGACACTGGAAAGCGTCTGGTTCGGCGTTCCTCTGGCGACGTGGCCGCTGGGGGCAGAACAACAGGCGAATGCGTTTCAGCTGGTGAAGGAATTTGAGATGGCGGTGGAGATTAAGATCGATTACCGGCGTAGCGACGGTGTGGTTATCCCGGCAGAGAAGATCAGCACTGCTATCATTGAGTTGATGGATCTGGAAAATCCAATACGAGTCAAAGTCAAAGATTTGAAGGACAAGAGCAGGAAGGCTCTGCTGAAACAAGAGCCGTCGGATCATTTTCTGGGCCGATTCATCGATGATTTCCTCACACTTTCCACTTCTTGAGTTGAAAAGTCTCCAGATTGTATCAAATAATATTTAATAAAATTTATATTTCGTGGATCATCTTCCTCAACAAACCCTTTTTCTAGATCAGATTCCTGGGGTAACCCTAAAAGGCCTGCGTTCCATTTTCCATTTCTAGGTCTTAGACATTCCCGGTGTCAATTGGGCGGCCGGCCGGCCGGCCGTGGTGGCAATTAGGCGGCCTCTGGTTTTGGCGATGTTAATTTTTCTCAGGTGGGTTGGACCGGCCGCCTTTGTCGACCGGAGTGATCTATACACTAGAAGTCATGCCGGCATCGCCCACCTTCTCTGCCGCAAGCCGGTTTTGTTTGATTGTTTTTTTCGATTTTAATAAAATAATAATAATAAAAAAAGAATTCTAGATTGTTGGTATTTTTTGAGTAGAAATGTATACTGTTCCATACGATTATTAAGGGAATTAATGTATGCATTAAAGTTATCCCCATCATTTAACGTCATTACTATAGGAAGACTTTTTTTTACTCCTCTAACTAAGTATAAATTAGAAAACTAACCATCTTAATTTAATATCATTTTGAAAAATTTGTCGAATCTATTTCTATTTTTTCAAAATTATTTTAAAAAAATAAAAATAATTAATCTAAATAGAAATAGATTGTAAATATTATAGAAAACTGTAAAAATAAAATATAAAATTAGAAATAAAATATAAAAATAATCTATTCCTTATTTTTAAAAAATAATTTTTGTAGTGTAATTTTAAAATTATTTTTGATAAAATTATTTTTACAATTAATATTGATATAGAATAAAATTATTTTTATTTTTTAAAAAATACAAATAAACTTTAAAAATTTTCTAAAACAGTATTTTAGTGTGATAAAAATAATAATACTATTTTACTTTTAGTGTGTGATAAAAAAATGATAATTCTATGTGTAAAAAATTGATGTTAGTACTTAAAACATAAAACCACGATTACTTTTTAAATGACGCATTAATGACTAACTGCATCTGGGACATTCAACGGTAAAAAAAAAGGTTATAGTTTGAGTTTTCTGGGCACGAAGCATCGAAGTTTTACCTACTATTAGGGCATTAAGTGCGGTAACTATGACGCAATGAACCCTCCGGTAGGGTATTAGTGTGCATAATAGTGGGCAGCTCTATAAATGCGGCGCTTGGATTCGGGCAAACCGCAATTCTTACATCCTCCTCCTCCTGTCTTGGAATGGGGCTGAAGTTTGTCCAGGTTTCGTTGCTCCTGCTCGTTGTCCCGTTTGCATGCAAGGCGGATGTGGAAGGAACCCTCGACGCCGGGATGATCAGAATGCACGAGGGGTGGATGGCGAAATACGGTCGTGTTTACAGAGATGATGTCGAGAGGGCTGAGAGATTTTCGATCTTTAAAAGCAATGTGGAGTATATCAACTCTGTCAACGCAGCTGGCCACTCTTACAAGCTTGCTGCCAACAAATTCGCTGATCTTACAAACGAAGAGTTTCGAGCAGCCATGAACGGCTACGTCCAGCCGCATAATGCTACAAGAAGAAGTGTCTCCTACGATGAGAATCTTAGAGCATCACCGGTTCCTTGGAGCGTAGATTGGAGAGCTCAGGGAGCGGTTACTCCTGTCAAGGATCAAGGGCAGTGCGGTAACTTGGACTGTGAAATAGAATATGCAATTCTTTTACGTTTGAATTAGAGAAAGTTATTGGATGTATGTAGGATGTTGCTGGGCTTTTTCGGCTGTGGCGGCGGTGGAGGGGATCCACAAGATCAAATCAGGCAACCTCGTCTCCTTGTCGGAGCAACAGCTGGTCAACTGTGAAACAAAAGACTATGGCTGCAATGGCGGGCAAATGACCAATGCATTCCAATACATTCAAAGATTCGGGATCACAACGGAATCCAACTACCCGTACAGAGCCAGACAATCATTTTGCAACATGCTGAGAACCTCTCCGGTGGCGGCCACCATCAGCGGCTATGTGGAAGTGCCGGAGAACAATGAAGCCGCCTTGATGCGGGCGGTGGCAAATCAGCCGGTGTCGGTGGCCATTGATGCAAGAGGAAGAGATTTTCAGTTGTATTCTGGTGGAATCTTCACTGCATCTTGTGGGACAAACCTGGATCATGGTGTCACCGTTGTCGGGTACGGCTCGGCCAAGGGGACTCCGTATTGGATCGTGAAGAATTCATGGGGTACGGACTGGGGATCGAATGGCTACATCTTGATGCCCAGAAACATGAATGGCGCTCAAGGGAAGTGTGGCATCGCAATGCATGCATCTTATCCAGTTGCCTGAGACAGGGGAAACCTTAAAAACTTAGTAACAAATAAAGCATTTTAATTGGATTCGTGGTAGCAGTTGAAGTAGAGGCAGTAAACGTTGAGATTTAACTGCGGCTTCAACGCAAATGTAATGTATGATGCTTTCCTTAATCTTCTGGGTAACTTTCTTTGCCTTCAAGGAGTGGTTTTAAAGTTCAAATTTAATACTGCCAACCAATCCCTTCTCGGAGGGAGTTCATCATCAACCCTCCCACTCTGTCATGAGTCCCACTCTGTCATGAGTTAGATGGATCATCTAGCAATCTTACTGTAAGTATTCAGTCATTACCTATTTGAACATTTGAACCTTCAACAGCAATGAAAAGTCATGTATTCCTCAAAAACAAAGGGTCCCTGTCTTTAGGTCCCAGAATCTGCCACAAGCCTCACCGAAAACATGGATCGAGTTTCAAGTATCAGCAACAAGCCGTAACAAAGTTCCAGCAAGAGGGGACCTTTGATCACTTGAACAAGACACAAACAAACATTTGGGCTTGAAAGAAACCATCCACTATGGTTTACAGTAACTCAGTAAGTGATGAAACGACCGCATACAGAGAACTTACAGCAAGTGATCAAAACGATCACATACAAGGGCTCTTATTCCAGAGTATATCCAACCCAAATCAAAATACCGTGTCATGCATATCAAACAAATAATCAGCATCAACCAAGCAACGGCATTATTTTAACAAATCAATACTGATTCTGAAATCAGAAGATGATGTCTTCATCCCTTTGGGATGCAAGAGATAACATGTTGTGTGCTGAGCTAAGAGAAACGCCCCTCTGCAAAGAGATTGCCTCAGCAAACCTTTCGTCAGAGAATGCCTTTGCGGCCTCACGCTGCCTCTCGATCTCTCTCTTCTTATAACCCTGGATTTTTTTCAATCTGAAGAAGTCCTCTCTTTCCAATTCATCCAGCTCCCCCTTGATGTAACTTATAGTATTCTCTATCCGTGGCTTTACTACATTTTCCAAGGCGTTCACCCTGCGATTTGTGGTCTTAATTGCCTCATCGAGAGTCAAAAATGAGGTTTGGAGTGTAGCGAGTTCAACAAGTAGTTCAATTGACTTCACATATGCTGCACGACAGGATTTTACTTGCTGACCACCTCTTGCCAGGCCAGTCAAGTCATTCTTGGTTTCTCCATCAATAAAGTACTCAAACTTGGGGAGTTTCACACCAGCAACATTTTCTTGGTGTGATCGAACCTTCAGCGTTGCACTCTGCACATTTTGGCGAACAATATGCTTGATGTTCTCCCCTGCAACATACTTGGCTTCAGCGAGGGCAAAGGAAGATGTTTTCATGATATCCCCCATCGACTCCTTCGTAGACACAATTTTCTTGAGAATTGTTCTAAACTGCACAGTTAAAGCATCACTCTTCTTCTTGAGCAGTGCATGCCCTCTCGTTGCTCCAACCAATCGAGCTTTCATAACTCCAAGCATTGTTACAGTAGGAACAACATTTAAACGTTGGCTTTGTCCAGACATCTTGGAAGAAACTATAGCTGCAAGAACAGTAAAAAAGCGGATAAAAACAACTACCCCCTACATTGATCTTAGTGTAACTTTTATGTCGACTTCCGATGACTTCGGGAAGCTCCCTTTGTAGAAGAGAAATGCAATGAGGAGAAAAACAGATCAAACGCCATGGTGAACAAAAAAGCACATTTTCACTCAGCAAGGTTGCATATATATGATGTCCTGCCTACATTTTTATTTTTGGATGAGAAGCAACAAACTTTCTATATACAAAAGCAGCAATATCAAGAATTGCACAGAAGAGGAAGTCCTCAATCCACTCAAATCGGGAGAATCCACACGTCGAATTTTAATGCTTTTTCTTGAACAAAACAAATTAATTCAAAGAATATAACGCAAGTTAAGTTTTCAACAATACCGATCAAATTTATACACTGATCATTACAGAATCCAACTTATCCAGAACGCGCAGTAGTGTGATATCGGGACTCGACAGAACCCCTCCAGGTACGGTTCTACGCCGATTTCGGGTCGGACTAGCGTGGATCGAGATATCAAAAACCCAGAACTCTAGACCTAGGTTGCTGGATTTTGGTTTCTTGGGTTAAAATAATGAGGGTCACGGCACCTCCTGTTTCGATGCAACTCAAATTTATGTTTCGTTGTTTGCAACACACCGCAGAACCATAAATAGCGCAAAGATAAAGACTTTTTCATCAAACCATCACAATAGAGTACGAGCTACCTGAAATGCAGAAAAGCCACCGGATTCTGGTTGCTAGGGTCTACCACTTAGACGAACGTCTAGGGTTCCAAGCCGAAAGAAAAAAAAAACCAGCAGTGGGAAGTTAAAAATGGCGGATTCCCTCCTGATCGCCACGATCATCAGAACAAGGAAACTGGAGATCGTTGCTCCTGGGGTAAAAGGGATCCGAGGAATAAGGGGCAACGGGTAATGACAATCGGGTTGGGTATTTTCAATCACACAACACGTGTCTCCCGTTCATTGGTTTTCCAAAACAAAAATATTTACGTTGCAATGGTGCCTGCCATAGCAAAAAAAAAAATCGATGGAGATTTTTTAATTATTTAAAATTTATTAATTTAAAATATTGCATTATGTTGTCAATCCATGAATCTTGAATTACAAATTAATAATATTTTTATTTAATTATAATATACTATTATAATAATATTATTTTTAAATTTCGAGTCACATATATTTCATCATATGTCGTCATTCCCAATGTGTAAAACCAGCCGTTGATCGCGGCGCAAGTCAACCATCTTCAAACCGGGGGCGGGATCGGGGAGGGGTGGGGGTCCTCAAAGCACGTGATGGCTCAATTATTCCCTTTTATTTTGTTTTTTTTTTTTTGGCCGCCAAAAGTAGTAGTAGTTCACAGAGTCGAAATAAACGCGCCGGACAAGCTCGGCCCACACGGCTCAGTGTTTGACCAGGGCCCCACCATCGACACCACGGGAGGGCTCCCGGGGCGGGCCATCCGCCCCCTCCCCAACCATTTTCCCACTCTATTTTATAGGAAATGAGTGCCAAATTGGTAGTTTTTTTGAGGTATAGTTTTTATTACAATCAGACTTATCTGATGTCAATTTTATTAATTTATTTAATTACATAAATTAATTTGTAAAATTGTGGCATTAAAATGGTTATGGGGGGCGTACACATTCTTCTTTCCCACTCCAAAACAAGGATGGCCGACTTCTTTGAAGTCATTCTGAAGGCTTGGGAGAAAATGTGCAATTTCCGTACACACATTTGATTTGGATAACTAAGTCCACGGTCGCATTCCCGGATAGCTAATGTCACAAGGAATGAGTATCATTTGGATAGCGTTCAACATATTCATTTTTTGGATTATTGTTCTAATCCTGAGTTATCTCCATTGAGGCTATTTTTAATCTCATAATGCAGATTTTGGAAAATTCACAGGACGCCTATTAAAACAAAGAATACAATATAATGAAATGAAGTTCAAATAGTTAAGTATATAAGATATCGAATATTATTAATAATTTATGGAGATTAATTTTTTATAATATGATTTATATTTATTGTATATTTAAATTTAGTGTATTCTTATCCGATCCACTTAATCTTTAAATTAAAGAGTGTTATTCTTTTTCTGAAAAAAGTGTAAATTTCGTGTGATTTTTCATTTTACTAAAAAATGATACTAATGGTTAGAATTAGGGCAATGAAGTTCAATTGGGATATAAATATTAAGAAAAAAATACTTAATTTTGATACTCGGAATGCATATGTATTATTTCAATGTAAAGTGTGAACTTTGACCGGAGAAAAACGGTACGAAAAACACGGTCCACGACCAAATTCTTGTACTATAAATAAGCTGTTCGTCTTCCCTCATCACCACAACCACTCACACTTGTTCATCTACACAGCACAAAAGCAATGGAGCTCGAGGGAAAAGTGACCCGTTTCTCTAGTTGCAGAGGGGTGGCTTTTGAAATCAAGCCCCATGCCGACCTCTTCGCGGTGGTGAAGCCAATGGAGGTGGAGGTGCCAAGGAGCCAACGGATTTGGAAGCGTATCTCGAGAGCTGTTTCTTCGGCGTCGCTAGCTCCGAACTCCCTGAGTCGTAGATCTAGCAGCCATTTCTGCGATCTTGACGATGAAGAGGGGGAGGAGAGTGATGAGGATGATTTTCTGGCGCACATTGAGGAAGGCCGCGAAGAAGACAACAATCACGTGGCTGACGCTAAACTGTCGGAGCTGCCACTGGCGAAATCCAAATCCCAGCAGCCTAAGCCGAGCTCCAACAA
Source organism: Utricularia gibba (assembly GCA_002189035.1). Taxonomy (NCBI): domain Eukaryota; kingdom Viridiplantae; phylum Streptophyta; class Magnoliopsida; order Lamiales; family Lentibulariaceae; genus Utricularia; species Utricularia gibba. The sequence goes on along the minus strand of NEEC01000010.1, from coordinate 2,696,316 downwards.
ACATGATTCCTCGAGGCTGTCGGTTATCCTTTTGGATCAGGGACTGTTCACCGTCTACAAGAGGCTTTTCGCGCTTTCCTTCATTATCAATATGGCCTGCCTCGTTCTCGCCGCCGTCGGAAGATTCTCTTACGCTAGAAGGAACGCTGTTGCGTTCTCCGTCGCCAATATATTCGCTTTGGTGTTGTGCCGCAACGAGGCGTTTTTCCGGGTCGTCTTCTGGCTTGCCGTGAAGATTCTTGGGTACCCGGTGGTTCCGCTGCGTCTCAAATTGGCGACCACGGCGGTTCTTCAATCTGTAGGCGGCATACACAGCGGTTGCGGGATTTCATCAGTAGCTTGGCTGATTTACGCGCTGGTACTCACATTGAGGGATAGAGCTAATACATCTCCTGAGATCATTGGAGTCGCTTCTGCTATTCTCGCGCTTCTTTGCCTCTCCTGTATCGCCGCTTTTCCGCTTGTTCGTCACCTTCATCACAACGTTTTCGAGAGAACTCACCGTTTCGCCGGTTGGACAAGTCTGGTTCTTGTCTGGATCTTCATATGTCTGACGACTGCTTACGACCCGGCAACCAGATCATATAACAGCAGAGATTTGGGATCCGAGTTGGCGAAGAGGCAAGAGTTCTGGTTCCTCATTGGAATCACTGCACTAATCATTCTTCCTTGGCTGACGGTGAGAAAAGTTCCCATCAAGATCTATTCACCTTCCGGTCATGCGTCGGTGATCACCTTCCCAGGAGGAGTTGGAGCCGGAATCCTGGGCAGAATCAGCCCCTCACCGCTCTCCGAATGGCACGCTTTCGGAATCATCTCCGACAACAAGAAGGAGCATGTCATTCTTGCAGGAGCCGTCGGCGACTTCACGAAATCCCTCGTTTCAAACCCACCGAGCCATCTTTGGGTCCGGCAGCTGCACTTCGCGGGGCTTCCCTATTTGACAAGCATGTACAATAGGGTTCTGCATGTCGCCACAGGCTCCGGAATCTGCCCCTTTCTCTCTTTCCAACTGCAGCCTTGTAGAGCGGACATCTGCGTTCTTTGGGTGGCAAAGAACATGGAACAGAACTTCGGGAAAGAGATCATGGAGTGGATGAGCCGCCGGCCGGAGAAGAACATCCTGCACGACACAGCGTTGCTCGGGAGGCCAAACGTGCCGCAAATGACCGTCGACACGGCGAAGAGATTCGGGGCCGAGATTGTGATCGTCACGAGCAATCCTGAGGGAACACGAGACGTGGTTGGCGCTTGCTGGGCGGCAGGGATCCCGGCCTTTGGCCCCATATGGGACTCTTAACGTCCATGCCCCAAATCAAGCAGTTGAGATGTCTGTCATGTAACACTTCGCATCCTGTATACTTACCACCCATTCAAAGTTGTGAGGAATAAGCCTCCAAGTTGCTTTTGCATTCAAATACAATGGATTCTGAAGCTCCCACAAAACGCACTGGTTCTCTACAACCCTAGCAGATGAAAGCCTCTCTGTAAGCAGGTTTCTTCTGGTATACCCATGTTGATTACCAACCCTCTTCTTCATTTCTTAAGGAAACGCCTTCCTTGGGGATACAAAGTAGCTTGCTCATTTCTCAAGGAGATGCCTCTAATAGTACTTGAAATAGCCTCATCTTCTATAACAATAAAAGGGCTAACTTCAATTCATTTTATAGGCAGCTATACGTATGTAACAGTCCTCTTCATTAGAACAAACAATTTCATATTAAGATTTGAAAATAAAATAATTAAATATAATAAATTATAAATGACAATTAATTCATTTTTTCTCATCTTTATATTCTGAATAGATGCCTTCCAAGTGATACCTTCAAGGGATAAATAGTCGGATTTTGAGTGAAATTCATGAAGATTTGATTTTTTATATCGACATTGCGGTTATATGACATAAAAATGGTTAATAAAACACGTGTTTCTGTTGTAGACCAAGTCAATGTACGGAGTTGACCCGGTTCTTTTCAAAGGAGACGGGTGGATTTCAGCAGCGAGCATACCTGGCGCCTGTCGGCGGTCAAACCGGATAAACAATACTAAATGCTTAGCGTCGACAGTGCTCGGAAATTACACTTAATGGAAGCACGAAGGCAACAAACCACATATCTGAAACAAGTGGAGGTTTTCGGACAGTAATGTCAGGGGAAGTGGAGAACAGATGTCAGAACGTAGATGAGAGCGAGCGAGATGAAGTAGAAGAGCAGCACCAGGTACCCAACCCATCGTGGAAACCTGGTGTAAAAGCTGGTCACACAGCTCATCACAAGGCATACCACCAACGAAACCGCCGCCTCTGCAATGACATTCACCGGCAAATCTCGTACGTAGACCGGCACCAAGAACGATACCAGTCCGACGATGTTGGTAATGTACACGGTGCCGTACAGCTGACCAACACATTGAACCAAATCAAGTTATGTAATGTTTGTTAGGTGAAAGCTAGGTATATTCTATTTATGTCAGATTTGATGTAAAGAGGTAGGGAGGAGAAGCTTACGGATGAAAGTGTGAGAGAAATGGACTTCCTGGACCTCTGTGTGGCGGAGACGATGAACTGGGAAGCCATGCCGTAGTTCACCGCCAACGGGATAGCGAAGTACGACACCAGAAACGCCGGCAGATGCGCCGCTTGCGCGAACTGGGAGACGGTGGTGCCCAGCGGCGTTGCCAGCAACATTATGACCACCGTTCCTGAGATCACCAAAAACAATGCCCTACAGTACTGCAACAAGACGTGGCTTCTCTTTTCTTGGTTCTTTCCCGTGGACAGCAAATGCTGCTGCAGTTCACCTGTCTGTGACTTTCTGGAGTGCCAGTCGATCGGAGATGTCTCCCAGAGATCGGAGACTAGTTTCGTCATTGTTCGTACGAACTCGTTACGGTCTATTCGTCCGTCATTGGACGTGTCAAATAGTTCCATGATGTCCTCAATATCTTTCTCGGTGTTCAGGCCGTCACTAGCCTTCACTCCTAAGAGAAGAACCCTGAGTTCCTTTGCAGAGACTGATCCGCTCTTGTCCCCGTCTAAGCTGTCGAAAAGCCTATAAAACAAGAATTCAGTTGTCGCCTCCACACAGTCATCACTGCCCTGCAAATCGTACAAGATCTCACCGCTGTATCTTATTAACATCAGGCCTGCCGTTGGTGGACAGAAGCGTACGCAGCCTGTTGTGCGTGTATTTCCTGATCAGGAACTCGAATCTCCGTTCATGAACCCATGGCTCAAAAATCTGTGACATTCACAACAATCAAGCATCGGCATAAGAATACACACGAAAAAAATGCCAAGATTGGTTACCTCATAAAACAAGTAACCGATGAGCAACACAAGGGTGATGATGAGCGCAATAAGAATTACAATCCTTTGCACCACTAATGAAGAGATTGCTGCTGCAGGCACCAAGAAAATCACAGGGACAATGGATACCAGCACCAGCCTAGCAGTGAAGCACGTCTCTGCGTCGGTGACGATGCCATAGCCTGCGTGGCGAAAACCATTCTAACATGAGATGGCTCCAGTTTTACCATGAGGACTATTAAGTATTTACCGTGTAATCCCTGGGTTTCAGTTGAATCATCGCTGGAGATGGCCTCTGCGAGATTGTAGCTTCCCACGATCACCGAGATGCCCCAAACAAGCGTTAGAAGCATCACCGTCGATCCGACAACCAGCCCCACACTGTTTACCGCTTGCTGTACAGCCGCCTCCTTGGAGACGGTAAAAGAACCCACTGCACACAAAACAAGTATGAGATTAAAAAAAAAAACGGGTGTAATCTCGAGTTTATTTAAATTTATCAATTATATATCATATAATTTATAATCTACTTTTCAATCCATATAATCCCATAAACCAAACACAATCTTAGGGTTTAAATCTTTTTTCTATTTAAGAAAGTAAATTCTTTTATGTTAGCTATAATCCATATATAAAAATGTTAATTTTAAAAGTTCAAAATCTATATATTAAAGAAAAAACAAAAAAGTGCCTTTTTTTCAAAATTTGCAGACCTGCCCCTTGACTTTTTAATAATTTTTACTCAGTACGTGACAAGTGACAACCACCTACATGATATCAAGATTCTTTAATATCACAATTTTTAATCAATTATTCAACCACCCATGTGTATGATAATTTATTTCTTTCATTTTTTACTTAGAAAATCAAATATTATTTAATATTTATAATAAAATATTGGATAATTATACAGGCAGTAAAATAAAGGAGACAAATAATTTAATACATGAAAAAATATAATTCCGTGTAAAATTAAATGGAGTAATATTTTTGGAAAAAAAATCCTAAATTTAAAATAAGAGGAAATAAAAGACAATTAAAACAAAATAAATTTGGATATACGTACACTCCCGAGTTTAATTAATGGCAGTTCCCACTAGATTATGACTACGTGGCGAATCTATTATCGCCTGCACCTGCTTTGATTCTTCTTCCCCAAAAGTTACGTTTCAAACAGAACTTTCAGGGACGACGTCATTTCAAGGTTAAAAAAAAAGAAATGAACTGAAATGGATTTGCAGGCGGAGAACTTACTGAGAACCAATACGATCTGTGGAATTGTGCTGAGCATTTGGAACAAGCTGCTGCCGAAAATTCCGGGCCCAATCAGCCGGAAGAACAGCTCCGACCCTCTGGCGATGTACCGGCCGGCCATGGACAGCAGAATTTCGTAAACCAGGATCATAAAGAGCATCCCCCACACATTACTCGAGCACGGCAAAAACCCGTAAGCTTCTTCGCAGCCCCGCCTCCTCCGCCGTCAGCGGCGTCGACGCCTTGGCTGCGAACCCCCGTTATCGCTACTGCGACGCAAACGAGGCTCAGGGGGCTTAGAAACTTCCACCTCCGGGAGTCCATGATGGGAAATGGGCGCTGAAAATGGAGATAGAATTGGATTGGGGAAGAGATACGGGGTTTGAATTGGGGAAGAAGGAGACGAGGAGGGTGTGTGGTTTTTGAACAGGCGACAATTGTTTTAGCAGCCACTTGATCCGATGACAGATAAGCTGGTTCATTTCTATTGGCTCGAATATCACATTTTTTCAGTAAAAAAATTAAATTCGAATTATTACCTTAGGGAGCTGTAATTTTTTTATTTTTAAAATGAATAACTAAATATATCTAAATATGGTTATTAAATAAATTAATAATTTTGAATAGATAAAATTGACTCTACCCACTCTGATTAGATGAGATTTATTTAATTAACCGCCGTGAGAATTGAATTTAATGTCAACGTGCATTTAACGTGTCATCTTGAACTTTGAAACAAGGGGAACCTGAAAGTTGTTCTACCACTCGTTTTAGAAGCTCAATTATTTATTATTTTTTAATATAAAAAAGGACTAATACCACTTCCGGAAATTAAAATCTAAATATTTAAGTAAGATGCATCAGTGACCATACTCACCCACATAGGTAATATCGCAAATAATTAAAAATATTATAAAGGTCGTATCATATCATATAAGTTAAATTTGTTCTTAACCATCTCCATAAAGTGAACAGTATAAAATTAAAAAATAAAAGTAAAAAAAAAAAAATAGAAATGAATCCAACCGCTATAATATGGATTGGGGATCTAACCAGGTGGAATCCATGGTTTGAAAACAGGGGTGGCGGCTGGGGTTCGGGTAAACTGGACTAGTAGTTGGCGCTCACGTGAGGCGGCTCATAACTAATACTTTGGGTAAGCATTTTTTCATTGTATATTTTTCAATTTTAGAGATATGAATTCAATCATTGTTTTGGAAAATTTTTGAAGACTATTTCTATTTTTTAAAAATAGAAATATTTTTTTAGAATATTATCAATTGTAAAAGTAATTTTAACAAAAATATTTTTAAAATTATATTACAAAAATTATTTTTAGAAAAATAAAAAGTAATTTACTTTTATTTATTTATTATTATTATTTTGAAATAATTTTGAAAAATAAAATAGTTTACAAAAATTTTCAAAACACTGATCTAAATTACAATCCAAAAATACACAAAATAAAAAATATATATATTCTTAGGAACATCCGGACACAAGGAGGTGGATGGCCCAGGCGACTCGTATGATTATTCTTGTCTTATTAAAATGTTTATAATTAAACATATTTAGATTCATTACTGAATTAAATTGATTTAGAAATCATTATTGTGCTGACGCGACTGGTCACGATCGAGTTTAGAAGGGAGGTGAGCGCTAGAGATGAATTATAAATTTGAGCATTTGTAAGATATTATGTGATAAAATTGATCATTCATAACATAAATTTTTTAATTTAGTATGTGAGATAGAATAAATATTTTTAAATTGAACAGAACTTGGTTGTTCCGACAATGGGTTTCCTTGGGCTTTACGGGATGAAGTTTCTAGACTCATTTGATAAGTTCTTGTGTCCATTCATTTCATATATTTTGCAAAAATCAGTCTTGTGTCACTCTTGCTGTTAGAAGTGTTGTTGAGGATTGTCTCATTTGTCTGCAGCTACACTCAGTGGTAAGGAGTGAAATGGTCAACAAGGCTGAGTGCATTCCCTCCACCGATGCTGATCGAGCGCAGCTGTTTGAGATCCATCTCAAGGTTACCAGCTGGACAGATGAAGTGGATGTTTGTATGAGTGGAAGAGCTGATGTTACGCTGGAAGTTGACGTTGGAAAATCAGAATTTCGTACAGAAATGAAATCTCCATAACCGTTGGAAGAGAGCAACTCATTCAACCATGGTGTGTGGAATTCTGTTATGAGGTGGAGAACTCCCCCGTAGTGCAGCAGTTGTCTGGTTTTGAGCAAGTTCTGTTATTCTCTTACTTATTAATAGGTTGTTGTTAGTAGCGGATTCCTGTCATTGCTCTTGTAATAAAAAAATCTGTTCATAAAAAATCGTTTAATCAGTGAATGTTTCATTCACGAGTAAATTAGTGAAATAACATTCTGCCATAAATTTATTTGCTGAATAGCACATGTTTGAAAATTATTTGTCAAATAGCATTTTTATGAGTTTTTTAGATTAAAAATATATATTGATCTAATTAAAATACATGTATTACTCAAATATATATTTTTATGATTCAATATATATTATGTTGATATTTTTATATTTATATACATTTTTGTGATTAATAAAACGAAATTAATATATATGTTTTAATTAGTCCATTATATATCTTTTGATTTGAAATAATGTATATGTTAAATCAAATATATATTTTTATGATTCAATATATATTAGGTTGATATTTTTATATTTTTATACATATTTATGATAAATAAAATGTTATGAATATATGTTTTAATTAGATCATTATATATCTTTTGATTTGAAATAATGTATAAAAATGCTATTTCACAAATGATTTGCGAAAGCGTGCTATTTAACTAATTGCTTTTTACAGTAGTGCTATTTCACCAACGCGGCCGCAAGAGTTTGGTAATCAATTCGATAGCTACTCAGGAAAATGGTCCGTCCCGGGTTTCATCCATTCAGTCAATGAATTCAATCATAGATGTCAGATGGTTCTAACAGAAGCCATGACGAACCATTACATTTTTGCAGCATTTTTTTGTATTCACGGGTCGACTCGAACATAATGGAGCGCAAAACTAGCCACAAAGAGAGCCACTAGGCAGACCACCCTACAATGCAATGAAAAAAAGAAAAAAAAAATCTAGCAATGAAAGCCTCATGCATGCAGACTACAAACCTTTCTCTTCTCCCCATGCTTCCGGCCCCTCTTTACACCAATCGAGCCCATTCTCTCCATTGACTCCGCGAAGGCTTGAAAAAACTTATTCCTATCCCTAGCGAGCGCCTGCGCCAACGGCCTGGTCCTCGCATCCAAAAACAGGGCTTGATCCGAACCCAAGACGCCCATCTTTGCCTCCAGATTCGAGTAATAACCATTATCAAGTACAAAGGGAGTCGTCACATCAAGCGGCGCCACCACATCGGTGTTGCCTCCGTAGGGAGGGCAGGAGAGCTTAAGGGACTTGAGGAGTCTGGGATCCATGGAGGAATCGGTGCCGTAAATACGCTTCACGAAGTGTTTGCAATGCGCGAAGCCGATGGAATGCGCACCGGAGAGGGCCACCAGGTCTTCCACAGTGAGGCCCTTGGAGTTGAAGAGGGTGAGGAGATCACTTAGTGAGGCGTTTGCTCGTGGGAGATTGTACTGGACATTGGAAGCTAGGGAGATTTTACCATCCCACCTTCCCTTCTTCACCTGGTAGTACGGCCCTCCGGCCTGCCAAGAAACCGTGAATGAGAAACAAGAGTCTACGTATCCTTTTTGGTTCGATAAAGATGAACCCCCGGCTGGGTCCGCCTGGAAAGTGGTGAATCAATCAATGAATGAAAACAATGAGGCAAAAACCGCCACTGCAAAAAGGCCGAATTGCTCGGGAAGTGCACGTGACGCTGTCGCCGTGCTGCCTCTCGGCTTCATTTAGTTTCCAAAACTAATCGCTTTTTACCTCCGCACTGAACCCAACCTTAGACCTGATTTTTTTCTTTAATGAACTTTTGGGTATTGAAAGAACACCCCAAGAACACATTTTTTTAGACTAACATTGTACTAAAACATAGGACACATGCACAATGAAAGAACGATTTCTTTTTAGGAAAAATATTCACTCTACACTAAAAAAAAAAAAAAAACACAGACGAGTGGTGCGAAAATAACTCCAGAATAAGCCAACAAGGAAAATATGTAAACGTGAGGTCGTGAGGAGGAAGACGAAGGTAGGGGGAACTTTAGAGGTGGAGAATACTCACCAAGTGGACGAAATCCCGGGCAGCCATGGCGAGAATATCGGCACAGGAAACGACACCGGGACACTTGCTCTCCACCAGCGCCTTAGCTTTCTCCAAGGTGTCGTAAGCCTCCACCGCAATTTCCCGGTTGTCCTCCGCGTCCTTCTCCGGTGCCGGCTCTTTACTGCCCGGCTTGGTCGATATCAGCACGGACGCATCGCAACCCTTGAAAGGAATATATAATTAATTATTAGTTATTACAATCAATGAACTTGAAGAGGACGCAGTGTAAACAAGAGTTGTGCTCGGCTACTCGGACGAAGCAGTCGTGGAAGAAGAGCCGAATGGTGGCCGGAGCGGAAACCGGCGCGTCCCGGAACTGCTGAGAAGCGACGGAGGCGACGAGCTGATCAACCTGAGGGCATGAATTTGCGTAGAAGTCCGTTGTTAATTGGTAGCGCGGCTTCCGGGCGGAGATATAAGAGCCCCGGCAAAGCGAGGGAAGAAGAAGAAGAAGAAGGAAGAAGAGGGGGGTGAAAAGGAGAGTAGAAGAGAGCGACATGGAGACAGAGGATACTGATCTGGTTGCCGGTGTGGTGGTGGGTCTCCGGGGCCAAATGGAAAGACTCAATATTTCATTTGTAGTTGTAAGAAATAGAAAAAGGTGCATATTGCAATTTAGGATAATAGGGTAGGGTAAAAGACTATTTCAGTAACATGCATTTTATTTTTTTATCAATAATTTTTTAAGTTAAAATAACTAAATATATTTTATTATAGTTACAAAATTTGGAATCTTTTTTAAAATCATATAATGTATTAGGTATCAATTCATACCTATTTAGTTCAATATATTTTTTTTGTTCTTTCTAATATTGTGAGATAATAATCATTTTACTCTAAAATTGGAATCTTCTAGAAAATTAGATGAAAATTATTTCATATGATACGCAATCACACATGTTTAAAAACAATGATATTATTAAGATTTAAATTAAATAGAATCATGATCAAATCAATTTGGATAGTAATAAAATCACAAATCATCTAATTCACTATTCATTTATATTAATAAAAAAATAAAATTATGAGAATTAAACATCGAAAATGTATGCATCATACCTTACCTTAAATTGATGGTGTGACCATTATGATGCTTCATGTACCTCATCATCGTCTCAGGAGCTCCTCGTGAGCTCCCTCACTCCGTGGCATTCAATATGCTTGGAAAGCTGGATGGTGGGGACCGCCCAAATAAATGACTCAATTAATTCCAGTCCGTGAAACCCATAATTATTATTCTGAAATTAAATTAATATTATTTAATCATTGGAAAACTACGAATGTGTCTCCTCAAGTACAAAATTAACCAACTCCCTTATTCTCATATAGGGCATGTTTGGTTAAAAGGAAAGGAATGAATGTGTTTAGTTTATTAATGATTATGTATTGATTTAATTAAAAATTCATATTTTTACCTACCTCCCCTTTATCATCTATTTTTTTCTTGTGTAAAGTAAATCTTATGTTTTTGTTTTTATATGGATTTAACAAATTTTTGTACCAAATACATAAAATATAATTTATACCCATTAAAATGTGTCCAAACTGATCAATCAAATATGGCCTTAAAATGGTGGAATGTGAAGACATGCAGTATATAATGTCCTTAAAATCTTATTCTTTTTGTGAAATCACTCTAAAATACAAATGATTTCTATTTTAATTTCTAAGCAATAAAAAGCAAGGTGACAAGTGACAACCCTGAATCATCACATAGACTGTCACAAGGCAATAATCGTACATTCGTTTTGTTATCATTTCATGTGGTGCACATCATTGCCCAAGGCCCACACTTGATACATCCATCTGTTTCCCATTCCAGAAAAATTCATGCACTTGAGCTCCAATATAATACTCTTTGACTGCTCCTGTGTCTCAGACGCAGCGAGTCTTGAGCCTCGGATGCAGTGATGCATCGACAGGGAGAGATGGTGAGCGGTTATTCAAGTCGACCAATGCAAATGCATCCTAAGAATGGAACTAATAGATGGATTCTTGAATGCTAAAGTTATGATTACGAGACAAATAATTGGCATCTGATGCATCCTGAGGAGTCAATTATTGGGAGTTGGTGTGGTGGGGATATTGAATGCGAGGCACATGCTGATGCAGATGCAGTGCAAACGGGGGTTCAGATGGAGTTAATGCCTTCTCAGTTCACTCTTTTCCTTTTTCCCTCCTCTCGTGTTGCTCTGATCCTATCAGATGGAAAATCATAAAATATGAGCGTGGAGTAGAGGGTTCGACCTTTTTCATCAATTCGGACTTAAAGGCGATCCACTGACCCACCAACGACCTCTCATTCACTACTCGTTTGATGCGTTGGATGGCACCAGTTCGACCTTTGTAAACTAGACAGATATCTCACATTTTTCCCATGAAAAACCTAGATGAAAGAGTGCAACTGTTGGAGGGGGAAACAAACTATTTTCCTATCATATTGGAATTTAAAGCAGAGTTTAAAAATGTAAACCACTGCTGATTCACCTTGCAATGGAAACTGATGTGAAGGAGACCATGATGCTTCCATTAATTATGACTTTATACCTATGCCCGTGGTGTTCGTTATGTTAATATGGTGTAATAATAAAAAGATTAGGTTTTTACATATATTGCATGAAGGAGCAAATGCCTCATTTGTGTGCCCATCAGCCCACTTCTTCTGTATGACAATAGACTTGAATCAGTTGAAGAATGGGCCGGTCATTCGCACTACTACTAAATCTTCCCAAATGGGCTGTGGATACATGAGGCTTACTTTTATTTAGAAATTAAGAATATGATGGTTTTAACGTCTAAATATATAACCAACGTGAATTACATTAAAAAAAATTATTTTCAATTAATTATTAGTAATTTATAACTATTTTTTATATTTAACTATTTCATTTTTATTTTACGATGTACAATTATTTATTTTAATAGTCGTCCTTAAAATGACTTGATAATGGATGGAGTCAGGAGGCAGAGGGATGAACAAAGTAACCCTTACATCACAAATTTGGAATAGAATCGTCTAAGTGCGGGGACGAAGGATTGAAAGATCTTGAAGTATGCTGCCTGAGTTGGATGTGATGAGTCCCAGAACACGTACTTGGAGCCATCACTGCACAGCGCGGTCCCCGGTGCGCATAGTATTGAGGTTTCAAGGCCTCCCCTTCCGCAGCAACCGCGGTCCACAACATTGAACCCTAGACATGAAGCAGCGAACCCGTCACGGCACTTGCAATCAGACTCAGCCTCTGAGTCTCAAAGTAAATTGCTTACTGCAATGAAAAGGAAGAACGCACCATAGACTTGTGGCCGTCTGATCAGATCCTCCAGCGGCCGATATATGTCAAGGTACACAATGTTGGCCCTCAAGGTTTTCAGCATCGCAAGCTTGGATTGAAGCAAGCGGTTGTAGTCTCGTGCTACTACCGACAGCCATTCAACGCAATGGTGGCTGCAGGCTTGGCAGGAGTAAAGGATTTTGGAAGCCGGCACACACCCGAACGGCGGCAAGCCCACCACCGCGATGTTCCGGACACCTAGATTTATAACTTCCTGCGCATATCTTCATATCTGAGATGAAATTCAAGCATTCACAAGACACGTATCGATTGAGTAGATTTTTTTGTTACATGTAGGCTTGAAAAAATTGTTTTTTTTTTTTCATCTGTGAATGTTATGGAACTTAAGAGTGTAATCTACGGATACCTCGATGAAGCGCTGCTCCAGCCGTAGAAGATAATTCCGGTACGCACCGACAGAGTACGTTTGATTTCTTGTCGGAATCAGGAAATAATTGGCAAGGAAGTCGTTGGTGCCAACGCTTATAAAAGCAGTTGCCTTGTTTATCAGGCTTTTGGCTCTCGCTTTGCCTAAGTAGCCCTCCATTCTCACCTTGTATTGGGTGAAGTATTGGAGTTGTTTCTCCATTGAAATCACACTCTGCGAACATTCGAAACAAAACAAAACAAAAATGTAAGCCCCCGTGTTGTATTTGTTAGAAAATAATAATATTTAAATAAATATTTCAATATCGAAAAAACCTCAACCATCGAATATTAAATTAAGATATTAAAGTAAAAATTAGAAGAAAAAGATGAAGATTGAAAGATTTTTTTTTTTTTTCGTATTGTGGAGGGCTTCATTTCATTCCATCACACTAGTTCTTGATTTTCAGGTCCCTAACTAAAGAGTTATAAGATTTGTGGGATCTTAACATATATAAGTTAAATATGGGTAGAAAGTACATCAAGACAACTTCAAACCAGAAAATATAGATCCAAAATGCATGATAATCATGTCGAAAAACATGAAAATTTGTGTACTAGTAAAAAATAAATTGTTGAAAAAATGCATCATTTACAAATCTAGTCATCCTCAATTATCTATCATAAATTAAAACAAAAAATTATTGTTGAAGATGGTTAATTTTATGAGATCCGATTTCTTGAACTATAATATCACCAACGAGACATGTTGGCGATAGTCTTCTGCACCTACCCATTTATGGAGCACCAATGACGTGATGAATTAAAAAATATATTATATTACGGGTGTACGGAAAAATCATCTCTAGATGAGTTTTGAGCCTGGGTATGAAAATTCTACTTCGAACTTGGGCCAAGTGAAATTCTTACCGTGATCTGGGATGTTAGCGGATCGAGACCAGAACCGGCGGAAGCGAAGCAAACTCCGGTTCTCAGGTCGTCGAGAGTCAGATTGGGATCCAGGTACGGTGGTACAAGCTTTTTAATCCCCATGTAGGAAGCTATTTTGACACATACATCAAGAAAACCCCATCAAAAGGCTCGTTAACGAATCGAAATAGTTCACTTCAGTGTAAAGTGAAGGTGTTTCCGGTGCATCTAACCGATGAAATCAGTGAGCAGCCTGCCATTAGTGAACCTTCCTGTGGGAATCTGGCCGGGAAAGTCGTGACCGTAGGGTGTGAAGTTGCCCCTTTCCATGGTCGGAATGAAGTTGTTGTTGCCGGAGTCGACGGAAGAGTCTCCGAACACGAAGATGGCGGAGGTATTCGTATGTAGGATTTGAGAGTCCACCGTGGTACAGAGCAGCAGCAAAACTCCATAGAGTAGGTGCATGGTTGAAGGAGAAGAGCCTAACCAGATGAGAAGGCCTTTTTCTTTTATTTTGTGTGTGAGAGTGTGGTCTTAAATATAGACAAAGTTGGATTAGAAGGGCATCTACTTAGACAAAAAAAGGTCCCATGAACCATGATATTGTGGAAGTACACATGAACAGTTGCTTGTAGTATTTAAAAAATCATGATTGAAACATTTACGATAGAAATCATATTAAAGTCAATACAACCATTGTTTAATCAGTTTGGACCATTTTTAAGGTTTTCAAACAATGGTTGCATGGTCTAAATAAAAATATCCTAATACTGCAATGGAGCCAACCATTTGAAAATTAGGGTATGTTTAATTCTATTTTTTAAAAAATAATTTTCAAAATACCTTTCTAATAAAATAGAAATTGAGGATTTGAAGTTTTTAAACATAATAAACATTTGTAAGTTTATATCTTTTTAAATAGAAATCATTCGTATTTAATAATAAAAATGGAAATCATTTCAAATAGATCATACAATTTCATAAACATGTGCTAGTAGATGCATAATTAGTATCATTTTCACATGTTAAAATATTATTTAAATACATATATAAGATGAACACATGAGTTTGGAATTACGACAACACAACCGATTTTTAAAACGAAAAAAACCAAATGTTGGGACATTAGAAACCTACCTTTGAGATGCCATCAAAATGGGTGGTTTAGTGTCAAATAGATTTTAACAAGTTTAGACAAGTGACTAACTATTGATATTTGTAAATTATAAATATTTTTGAAATTAACCAACACTACAACTCACCCACCATCAATAGCCTCCAATTTCCATTCCATGAGTGCATTTAATGCTTTTAAAATTTATTTAATTCCGGAAAAAGACAAATAAGACTTGGATGGGTTAGGTTAAATGTTCCTTATGTAACTATTCATACCAGACAAGTTGTGTTATTTTGTCATGACTCATACCCATGTTGACCAAAATGTATGTGAATTAAGTTCACAATACTAATTTCATAAATACAAAACAACATGCTTATAACATGTCTAATGTCAAAATATTAGTGTTCAAAAAAGCGTGATTGAACAATCGTTGAACCCTATTGAACCGTGAATTGTTTATTATAGGGCTTGAGTGAAATTAGATGAACCCCAAGTGATTTGTGGGAGTCAGCGATTTAGGGTTTTTTTTTTTCTTTAGAACACGCATCACCTCCACCTATTGTCTCCTTGCTACTTCACCAAACTGTGTTGCCTAAAGGCCAAAGCAATGAGATGAATTAGAAATTTGGGTATGTGTAAGATATCGTGTCAAAAAATTGATCATGCATAATGTAAATTTTTTAATTTAATCTCTTAAATAGTGTGCACGATTCGCCACTTGTGTTCGCAATCAGCGTTCTTGATGGAGTACCTCTCATGGAAGGGCCAGAGGTTGTACCCAATCACAGGGATGCAATGCACGACACCATTATTATGGCCATGTGCAGGGAGGCTGATGCATGAATTTTATATAGCATGCAGGCCTGAATATTGGGGCATGCCTGAATACTGGAGGGACAGATTTGAATATTCACAAATCTCTCAAATGGATTGACTGCTTGCGTTTTTCTAACAATTGACTGTTCATTGTTTTTGTATGGGGTTTTCTGGAAGAAGCTGTTCATTGTTCGCTGCTCATTTCAAAGAGGTTTGTGTTGAATAGCTCATGAAAAATCCACCACACCGACTACTTATATGTAATCTTGGAAACGAAACGATTGATTCCTGGGATCAAGGAGAGGAACACCTTGTAGTATGCTGCTTGAGTCGGGTGTACCGAGTCCCAGAACACGTACTTGGACGCATCCCTGCACAATGGGGTGATTGGATTGCAGAATACCGATGTTTCCAGGGATCCAATGCCGCAGCAGCCAAGATCCACCACATCGAAACCTAGACATGGATTCGTGTTACAAAAAGTTTAATAGACTTTTCAGAGAAGATTATTCACCAACAGAACTTTGCCAATGAAAATGAGGAAATAATGGAGCATCTTGGGTGAAGATCCCTACCGTAAAGTTGGGGCCTTTTGATGATATCATCGAAGGGGTATAAATGTCAATGTACATAACATTGGCTCCTTGTTTCTGGAAAGCGGCGAGTTGGGGGAGAAGAAGAGAATTGTAATCTCTTGCGATGGCGGACATCCAGTCCAGACACTGGTGAACGCCGGGTAATGTGCCGGACTCAAGTTTCATGACCGCCGGCGCGCAGCCGAAGGGTGGAAGTCCTTCGACCATAATGTTCCGAATTCCCAAGTCCAAAAGCCCCTGCGCAGCATTTTTGCCTCACTTTGCTGAATTCTGAAAAAACGTTGCAACTAGAAAGTAGCAAAACTCTAGAGCTTAAAGTTACCTGGATGAACTGTTGCTGCAGCTGCAAGATGAAGTTCTGATACTCGGGCACGGAGTAGCTTTTGTTCCGTACCGGAACCAGGAAGTAGTTCACGACGAAGTCGTTGCTGCCGGCGCTTATTGCCACCGCCGCGTTCCTGATCAAGGCATCGGTTTCATTCTTCCAATGCTGCTCTCCATTTTTTGTATGTACTCTTTGAAGTATTCCAGCTGCTTTGCCAACGGAATAACGCCCTGTCTCCATTCCAAATTGATCATGAGAAGGTAAAATTTTTTTTATGAACCCAGAATTGATTCAGCAAAACTCAAGTGTCAACTGCGAACTCAAAAAACAACCAAATAAAATTCCCCAATTTCTTACCATCAATCACTAAACAAAAAAGCTACTGAAGAATCAAAAATACTCCAAAAAGAATTCAACTTACAAGGATTTGTGGTGTCATAGGATCGAAATCAGTAGCAGCAGAGGCGAAGCATACTCCAGTTTTAAGGTCCTCTATCGTCAGGCTTGGGTCCAGATATGGCGGCACTAGCTCTTTCACCCCCAAATACGAAGCTAGTGAAAAAAAACAGAGAGAGAAATGAAAGTTACAGCGCAATCAAAATGAGAAAAAAAGGGCGACATTTTATTCAAAAACAGAGCTACGGAAAGATGAAAACGCAGTCGTGATAATGTTTCCCAACCTACGAAATCCGTGATCAGCTTCCCGTTCGTAAACCTCCCAGTGGGTTTCTTCCCCGGAAAATCCTGGCCGTAGGGTGGCATGTTGCTTTTTGCGACGGTGGGGATGAAGTCATTGTTGCCGGAGTCCACAGTGGAGTCTCCAAACACAAACAATGCCGAAATATTCGTTCGCAGGGCTCTACATTTCCCGTGAAAGAGAAGAGGAGCAAAACCGCATACAGCAACTGCATGGCTACGAATGCAGTAAATGACGAATGCCTGGGTGCTTTGACTGCAAGTCCGCTTGTGTGGTTATATAGACACAGAGCGGAATCATCCTGCGGCTTCTTGGGGCTGCTTTTTGTAAACTTTCCAAACTAATGAACCAGAAATCGGGAAGCAGTCCAGACATATAAAATTCACAGGTCAGACACCATCAATAAAAAGTCATTTTCCTTTTAATTAAACGCATTTAATGGTAATCCTTCGGTCGGAACGCCTAATCCACATCGAGCACACTACAGGATGTGCATCAACATTTGCAGGGAAAAAAATCATTTAAAATGGGAATGCAATTTGATAATATTTTTTAAAATTTTATTCCATTTGAATGTTGGTATTCACATTCTTTTATAATTTTATTTAAAGACATAATTCTAAAAAAATACTATACAATCAAATTTATTATTAAATATGAATGACTTATCTTTTAAAAAAGAAACAAAAATTCAAGAAGAACTCTATTTTTTAAGAACCTGGCGATATTACTTCTCCTTCATTAAATGTGTGTTTCAAATTTTATTTTAAAAATTTAATATAATAATATTTATTATCAAATTAAACCGTTTATACACTCAAAAAAACGTTGTTTGATTGGAATTATTTCATAAATAAAAAATCATGAAAGTCACCCCGAAAAAATTCTACTTTCATAGAATTTAATTGAAAAAAATCACATTTAGGATGAAATAAAAAACTATAACAATACTTATAACTGATGAAAATTAATAATTGAAAAACTAAACATTATTTTGAGAATTATTTTATCAAATGTAAATTGCTTCTAATAGAAGTTTTACCAACCAAATATCACTTGTTGAAAAGTAATTCTAAAAGAATAAAGTCAAATAAAACTTTAATGATGGTGTTTTATTCAGATACACGTACTTTGTAGGAAGACTTTATTGTTACACTCGTTCAACACGTTCTAAGTGAAGCAGTTATTAGATGCATGCAGCCCAGCCGTGGAGTGTTGCTGTAGCAGTGCATCGATGTTAAGAATTTCAGACAAACTGTGAGAGGAAGGTATGGAGTGTCGGAGCACGGCTCGAAACATGATGCCGTACACTGCTTCAGTGGGGTGTGCGGAGTCCCAAAACACATGATCGCTCGCATTGCTGCATACTGGGGAGAGTGGAGTACACAGAACGGCGAGCTCCACAGTTCCAGTGCCGCAGCAGCCGCGATCCACGACATTGAAACCTAGGCATCAATCATACAATGCAATGCATATCTTAGTCTGTTTTCATGTGTAGAAACAACTATCAATCACAAAAAAGATGTACCCATGAGATCAATTAAAAAACTATGATAGGTTTAGTGTGTAAGGAATCATGCATACTGGGCTGAGTGGACTGCACACAATGGTTAATGTGATTGAAAACCAAACACCAAAACAAGCTAAGAGATTAAAACCTTAGGTATATATGTATGTTGTTTTAAAGAATTTCTCGATCCCAAAGATTTAATAATTTATTTTATAACATCATTTCACTTTAAAAAAATTAGCTTGAAACAAAAATAAAATAAATTTTAATTATCAATTTGGAATACCCGCGTGTTATCCAATACTTAATTTCTATACTTATTCTAATTGAACTCTAAATAAAGTGAGCTTGACCTCTAAATAAAGTGCAGAACTTGATAGAGGATGAGAAGACGAGTCCAACGGTGTATTGGAACTCGCGGGAAGCTTCAGTGGCGGCGGTGGCTCTATATCAATCTAGGGCTTGAAAATTCCTAGGACGGGATCCACTTCTGTTTTTAGAGAATGTCTACTCATGGTTATGGAAAGAGCTTATCTTTCAAGATATGGAAAATTTCCTAAAGAGGTGAGCTTGCCATATAGCCTGGTATGAAGGTGGAGACTTGGGCGAGTTGAGTCACTTACCGTAAAATTGAGGCCTTTGGATGATATCATCCAACGGAGTATAGATGTCAACGTACACAACGTTGGCTCCTCGGTTTCGGAAATCATTGAGCTTGGCTTGAAGAAGAGAGTTGTAATCTCTGGCAGCAGCCGAGATCCATTCGACACACTTGCGATTCCAGGGTAAGTTGCCGGACTCGAGTGTTATCACGAAGGGTGGACAGCCCATCGACGGTAGTCCGACGACCAGGAGGTTCCGAATTCCCAGGTCCAAAATTCCCTGCAACGGCGTCACGGCTGGTCTGACACTGGATTGAAAATATTCACCTGAGAGTGGGAGCAGCATACCTGGATCATTTGGGTCTCGAGGCCCAAGATGAAGTTCTGGTACTCAGACAGGGAGTACGTTTTGTTGCGTACCGAGAGCAGGAAGTAATTCTCGATGAAGTCGTTGGTGCCTGCGCTCAGCGCCGCCGCTGCGTTCCTTATCAAAACCTCGGTTTCAGACTTCCCGATATAACCCTCCATCCGTTGTTTGTACTCTTTGAAATATTCCAGCTGCTTCTCCATTGGAATCACGCCCTGCATCTCAAATAATTCTACTTAGTAAAAAAAAAAAAAAAAAAGCGACAAAGCTTCATCCAGTTACTAGACAGTTTCATTGATTCAAACAAAAACAAGACCGTTTGATTGATTATTAGAATAAATAATATCATATCAACAAATTAAAATAAAATAATTTAATATATAAAATATAGATCACTAACAATCAGCCAATCTGTAAGATATAAATTTTTTAATATAATTTATATTTCTTATATATTTAAGTTTCACGTATATTTGTTCAATTTATCATATACTTACAAATATGATATTAGAGCATTTGACTTATGACACAACTTGGGTATATAATATTGATTTCGTATTGGTTGACTTTTGGTAAAAAAAAGAGATGTATTAGATTTAGATAAAATTAAATCAATTTATGATTCAAGTATTAATTATAATTATAAAAAACAAAAAACCCTAATCAAATTAAAGATCTTTTTGACTCGAGAACAGATATTAGAACAAAAAATATCATATTTGAAAATAAAATTAAAATATAAAATATTATAAATTATTAGTATATTAAATTTAATCTCTTTTAATATAATTTATATTTTTTGTGTTCTTAATCTTCAATTGATCTCGTTCCACCTTGATTCTTACTTTCAACAATAACAACATAAAACATTCCTAATGCTAAAACGGTTAAAGAATTAGAGATGCTGAAGAACATTTTCAAAACTTACGACGATGATTTTCGACGTCAGGGGATCGAAACCGGTGCCTGCAGAGGCGAAGCTGACTCCAGTTTTAAGGTCGTCTACGGACAGGTTTGGGTCCAGATACGGTGGCAAGAGCTCTTTGATCCCCAAATGTGAAACTAACGAAATAGAAAAGGACAAAAGATGAGGTTAGGCATGTTCAATCCGCTTGTCCAAATACGATGTTAGCAAAATATGGTTTTTGACTCCTTCCATGTCAACTTAACAAAATGTTGGGCATGGCGGCTACCAAGCAAAATCATTGTACTTGTAAAATGAAAAGGATTGGAACCCAGTGGTTTCCATTGGAAAGCCTTCTAATGGCTTATAAACCTGCGAAGTCAGTCATCAGCTTGCCGTTGGAGAACCTTCCGGTGGCCACTTTCGCCGGGAAATCCTGGCCATACGGCCGGAAGTTGCTCTTTGCGACCGTCGCTATGAAGTTATTGTTACCGGAGTCGACGGTGGAGTCTCCGAACACAAGGAAGGTCGAAATACTGCGGGGCTGGCCGCGAGACTGCACCGCGAAAGAGAGGAAGAGGAGAATCACCGTACAGAGCGACTGCATGGCGGCGCAGCCGATGCTGAAATGATGGCCATCGACTTCTATATATAGGCACGGAGAGGAACCATCCTTCTACGTTGCATCAGTAAAAAAAAATTGTTTTTATTTTTTAAAGACAAAAAAACTAGACATATTAAATCCTAATTATAAAATTTAAATAGCATTTATCTTATACAATTTTTAAAAATATTTATCATTTTTTCAATTCTAAATAATCTAAATCACGATATATAGTACGATTTTTATAACTATTTTAATTTTTGATGATATTAATTCTACGGAGAACTTAAAGTAACACCATACTATCTTTCCAAATAATTCCAATTGCGAAACCTAGATCGGTTAAACATATAGTAAATATTGTTCATTCTAACAAGCACTCACTTTTATTTTTATTTTTATGCTGAATTAATAATTTTGTTATTTAAATGGTTTTTCATAATCTTTTATATTCAGTATTGATCCCATACCAAATTTTGAGTACCAAAACACATTTTGGGTGGCAAATTTTTTCTATTTATGGACGATGCGATTCGAGATTCCCAGCATGAAAACATCCTACTCCGTAGCATGAGTGTTGAGCTAATTAAATGTATTTTAAAAATGAATAAAAAATAAAAGAAAAGGGTTGACCTCTTTATGTTTGCTCATTTGTGTTGACAAAGCTGCGTAGCATCGATCACACGGCAAAAAAAAAAAAAATTAGGATCCGTACTACTAAAACGAATAAAAATCGCGGGAAACGTGAAGCTCATGGCAAGTTAAAATAAGCACCAAATCAGAAAGACTACATTTTTACTCGTCTGGTTAGACGCGACGAGTCAGAATTACATGCCATGCTGCGAAAGGCAGCAGAAGCGGATGCGCTTTAGGTACAACAAAGACTTCAGAAGCTGCTAACCAAAGGTTAACGAGCCAGAACCCAACCCACGGAAGCTGCTGCCATGACCATGCATGCATTCCAAGGAGATTTTGCAGTATATAATTATTTCTGATTGGGTGAGCCAAGAAAAGGGATCACGTTATGTGGTAGTACTCAGTGATGTTGTCAACTAGATAGGGAGAAGCACTGCTCACATGATCAAATCCTTGGGCTGGGGTGGTACCGCTTTGCAGGAGATTGGTCTTGGCCCTTCCTTTGCTGATGCGTGGCTTGTCATTTTGGAACTCTGCTGTCAGTCGTCTCATCTGCTTTTGTAGATCTGCAACAGTGTCATAGGATATCTTCCCCTTTGGAGGTTTTTTCCCATCGCTGCGCTTCACTTCCAGTCTGTACAACGCACATGAGTCGTATCTGTTGATTTCGTATTCATAGAGGTGCCACTCAAAATTTTCCATGGGCTGGGGATCCATGTAATATGATCTCTTCAGGCCTCCAAAATCGCTCACCACTTGCTTCCTTGATTCATGCCAACCTCTTCCACTGTAATCCGGGAGTGATCTTTGTTTTCGGTTTCCACTCTCAAATGCCCGGCGGGGTTTGTCAAAAAACAACCACTCTCTGATTGTTTCATGATCCAGCATTGTAAGATCAAAGAGCTCTGTTTGAATCAAAGGAATAACAAATGTCACTTCCCTATACGCAAGTAGTTGGTGAAGCAAAACTCCGAGAATTAAAAAAAAAAGACATCCATTTACCAGATGCATTCCAAGGAGATTTCGCAGTAGCAGCACCTTCACATTTTGGAATACCAACATTTTTTCCCAGTGCCTTTGCCTCAAGAGCAGCGAACAACAAATTATCCTTTAACCCGATGCCACCAGGCCGTACAATCGGAGGTCTTCCAAGGTACCCTTCACTTGGAGCGAGGCCAGCATGATACATGCTACAATAATCATCTGACTTCTGAGACCAATCTAAGCACAACGCTGGTCTTGGGCAATCCCAAAGTGCACATTTTGGCCCTAAAAACGCAATAGGTGGAGGAGAGATCTCTTGATATCCCACATGAGGGATGCCCCCATCTCCATCAAAATCCAAGCCATCAAATCCAGGGATGCAGTGTGTCCCAAACCCCGAATGAAATTCAAACGAACTATAGTCTAGTTGTGTTTCTGAAGGCAGACCACCAATTCCCATGCTGCTAAATCCATCGTTCGCACTTTTGGACTCATCAGCAAACTTGAGTCCCAGCTCCTGAGCACAACCAGCCACATTTATAGCCTGCAAAACATTAAATCTATTAACAGTTTAAATAATTACAGAAATGATTTAAAAGAATTCTCGAAGCAGGTGAAGCTGCTAGGTCATTCAACTAATTGATTACAATAAAATGGGTATATCAAGAACAGCATTTTCATGTCTGTGCCCTTGGATAAAATAAGTGTGAACTAGAATACAATTATTGCCATAACTCAAAGATACGCTGAGGAAAAATTTTGAAAACGAATAATAGGCATTAGATGCCTATGACCGCTTCAACATCATGATAGAAATATAACATTATGTACACAACACATACCAGATCAAAAAGGTTCAAGTGTACTAAATGAATTTGTAAAGCATGATGAAAGCATTCGGCGCAGTAATGAAAGCAAAAAAGGAAAAACTGATATAATTAAAATAGCCTAGTGCCGCAAAAACACCAAATTTCCAATGTAGTCGAATTGTATGCAGAATACTTTGAAATACTTACTCAAAATCAAAAGGGCAGTTTAGTAAAGATTCTAGCAAACTTTACCAAAATAATTACATGGCATGAACTAACCTCTGGGGGCGCATATACATCTACAACCCTTCCTGCATCCGGATCTGGTTTTGGAGGGACTAATGCACTTGTTGCATCATCCTCTTCCTCACAAAGTTGCAACAGCCGGCAGATATCTGATGAAAATCCTAGACTCCCACCCTGTAAATACGCAGGTATCAAGCTTGAAACTTGAGTTCAGAGAAGGTAGCTGATACGTTATCTCCTTCTCCACACTCAGCACATGGTAAATCGTAAATGTCCAAGGAAATTAATAGGGCACACATTATAAAGAACAACCTGCTGCTGGGATGAAGCAGGAGAAGGCTCGTTGAGTTCAGCCTGCCATTCACGAAGCAAGAGGTTCACTTGCTCTTCCAGCAAAGCCATATCCACAGCGCAGCTTTCCTTTCTTGCATATTGAAGACTCATGAACATGCCCTGCAAATCATCCAGACGGGTCTTTGCCCTGTCCTTGAAGAGCTGATGAGATGCTGATTTGCATGCGCCACTCTTTGAATCTTTCCCCATACGGTCAAAGCGGACGAACCACTTACGATGCCCAAAACCGCCTTCAAACATATAATAACGGACCAATGAGAAATAAAGGATGAATCACATAGCTAACCCATTGTAACAGAGAGTTCTGGTTCAAAAAAAAACAATAATTACCGTATCCCTGTCATCTAATTTCAAAAAAATAAAAAGTTAACAACACAAAGCACCCAACCAGAAACATTTTCTAGCAACAGACACGACTGCTGACAAGTTCAGGCAAAACAAGACCGCCCAAAAACGTGCAGGCAAGCTCGCCAGCTTCCCCGATCACCAAAAACTTGAAAGACAAAATCGATTAACAGCAAATCAAATCAAAACCCCCACAATCACGACTACCCCCAGGCCAATTCCAAACCTCCAGCACAGAAATACGAAATCAAAACTTCAAAAAACAACCGCAAGACTTCAGATTCCGAGCAAAAAAACCCTAAAGGCAAAAGGAAAACCGCGCGAGTTGGACGAGCGAGGGGGAATCGGCTGCCCTTTTCGGTGGAAGAGTAATCAGAAGCCCTGTGAGCCTCCCGCAACGCGTGAACAAACACGCGTCTTTTGTTAACCCTCCTCTCCTTTGGTCCGCCAGTCAATTTGATTTTGCAAAAGGCGACTTTAAAAAGTCGTTTTACATTTCATGCACCATGAAACGTTTTTGCATTAACATTATTTAATTCAGTATGCTCCATAAACTCATACAAATGTAGGTGGTCCCCACCTCGAGCTTATTAGGTATACCTTATAATTTTAATATATGAAATGAAAACATTAATAATTTATTTAAAAGAAGAAAAATATACTATATTTGTCCTATAATCGAACAAAGCCGAAGTCGGATGCAAAAGGCACTTGAGGAAGTCAAAGCCCGGTAAAAAAAAAATAAAGGTATGATTCTCCATTTTATTCTATTTTCAAAAAATAGTTTTAATAAAATATAAATTAGGTCTCTGTATTTTTTAACAAAAAGAAAATATTTCTTTTGAAAAGAAGTGTATATTTAATAATAAGATTACTTTTACAACTTTTTTTGTAAAATAAAAAACCATTCGAGAAATATCTTATAAAAAATAGAAATTCAGATTATGCAATAATAAAAAAAATTAGATTTTTGAATGTTTTAGAATATAAATAATTTGTATTTAATAACAAAATTATTTATGAAACGTCATTTTTTTAAAGTATAATCCATTGCAAACAGAGAATATCTTGATTAAAGTTGATGCATAGTTATTTGATGCTTGAGGGACAACAAGATATTGATGCATAAAGTAGTGATTTTTATGCTTACACTTTTGGCAATTCAAAGCAGTTAAAGTTAGGAACAATTCCATATTCCTTTCACTTCTATCATCTTGGTCATAGTTTATATTAGATGCACCTTGTCAACATTCGATTATATCTAATTCGAAAAATCTAACTAAAATTATATTCAAATATTTATATTAATTAATCAAATGATTTGTATTAGATTGTAACTATTAATATGAAAAACCAATTTGAATCATATCATTTAAATTCAAATTTAATTTGAATACTACAAAATATAATTCATATCCTATTGGGCTCATTTTTCTTGGGCTGTCGGCCTCTTGGGCTACAAACTTTGACAACGTATCTTCGATTAGGGCAAGATACGGGCCATGGTGATGGTTTTACGGTCTCACACATGGCCTTTGTTTTGCGAATAAAAATGAAAATTTTAATTCTTTTTATAATTAAATTTTGTGTATTCACAAATATGATGTTTTTTTCCCTTTAATACATGTACAAAAAATTCCCTTTTTTTGGAAAATTTGTGCTAATAATTACTCTTTTAGTCAAGAAAGCTACAGGGTTATTTCATTCTATTTTTTAAGGAAAGGGTAATGCGGACATTTCCACCAATATTCAAGGAGACAGAAACATGTGAAATTCTTGAAAGAATGCGTAGCTGTCGAAAACTGTCTGGTGCAAAAGTTCTTCCCTAAACCCATCATCAGCTTTTCAACCAAGAATCAAACTATCCAACTTGTGCCCTTTGTAATGAATTTTTATTTCAATTCTTGTTTACTGAAATAAATAAGAATAATAAGCTTATAAAGCACTCCTCAAGATGGGTTCTCTTTCAAAAACAACAAAAAAAGAGATATTTTTACAAGTGATATAAAGGGCTGAGTTTCTGTGTTTTGGGTGTTAGTGTTCCTAGGTAACACACAGATGCAGATGGATTCCCCGGCGTACGGAAGCTGAAGCAAAGGTGGATGCTGAAACTGAACATTTACCAAGCCAAATGAACGCATAACACAACCTGTTAATTGGAAATAGGATTCGGACCGCTAGGAACTTCACGATCACTGGCACCAAACTCCGATGCTGATCTCCGACTGCTCCTCAGCTTTCTGGAGAGAAAATTCGTGACTGCTGCGTTCGAATGCAAATCGAAGAAACGGGCCGACCCTATTCTCAGATCCGCGCCCGAAAATGGGTCGTTCGCGTTAGGATCCGCCGTAGAGCTCGCAACAGCAGCGATCATGAGTAGAAGCAGTAAGAGGAAAAAATGGTGGGGTTTGGGTGAAATTTCCACAGAGCTGGTTTCCGCCATGCAGGAGTTGAATCAAGGGAGCTGGACACGAGGAGGAAAATGCACTCAGGAGTTTAAAATCCATGAACCGGACAGTAAAGGGAATAAGAAAGAGGGGAAATGGACAACCAGAACAACAAGAAAAATGGTGAATTCTTTGCTGAAACCAAGAGAGGAGGGTTTTGAAACTCCATTCACCTTTTTCCGATCTTCTTTTTTACCAGTCTACTATGCACTCAAACTACTATTTATCGATGGGGGACGAGATAACATAAAGTTTTGAACAAATCACATGTCATCTTTTTCCTTGTTTAATGTCGATTTGTGCATTTTTTTTTTCGAAGCAAGGACCATTTCAACCACAATGGGTTATGTTGGAGTTTTTAATACCAAACAGATCATATTGTAAAAGACTCATGAAATCCAATTACTCGAGTTATCCCTTTATATTATCATAAAAGTAAGTATTTTTCTATTAAATAACTCAAATGGATGCTTATTCTAATAATACCTATTGCATAAGAGTGTGACTTGGCCAGGTTGGTGGTTATTATTAGAGTACATTTGATTGATTACGTAAAACAATGATATATTTAAATAAATATGTATTATATAGTTACAATTGAAAGTTTATATAGTATATAGGTATTATAAATGTGTGTTTAAAATAATATCGTACTTCGTAGATATATTTAAAACTTGTTTGATTAATAAAATTCAATTGGAAATTTTTTTTGAAATATATGATTGAAGTAATTATACGTATAAATCACACATATATTAAAGAATACATATATGAAATAAATGTAATTCTCAACATTAGTGTCCAACACCGATTTTGAACGATTTTCAATAGAATCATAAAGAAATAAATCTATGGAACATGGATTTAGGTTTTTTTAATAATATACATGAAAATATGTCTTTACCTTTTTACCATCACACTTCCAACCATTATGACTCCTTTCACCAACATCCTTTGGTACGGGCGTTGGATTCATCCATATGGACTACTCCCCATGCTTCATATTCCGTGTCTATCAGAAGCATGAGAAGGCCCCTGCGGTCCCTTCATTTGTGCTTGAAACTTACCTCAGGATATGACAGAAATTAGGTTTTCTAGTCAATCTTTACAAAAGAGACTGGTAATCTCGTGCAATCCGCTTTATTAGTCAGGCAGGTGGAGCGCGAGTCATGTTGTTTCTGTCAAACTAAGCAAAAGCCTGAAAAGAGAAAACTGGTTACTGATTCAAACAAGAGCGTCACTGCAAGATGCAAAGGTGAAGATTATGGAATTAGTTGCTTTATCTTTCTTTTTTTTTTTTAACAGAGTGATGGGTGCGTGTGAAACTGGCTTTTTTTTGTTTTGCCTTAACCCAGGATGCAGACTGTGGAGATGCTAATGCAGGTAGTTAGAATTCCGGCATCGAGTTCTGTAGTTGGTTTGGTGTGAAGTGTAGCTGAGCTGCAATGCGGAGAGGGGTTTATTTGAGTCGCAGCAGCCAGTTAAATAAACAAAATACTGCTTCTCAGAGCAGCTTTCACTTTGATGAAAGCGTAGCGATGAACCATAAAGGAAATAGATATTTCAAATCATAGAGACTTTACTAAAACATAAATTAATGTCAACAAAAATGGGGTGGTGGCGCAGTTGGCTAGTGCGTAGGTCTCATAGCTTCTGAGTTATCTTGAGGTCGAGAGTTCGATCCTCTTTCACCCCAAACTTTCCTTTTTATGTTTTTTTAGTATTACAAATCCAGAGCGCGTTATGCTTTCAATAATTTGCTTTTGAAATAAAAAAATAAAAAATATTCTGAATTTGTTTCGTTTAGATTATTAAAATCGTTTTTGTGTACCATGCATCCCTTCTCATAAATACCAAATTGATAGAGTGCTTAATAGCGATGGAGGACACGGGACGTGGCCGTTTCGTCGGTGGGACACGTCAAATAAAAATTATAAGGACGTCCTGCCTAATCCGTGCCCTACGGCAACCGTGACACGGCCCACCAGCATAAAGCGTGTGGCACTAACCCCCCATGATCTCCCATATAATTAATTCGTCTTTTTTGCGTTCCTTTTAATTTTTAATATTTAGAAATAAAATAAATTAAAAGTAAAATGTGAATATTTTTTAATCATAGATTTTTGTCTAGTGACTTCATACCACCATTAAATTCATTAAATCATACATTTATATAAAGGATAAAGTGCCCAAAATGAAAAATATTATGTAAGGAGATGATGAGTGTTTACTTTGATATTAGAACCATATCTGGGCCTATAACCACTGTTGGATTATACTTCAATGAGGATGTTGAATTTTTAAGGAGGCTGCCAAAGAAGGGTATAAGGATCTTAAGTAAACTTCACATTAGTTATGAACGTGATGATGTGAGAGTTTATATAAAATGATATTATTTAATCTTGTATGAATTTTTTTTTCTAAAAAAAAGAACGTAAAATCATAAAGATTGGGTATTGGAAGTAAATAATATTATGCATTAATAAAGTGATTTATTGGTTTGAAATACATATATATATATATATATATATATATATATATATATATTCAATTTAGAGATTAAAATCCATCATAGTTAAAGGTCATCAAACTATTGTCCTACGTGACTATTACCGAAATCTAGTATTTTAAAATCGGATTTAATAAATTCTTCGATTTATTTCTGATTTAAAACTCTTTTATAGTAGGTTAAATAAAAATATTTTTTTAATAAAAATTATTAAATAAAATCTTAAAAATGATGGGTGAAAACACTGGAAGGACCACCGTTGGAACCACCAACTGAACCCATGAAAGTGTCTAACCCATGTAATAAGAGTATGTCACTTTAGTATGAAATGGTTTCAATTAAGACCAAACCACATCACATGTCCTCACATGTCACTTTTCCCTCCAGTACAAGCCATGTGTATTCAAGTCTCTACATTATAAATGTTCCCCTAATTTATTAATAATCCCCACTTATTTTATCTCCCCATATAATCATCTAAAAAAAAGTTAAAATCATTCCTACATTTTTGTTTTAGTAAAAAAATAGTTTAATAGTGATTTTATTATCTTATATATATATAATGTATTTGCCTTCTTCCTTTCCATTCACTCGATTGATTGCCTTCCTCTCCTCCTCCGTCTTCTTCCTCCGGAGTTCAATTGAGTTACTCACGGAGGTCCTTCTTTGCGATCCATGGAGGTTTCGCACGCATTTTTCCTCGTTTTGATCTTGTTCATCGCCGAGCCGTTGCTCGGAATGGGGAACGCCGCAGCGAGGTACACACCGCTACCAATTCGTGTTTTTCTGATCGCGCATTATCTGCCAATGGAAGCACGAAGAATAGTAATTGACTAGTTTTACTCTGTTCTGTACTCGAATGTATGAGAATTTGCGGTGATCGTTGTTACAGGGACGAACCGATGAGGTTGCCGCGGAGTTTCAGAAACTCGACTCTGGCGGAAAGGTAGGGCTGCGGCTGCATTTCTCAATGTTTGATCTGTAACAGAATCCGCATGGATCGAATGCCTTGGCCTTCGAATCCGTACCTGCACTGCATCACGCATTTTGTGAACCCGCAGGCTCCAAGAAAAAGGCGAGCATCGCAGGGCAGCAGCAGGGAAACCAGATCCAGAAACAGTCGATGGCGCCGTAGTTGACATGTGAGTCCCTTTCCCACTAATTATTAACTATTCATGGTTAGCATCCGCACATGGTGTCCGTACGCCTAACCATTTAGTACCTAACATGGCTAAGCATTTAGTCTGGTTCAAAAAAAAAAAAAAAAACACACACACACACAATTTGCTTATCCCAATAAATTCGTTACTACCTAATTTTGGTGCCTCCCATGATCCCGGAAAAACTAGAAAATTGATCATATGTCAAACATTGTGTGAAAAAAATGATCATATATTTATAAATTATTTTATTTGGTAATAAAATTATTTGTTGAACATTTGTCATTAAAACAACACTTTAAATCAATGGATTAAATGGGGTGTCATCTTTACCCACCCAGCCAACTGGGCCTCCATGTGGGCCCGTACCTTCATTTTTTTGTAGCTGTTTTTCTTAATTTTATTAAAAGTAATAACTAATTAATTGAAATATATATATTCAGGCACAATGGAACCGATAGGAGGAAATTGGGATACTTCTCATGTGGTACGGGGAACCCGATAGACGACTGTTGGCGATGCGACCCGAATTGGATCCGGCACCGTCGCCGCCTCGCCGATTGCTCCATCGGATTCGGCCGCAATGCTGTGGGGGGACGTGACGGTCGATTCTACGTGGTTGAGGATCCAGGGGATGATGATCCGGTGAACCCGCGCCCGGGAACCCTGCGCCACGCCGTGATCCAGGACGTTCCTCTCTGGATCGTCTTCAAGCGAGACATGGTGATCACATTGAAGCAGGAGCTAATCATGAACAGTTTCAAGACGATCGACGCTCGTGGAGCTAATGTGCACATTGCGAATGGAGCGTGCATCACTATTCAATTCGTGACCAATATTATCATCCACGGGCTCCATATACATGACTGCAAGCCCACGGGGAATGCGATGGTCCGGAGCACGCCGGAGCACTACGGGTGGAGGACGATGGCGGATGGCGATGCGATTTCAGTATTTGGTTCGAGTTACATTTGGATCGATCATAATTCCTTCTCCAGCTGCGCCGATGGCCTAATCGACGTCATCATGGGGTCGACTGCGATCACGATTACGAACAATTACTTCACTAATCACAACGAGGTACGATATTTCTGCTCTATTTAGAGATTGGGGTTGCAGGGCAGGTGAAGGTACTTCATTGAGCAGGTGATGCTGTTGGGCATAGTGATTCCTATACTAGAGACAAGGGTATGCAGGCAACAATTGCCTTCAACCATTTTGGAGAAGGCCTGATCCAGAGGATGCCGAGGTATGGTTTAACTGATGTGATACAACGCATACGAATGCAACAGAAAAGCTGATTTTTGTGATAACGAATGCAGGTGTAGACATGGGTATTTCCATGTTGTGAACAATGATTACACCCACTGGGAAATGTATGCCATTGGAGGCAGTGCTGATCCCACCATCAACAGCCAAGGCAATAGATATCTGGCTCCGTTCAACCCCTTCGCTAAGGAGGTTGGCTCCTCAGCTTTCAGGCGAATAAAGGAACAAGAAAACACCCTTACGACATGTGTATGTTTCATCCATGTTGCAGGTGACTCATAGAGTGAATGCTGGAAATGGCATTTGGAAGGGATGGAACTGGAGATCGGAGGGTGATCTTATGTTAAATGGAGCCTATTTTATCCCCTCCGGCGGCTCAGCAGCCACGAGCTACGCTCGAGCTTCTAGTCTAGCTGCAAAATCATCATCTTTGGTTGCAACTCTGACCTCCGGAGCTGGAGCCCTTGGTTGCCGTGAAGGCGCACAGTGTTGATTGATCGATAAGCATGCGCTTCGCTTGAATCATGTCTGAAAGAGATGAACAGTTGGGATCAAATATTCATACACACGGTGAGTATATATATTGTTTGCCCGGTGATATCTGCCGAATTCCTGTGTTATTTCTGAGACCTGCTTCTTACTGAAGAGAAGTGGAGATCAATGTAACAGTTTTACTTGTTCAAACAGTGCCTAAACGGCCCTGAATTCACAGACAAACTGATTTGCGAGCTAGCAGGTTTTAACTACAGCATATAATTCTATTCTATGTAATAATCAACATCAAATGGGAGTACACTTCCACTCCTTGTTTTGCAAACCCCTTTCTGGCCTTTTCCCTAATAGGATCTCAAGGAGTAGTATTATTCCATATGCATGTACATCAATCCTGGGAATACTTTTCTTCATGCTCTGAAGCTCAGGTGCTTTGTACCCCTCGTTTTTTGCTTGTGGTAGGATCTCATCCCCGACAAATGGTGAAGTTAACTTGTCGACGCCAAGGTGTGCATTTTTATTTGCCTCCTATTCTATTTAGCTGATAAAAATATGAGATAGACACAGTGAGAAAGGCAGAGCTCCGAGAAAAGTTAGGTGAATGCTTCAATGTTCCCTCTTTAATGGTGCATCGCCATTCATGGCCTACCAGTTCTCTATTTGTTGCTTTTGCACCTGAACATGAGATGAAGCCACACAGTGGAAGCTCTCAAACCAGCCGATCCATGGGGAATGATTCTCACTGACAAGCTTTTTCTTTTCCATTTTTCAACATGAAGAACTAAACGCTGGATTCCATATTGTAAATTAACTTGCATTGTCCATTCAAGTGCCTGGGAAGACTATGCCCTGATTCTTGCAGCATCTTCTTTTCTTTTCCAATGTTTTTATCCTTTCGATTCTCATGCATGCTCGTTGTCCTTCTTGCGTCATGAAGCCTGTGTCCCATTTCCTGCAGTCGCAGGAGCTGTGATTGTGTTAATTCCACTACAGGGTTGCTGATACGCATCAGCCGTGGAAATACTCAGCACAGGCGGCCTGTCAGTCTGGTTCCCTGCTTGAATAATCGAAGTATCCGACACCGACACCTGCTGCAGTTGAAATGGATGCAGTATCTGACACATAGGGCCGATATGGGTGGCGGCAGCCGGACACGGCCGAGACAAGCTGGGGACCGTCGGTGTATACGGCGGAATAGGTTGGTTCATACCCATTCCCATCGCCATTCCACAGAGAGGCATGCACGGCTGCATCCCTGAGTACATCATTGGAACCATGCCGCACACCATGCTCATCATCTGTATGAAAGAAACGGAATATGACAAAAGCACCATGAATTTCATCACAACCCTTCACAGTTAAACAAAATTTGTTCGAAACTATCATTCACTGTCATAAGTCAAATGATTTTTCTTTTGACAATTTGTGAAGATGGTGATGAACCTGTAGTTGAAGCTGGAGTGATTTGATATACTGAATTGCGTCATCCAACAATGAAGCTTTATCCACCTGATCTCAACAACATAAAAACAGGAAAATTAGTTGCATGGTGCACATAGGTATGCACAGAGAGAGCAGTTCTGTGTGAAGATCAAACACATTGTTGCTGCAGGGGATGAGCTGTTGAAGTTCTTTCATCTTCTCCTTGATTCGGTCACGACGTTTCTGCATTGGTAACATCGTTAGCTTAAGGGGCTGTAGTTCTGGAAACATCTGTGTAAGGATGAATTCGATGAGATCGAACCCTTTCTGCGAGATTATGAACCTCTGCTGAACGAGATCGCTTGCATAACCTATGAAATCTTTTGGTAGATTCTGAACCACCAGCTTCACCTTCCTGTACACAGAGCACGACATGGGGCTCGTTTGATTGTTATGCCGAAATACGAGATCATTTCAGAGCGTGCGATAATACGATTCGTTTCGAACACCTAAGTATATACTTTTGTTGAGTACCATAGTCACCTCGTTAAGGTAATCGGCATCTTCGCCGTCCCTTTCCTTTCTTATTCGAGTCTCCGAGGCGGGTAGGCGCGTCTTTTCCGGCCGATTGTGCTTGAGATTCTGGTTGGCTCCGCTAGCAGGCGGCGTTCTTCCAGGAGAAGAGGTATGGGTTGGGTCTTCGCGTCCAAACGGCGTTTCGTTGGATTCGACGACAGTGGATACGATTGCTTCTGGAACAGGAGTCTTTGCCACGAGCTTAGGGGGCTTCCGAAGCCCCCAGAAATGCGAAAAATTTCTCCATCTCATCGAGTTTTCAGACTGCTTGGAAACAAATTGCGGAAACTCCATTACCGGATACGACGGAGTTAGTGGAGCAGGAATAGCAGCAGCGCGGGCATCGAAAGGATCGTCAGCCGGAGACGTCATCCACGGCGGCCACCCATCCTCATCCGTAAAAAAACTCGCCTGCTCGCAGGCGGCGGCGCTCTTCAAATTCTGCGCCACCACGCGCCCATTAATGCACACCAACTCACTAATCTCCCCTCCATTTCTAGCGTAAAAAAAACAAAAGACCCCATATCAGGAACCCATTAGCGATCACGGGAAAAAACTCAGAAAAAAATGCACTCTCACGGCTCAACGTTGGTAAATTTCTGAGGATCAGGAACAAAGAGATGCATCTCATTCAAAAAACCAACATCCCTCTTCCTCTCGATAAGGCCTTCTTCTGCTACCTCCTAACAGGCTCATCACAGCACATCCATTTGTTTAAGAAACTGCATGCGCATTGTTTTCAGTGCAGTGTTTTATCATAAATTACAGATTCCCTTCAATCTACACCACTACAATTCCACCAAAACATTTATCAAATTTCAGTGTCGGAAAATAAATGTTGTGGCTCGTACGGCGCCCACGTGGCGAATACATTTGCCACGTGTTAGTCCAATGACAAAAAACCTTTTATAAAAAAATAAAATTATCCGCGCGCCGGATAGGTCCAGCGTCCATCCTGACCGGTTGCAAACTCGATGGGGATGGGCTTCGAGTGTCCAGTCCCCGACTCCTAAATCCATAAATAATTGACGAGTTTGATTTTCTTACACAAAATTTTCAAATTTGATAAAATTAAGGCACGTCAAATGTCGTATGAGATGTCATACTTACCATTTTATGTGGGATGTGAGATGTATGAGGCAGGACTTAGGGATTTGATGTCATGATATAGTGTTGGTTTACTATTCTTATGTGATATTGTACATTTCGAACATCCAAACTTTATGATTTTACATTTTTCACTTTTGAAAAAAAAACTTTATACTAGATTCTTATCCATAATCGATAATAGATTCTTCTGAGATTCTTACATTCTTTTCTTGAGTAAAGCCATAGATAATATTAATCAAAGGTTCCCAACAGATAAAGTAAGGTTAAAACTTTCTACAATAGAAAGTATAATATTATATTTTATTATAATACTTGTTTTATTCACAATGAATGAAAAATTCAATAAAAACATTATTATAAATATCTAATTTATAATAAACATATTTCACACAAGATTAACAAAATCACTCTATTTAAACATATCTCTTTTAACATTCGTAATCAATATGGGATATGGTCATTATGTGCATGACCTTGCACTATAAATGCACTCCTGTGCACATCCCTCAAACACACTTCAAATCATAAAAGATTATTCTATAAATAACTGAGTTTTCACGAATCTTTAAAATAGATACATGTATGTTGGGTGCAGTAAATTCTTTCCTCCACGTTCATCGTAATTGCTTTCCATAACGCGCATTCGGCTACACTTTCCCTCCCGCTGGGTTGATGTGCCGAATGCATTCAATGTAGCTTTGGTACGGAAAGTCAAAGCTGGCCTAGTGATGCATGAATGAGGGCGCACATGCATAGGGAGACATCGCATGCAGGTGATCACGACCCCTCTTCCCCCCTGTCCCTCTCACGCCACAAAAGCCCTTACGTGGCATCACATCCGTCACCAAACTCGCCACCCTTATTGGAAAAAAAGTCATGCAAACTTTACGTCGTATTTGTAAAATAATACCAATTTAAATTTATTGGTTTTTTTTACGCATTTAAGAAATATTCGATCTCGGGCGAAGACCATGACTTCAACGCATCGACGTCGACAGGAACGATGCATAGTGCGCCTCATAAACGGTAAGTTACATTTTAAGTCAAAGTAGAAGAAGCCAGAAGATGATTTATGAGACATAAAAGTTATTTATGTTAAATGAAAAATATAAAATCTTGAAAATTAAGTATTCAAAACAAATAATATCGTACAAGATAATAATGAATCGTGACATCATATTTTTTAGGCTTCAAATTGATTGAGGTTGAAGAATGTAGTTTCGCTCGTTTGTTTTACGATATGTGAGTGTAACATCATATTTGGTTCAACGATCACGTCATGTAGTATATTGATTCATTCGACTTTAATAAGATCAATTTATCTTATCTGTTGTGTTTTGATCACATACATAAATCCTAACATAAATTTCATTTCAAATTTGATGCACAGTCTAATATTTAAGGGACGCGCGTAAATCACTTGTAAGAATCCATGAAAATCTCTTGTCTTGTTTGAGAACTATAAGACGATGTTTCACATCATGGGCGACGAGGGGTACCATTTAATAGGATGAGATGGCGATGAGGTTGAAATTCGACAAAATCAACAGGATGCCATTTGATCATATTTTGGAATCCAATTCCATGATCGTGGACAGGTTCATCGGAAACATGTACTTCTCCGATCCCGATATCAAGGTCTCCACGATCAATCTGTTGGCCCTCTCCGTGGGGTGAAAGGGATCCCAAAACGCATACAGGTTCCGATCCGGGCACAAATTCGAGGTGGGGTTGCAGATTCCCACCCCATTGAATGGTCCTTGCCCGCAGCACGCCACCTTCGATGTGATGAATCCTGCATCATATTTATTAAATTAGCTCGCCCGCTTTAGAAAACCCAGTTCAGTCATTGGATTTTCAGTGGACCAACCGAAGTTTTGAGGGTAGTCAATGAAGTCATTTTGCTTTGCGTTAGCGTTGGCGGCGATGAAGACGTCGGCGCCGATTTCTTGGTTGAGTTCGGTGACCATCTGGACGAGTAGGGGGTTGAAGATGGCGGCGGCGCGTTGCGGTTCGGGGGCGCACTGCCCGTTCCGGCTCTGTGATGCTAGCTGGGAGGGGACGCACCCTAGGGGCCCCGTACCCGTCACGAGGACCCGCCGGGCCCCCAATTCGTACAAAGTCTACAACAACAACAAAAACAACATGATTACCAATTTTACTTGCTCTATTTAAATCATATTCTAAAATTGGTGATTAGCCAGTAGCCATTACTATTTTAGTTTTTATTTTTTTGAGGAAAATAATTTAATAAATCAATTGGAATATAATGCGTTATTTCTCAACTAAAAAAAGTACCATTCCAAGACTAACACGGAGTCCAATTTCTTTCCATATTGAGATAAAATATAATAATTTAAAAATATAATCGGGTTACCGTTAAGATCTTTCTGTATTCGGTGATGAGGAGTACGGAAAAATCCTGGAGGTTGTACTGCGCCTTTCTCATGCTAAATGGGGTGAAAAAGTAAT
The DNA here is from genome assembly GCA_002189035.1 of Utricularia gibba. NCBI lineage: Eukaryota > Viridiplantae > Streptophyta > Magnoliopsida > Lamiales > Lentibulariaceae > Utricularia > Utricularia gibba. The sequence continues at coordinate 2,658,483 of NEEC01000010.1, read as the reverse complement.
TGTTCACGAAATCGTTGCCTCCGAGGGTGATTAGCACGAGCGCTCCGTTAACAAGCGATTGCGTCGCATCTTCGCCGATCAACGCCGCCACCCGCTGCTGGTACTGCCGGAAGAACACAATCTGCTGGCTGATCTTGATTATGTTCGCCTGCATTTTCCAAAGTTGAAGGCAATTATTCATATCGGCTGGTATCGGCGCGATCGATCCAAAAAAGGAAGGCGATTCGAGCGACTTACGAACTGAAGCCCTGTATCATTGAGAATTCCGACGCCAGCGGAGGCGAAGTTCGCGCCGACGAGTAATCTTTCTCCGTTTAACGCGGGGCTCAAGTACGGCAGCGTCGGTTCGGCGCCTAGTGCTTGACCTAAAACCAAATTCCGTGAGAAACAGGGGAAACCGGTTGAGATCAGAGGAAATTAACAACATTGCGTACTGATAAGATCCGGAATGTTGTATCCGTTGGAGAATCGGCCGGTAGGGCGGTGCGTCGGAGGATAATCGATGCCGTACGGTGGAGAATCGGCTCTCGCGGATGTGATTAAGTAGTTGTTGTTGCCATTGTCGACGAGAGAGTCCCCGAAGACGAAGAAAGCTCGTGCGTCCGCCGTCGGCAGCAGCATCCCCGCCACGACGACAACGGCGGCGGCGAGAGCAGCCAAAATTGGAAGGGAGGAAGAAGAAAGAGAAGGCATTGTGTTCTTGCTGTTCAGGAGAAGGTGTTTCTGCTGCTAATGAGCATGTGAATGTTCTTCAGGGGGGTTTTATAAGCGATCCGTGAACTTAATGCCCTCTGGAACCAGCTGCCCCGCGGTGCCACCACCTCCTACTTGGGACCAATCCCTCGTAAATTTTGGGGTGAGTTGTATTTTGTTTCATTTTCATCTTTTCCCGTAAAGACACGTGTAATTACCTCATTTCAATTTACATGCCAAAAAATAATACATTAATAAAAAAAAAAAACATGCACAAAATTCCACCCCCTCCCTAACACATACCATTGTAAAACATTTTACAATGGTATACCAAAATCACGATAGATGCTCATTTAACCAAAATCGTAATACCACAAAGATTGTTTAATTACTATATCACGATCCATCTTTTGTTTGTATAATATTATTCGTTTCAGTCATTCTATACTCATAATTTTACAGTTTTCTCATATTTGGCCAGAGACTTCCGTCATTTATCTTGAAATTACCTTGAACTAAGCATACTTAACTTTGGAATTATTATCAAGGATACTTCATCGTGTTCAAGAAAAAACCTTATACAAGATTTATACAGTAATTCTACTTAATCTCTTCATCTCTTTCGTTGATAATGGATGTTGGACTTGTATAAGTGGTTTTGCCACCCTAATTTGTACGGGACCTTAATTAAGGAACGAAAATGAGCGGTAGGAGTGTCTCTTTGGGATAAAAGACGAGGCACCAACTCAGCAGCAGACAGCTCTCTGGGCCTTAAATACAGCGATTTTCCATAATCAAACGTGTCTCCAAATCATTAATGACGTACATGATCGGGGATGACAAGGGCGTTGATTTTGCGCAAGGTGTGTCACTGTTTGCGACTCATTCTTCTTTCGTAGTGCGGTAGGTGGTCGGGACATAGAATCATTTATGATCGAGGCGTGTTCATTAAAAAGCCATAGTCATGCATACACATTATTAAAATTATAAATTTAGATTATTATTATTATTATTATTTTGATATCATTAAAAAAATTAAATTTTTAATATAATAATATCAATCAGTGACGAGATATCCTGAATGTACCATCATTGAGATGCCACTTACTCCTTGTTAGTGAGGTAGTTTCACAATTTTAATTGATAAAACATGAAAATGCATCTAATATGGAGCTTGATCCTAACATTATGACATAATGTTAGGGTTTATGAACCATGTGGCAACATATAGGGTTTGCGGTTGTGATTTTGGACATAATTGCTTTGCTAGTTGAGCTGGAAAACTTTTTAGGGTTTCCTTGGTTTCTATTCATTTAAATTTATTTTCAAGAATAAATTCTATTAAAATAGAAGCATAGTGTTTGAAAAAATAATAAATAATTCTAAATTTATATTCTTTTTAGATTAGAATTCACTTGTATTTGATTACAAAACTATTTTTATAGTGTTTTTGGTGTTCAAGACACAATCTTTAGATTATTATGGGATGGAATGGTTCACTATACTTATCACAAGCAAACCTGTGGAGTGGTGTGGATGGTGAATGTAGAAGGGAAAGTATGAAGTCTATTGGGTGTCATGCCATGTAGGCCTACAATCACCTTTTTGTTTCCTTTGGGACAAAGATTTAGGTGCAGACCTACCTAACTCCCAAGCCTGGTTAGGTCCTCATTATGTCATTTCATTGAATGCCTAGTCCTGATTAAGAATCCCACACACACGAAAGCAAAGAGATGAAGCCAAGCTAACAACTCCCACTTAATGAATGACTGATCTCTCCTCATCAGGATTGCTGCTTTCAACCAATGCTGTCCTGGAATGGAATCTTGTCCCAGAGCAGAGTTTTACTTTTAGGGCAAGCCAGCAGAACTGGTCCTCAACTCAAGCCAATGATCTCTGGGGAGGTGGTAATGATCATGGACGAATCAGAGTTTGAGAGCTCGCTTGCTTGCAACTTGGAATATGTTTAATACGAGGGCAATAAAGTTAGGGTTTTCTGACAACGTCAACCCGACAACATCTTCTTCTTGCAGAGAAAACATTGTCCATCCTCTTGCAATTTATTATTTGTGAGTAAATACGTGATCTAGCGATGGCCCCGAGCATCCAGTTTTTCAGGCTATTTAAGAAGAGTACGTGTGTCCGGGTCCACAGGCCAACAAGAACACAGAGTTTCCTTCTGTTAAATCTCTGTTACACTGAATCCAGGTAAAAACCCATCGGAAATGGGCTGTTGTGGCCGCATTTGATACGTTACAGTTACTCATCTTTTAATGAAGTAGGGAACTGTTGGGATGTTGTGCGCGTGTAGATATGTATTTGTGATTACAGTATACACAAACACAAACTTTAGTCATAAAAAAACCTGAAGAAAAAAATATTAGACATATATATTCCATATACATACCAAATATATGTTCTGAGTTTATTAGACATGTCTTGACTTATTAAACAAGATTTTACTTGTTGGAATTGTGTTTTAGCTATCAAAAACTCTTCTCATTCAATCTCATACTATTATGGATAGATTATATTAAAAAATATTAGATCTAATCAGTTACTAGTGATTTATAATTTCACATATATTAATTATTTCACTTTTGAATTTTAGTGTAAAATTATTTGTTTTAATATTGGGAATCAAGAAGACTTCCACAGAGTGGTGTGTGGTGTGTGGGAGAGTTAGGTTTGCGATACAAGTGGCTCCTTCCTCTACCTTCCAAAACAAATGGATTCATTGGGTCGTCTCTCCTTAATATAATCAAGAATTCTGGTCCGGAATTATTGTTTATTCTAGAAACCTGAGTTGATCCAAGGCATGAAGAAGAGAAGGGGTTGGATCTGCTCACCTGAAAACAACCTGCATTAAATACCAAATAATAGAGACAAAGTTTTGTAAGCAGCAAATGCTGCTGCCATTGTTAGGTGTCTGCCAGCCGGGCCACTGAGCATGGATTCCACTCCACTAGTTTCCGCGGCAAGTTATGATTCATGCACACCACAGGGCATCCACCTGCATCCCCTTAACCCGCTCTCGAATCCGACCCGAAATGTCAACACACGCAACTATATGGAAGCAGAAGGATCTGTCACTGCTCATTCCGATTAAAATCCACTGCTCATTCAACAGCAAGGGTAGGAAATAGTACATGGGGTACAGAAGTTGTCTGCTGAAAGGGGTTCAGTCCTACTCCTCATAAATGGGTTTCTTTATTCACATAAGTCAAAAGTGGATGGAGGATTGAAAGGATTGCATCAACATTTGCACACTCACTTCATTTGCAAAAGTGCAGTCCGCTTTTCAGTTAATGATCACCGCAATAATTCCAGGCGGTATAATCAAGCAAACGTCCTTCCAAAACGAATATGATCATCAATCTAAGTAAACCTCGGTACTCACCAGATGGATTACTAGGATTTTGATCATCAGTCATGAGTTTCATCAATTTTGGATGTTGAAAAATATTATTATACGACGAAAATCGTCAACCAATTAATCGAACTAATTGGTTTAGTTTTGGAAATTTTTCGTGAAAACCGATTATCCCAAGAACTGATTGATTTATGTGATGAGATATGAATTAACATCTTTTTATAACTTTTTTTATTGGAAAATATTATTTTTAAGAATTTACATATATATTCTTGTATTAAACATATTAATCTTTTATTTATATCTTTTATAAGGAAAAAGTAAAATGAACCTATAGTATATGATAGTTACAAATGATGGCCCCTAAGCAAACATGTTCTAATACTATAAACTAAATTCTAGTTATTAAATTTATCCTTTTAAATACCTCTATAAGAAAGTGATTAATGTGCTTCCTATTGGGCCATATTATTGGGCTTCAACCTGAACCAATAACAATGATCCCCTGGATCGTTGGGCTTCAGCCCAAACTGATAGCAGCATACCATCCAAATGAACCCAAATAAACAAATTACAAAGTTGTCAGATTACAACACGTGGAACATTAATATTTTTAATCAGAATGAATTTAGAAAATTATTAAAAAAATTATGATTTTTTTTATTTTCCACGAAATGATAAAAAAATGTAAACGGTGGACAGTTTATTTACCCGCCAACTCTAACAAGGTCTCCTCCACCAGATCCTCCATCACCTTGCCTCCGATTTTCATTCCTATGAGATCCATTTCCAGGCTCAGGTTATCGCTCCATGCTTTGCCTACCACCTCCTTTTCGACCATGCTGAAGATGTCACCCCTGAAACCATCCCAACTGCACCCAGTCTCGTAGTCGAACAGTGAGTTCCACCATATGAATGCGTCCTTGGAGTGTTCTGGATGCACCACTCTTTTCATAGGATCAGTGCAAGAAGCAGTGTTTCCATGGATATAGCCTGATGTTTCCAATAGTGCTTCATTGACACAGTCGAATACGAGCTTCTGCATTGACCTTTTCTGCCTTCGCTTTGCTTCATGCAGTGTTCTCTTCTCGTCTAGGTTCATGTATTTCTCTCTTAGTGATGGATCTAGGGGACTTTCAGGGGAGTGCCACTCGGAGAAAACCAAGCTTGATTGAACTTTTCCTTGAAGGCCAGCAGCAGATAACAAGGTATTCAGATAGAGAGACCATTCCTCCTTTGGTTCTTCCTTCCCTGAGGAACTTAAGGAGCGCCTTATTGGACATGTTGATGCTTTCTCTGTACGCGAATCGTTATATGATGAGGTGGAGGAAATGGACCCTATAGGAGGTGATTTTTCGATTAAGGTTGAGCTGATGGTGCTTGGAGGCAGATCAGATCCTGAAACCATTTGCTAGATATAAGTATTGGTTACCCCTGAATGAAGTGAACGAAAACATTTGTGGCGAAGAATACCTCGTCGTTCCAGCCTGAGATAACCAGGAATCCTTGTTGCCTGCTCGTTCTTTTCAAGAACCGTGTCTGATGTAGAAACTAGACTTTGAGAGTGCTGATTTTTAGCAGGACTTGCAGGTGCCGTAGATCTTCGGTTCGATATGTCAATCTGGAAAACACAAAGGTTAGTTACTTCATAAAAAAGCCAAAACATGCATATAGCCCTATGTTATGAAAAAGTTCAAAGAGTAACACAAATGTGATATCTGAATTTGCTAAAAAAAAAAGATAAATAACTGGCGGAAGAAATTACCTCAAAAGATTTTGTGTTTGGACTTGGATCTGCCCCGAGAAAAGTAGCAGTCCCTGCATTGTCTCGCTCATGTCCAACGCAACTTCTAGCTTCATCCTTATTAGATGTTCTGTTCCTAGAGAAAAATAAACTTGACACCTTCCCACGGAACGATGATATACCACCACCTAATGTTCTTGACTCATCAGTAGAAGTCGGTATTTCCCCATCTGAACCATGAGTATCAGTTGTCAACTTTGTTATGCATGAGGCAGAATGTACTGGAGTGGATTTGGATGTAGCAAGATCAAATGATGAACAACCCACATGCTCATCCAGTTTGGATTCACTCATAAAGAGCGACTTCAAATCCATTGATTCAGCAGATGATGGCGTCTTCTTTGTCTCAGAGAGGGCAAGCATTTCACCTAGTGTACTGGAACTCTTCTGAACCCACTTTTGTTCTCGAAATATTTCATTACATTCCATCTTGGACCATCTTTCGGACAGACGTTTTTTCGCTTCTATATAAACAGATGGCTGTGGCGAATGAGATAACCTATTATAAGAGGACGAGGATGGACTTCCATGCCTTGATGCCAGTGAAGTGATTTCAGCATCGCTGAGATTACCAGCTGGAAACTCAGTATCTGATTTATTAAATGAACTATCATCGGCCACATACCCATTGGAGAATGCTGAAGCTGTCGATATCTCATCTCTATGATGTCTACCAAGCTCCTGATCAATTTTCTCAGCAACTGCATTTGCAAATGCCTTAGATTTTAAGCTATCAATATCTCCAGCACTCCTTGAAAGGTCATCATCGTGCATCGTTGAACATTCAGATTCAGGGCAAGAATCTCCACATGCTTTTCCACTGCCTGGTTTTAGAACTACTATTCGGGTCGGTTGAGGTGGATCTTCATAATTCTTCCAATCTGAAGGAGCAGATCCTCGTTTTTCAAAGCATTTGACCTGGACAAAACCATCCTTGCTAACTTGTTTACCATGGGCACCCCCGACCTTGGTAGAATTTTTTTCTGCATACTTTGAAGGCCTTAGAACAGTCACATGCCTTGTCTCTAAAGGAGGAGGTATCAACTGCAGATTGTATTGAGATAACTTTGCCTTTGGTTCCTCCAAACACTTCACAAATAATTCCTTGTTGGAATTCAAAACTTCCAAAGCATCTTGGAACTGCTTAGACTGTCGAAGCTTCTCCTCCGATGACATTCTGCTTCCATCAATGAGCTTTTGACGGATAAAAGCAGCCTGCCGATGCTTAGTGGGTTCTCCATGCCTGTCCTTGTGGTTGGGTTTCGTAGACTTACTCCATACTTCACGAACATCTGTGCCCTGATGATGGTCTAAATAGTCCAGGGTGGCATTCTGTTGTTCCCAGCTACAAATGGATATTTCGGAATGGCATCTATGGTGGCCCATCAGGTTTCTTTGATTCGCTGAGCCATGTTGTTGATGTGGAAGGCTATCAAGGCCCATCAACCTTGCAATTAAATTAGGTGAACTGTTACCCGAATTTACTTCTTTCGTCATCTCCTGTGCAATAAGCCTCTTCATGGGAGTTCCATTAGCTTTATGTTCTGGTATAGTTCTCTTGCACTCAGAAACCATCTGCACCATTTATAGAAGACCGGAGGAAACAACAGTTCATGAGATTATTCGAATTGAAAGCACAAGCCTTTGCATACACAGTTTTGAAACTTTACCAGTTTATCTTCCATATGGTTAACATGTGGATTCATGTTTGATATATCTGATCTACTCCTTGATACAGGTGAACCTGTGGATTCAACAGTTAGATTGTTATTCACGAGTTATGACTCTATGTCAAGCAACATGTGGTGACAGAAACCATGATAGAGGAGGAAGGCAGCCCTTGTGCAAACACGATTTACAATTCATGGAGATAAAAAGCCCCGAAAGCAAAGGGATCGGTAACCAATCAAGCACTTCAAAAAAATAATTTGCACCTCTTATAGTCTATAAAGCAGTCTGTATCCAACATCAGTCAACAGGAAACGAGCACACAGTGGAATTTTCAGCTTAGAAGTTAATACCATTACATTGCTGAGAGGCCCCCACATTAGTCTCAAAAAGGTACGGAATTCTTCCCAAGCACCAGGGATGAGCTTTATTGTCAAACTTGCAACTCTGAGTGTCCTCCATCTCAGTTTATATCCATGAATTAGGATACATACAGAAAAAAAAGCCTCCGGGAAAGCCAGGATATAAAAGGAAGCAAAGGAAAAAAAATCCAACAACTTGACTTCTTTGCAAGACCAGTAGATCTCAAATGTTTTCCAAGATCATTAAACCATGGATTGAAATACTCCAATGGTGCAAGTAACCGAGAGATAACACATTTGATGCCTTGGGAGCCAATATGAGGAGAATTCAAAACGATATCCTGAAAGTAAAAGAAAAAGGAAGAGAACGAATAAGCCCATGGGAAAAATGGAGACAACATTGGCTGGCCATCATCAGAAGAAATGAAAGAGAAAACACTTCTTTTTGTACGTAGCCTAGAGATAGAAAACTAGAACAGCATCCCACGGAACTTCACATCAACGAGCTACAAGACAAAGGGCCACAAACAATCATAAAGACTGAGTAAAATCAAATCGCCATGGAGCTCTCATCCATCAACAAGATATAAGGGCTTGTGACTGAGTCTTTGCTTGTAGTTCTGAATTTTAAAAGCGCTAATGTAAACATACAAGGGAGTAGAAAAAGTAGGATTAAACGGATTTAGGCCCGCCTCAATCACAATTCAGAAAAAAAAAAAAGATCATCCTCATGTTATTTACAGAGTCAACCTCCTTCCAACCACCGATAAAAGGAAACAGATACTGGTCCTGAAGACGATGTACGTTTACACTTCAGATGAATCAGAACACTGAACAGCGAGAGAATATAGAATGGAAGACGCAGTCAACAAAATATGCATCACAAAAAAAAAATGATAAGAATCTAGAGTCGAAGCAAAAAGAGAGAGGACTTTATTCAAAACAGACAAAAAGCTTCATGAACAGTCGATCAGAAAGAAAATGCAGATCCCCCACTGGACACTGAAAAGTGCGCAAAATAAGCGCCATGAATTCAAGACACGAATAAAAAGACAAAAAACTAACCAGCTTTACTCAGAAATCATTAAGAAAAAAAAAACTGCAATCGACGAGCTACAGAAGAGTTAGAGCTTCGATTCTTCCATCTTCTACCTTCAAAACTGGAGATCAGATTGCAGAAACAGCATCGGAAACCATTTTCGCCAAAATTACACGAAAACTGGCTTCCAAACGCCACCTCCTTACAAACTGCAGCCGGATTCAGACAGCAGCGCACAAGAGTATAAAGAAAGATTTTATCAAACAAAAAGCAAAGAATGAAAGAAAGGATTCCCCGGACTCCTACAGCAGAGCAGGATGACAGAACGCGGCGGAGATGTTTGCCAGGTGGGCACCGGCTCCGGCGGAGACGATCAATATCACAATTTTTTATTCCAATTTCATTAAATAAGTAGTTACCGTTATGGGCCGCAAAATTAGAATCCCGAAACATATCATTAACATCCACTAAACCCAGGGAAAGCGATTTATTTTACAAAGAAAGTCCCTTTACTTTTTAAGATTTTGCAATTAAGTCCCCCATCCATTCATAATTTGCCTACCCTCATCCCATCCTTAACCTCTTCATGTTACCACTACACAATAGGCATGGAGCATCATCATTCTCCAGTGATTTATTTACCTCATCAAGTACTAGACTTGGGCCCCACTACTCACCCCTAGAGTTGGCTACGTGGATAATAAAAAATTAAACATTTTAATTTTTAAATTCATGAATTAGTATTTTACAATCATAAGTTCAATTCGAAATTATAACTCTATTAAAATTTTGATCATACGTCACATATTGTGTGAGGAAAATGATCATCTCATTTAATTATATTAGAAATAAGAAGAAGAATAAAAAGAATAAATATATGATAATATAATTTTATACATATCTCTTATTTTCTATTATTTTATTTTATATTTATGAGATAAATTATCTTGAATATAATTTATCTCAACTATTAAATATCATCTTTTTCTTTTTTTGTTTAATTATACCTTTTTATAGTTTCTATCAAACACGCTCTAAGTCTATAATAAAAGAATATAATTGTGACTATTTTTGTAAATAATCGGTTGGAAATTAGAGAAATTAGGATCAAGATGGTGATGATGATGTGTTGCAATGTCGCGTCACTTAAGACATTGCTAAATTGTGATCCTATTCCAAGACAAATTGTCGTGCATGCTGAATGCCAACATAGGCAATAGTGACGTTTCACGAGTGCTTTTCGTTGTACTCGAGTCTATGGACTGGAGTTGGTCACAGCTCGAGCCAGATAGCTGTTCCGACAACTCCCTCGATGTGCACATCGCATCTTCTTTTTTTAAATTTTTGTTTGTTTGTGTTGAACCGGTTCACTGTTTATAATATTGTAAATGATTGCGAGTACTACTCTTTCGAAATTGGGTGTCATGTATTAAAGTCATCCATCTTTTTTTCTTTAATACATGGGGGTGGACATTTGGGTACCGATGCAGCTGTGTCCAAACACTTTCCACCCTCTGGGCATATGGACAAGGATAATAAAAGCTAGGAAAAGTACCCCGATTTGCTCTTTTGACCATTTGGGCACTCACAATGGGCAACTATGCAACATTAACATTGCCCAAATAAATCAACATGGGTGACAAAATGACCTTATAATTTCCTATAACCAACTACATTAGATTATATTATATGATCATCAATAAGTCATCTAAAAAATGTAAAATTATGAAGATTGGATTAGAAATACAGTGAATAGTATGTGGTGAGGGTCCTCATTCTCTGTCTAATGGAATCCATATTCAATGCTAACAGTTGACCGAAAGATGCCACCGCCTCAAGGTGAGCTGTAGTGATTTGTACCCGTTACCGTTTTGGTTCAAACGTCAATTAGGCCTTTATTTCTTCATTCTGGAGAATTGTTTCTATTATCGATTTTATGTATTTAAATATAATCATATATATTTTTTCTATTACTGAGGTCGAGTATAATTAATAATATGTGAATTTTAATGTTTGAAGATTGTAAATGGGTCTTTTATTCTTGGTTTCCTCAAGTTAATGGGAAAGAGAAAGGCCCATCATTTGTTTTTTCTAATATTTCTAACATTTTGTTTCATTGCTCTAAAAATCTAGGACCTCAAACATGTAATATTATGGACAAAGCACTACGATTGTAGTAACAGAGGGCGAGCTAGTGGAAAACAGGATGTTGAGTAGTACATGAGAACTGGTGTTTCTACAGACTATGCCTCCGGAGAGTTTGCAGACAACTCTTTTGCAACCAAGCGCATGCTGGGGCGTGATTCAGGGGTGGTCCTTGTGCAAGACAAGGCAAGGCGGATCACAAACCCCACCTGCTCAGCTAGTTTTCCGGTGGGAGCCGGCAGCCGTGGATCGACAATGTCTTCCATGACCACATTTGGGTGCCCCATCAAAGATGGGGGCATTGATGAAATGTAAGATAGCAGCTCCCTTGGGTGCTTCCCCATCAGAATCTCCAGTGCCACCACTCCGAAGCTGTAGACATCGCATTTTGTTGTCACCTTCGTGGCGAATGCTAGCTCTGCATACCAGTGTATTCTCAGGTGAGAAGTCTAGAGGGATCAAATGCCTTTCAGTAGAGAAATCAAGGAGGAAAGGGATACCTGGTGCCATGTAGCCATAGGAGCCAGCCACTGAAGTGAATTGTGATGCATCAGGTCGGAGCAGTTTTGCTGTACCGAAATCAGAGACTCTGGGTTCGTACTCCGTCTCGAGTAAGATGTTGTTTATGGATATATCACGGTGGACAATAGGTGGGGAGCAGTCCTCGTGTAGATAAGAAAGTGCATGAGCCACACCCTGTATGATTCTGATCCTGGTAGCCCAGGATAGCTCTACGGCTTCCATGTTATCATACAGAACACTCCCCAAGCTTCCCTTCTCTAAGTACTCATAAACCAGGTACATTGATCCACTGCTGGTGCAGTACCCGTAGAGCTTGATGATGTTCCTATGGCGCACTTCTGTTAGAGCTCGGATTTCATTCTCAAAGCTCTTGATATTTGCTTTCGGTATTTCATCTTTTTCTGATAAGCTGAGGCGTTTCACTGCTACAGTATAACCACTCGGTAACTCAGCCATGTAAACACGTCCAAATCCTCCTTCCCCTATGCAGTATTTGTCACTGAAGTTTTCAGTGGCTTTGTTGATCTCCTGAAAAGTAAGTTTTCCATTTTTTTCCCAAATAAGATTTTCAGAGTTTCCGAGCAAGCTGGTGCTTTTGGATTCTTCATCATCTTGCTTCTTTTTCCCCGAAAAAACAAAGCATACAACGATAAAGGTTATCAAAAAGATTAGGAAAGCAACTGGTAAGAGAACTGCGAGAAGAATAGTTGATAAATTGGTTCTTGATCTAGGAGTTGAAGGTCTTCTGGTGCAACGATTCAATCCTTCTATTTCCCCACATAAACCATTGTTTCCAGCATAAACACTTGGAGGTGCATTAAGGAATATGCTGGCATCTGGAATCTGACCAGACAGATTGTTGTAGGAAAAATCAAAGTTTCTCAAACTTCGTATATCAGATAGCTGGTCAGGAATACTTCCTGCAATGTCATTATGTGAGAGGTTGAGTGTTTCCAAGTAGTTGAGGCTTCCCAAGCTTGGCGGTATCCTTCCAGACAAAAGATTACTGCTCAGATCAAGCATCCGCAAGTTACTCAAGTCGGAGGGGATACTTCCAACTATCGTGTTGTGGCTCAAGTTCAAACTAATCAATGTGTTGATGTTCGCCAGATCATCTGGAATGCTTCCTGTGAAGTTATTTGCTGATAAATCCAGAAACTGGACTTGTGATAACTGACCAACATCGTCAGGGATTTCTCCAACCAGATGATTATTGCTGAGATTGAGTCTGAGCAGCTCATGAAGATTTCCCAGCTCAGGAGGAAGTTCACCTGATAATTCATTTGAATGAAGCTCAAGAACACGAAGTTGACTAAGGTTCCCTAGCTGAGAAGGTATATTTCCTGAGATTCTATTGTGATCCATCTGCAAATTTGTCAGATTTTGTAACTCTCCCCACATGGGTGCTAGCTCACCAGTGAATTGGTTTCTCCCAAGAGAAAGGAACACAAGTTCTGGATGAATCCCGAACGCCTCTGATATATTTCCTGAGAGTTGGTTGTTTTCCATCCTCACCCTAAACAGATTTGAACAGTTCTTGAAGCAATCTGGCAGTGGCCCAGAGAAGTTGTTGTAGTCCACTGTGAAATTCACTAAAGCAAAACCATTACATAATGCTTGAGGTAGCTCACCCGAGAAGCTATTGTTGGAAAAGCCAATATATGTTATTCCGGGGCTTCTACTCCCCAGGTCCTGAGGCAGAACACCACTGAGTTGGTTTGTGTGAAACGATAGAGTTGTGAGTTCAGTCAGGTTACTCAATGACTCCGGCACACTGCCAGTTAACTGATTCGTATCAAGAATTAGAGTTCTGAGTGACAGCAAGCTTCCAATCTCAGGTGGGATTTCCCCAGTAAGGTTGTTACTGAAAAGCTGAAGTGTTTCTAGATTTTGCAGGTTCCCTAGCGTGGAAGGTATCTCCCCTGAAAAGCGATTGTTTGAGAGGTCGAGTTGCCGTAACTCCTGTAGATTCCCGATTTCTGATGGAATGGAACCTGAAAAGGCGTTGTCATACAAAAACAGAATGTTCAGCCTTGTCAGCAGGCCTATTTCTGATGGAACTTCACCCGAGAAATTATTGCCTTGCAGCTGCAGAGACACTAAATTTGTCCAGTTGCCAAGAAAGTAGGGAGAGATGCTTCCTGAAAGATCATTTCCTGATATCCCTAAATCAGTTAACTCTGTCAGGTTGGACAAGGACAAAGGCAGAGTACCAGTAAGTAAACAATCAGCAAAAGCTAGGAAGCGAAGATTGGTGCACAGTCCCAACTCAGATGGTATACTGGAATTCAATCTGTTTTGTGTAAGATCTAGTCGCTGAAGATTTCTAAGTTGACCTACAGAAGCTGGAAAACTTCCTTCAAATGCATTTCTGCGCAAATCAAGATTCTCAAGATCAGGCAGCTCACCGAAAGAGTCAACAATCAAACCAGACAACTGGTTGGCGGCCATACCAAGATTTCTCAACCTCGACAGATTAGTAAGATTTCTCGATATCTGCCCTTCAAATAAGTTTGTCGACAAGTTCAGATACTGGAGCTGTACAAGGTTCACAAATAATGACTCAGGAATCTCTCCTGTCAAGCGGTTGAGAGATAGATCAAGATGTGTAAGATTCAGACAATTTACTATAAAACCCGGGAATCCTAGTGTGAGCTCATTGTAGTAGAAGCTAAGGTAGTTCAAGAAGGGGAAGCTGGGAATCATAGACCAATCCGGAGTTGTCAAGAAATTTGAACCAAAATCCAGATGCTGCAAATTCTGAAGATTACCAACTTGAACAGGGATTTCCTCAACGATATTGTTGTTGAAGAAACTGAGAAACCGAAGCTCGATCAAATTCCCAATTTCCGGAGGGATGGCACTTGCTAACAAATTAATGCTGAAATCCAACGACGTCAGCCCAGTGAGGTTTCCAATACTAGCAGGTATCGACCCACGAAAGCTATTCGAACTCATGTTCAAGCTAGTAAGATTCCCAAGCGCAGAGAAGTTAAATTGGGAAATTTCACCAACCAAACCGGCGCCTGAAAGATCCAATTCAACCACAGATCCTCCATCATTGCATCGAATACCTCTCCATCGGCAAAGGTTGGCAGTGTTGTTGGATGACCACGAGGTGAGCGAAGCAGAGGAATTTAAAGTGTTTTTCCAGTTGAGCAGAGCTTCGGCTTCAGACCTGATCCAAGCCGCAGTTCCGTCGAGATGAAACACCGACACTAGAGCAAGATGAAGCAGCAGAAACCCACAGAAGGATCTGGGCATCATTGCTGCCACCTGAATCGGGTAAACGGAAGCCTACTGCAAATCGTAGGGCTCCTAATGGAGAAACACAAATCCTTCCTTCCGCGCTTATGGGCGTTTCATCTCAAGACAGCTCTTTTCACGTACGTGTTCAAACTCGGCGGCCTGGGAACGAAGACCGGAGGGAGTGAACGTAGACTTGTGCACTGGACTTTTTCTTTCCCCATTTACGTCTGTGGTCCCCACCCCACGGGGTGGTTGTATTCACACGTAGGCAGCATGAAACCTTATTATAGCTGTATATCTTAAGATAGAATGTGCTACTTAATTGTTTACTAGATGGATGTGCATTAATTACATAATACTTTTTTGAATATGTGGATTATATATATCTATATCAGTATATATATTTTTGAATATTTGATAATATAAAGTAAGATACTAATTATACTATATTTAAACATACTAATATCTGATTACAAGTATCAATCGCAGTCTCAATATTAATTCACCTCGTTTTATTAAGCCCACGCTCAATGCATAAAAAAAAAAGATTTAAAAACACTTTTATTATTAAAAAATATGTTTTATTGTTAGTTGAAAATTTCGTTCATATCTAAAACAAAACCGTTTCATTTGAAACTGCATTCGGAATCATTGACTCGGAAATGACATGAAATTCAATATCCAGATCAATTTATTAGAAAAGTAGGCTGGTGGAAAAAATTGGCCATGACTTGAAAAGTGGATCAAATAGGTTCACTTGAAAAGTAGTGGGCTTTAAAAAATAATAATTTTTAAAAGAGTCTAACTTTGAAAAAGTAATTAAAATGAAAATGCAGTCCCTTGATTCTTAGCTTTTTCGACTTAATGGGAAAAAAACGGCTCGTTGCCCAGGGGACCGAAAGTTTCTTTTTTCATAAAGTTATGTTTTTTGGGTCATTTATAAAATTTGCTAATGAATTGTCGATTTCTACGTCAGACATTCAAATAAGAAATTTATATATATAATGATCATTTTTTTCATACAATCTCTATCACTTTTTAATTCATCCAATTAATGTATTGTTTTGGTTCGAAATGAAAACGATATTTTAAGATATTATTCAATCTATTTTTTGATTATTTTAGATTGAATTTTTTTTCAATAGGTTGAATTAGATGTAATTTTTTGGATTAATTTATAAATAAACGAGTGAATTTTAATTCAAACAAAACCTGAAAATACGTTCATATTTTCAATTTTCAGGCACCAAGGATGTGGGTAACCCAAGCTCATGGGAAGGGTATGTTTGTAATTTCCTTCTCAACCGCGGTTTGCATTTGTCGAAGTCAAATTTCCGGCTTACCGTCGTTGTCACTTGTCAGTCCAAACTCCAGGCTCCCGGACCGGGTCCAAACACGATGAGACGGCGCTTCATCATCCTTATGGAAACAACCTTCCTCATCCTCCTGATTCCGGCAGCCGTCGGCGGCGTCGGGGAATGCGATGACTCCGCGGATTTCAGAAAGCTATCGGGAATAATCATCCCTGGCTTCGCTTCAACGCAGCTGAGAGCCTGGTCGATTTTGGACTGTCCGTATTCTCCACTTGATTTCAATCCCCTCGATTTGGTCTGGCTTGACACAACCAAAGTATGCGTACAGTTAATGCGTGGTGTTGGTTTGGTTTCCGTCTTTCTGGGAAATTTTAATGTTTTGATTGCATTCGATTTTCTTTTCCTCTGTTTCTTTTTGTGGATAGTGCCAGTTTTTAGTGATACTTTGTTTAGTTCTTGCTGATGAGTGTTTTTCAGCTTCTTTCTGCTGTAAATTGCTGGTTGAAATGCATGTTGCTGGATCCATATAGCCAGGAAGACCATCCCGAATGCAAGTCCCGTCCTGATAGCGGTCTCTCTGCCATCACTGAGCTTGATCCAGGATATATTACTGGTAAGTTTATGGTTTTTTGGGGCACAATGCAGAGGTTGAAGTCTGAGTCATTCTGTCTCTACAAAAGTTTTGGCAAGTATAGCCTGTGTACCGGAAGGTTACTTTGTTGATCCTTCAACACAGTAATATGCGATCACATATCACTTTTGGTGCCAACTACCGTCTACTTCCGACTTCAAGTGTTGGAACTAAATTTTTTTTTATCTTCTTTTATGATATGTTGAGTATTAAAAAACATGTTTTAATAGGCATTGCCGTAACTTCATAAGATGGTTTGTTGTCGCATCACATCTTGCAGGTCCACTTTCTTCTGTGTGGAAAGAATGGGTCAAATGGTGCATCGAGTTTGGGATAGAGGCGAATGCTATAATTGCAGTCCCATATGATTGGAGGCTGTCACCTTCCAAACTAGAGGAGCGAGATCTCTATTTCCATAAGTTGAAGTATTTCCTTACGGCATTCTTCTCTTTTACATTCGGTTCTTGATGTCAACTTCTAGTTTTGATCAATTTCATGAGAAGATTTTATGATCAGTTTTTTTTTTCCAGTTGCTCCAAAGATATGCCTTAGTTATTTAAGTCGTTATAACATGAACTTATGGATTATACTTTTAGATTGCATTTTTTTAATACTGGTACTAAAAAATAAGCAAGTCCAATGCATGTTTTCTATTGAATTTTTAAGAAAGAATCTGCTTGGTTTGCAGGTTGACTTTTGAAACTGCATTGAAACTACGTGGTGCTCCATCAATAGTTTTTGCTCACTCCTTGGGAAACAATGTCTTCAGATATTTCTTGGAGTGGTTGAAACTTGAAATTGCTCCTAAAAAGTATATATTGTGGCTAGACCAACATATCCATGCATATTTTGCTGTGGGTATGTGACTTGCTTTTGCTAGGAGATTAAACCACCCAGCTAGTAACCATACGATAATTGTGACCGTCCTTTTAAATTTGCTTTAGGAGCTCCACTCCTCGGTGCCGTTGAGACTATCAAGGCAACATTATCGGGATGTACGTTTGGTCTACCTGTATCTGAGGTTCATGCAATTTTCACATTAATTTAGAGGATGTGTTTCATTGCTTGGAATTCTTCGTATTTTGCTGAACTCCTTGTGGAATTTTTGTTCATGTTTTCCTAACGTTTTCAAGCACATGTCTAATGAGGCTAACCACTTCCTGTGCCAGTCTTGTTAACTTACAATTCATTGGGATTGCATGCATCGTGTTACTCGTTTTTCATGGAGAATTTCATTATGTAGACAAATGTTCTCAATAAAGTAGTCTCACTTTCATGTAATATGAAGTTGTCGAAGAATGTGATCTATTCTTTGTCCTTAATTACCAAGCTCTTACAAAAATAATGTTTTTCTGCATACCATCAGGGAACTGCGCGAGTAATGTTCAATTCCTTTGCTTCTTCAGTATGGATGATGCCGTTTTCTAAACATTGTAAAACAGAGCACACGTACTTAAAACATTTCTCAACAGTAAGGCAAAAGGGTTATCTTGTCTACCTTTGTGACGAGCGAGAGTTTCAATCAAAATATTCTGGTTGGCCGACAAATGTTGTCAACATAGAAATTCCTTCAACTCAAGGTATGATATCATACTTCGCATTCAAGAGCCATTTTCATTGACGGATCAATATAATCATGCTGTATTTCCAGGAGTTGTAGCTTTCCCTTCTTCTGTAGACATAGCAGAGGCTAACACAACCAACGTTGAATGTGAATTCCCCACTCAAACATCCTTCACTGCACGTGAAGTGTCAGATGGGACTTTCTTCCAATCTATAATTGACCATGACCCTGACACCAAAAGGATCTTATATCAATTGAAAGAGTAAGTATTTTAGTGTATAAATTAGTTATTACCTATTATACTAATTTAAATTGATCTAGAAACATGAGTTTGACTTTCTGTTTTAAGTTGACGAACATGGATACATGAATTAGCTAATTGTTTTTAATGCTGCCATTTCACTTGCATTTCAGATCGTATCATGATGATCCAGTTCTAAATCCCTTGACACCTTGGGATAGACCCCCTCTAAAGAATATCTTCTGCATATATGGTATAGATTTGAAAACCGAGGTATACTGACATATTTTGTTCGATGTCAATTTCTTAGGCACATTTAAAGAAATGTTCTTAAACTTTGCTCCCTTTTATCTTCTTTACTAGACTTTTTACTGTACATAGTTCCATGAAGCAGGTTGGCTACTATTTTGCACCAAGCAGAAAGCCTTACCCTGATAATTGGATGATAACAGACGTAATATATGAGATTGAAGGATCCTTATATTCCAGGTGACTACCATCACGTCTGAGCAATATGGTATGAAGATGTAAACATCTATATTTATTGAGGTCTTACATTACACCTTTCACATCATCATTCAGTAAATGGAAATACCTCACGTGAACTCATCATGGAATGGAAAATAGTATATATATATTTTCTATCACTCGTGCTGACAGGTTTGTGGGAAAACAGTTTGAATATCTTAACATCGACTTTTTAGGTCAGGGAATCTGGTTGAAGGAAATCCTGGTGCTGCAAGTGGGGATGAGACGGTATTTTAAGTACATATATTTTGTGGTTTTATCTATGTCATTTATCAGGGATTGAGACAATGTGAATCAGGGGCATCATATTTGTTTTGTTATTGATGCCGTTCCTTTTCTTATGTAAATCTGATTTAAGGTACCGTACAATTCCCTCTCGTGGTGCAAGAACTGGTTAGGATCAAAAGTCAACATAACGAGAGCTCCTCAGGTTTTTATTGAAATCTGTTGTGTTTAGTCCTTTCTACTTTTATCTGCTTGGATCTGTGGAGTAGCTGATATGTCAGCTGATTCTGTTTCAGTAATCCTATCTTTTCTCAACTTGCATTGAGTTGGTCTGCTTTGTGCACAAAGCAGATATAAATAATCTTTGATGGCTATATATTTTGAGATCCCTTTCACAGCATTCACATGATATACCATGTTAAACCCTGGTTTGAAGAGTTTCATTGCATTGACTCCGCAGTCGGAACACAATGGTTCAGATGTCCAAGTGCAATTCGATGTTGAGCATCAACCTGAAATGGATGTAATTCCTAACATGACACGATCCCCAAGGGTGAAGTACATAACCTACTATGAAGACAGTGAAAGTCTTTCAGGAAAGAGAACTGCAGTTTGGGAGCTTGATAAGAGTAAGCTTATTATAATCTGAGATTCATTACATCTTTCATCACAAAGGGACTCGTTCTGCATTCCATAGTTTTTCAATTCCTGCAAACCTTTAGCCTAACACGTTGCGTCATTGCAGCAAATCATCGGAACATAGTCAGATCTTCAGTTTTGATGAGGGAGCTCTGGCTTGAGATGTGGCATGACAATCATCCTGACCGAAAATCTAAATTTGTCACCAAAGGTTGCTATTGTGTCCGTTTCCCTGTATCTTCTCTCACCGTTTTCATCAACTCTTTTCTTCTACCGTGAACAGCTACTCGTGGACCCCTCCGAGATGAGGATTGCTATTGGGACTATGGAAGAGCTAGATGCGCATGGCCTGAAGATTGTGAATACAGGTACATTCTTTTCTTTAAACAAGGAATGCCAATCACAATCCACGTTTGATCATATCAAGATGACTGTGCAGATATGTTTTTGGAGATGTTCATCTTGGGCAAAGCTGCAGGCTAAGAAATTCATCTGCTGATCTCTTGTTGCGTTATGTATAGGCCTCCACTGCCCTTTCCACATGAACCATGTAAGTTCTTCCGGATCTTCAAACCATATTTCCTTCAGACATGAGCCTTTCAGTATCAGGCATTGATGCAGGTACCTCACACACGAGGCTACGGCCACAATCGAGCCTGCTCGCTTTTTCCCTGTCTTCTTATGAAGAGGGACGCCGATTCGTGAAAAAAAAAACCCAGTTATTGTAAGCTAGAATCATTTGGAATCGAGACTATGGCAATAAAGAAAAAGGTATTTTGATACTCAGAAAGCACTGTTGAGTGTTTACTTGCATGTTTTAAAATTCAGGATAATTCAAATTTAGATTTGATTAAATTCACACTCATTCTATTTTGAATTTGATTTAATAATGAATTAATGGAGAAATTGATTAAATTTGATTTTGAAACATTGGTGAATATGTTTTATACATCTATCCTCATTTTCATTTAACAACCATAGTTTGTGCATGGGAGTTTTCTTTCTAATTTCATTCTAATTATCGCATTCCAACTTAATGTATTTTTAATATTTTTATTACAGTTTCAAACTTGCGTAAATAAAACAAGTTTTACGTACTTTTTCATCTATTCTACATAAATTTATCAATCAGAATATGCATTTTAAACATATAATTTAACAATACTATAACTCCCATATAATTTTTTCTCACTTGTCGTCTACACTTACATAAGATATTGAAAATATACATTTGATCCAAATAACACATAAAAATCAAATGATATAATTTGACAAAATATCATGAGGTATTTCACAGATTAATATTTGTGAAAACCATGTATCACCAATTTTCTCTAAGATACTTAAGATCTAAGAACCTCTTTGAAATTTAACTAGCAAAATTCAACCCTTTTATCAAGGATGGTGGCATAAAAAATATACTCTATAAACGCATGCGGTATATTTCAGTTTCCACCCGATTGCATGCCCCTGGTTGGCTCACCAAGCACTGGATTTCCCAAAAGTACTGTAAAATATGTACTGTTGTTGTCAATGGGAGTACGGCGCTGAGGTTGTCTCAGTCTTGTCGTCCTTGCAGTTCTTAAGCATGAGGAGCTGGTTTCTCAAATGCAGAACCTGCGACATTATGAGTCAGCTAAGCCCAGATTTGAAAACAAAATAAGAACCCTGTCACAAATATTCATTGTGAAAGATATGCATATCAGGTATATGAATATATATACCTCTTCTTGAAGTAACAGGGGAAGGTCTTCTGTAGAAACTAGCGCAGAGATATCATCTAAAACCTTTTTGTCTGTGATACTAGACCATGTCTGCGGGGGCAATGCAAATAAAAGTGCTGTCAAGACATCAGGGCTGTGTGGATGTATACCGGAGGAATACAATTCTGATCCAGTTTTGCAGTTGTTGCACACTGTTTGGGAGAGAGGGACAAGGACATCTAAACCTTGAGTCCCCGTGCCAGCAACTGTTCCAGATAGTACCACTACATTCTTGTTCCCATTAGTGGTAGCACTATAGCATCTAACACATGCATCCCGGTAGGAAAGCCTCTCTGACGTCCTAGATTTCTCCATTGGGATCCCTGCACCTTGACAACATGCACTAGCCGCTACATTGGGCAAGGTATCTCGATTGCAAAATTTGCAATTCACGAGTTCTGCGAGCTCCTCTGACTGTAAGACATAAGCTACATGCTTGAAGAGGCTGGTTTTCTTTACTTGCTTTAAAATTTCCTCCTGAAACAAGGCACAAAAACAGCCAATTCAGGTAGAAGAAAGTGAGAAGCATGTAAGATGCAACTAAATTGCCAAGTCATTTGCCTTGATGTTAATCCTTCCTTTCTCTTCTTCGCTCAGAACTTGTGCTCCATCCTCCTGCCAACGAACTTCTACCACCCTCTTAATAAGCTCAGAAAAATCTGGAGGAAGGGATGTGAAAATAGTTGAAAGAATGCCTCGGACATCCTTCACTAAGCCTGAGCTTAATAATGCTGGAACATCATCCATCAAATACTTAGTAGTGCTAATCCAACTCTCATGCTTGCAACTCTGGACCACAGGAAAGGAATTAAGATATAAATCTGAAATCAAAACTTCAAGATGGCATCAACTCATACAATAAATCAACTTATCCCAACAAGATAAGTATCTGGAGATCTGGAATTTATATTCAATAGCATCATATACTTAAGATGCGGAATGAAAAACAAAAACATACCAGAGTATACAACAAAGATGGGACTGTCTGGTTCTTAGAAAGAACCATGAACCTGATAATATAGGTAATGAAATGTTAGATAGAAAATCTTAGAAAAAATTCAGCCATGTCAATGGCATGAAATGGCAATAATTTTTAAAACCTTAGGAATTTTTTAGGAGGCTTAAGCATGATGAAAAAACGATTCTGCTAGTTGGAATGCCAAAAGTCTACGAATAAACAAAAGTCAGTGTGCATACCCTCGTTGCTTTCCTGTTGACTCATCTACTGTACTCATAGCATCCCAGAGGAGAGTAAGTGGAACCCAATGAGGAGGGTATTTAAACCGTGCGGTATCTAGAATGAGAGCCATATCCTTTTTCACACTATATCCCCCAACTGGAGAAAAATGGCCTGTTCCAGTCTGCGTTGAAAATAATTCGCTTAATAATCAGGTAGAGGGCCGATAATTACAAAGCACATTTCAAGGTGAAAAAACAATCAGGTCGAAGTACTTGGAATGAAACATATTATAAATGTACAAACATAAAAAAAAAAAAGAGGCAAAGGTTGCTGGCACATTTATGTATATTTCATGAAAGGAGAATTCACTTGGGCAACAACAGAAGTTTTCAGATGATTTGAATACTAGATGTTCAGAATGACCTGCTTAAGAGTGCCTCTGTTATAGGATACAATCACGTGAGAATCACCTGACGAAGAACAATTCAAAACATAATTCCTAAACGCATCTATAGTGCTCTGATTTGCGTTAAAGGCCTCAACTTTAGCTCCAGCGCAGGTAGCCAAGCACACAACTTTCCGAAAGGAGATGCCTGTTTCCTTAACCTTCTCTAAAGGCTCACAGCAATCCAGCATATTTTCATCAAACCATCTCCAGGGTCCTAAGTTGTCAGAAATATATAAGGAAAAACTGAATTTTCAACCGGGAAAGAAGATGAAAACACTAATCTCATTTTAAGCATTGTTCACCTTTCCACTTTCTTCCCGGATCGATCGCAAGGGCATTCAAGACCATAGAAAGGCTAGCCAGACCACAGTAAGCAGGTTCAGATTGTGTCTGAAAATACGAAATCAACTTGAAAAACCCTTCCATAGTTCCTTCATGAATGGCCTCTAGAAAAAGCTTCTGCAGAAAAAAAAAAAAAAAAAAACAACCCAAGTGCATTGCTTTAAATCCCTTCATATGACAAGTAAACCAGAAATAACACAACAAAATAATTGCTCAGTCAATAGAGAAAAAAAAAACTCAAACGTCACAAATGATAAGAGCATGACCTCGGAAACACTCACGCCATAAACAACAAGATCAAGGTTCGGATCGCGAAACCGCGATCGGAGTTACCTTGCCTTCCAACGAAGAGAAATCGACGGCAGGAGGGGACGGGAGGATCCGGCGGTACAATCCTGCTACTGCCATTTCGGTAACGCGCAGCAGAACACAGCGTCTAGGTTTCAGTCCAAATTCCCCGCCTTCTTGAAAAATAAATCTTGGTTTGTCCGTTATGCTGCTTTATTTTTGCAGGAATATTCTTATTATCGTATGTGGGGCCCAGAATCTGGTCAACAATTAACCGGTCAACTATCGACCCATGCGTTAATTACAATAAGTTACTAAATCAAATTTAACAAAAATTGAAGAGACAACATCGTACTCCATGACGTATTACTTGACGTCACCTCAAATTACAATAAAATGAATTCTTTTTGTGTTGATGGGCTAATTTTGAAAAATAATCCTCATCCCTTTCCTTCAATTCAATTCAAATATATTAAATTACAATAGAAAAGTTTTTACCCATTTCATCCTTATGACCTATTTTATATGAAAAATCTCTAAACTCTTATATCAAGTATATACATGCTATTTCTATTTGTTGAAATTAAAGATCTTATATTCATATAAGATTTTATATTAAAAATATTTGTATTCTCTGATTTATAGTTTATTTAGAAAGAATAAGTAGGTCAAATCCTATTGGGCTGGTGTTGTGTGGGTCTTATTGGGCCTGGGCCATGTGTCGCATGTGAATACGTTCACCACTGCAGGCCTGCACCCTGCAATCATCCACAGAGACTGGGAGGGAGTCAAAATGCACGCGCAAAAGACAAGCACTTTGAATTCGAGAATTGATGGGGATGAAGGGGAGATGGCGTGTTAATTAAGTGTTGAGAGAAGCGGTAAGCAGCGTTAAGCACCAGGAATAAGGGCTTGCAATTTGCAGCGGAATTCCCGTTCCCGAGGACGCAGAAACCTTGAACCTGCATTCTGCACGGATTCTCCGAGCATGAACATCTTCTCCCGGAAACCCACACCCAAAGGTTTGGTTTTGATGAGTCTGTCATGTTTGATTCATTTGGAATTTTTCCATATAGTAAACTTTGGTCCGATCTGTTGCAGAGACTCTCCGGGAGAGTAAGCGAGATTTGGCCAATGCAACACGAGGTTTGGTTTTACCCTTCCTGTTCTGGCATTTGAATTGTGGTTGTTTTAGGATTTTGCGAGGTTACGTGTGTTGATTTATCCCCTGATTTGTCCCAGGGATTGAGAGGGAAATACATGCGTTGCAGCTAGAGGTATGCAAACTTGATGATTGGCTAATTACTTAATTTTCTCGTTGATTGGTGTAAAGTTGATGCGATACTTTTTTTCAAATTGCAGGAAAAGAAGCTTGTAGCTGAAATAAAGAGAACGGCTAAGACAGGAAATGAGGTCAGCTTTGCTCTATACAGGCAGCACTATCTTATTTAGATACTCTTAGCGCCAACTGTGTTTTCCAGGCAGCCACCAAAATTCTTGCTCGGCAACTGGTCAGGCTTCGGCAACAAATAGCCAATTTACAGGGTAGTCGAGCACAGATGAGAGGTATAGCAACCCACACACAGGTAGAAAGACTAAACCTGCCAACATTATTCAGATTTCATGTTTAAGCTGGGTGGATTAAACAGACAAATTTCTTTGCAGGCCATGTCTGCTCAGACATCTGTTTCATCTGCGATGAAGGGTGCTAGTAAAGCAATAGGAGCAATGAATAAGGTTAGAACTTAAACTTGATAAATGTTATCTCGCATGTTTATATTCACTTTTCGTATGGGGTCTGTGGATCAATTGTTCCGAGGGAGCTGCCATCACATTGTTTATATCTGAGATTTTCTGGCATGCTAGCATAATGTTCCCATTTACCCTTTTATCATTATCTTTTCTTGCAGCAAATGGCCCCGGAAAAGCAGGCCAAAGTTATTCTAGAATTCCAGAAGCAATCAGCACAAATGGATATGACTGTGAGTTCTGGCTACAATCTCAAGCAAGACATACCTATTTTTCCTGTCAAATCAACACCAATTTTTTCCGTTTGGTTTGTGCTTCATCTTCTTCTATGGTGGATTTGTTCTCATAGGCCGAGATGATGGCGGATGCCATAGATGATGTTCTTGATAATGATGAGGCTGAAGATGAAACTGAAGAGCTGACCAATCAGGTATTTGTTTTGCCGTTGTAGCTCAAGACATTGCGCCTCAATCTTTGTCTTCTGCACACTCACTAACTCAAACAAAACAAAAAACTCCAGGTGCTGGATGAAATCGGCGTTGATATCGCCTCACAGGTTAGTTTAATCCTGAAAAGCACGAGATTGCAAACTCCGCCTATCAGTAAACTTAATATGCCTTGTTGGATCCATAACAGTTGTCTGCTGCGCCCAAAGGTAAACTTGCTGGAAAGAGAACAGAAGACGCTGCCAGGTACATCCTCCCATACTCTTGAGATTTAATTTTCCAGCATTTGATTGATAAGTGGATGCATATCGATATCAGTTGGTCTTTGCCCTTTTCCAGTTCAAGTGTAGAGGATGATCTGGAGAAGAGATTGGCAGCCCTCCGAAGTGGTTGAGCTGCTGCGGCTGCCGGAGATTTATGCATCCATTTCTTTGGTTAGCTGTGCTCCAACATTACACTGTGCAGCCTTCCTGTGTGTTGTTGATCGAACACATTATACCTACTACTCCACGATAATGATTCTACTCAAAGAAAAAGTTACACCACCCAACATGAAATTTGAGTCAAACTTGCAGATATTTGTCTTCTCACATGTGAAAAGCCCTATATCCCGAGTCAGAAACAACAAGACATCAAGCTCATTCACCTTAGCAAACCCATTACAATAATTGTAAACATTACATGCTGATAAAAAAAAAAAAAATGTTAACATTACACAGAATCTTGTCTCTGAAAAATGGAAAATTTGCCACATCCCGTTTCGCGCGTCCTTGATGAGCATGCAAAGGCACAAGTGACATGACTAGGCGTAGGAGGAACAAAGCAGCTCTACGTAAGGAGATCTTGCTGCACTTGCGCCACAATGTGCCTTAACATTTACAAAGCAGCAAGTCAAGATTCGTCAACCGGATCAGGTCCGGCCAGCCCGGCAGAGAGCCAAGGATATGAAGAAAGACATGGAGGAAAGGTTTTTCACATCGGGTTATCAAGAGAAGCATACCCAGTTTACTTCCTGAGCGAAAGGAACTCGAAGCTTCGGAGGGGATCATCACGAGGGCCCTTCGTCATGACACCACGAGGATATGATTTAAGTTCACTGCCTTGTGGGAGGATTCTTTGTGCTGTGGAAGACCGCCCCGTGCTTGACAATAACCTGCTAGGGCGTCCATCACCAATCTCACCGGAGGAGGTTGGCCGGCTACTGGACACAGCTGCTCTCTTGGAAGAGTTCCCATTCCTAGATGTACGGCCCCTTTCGGAATCAAGATGCTGACAAGTGTAAAACGGTGTCAGTGGAAATTATGAAGCACACCCATTCAAAATGCGGCAGGGAAGAGCAACATACCACATCCTTTGATGAGGGAACATCTTCAGATGTCTTGTTTCGGGAGCTATCACCGGGCCGGCCAGAGCTTGATGCATTCCTCCTAGAAAAGGCTTCAACAGCACCCGAAAATCTCTCTCGCAGATCTTCATCCGCCGTAGCCATAATGAGAAAATGGGAAACGCAGACAGCACATATTAGACACTCATTCAGGCATGAAACCTGCCTATATCACTACAACTTTGGGTTCACGGGACCATGCTGGATGTCCCTGACGAACCTCCAATGATCAGCAGGATCCCAAATTAATCTTAAATTCTTGAGAACAAAACTGTATTTGGTCACTCTCATGTAATAACCCACGAGGGTTCATTCAGAAGTAGGATATTATGGTAGCCTTGACATTATTTTAAAACCCGGGCTTCTTAGAAATCAGGTACAATTGAACTTTTCATTCTGCCAATAGTGTACAAATTTACTCCAGAGTTCATTTGTTAAAGAAAGAGTGCTTACCAGATGTCCTTCCAGGTTTTTCTCCAGATGTTCCAGCAACAGCATTTCCAGTTGGATTCTGCAATTAAATAGATTAATCACCTCATTTATACACTCAACGGAGCAATTTATATTCTCCGGGGAAAGCAGAAAGTGAGCATACCCGTGTTCTGGTACTTGAGCCAATTTGAGGATACTTCAACACAGTCCAGTCAAATACATAATCAAATTGATAACCTAAAATAAGTTCCAACCTTTTTATTCAGAAGCTACCAGAAAAACTATAAAAGGAAAGCTGACTGCAGAGACAGATGAAGTACTAAAGTTTAACTATAATAACCTTCACGGATAAATAGGTCACGAAAGAGACGCTTCAAGTAGGAATAATCTGGCTTATCCTCAAATCTGAGCGATCGGCAATAGTGAAAATAAGATATGAACTCTGATGGGTATGACTTGCACAGTACCTGAAAATGATTGCAAAGAGTTTAAACTTCCTGTCACGTAGATGTAGAACTTCAGATCAAACAGTCCTAATTTGGACATGTTCTTTACAGGTTCATTGTTATTTCATACTACCAGCAACTTAATACAGGATGCGCTAGCTAAACCGTGGAATACATTGGCATGATGATGCATATTGTATTGATGGTTTAAGTTTCCAGTACATTGTAACCGATTTTTTTTTTAGAAAAAAAATAGCACAGAAGAACACGACACCTCTATAGGAGTCAACATTTTCTTCTCACTGATTTTGTCATATTTTTGCTTTTTGGTGCCAGCTTTGAGTCCTTGCCATGGGAGGCTGGAAAACAAATGTTGCAAAGCAAATGAGACTCCCTTATACTCCGTAGTAATGAATAAACAGGAAGTAAATCCCGTGAAGTATTACAAAAAAAAGGAGAAAAAGTAACGCATTCAACACACCTTCCTCTAAGGAAATACATGAGGACATAACCAAGAGATTCTAAATCATCTCTTCGGCTTTGTTCTGCAAGAAAAAAGCAAACCACGTCAAAAATAAGTTCACAACATTGTATAAGGCTATCTGATACGACAAAAATTTTTGAACAAAAACGAGGACTCATTTTTTGCTCACCAACACCAAGATGGGTGTTCACACTAGCATAGCGAGCTGTACCAGTCAGATTCTTGTTTTCCCTGGGGTCAATGACACAGAAAAGCAGACTGAATAACCATTCTATGGTTAATTATATCTTTGCACCTGGGAAAATTTTTAGACTTCCACATCCACATTTCTAAAAGAAATGTGCTTTCTCAGTAAATTATTTCATGATAGAAAAAAAAATTGAAAATTAAGATGCCAAATCAGCTGTGGTTCACCCAAGACATAAGGCAGATGCCACCATTACAGCAAGAGAAAAGGTATGCACCTATAGGGTATGTGCTTATGGGTTTGAAGATCACGATATTTCTTGGCAAGACCAAAGTCGATTACATAGACCTGAAAAATTTAAAAAATATCTTCAAATGACACCAATGGTTGTTAGTTAGCAATAAGTCTATATGAGGAAAAGAACCACGTGGATATATATCTCTTTTTCAAATAAAGTATTTTATTTCAGACCATGAAAACATTTCCCCCAGGATGAAAAATAAAGACGTCGAACTACTGAAAACACAGCAAGCCAAACATTACTGAATCATAATTTTCAAAAGTACATATCAAGCGCATCACATCTTGCATTCAATAAAAGGAGGGAGAGATGCCTGATTAGCCTTGCGTCCTAAGCCCATTAAAAAGTTGTCAGGCTTTATGTCACGGTGAAGAAAGCCTCTTGAATGCACATACTCAACTCTATTAATCTACAGGTAACGAAAAATTCAGGCAAGTAATTTTAATATGAAAGAATTTACGTCAAAATCAGATGTAAGGCAAATCTGCTTACAAGTTGATCTGCAAGCATCAATACTGTTTTCAAGGAGAACTTCCTATTGCAATAGTTGAAAAGATCTTCCAGACTTGGTCCAAGAAGGTCAATAACCATGACGTTATATTCATTCTCAACTCCAAACCACTTACAGTGAAGAATGCCAGCTACAACAACAAAACAAAGAGGAAGTTACCATCTCATCCATTAGGCTTAAGAAAATCTTATTGAAGATGGATCATAAATTCAGATATAGGAGGTGTCAGCATTTTTTCTAATCAAGTTTAAAACATAATCCAGAAATTCTGAAAAATTAGGCAAGGCCACAACAAGAAAATGCCTTCCGGATGATGCATCAGGAGAAAGAATTCCATTCAAAGATTTATAGCTGCTATCACCCACCAAAAAAGGAGCACTAATTAGGGATAGCAAGGGTTGAGTTTGACTTACTTCCACCCTGTAGAAGCATATAAACCTTCGACTCATAGTGAAGCTGAGGGTGCTTGGTTTTGACAGATTCCTGACAGCGGCATCAGAATAAATATCACTAAAAGCACTTAAAACAAGATACCAGAATTCTACAATGTTGGCTTTTTTTTTATCTTCCACTAACTATAGAAAAAACTTTTGAAGGAAATAACAGAATAAACTAACATTTTCGGGGAAAAAAATGTGGCTTCCATATTTCACTTATAACTAAAAAAACAATTTGTCCAAAAAATTGCAAATGCACGACCTCATCAACAGTTCCTTATTGCAATGAAATATATCATTCAAAAAATGGTTTTAAACAAAACAATGTGCTCCGTCAATCGTAGAAGACTCATGAACGAAAACTGTGGATATACAAGCATCAAAAAAAGTTATACCAACTTAATTGCTACTTCTTCTCCATTTTGTATGTTCACACCTACAAGAAACGCAGCCGCACAAGTTTAGTTTTGGCAGGCTCAGGCAAGGGGAACCTACCTCCATATACAATACGGAAAAAAACATCACTAAAAAACAACGAGTACCTAAGTAGAGTTCACCAAAAGAACCACTCCCAATTTTTCTCCCGAGTTTGTATTTTCCACCGACAACATGATCCATATCAACTAATCTAATAACCCGGAACCAGCCCAGGCTCAAAAAAAATTCAAATAAACCCGAATCTCAAAACAAAAAATACTCTCCCACAAGAAATCCCAAACTAAATAACACAACTAGGTTAACTCAACAGCGAAACCATAAATAGTGCCCAAGTTGCCGATCAGTAGTTCTTTTCCGCCGGTTGAACCACGTTAAACCGTTGATATGAACAGAAACCCCCAAGGGGAGAAGTCGAGTGAGGAAGCCCCAAGCGTTCCTCTCTAATCATGGAAGCCCAGAACAGGAGCAATCGGAATTGAAAACAAAAACCATGGATCCATGGGGAGAAAAGCTGCACTCCAGAAACGGAGGCGGAGATCTGTGGAGAGGGAAAGCCTATACGCCACGAAGAGAAGATTAGAAGGCAAAACAAGAGCAAAAGATCAGACCAGAGGAGAGGAGCAGACCGAGACAGGTGAATGACCAAGAAACGTGAAATCCTCAGATTTCGTTGCAGGGAAACTGTTATAAATAAGTAGTAATAATAATAATAATAATTAATATCGTATTATATATTAAAACAAAATTTGGGGCCCACAGAAAACAATTTAAGTTTTCTTTTTTATTTATTTTATATACTTGTTCACGAGAAGTAACGCTGTAACGCATATGCCAATTTATAATTAATTTATTCCGAAAATACAATTTAATAAAATACAACAACATAACTGGAAAGCGAGCTTCCCGCAGTTCTCTTTTTCAGCGTGCATACTACCGGAAGTAGGCCATATGCCTTGAAGACCTGAAGGGTGATCGATCGGACAGGGAGGGCTTGGGAGGCTGAGTTTGAGTAACGAAGCTCGAGGGCTCCTTCTTCTTCTTCTTCTCCATCTCTGTAGCTTCGCACCGCAGCCATGATTCCACAACTGAGAGGAGGTTAGGGGAGTTCTTGAGTTCTTGAAGCTCAGACAGCTTCTCCATCGTCTTCAGGGCACCATCTTGGACATAAACAACGTGACTTGCCCAGCTCTCCAGCCCGTCGAAGATGTGAGTTGCGTAGACGATTGTTGCTTCCCTCTGAAACATATGCAGTTGGGGCGTAGCTTGAGGATGATGCGGATTGATAAAGAATGGGGTGAGTTTTTTGAGAGCGTTCTGAAATGAATTACCTGCTCACACTCCTCTCTTAGAAAGCTCAACAAGTCCATCCGTGCCACGACGTCTAAGTCGACTGTTATCTCGTCAAGCAAAAGAACCTGGAGGACGGTAGCTTATGGTTAGCGCAGCTGCACACAGTACAGATATAGCATGTAATCCCTCCAATGCAAAAAAAGAAAATCTGTTAACACGAAATATTGATTAATAAAGAAGCCAATTAACAACTCTACTAGTATAACACAAGAACATACCAAAGATTTATAGTCGATGGTGTCAGAAACACCCAACTTGGTAGGAAATATCAACCTTGATAGGGTGAAGGAGACTAAAGAAAAACTGTACTAACTCTAAATCAAAGTGTGGTTTTAGCTTCTATTCTGTCAAAGTCTCGGCATAATTTTTTATTTGATAAAGAAAATGTTCTAGCACTTAAAGCTCCATGAGTAACTCGGCATTTGTTACAACCAGCCACTATGAAAGAGGTAGTTTGCAAAGATGAAGAAGACCCAAGAAAATTTGGATATTAAAAGAATTGAAGTGCTGATTTGCACGAGTGATGCTTATCAAACGTATTGATGTCAGCACATGCAACGTATGGGCAAGGTACCTTGAAAGGATTAAGGAGTCCCAAGCAGATTTGAACCCTGCGCCGTTGGCCATCAGAGACCTTATGCATCCTCCATTGAAGATCAATATCCAAAAGTTCAATCAACTTCTTTCTCCTGATGGGGTCAACCCCTTCAACTGAATCATATTAAAGAAAAGCTCAGGGCAATAATCGTATGAGTCAATGATCTCGCTGCTTTCAAATGCTTAGTAATCAGATATATGAAGTGGAAAATAAGTGACCACGAACCTCCAAATATCATATGCTCCGCAGAGAAATCTCCTTGGAGTGGCAGCTCCCCCTATCAGATTGTGAAGAAAATCAGCAAGACAACACACTTTACCTTCAAGTAGGCAGCTACAAACATTAAACAAAAACGGAAAGCAACCAAACAAATCAATTTCGACAATCATATTATAAGAAACTACATAGACTCACAGCTGATCCAATAGATTTACTCCAGGATTCTCCCAAATAAGCCAAGTCACCGCTACAAACAAGATTTGTATCATGAAAAGCAGAGCGATTCAACACTGTAACGACATCTCTCCCGCCCACCATATGCTTCCCTGCCAGTATCCTCAATAAAGTCGTCTTCCCTGCCCAGAAAAAGTAAATCAAAACCACCCAACAAACCGAACCATCGAAATCAGAATTCTGAAAGGAAATGCCCTCTCCTCTCCTCACCAGATCCATTGGCGCCCACAAGAAGACATCGGGAGCCGGGTGAGACACTGAGGCTGAAATTGAAGAACAAAGGCGTGCTAGGATCATCGTAAGAGAATTGCATGCCGCTCACTTGTACGGCATGAGATCCCTCCATCTCTTGCTCCGTCGCTTGGGGCATCCAAAATCCAGCGGCAACTTAAAGCCAAAGGCAGGCTCCTTCTCTCAACCACCGGAAAACTTGAAGAAATTCAACACCCAGAACGTGCTCCTGAACGCGCCACGTACCCGCTGAAGCTCCTTTTAGGGTCCCCAGGTCCCAACCCACCCACTTTTGACAGTTCGGCTCTTTGGGGGATCGTCGTCCTTGTGTTTTAAAAAATATATTTCCAATATTTTTATTATTTATTTTTTTATGAATTTATTTAATTAAATTTATGAAATTGCATAAAAGCACAAGGTTTTGACTTTTGAGTTTGAGGTGTCATTATTTATTCCCATTCCCTCAGGACACTCTTATTTCCTCAAAAACCGTTACATTTCCTTCACGCCGACGACTTCCGGCCGGTGCTCTTGCCGGTGCTGAAGAAGGTCTCAATCCTGGCGAACTTGAGCCTCTGCGCCTCCTCCCTCGGAATCTGATATGCCGCCGCGAGGACGTCCGCTGGCATCGCACGAAGAGCGGAAGTTCGGCCACTGAGTGTGTTGATCATTGCATTGTCGTTGGTGTTGAACTCCACCCATTCAAGACTTTCCTGTTCCGACGCCTGCTTCACCACGGCGAAGTTGAACGGCACCACCAAAACTTGCCCTTCTTTCACTTGGCCGTCGAACACCGCTTCTCCACGGTTGTTCACCACCTGCGCTCGCCCCTGTCCTCGGGTGAAGTACACGATGCTGTGTGCGTTGATGAACCAGTGCGGCGACATTATCGCGTTCTGCTGGAGAACGCCTCTGGCGGCGCTGAGTCCGAGGAAGCGGAGAATGGGGAGGGTGAGGCTGTTGGCAGTGCTGTAGCGACCGGCGCGTGGGTTATAAACGTCGGCGCGAGAAGGTCTGTCGATGTTCTCCCTGATTCTTGCCGAGCAAATGGTCTCCTCAAGTCCATTTCCGGCGGACTCCTCCATCCGACCGCCGTATTCTCTCTCCTCGCCACGGAGTGGTGGGGAAAGCACTTGAAGCGATCTCTCGACGATGATCAAGTGACCCCTGTTATCATCCTCTCCCTGGAGCTTCCTTGCTGTCTCCTCGTTTACTTGGAATATTTCCGATAAAAGGCGAGCGTCAAATCCCCGGAAAACATTCCCAAACTCATGCTCGCCGCCGCGTGGGGTACCCCTGCTGGCACGCGCGCTCTGCCCTTGTCCCCTTTGAGGATTTCCGGCGAGGAAGAAAGACTAGCAACAGCACAAAATCAGCATCCTCTGTAATCATATGCAGTTTCCAGATCAACAGAATCTCTATTTACCTTTGGGTCCTGATCAAGTTGATTGGCGAAGTTTGAATTGTCCTGCAGAGCAACGATAACGAGCTCTTCTTCGCCATTGTTGTATGCCCAGTGAGCAGCACCGGCAGGAATCGCAACAACATCTCCTTGACTGAAACGCCCAACTTTCTGATGCCTATCCCTGAATCTCCTCCCTCCTTCACCGGCACTCTGCTCCCATTCCTGGGGTGATTCGTAGGTTTCAGGGCAACCGGAGATCATCATCCCAAACATACCCTTGCCTGCAATAATCCGAAATTACGTTAGAAAATCATTAACGCCAATGTAAATGGAATCTACTTACCCTGAACAACGTAAGCGAGAACAGGGGCGTTGTTGTACGCAGGGAGCATGAGAGCATTCCGGCGGAGGCGGTGGCGGTGGATGGAGACTCCGGCGCACTGGAACTCATCATTTTTGTGATCCCAGAACTCGGTGACGCCCCCTTCGGCCTCGCGGGTGTAGGACGGCTCACGGGAGTCGATTTTGTCGATGCTGCAGCGGCCCTGGCGCCCCTGGAACGCCGCTTCTATGGCGACGGAGGATAAAAGAAGAAAGGAGGCAAGCGCCAGGAAGAGAAGCTTGAGCGTAGAAGCCATGGCAAAGATGAACAACGGATGTGGATGATCAGAACCGCAGAATAGGGTACGAATTTATAGGGAAGCTGGCGGTGGAGGAAGAGTGCCATCTTGCAGTGTGCATGTGAGAGTGAGCTCTAATGGCTTCCACATAGCCTTTATTGTGATATGCAGTATAAAATCTCAATGAAAAAAAAAATGTCATTTCATTTCCAAAAAAGGTAATAAAAAGCTTAATATTATTATAAAAAATTGAAAAACTATCAATATTTATGCGGTGTAAAAATTAATATTGAATGATTTAACCAACTAATAATGGTCTCTAAATATACTGTAATTGATATATTAAATTATTCTATTTTTCAAAATAAAAAACTTTAATACTAAAAAAAATTATGGTTGTCGTCATCCAAAAGGCATTGGCATAAAAAAATAACTTATTTTAAATAAGCGAATATATGAATCGTCGCCTCAGAAGGTAGAAAGCAGGGATCGGGAATGAATGGATGTATTTCAGACCGCCTGCGTGCCGCCGCTCCT
Source organism: Utricularia gibba (assembly GCA_002189035.1). Classification (NCBI taxonomy): domain Eukaryota; kingdom Viridiplantae; phylum Streptophyta; class Magnoliopsida; order Lamiales; family Lentibulariaceae; genus Utricularia; species Utricularia gibba. The sequence continues at coordinate 2,622,457 of NEEC01000010.1, read as the reverse complement.
TTCACCGGAATCTTCGTTTTCTCCGGAGAGATCTTCCAGAGACTTCCCCTTGGGTTCGGGGACCAAAAACGTGAACACAAGTCCCAGCAGATTAACCACGCCCAACGCTATCAGTGAATGCTTCACGCCGATACCAGGGGGGTAGCCTGCATCTGTCTTCTTAGGATCCCGGCTCTGAGCTAAATACAAGAACCCAAATGCACCCACAATGGCTCCGAGCTTCCCGGAAGCTGCAGATATCCCATGGCAAGTGGAGCGTAGACGTGCGGGGAAAATCTCAGCGGGGACGACGAATGTGGTTGCATTCGGACCGAAGTTGGAGAAGAAGAAGGTAAAGGAGTACATCACGACGAACCCGATTCGGTTCTCGGGCTTTATCCAGTGATTGTAAGGGAACGCCAGAGCAAACATGAAGACTGTCATGAAGAAGAATCCCATCATCTGAATAGTGAACCTCCCTAGCACGTCGATGAGGGCCACTGTGAACCAGTATCCAGGGACAGTGCTGCAGAGAGCGATCAACGTTTGAGCTCTGGCGATTGTGAAGACTTCTTCGATTGCATTCATGGTTTTCGCAGGTGGGATCCAGCCCACCGCGGTGAAGATGTCTTTCTGGAAAAGATTCTGACTGTAGAATGCGATATCTAGCAGAAACCATGTTGTTGTAGTTCCAACCAAGTGCAGTCCATGGCGCTTTGCGAATTCCTTAGAGAAAAGGCCATAAGCATTCCTCCCTTGCCCAGCAGCTTGCTCCACCTACAAAATTTATGTGCTATATCATCATCTTGCTCTATCTTCACGGTGGAAAGGGAAAGGAAAAGGAAAAAGATGGTCACCTTGTGATTCTCCACTTGAATATCAGTCTGCAGAACCTTTGACATATCAGCTGCGGCCTGTTTAGCATTCTTGGCGACAAGCGCAGTGTATCTTGCTGTTTCCGGCATCTTAAGTCGCCAGTAGAAGGTAAGCAAAGCCGGGAGAGCGCCGGCCATCAGAATGATTCTCCAGACATAATCCGCCGCCGGAACTGTTGATCTATCGGGATCAACTTGATAAGCAGGAGCCTTAAACCTGGCTTCAAAAGCAGCAGAAACAATCATAGCAAAAACTCCACCAGCCATGATCCCAAATCCCTGCATAGCAAACACAGCCGCTATAAACGCCCCACGAGTCTTCTTGTTCGCGTACTCCGACATGATGGTTGCTGAAAGGGGATAATCCCCACCAATTCCGAAACCAAGCCAGAATCTGAAGAAAGCAAGAGTTGACATAACCGCTTTCGCATCCCGCCCAAACGAGAGCCCTGATGCGATTGAACAGATGCACATTAACATTAGAGTTGCCCCATAAACTCTCTTCCTCCCCATTTTGTCACCAAGCCACCCAAAAAACAGTTGCCCGCCAACGTCCCGCACAGCGCCACGCCATTGATGGTGGCGGAGACGTTTGGAGGGAGGCTTCCGGGTTTAGATGAACCAGGAACATGGTAATAAATCCGACCCAGCATTTTGGTAACAAGTGAAATGCAGAACAGATCGTATGCATCGGTGAAAAACCCCATTCCCGCAATCACAATTGCAGTGAAATGGTACCATTGCGTTTTCGCAACATCTAGGGCGTTGAGTACGCTCAAATTCTCCCCCGGCATTCCTATCTGCATCAAAGTTAATCAACCAGAATCAGAGAAACGGCACAATAGAAAATCAATTAAATCCGTCACTGGCAGTCAAAGAAGAAACCCAACATCGACAAGAAAACCCACGTAATCGTTCATGCACAGAACTGAAAAAATAAAATAAAAACCCAGATTTTGGGATCAGAAACAGAAGAAATCAGAAAACCTGATCGCTGAAATGCGGAGAAAAGTGACAAGTGTATGTCTGAAGCACATTCACAGTGAAAAACAGAAGAGGTTTCCGGCCATATTTATGTGGGAAGCGCGACGGATGTTCCTTAGTATATTCCCCAACTTCATCGCACTGAGTCAAGAGTCGCAACTCCCCTTCCTTTTCGCATCGCGCACCGCAGCCGTTCCACTTCCTTTTCTTCTTTTCCCTCAAATCTTCGATAGCTTTTATGGAAGAATATTAATCTCCACCTACAGTCTTATACATGCATCAACGTGTCCCCTCTTCCCGTGTCCGTGTCACTGCCACCGTTAATTCAATTTACAGACTCGGCCTGCGATATTCAAAGAAGTTCAAATTTAAAACGATGGGTGTGAATCTTAATTAATTCTAATTCAATATTTCGTAAATAAAATAAGAAAATGGGTTCAATATATTTAAATAATAATAATTTAGGTTTCAATTATAATTCAATAATTAGTTAAATTCACTTTTTTAATTTCTCATTGATAATCCAATTTACAATATCTATCATATAAAGTAATGCACTTAAAATTAACATCTTATTACATCTAATAAAAAAATACAACTTTTTATGGATATTTTGATAGATATCCATTACAATTTAATCTACCGTTTTGGAGTCCGATAGTTTTGGGTCATCAGCCAGGCAACGATCTCGTGCCGGAGCGTTCGGCGATCCAGGCCGAGTATTCCTCCGATGCTCGATCGGAGCTGCAGCGGCGCCCGTTGAAATAATATTCGGACAGGAAGATCTGATCTGACAAAATCTAACTTTTACATCCAACCGCAAATATTGGGCATCAGGGTGAGGTATTCGCGGTCCCACGAGACGTGTGTTTGGGTTGGGGAAGGTGCAGCTGCAATTTTGAAAAAAAAAAAAAAAAAAAACAGGGAATGGAGTCCCCACCCCATTTCTCTTCTAAATTAACATGAAAAGGATAAAATTCATGAGATAAAAAACAAAAACGAAATTGCACCAGCCGGGAATCGAACCCGGGTCTGTACCGTGGCAGGGTACTATTCTACCACTAGACCACTGGTGCTCATGTGATTGTACCTTTATCTATATTTTTATCAACATAACATCAAAACCACTACGCCAAGTACCAGCAGAAGCCTGTAAGGGATCTCCTCACCCTAGGCACACTGGCTTGCCCCTTATCCTTTGAGTTAGCTTGTGGTTTGCAAATTGTCCTGGCCCCTGGGAATACATTACAAGGGGAATCATACTTGGAAGTTAAGTTCAGGCTTAGCTTCTGCCTAACTGAACTCTTCCCCTTCGTGCCAAAGTGTCCTGGGAATGCACATCCTCTCTGAACCAACCACTCTCTAAAATTTTAATGAATCAACTAAATGATACATCAAAATTTGCTTTGGATTTTCAGGATTCTGATGAATGAACTTCATAACAAGGGGTCTGCTTGAAACCCCATTTGCTCCGATTGAAGGACGAGTCATGAGAGAATCTGGTTGAAGTGGTGAAGTTTATTTTTGAATGGGCTACCGGAGACATTTAAGTGATGGTTTGTTACATGGAAAAGGAGAGACATATTCATGATGACTGCTGCTCCACACCTTTTCCCTCATCAGCATTCGACAGCGAGGATGATATCTGTACAAAAAACATAGTACATTCACTCAATAAATATGACTCAGAGTGGAGGAACGGCGGCCGGAGGGGATCAAATCAGCGGCGGCGGGAGGTTGAGGTCGAACAAAACCACCGGCTCCTTCTCCTGCGCGCCGCCGCTACTTTTCATCTGCTCCTGCCCTCCACCGGCTCCGCATCCCTCCAGCACGTGATAAACCCGATGATGAGGTGGCGCCGTGAAATCCATCGGAAACCAGTAAAAGGGTTGCTGGGTCTGCGGCGGCCCAGGGTAAGCAAAGTTGGTTTTCGCCTTGGCGCCGCGGAGAGTCCTGGCGGCGACGTCATAAGCATGGGCGGCTTCCTCCGCTGTGTCAAAGGTACCGAGCCATTTCCTGGTCTTCTTCCAGGGATCCCGTATCTCCGCCGCGTATCGTCCCCATGGGCGCTTCCGGACCCCCCGGAACTGGGAGCCCTTCTTCAGGTATGGCGGCGCGACCTGCTGAGGATTCATTCGGATACAAAACAAGACTCCAGACTCCCGTAGGTGTAGTAGTGGATGAGAAAGCGCCGGAGGAGGAGTATAAATAAAACCCACATCAAATAAAAATAACAGTTGTGTTTGTTTATATTATTACGATAGTGCTGAGCTGAGCTGCCTCGCCCAGGCCGGCAGGTTTCGTTTCATCATTCCCGATCTCTGAATCCAATTGCAATTTATTAAGGTTGTGTACACAATAAGCAACCAGCCATCTCCTCTCCTCTGTCAGAGACAGACCAGGAGGAAGAAGAGGAGAGGCAATTTAGACTTACCACCCGTGGAATCTTCTTTCCCTTTTAACTCTTGCCTAACACCCTCCCCCACAAAATCCCACATTCCAACCACTCCGAATCAGGGCTTGATGTGCTGATATAAACCCTAAACCCTAAATATTAAACCCTAAACCCTAAATTTAAAATGGGGTGACGGTCAAACCCCGAATGAGCAAGCCGCAGCAGCAAACGTGAGCCGCAGATCTGTTTCCCGTCCTCCCGTCTACCGCACCGCACCGCACCTGCGGGCTAAGTACCAGCATGACATTTTCCCAAGGATTGCATTAAATGTTTGTCGTGTGACACAAGGCTTTAGACATGGGTACGAAGGAGGAGAAGATGCACCATTTTTTGACAACAAATGATTGACATTTACAACACATTCAATCCCTAACATTAAGAATGATTCCATATTTTTACTATGCATTTCAAATCATGTAAAATAAAATCAATTTTAGGATCGTAAAACTATTTTATAATATATAAAAAATTATATATTAATTGAAAAGTATAAATATATTTTTTAAAATAAGTGTAAATTTTTTAAATAATAACTTATTTAATCATTAGATTCAAAATTAAGATTCAACGATTTTTGTAAACAAAGAAATTCTAAAAATTTGAAAGTTTTTAGTGGAGATAAAAAAAAATTAATTAAATTATATGAATGTTGCGGTGGGTAATAAATAATTGAAGTCAATTTAGATGTCCAGAACTGGACAGCAGTACGACCGTGACCAAATCCCTAGCCTGGCGTGCTCATCATCCACGTGCGTCTTTGTCCTTTGGGTAATTATTGTGCATCCGTCAATTACCATTTTGTCCTCCAAACTCCCCGACCCCTTGCGCTCCAAACGCCGGCTCCATTGTCATTGTCTCCGTCCCATGTGAACCGGTTATTTTGTTTTATTTATTATTGTGCAATAAAACAAAAGTTTCTGGAAGCCGAGGGCTAAGACTTTAGCATGGGGACACATTTGAAAAATGTTTCATTATTATTATTATCTTCACATACAAAAAATATATATAAGTAATACTATCAATTATGTAGCAACATACATGACTACATGAATTATCATGATTTGTACATGACTCATAACGAACTTTGAAACAAACTTTTAATGAGTATTGAAATAATATGTTATGAGTAGTGTAAAATATGACGATTTATACATGATACAGTCATACCTTCATCGAAATAATATGCTATGTGCAATGTGAATCATCACGGTTTGTGCATCATACAATCCTACTTTTACTCTATCAGAATGAAATTTTATATAGTGAACATCATGAATTGTTACCGTTTGAAATAATTAATAAAGAGATATAGTGACATAGGTAATAGATGTGTCCAAAATTTTGGAATTTATGTTGTTAGTTGGTAGGATGGTTTAATGATACTGGGGTCGGGTCGGGTAGATTAACCATTCTACTAAAAAAGAACATTATCCAGAACATTAGGCACGTGGCGAGGGCGCAGTAAAAATTAAAAACAGTAAGTAAAAAGGGGAAGCCTGCGCCTGGGAGCAGGGAACAGCTAGTTTGTGCAGCGGGGGATAGGGATGCATATAATGACTCTTCTGCCACCTAAACACAACCTCAACCCCAAACCGGACCGGACCATTCTTCTAGCGCCAACCGAGCATTAAAAACCCGAACATGGGTCCGGTTTGACCGGGGATCAAAATTTGGACTTCAGGTATGGTAATAAAACTAACTTGATATGGGGACATTATTGGACATTATGAATTACTATGGTTTTCCATTTCCGGACGTCGAAAATAGTATGTACCGACGTAAATGTTACACATTCCTTTTTGGTCTCGCACGATACAAGTCACATGGTGGCTGGGTCGGGGGAGGAGACTGGGGGTCATGTTGCGAGGCACTGTTGCATCCCCGTTTCTGGTGATGGCCTTCATCCTCACCGGCGCTGTATATCATCACTACGCGGACCAGTGCTTCATTTCACAGTTACCGGACATAGACCACCGTCGTACCGGACTGAAGCGCAGCCACCGTGTCGCCGTCTTGGGTACGAGCAAGGGGAGGATGAGGCTGCCGTTTGCTGTGGGAGGAGGAGGAGGGTGTGATTTGTTTACGGGGAAGTGGGTGCGGGACTACAGTCGACCGTGGTATGAGGAGTGGGAGTGTCCTTATATCGAGCCGCAGCTGACGTGCCTCGAACACGGCCGACCGGAGGATGATTTCCGGCACTGGAGATGGCAACCTGATGGATGCTCCATTCCAAGGTTGGTGATTCACACAGTTTGTGTCTGGATTTGAATCAGGAATGAGGTGGTGGTTTGGTGACAGATTTAATGAGAGTTTGCTGCTGGAAAGCCTGAGAGGGAAGAGGATGATGATGGTGGGAGATTCACTGGCTCGAGGCCAATACACATCTATGCTCTGTCTTCTACATGGGATCATCCCAGATGAAGCTAAAGCCATTCACAGGGAAGGACCCTTGACTGTTTTCACTGCAAAGGTAGCCATGAATAGAACAGCTTGTTTTGAGCACAACATGAAAGTTTACTTACTAGAGTAATGGATCAGGAGTACGATGTTACCATTGAGTTCTACTGGGCGCCGTTCCTTCTGGAGTCGAATGCAGATGATCCATACAAGCACAGAGTGAGTGATCGAGCCATTCGAAACAGGTCGGTTGATCGGCATGGCATCACCTGGAAAGGAGCTGATGTTCTTGTCTTTTACACCTACATTTGGTGGATAAACGGGTTGAGGATAGTGTAAGTCATCTTCTTGTGATAGGATGCTTCTCCTGTCACCATGGCATTGAGTATTTCCTCTTCGTCCCCACAGAGAAGGATCCATAGAGAATGATGCCAGCAGCATAACGATTCCGATGGATGATGCGTATCGCCTTGCAGTGAAGAGCCTTGTTGAATGGATCAATGACAATATGGATCCTGCACGACAAAGAGCATTTTTCACAAGCATGTCTCCCACACACCAATGGTACTCCAGACTTAACTGGTACACTAAGAAAAACATGACTAGGTTGAGATGCACAATAGTTGGTGTTTTCGCAGGAGCTACAAATGGGGAGGGGTGAATGGTGGTAACTGCTACAATGAAACAAGCATATTAGAAGATGGGAGCTTCTTTGGCGCACAGAGAAGCTTAATGCAGGTTGCATCGACAGAATTAAGCAAATCGGAGTTTCCCATCACATTTCTAAATATCACACAACTCTCCAGTGCTAGAAAAGATGCACATACCTCAATATATAAGAAGCAGTGGGGGCGTCTCACTGAAGAGCAGTTGGCGAATCCAGTAAGCTATGCTGATTGCATACATTGGTGTTTACCTGGGCTGCAGGATACCTGGAACGAGCTTCTGTTTGCAAAGCTTTTCTATCCATGAAAAAAAAATTCATTTTGGAATATGATTTTCGTATCAATGCCTCAACAACGGTTTCTCATCAGCGACTTGGGCTATGATTTATGTTATTAGAAACAAAATGAATACGTTTTGTGACTGAATCACAAAAGGACAGTTGAATACATAATGAAAAACTAGAAATGGCCAAGATCATTGACAGCCATGAAGTTTACAGGATGTTTGCTAGTGTGATTAAACGATTCCATCCTCGAGTCAAGTACTGCAAGCTGCGATTTAACCCATGATGGATTATACCTACCTTCAATCCACAATGCCTCTCCAGTGTCTTTGTGCTTGAAATCTGGATAGTTTGGGCTCTTCTGTGAAAAGAATACACCGAACTGGGTCAAAATGTTGATCCAAAGAAGATGAACAAGTGTAATGTAGAATCGTATACAGAGTACCTTGTTTTTCCTGTTATCCCACCACTCCACTGGATTAGCAAAGAAAGCCTGCCACAACTCCTCTGTGGAAGATCCAGGCATCTGCTTTCTTGCTGAACACAAATATAAGGTGGTTTGCCAATAAGCAAGCAGAAAAGGGTCCAAATTATTTTACTCTTTTGAGTACCAAGGTTCGAAAATCCGCCATTAGACTTGTCAAAAGAGCAAACTGGGAAGGAACTAGTACCTGCCGTCCCAGAAATTGGATCTCTATAACGCGATTCAGCAGATTGCAGAGTGTTTTCAATGAAATTCAGCTGCTGCACAACTACCTATCGAGTGCAGGGCATAATCGGTGTAAGTTAAAACGCACGCATATATATGCACAAAGGCTGGCATACCTTATAGTAGGTTTGCTGTTTCCCGTCATCACCTTCAACAGTATCAGAGATGAGGCGACCAGAGACATATATTTGGTTACCTTTTTCAACATGCTGTGAAGCTATGTAAGCCAACTCATCCCAAAAGGTTAAGTTCACCCTTCAAAATTAACAACAAACATTCAAGGGGCATCCAGAACATGAATTCTTTTTTCTATCAGTAGAAGAATAAACTGTAAGAGATTAACACATTTGGTACTGTGCTTCAGAATCCCACCTTATCTAAATTTCATAACATTAACACTGTGAGGCCATTGTATTGCAATACAGAGCCGCGAAAAAAAAAAGACAGATAGAAAAAGAAAACTCCATCCAATAGTTGACATACAGCAACGGCAATCAAACGACAGATGAGCAAGCCATGTAAACCTAATACGATTCAGTAATTCAAACAGAGCAAAAAGACGAGGAATACCAAGCTGTATCGGTTGGGGACTTCTTCACCCCGAGGCGGGACCAAGCTAGGAACTTTCCCGAGGGTAAACTTTTGGTTTGAATAGGCGCACCAACCACCCCGATAAGTTGCACCGAATTGCATAACTCCTTCTTCCATGGTATCTCAGCCGGCCGAGGGTACAGTTGGCCCGGCGGCGACTCTCCATCGTACTGGTAAAACCCATTGTTCTGGGCCGAAGCGAAGCCACTTCCGTTGTAGTTGAAAGAGCACTTCACGCGGGCCGAGGAGGCTATTCTTCTCCTACGAAATCTAGGGTTTAAAGACACATTGGAATTTGGGGAAATATGGGATTGCTCGTGGGAGAGGCGAAAGGAGCATTTCAATGGGGCTAGTGCATGCTCAAACGCCATGGCGTTTCAGCGAAGAATGAAGAAGAAATGAGCTATCCCCCGTTTCACTCAGGGAGGCGATAAAGTTATAATATATTATCTCTTGTTTTATTTGTTTTTAATCATTCTAAATTAATAAGGAAAATATTACAAAATTGGCCATTCAAAAGCTATTGAACATTTGATAAAAATGATTACCTTATATATAAAATATTGAGAAATATTGAGCATAATGTGTGAAAGATAAAGCCCAAATACCCACTTTTCTAAACTAACCAATTAATATATCTATCATTTTATTTTATTTACTCCGTTTTACAAATTACATAAAAAAATCGATAGTTGATTTAAATAATAAGAAATTAAACGAGTACTTCTACTTCAAAAAAAGATTTTTTTGTATTTTATGAATTTATACATACTAATTTCTATTTTATTAAAAACATTTTTTTAAAATCAATTATTAAGAATAGGAATCAAGTAGAACCCAAAAAGTTTTGTGGGACTTGTTTGATCCAAAAATATTTTTTTAAATTACTTCAAAAATAATGATGCAAAACTGTATAACATAACGTCTAATCAATTATGGCGGTCAAAAGGAGGAGAAAATGGAGGTAGACAAAAGGTGGCACCCGCTGCAATTAGGACCACCATAAAATAGAAAAATTCCGGATCCTCGTCCAATCAAATTCAAACACCGCCATTAGTAACCTTGGTCGTGGTCAAAGTTGACCCTTCTGTTAATTATCCAATTTTTTCATTTAATTTAAAGAATTTATTAAAATACAGGTGATAGGAGATTATTTTCTAGTAAGGATTAGTTCGATTTTTTATTTTCATCATTTCGTCGTATTCGTATATTTAAATACGTGATTTGCTGTATAATCGAGTGACGAATGTAGTATGTTGTAATGTTTTTCGGAAGTTTTGATGCATGTTTAATCATGGAAATCATTGAGAATACACCATGTGGTTAATAGATGTGTTGAAAATTTGTGTAAATTAGAAGGTGATGCATGTTATGAAATAGTTAAAATTATGAAATAGATAAACGGGTGGCAAATAGCCACGTGTACGAATGTGTGGTGAGTGTTGCTCTGCCTCTGCGTCACGGCAGCGTTTCTCTATAAATTGGCTTGCGCCATCCCCTGCCCCAATCCGCATTTTTTACTTGGTGCTACCGGAGATGGGCGGCACTGCCGATCATTCCTCTGAGGACGCGAGAAACTTCCACCCGGCGCACCGGCGCGTGGAGGTTCCCCACCGGAGACGTTCCTGGAGTCGCTGGGGAAGGCGGCGAAGGAGATGCTGTTCCCCGACGACCCGCTACGGCGGTTGAGGAACCAGACTCCGGGAAGAAAGCGGTGCTTGCGCTGCAGTACGTTTTTCCTATACTGGAGTGGGGCCCCAAGTACACTCTCCATTTATTCAAATCCGACCTCATCGCCGGAATCACCATCGCCAGCCTTGCGATTCCCCAAGGAATCAGCTACGCCAAGCTCGCGTACTTGCCTCCTGTCCTCGGCCTCTGTCAGTGCCTCTTCCTCACCCCCTCCTTCTGCTGAACAAAAATGTGCTAATTCTCATCACTCTCTTCCTTAGACTCCAGCTTCGTCCCGCCGTTGATCTACGCCTTACTCGGAACCTCGAGAGACGTCACCGTCGGGACGGTTGCCGTCGGCTCGTTACTGATGGGCACCATGCTAAGCCCCTTGGTCGACCGCCTTCAAGAACCCCAACTCTACCTCCACCTCGCCTTCACCGCCACCCTCTTCGCCGGAATTTTCGAGGCCACCTTGGGGATTCTCAGGTATATCTCTCAAACAAATTATTTTATATCTCTGAGTTCAGAAGAAAAAGTGCGTGGCCGCTTGGGAATGTTGCAGACTTGGGTTCGTGGTTGATTTCCTGTCCCATGCGGCGATCGTCGGGTTCATGGGCGGCGCGGCGACGGTGGTGTGCCTGCAGCAGCTGAAGGGCTTCCTGGGCCTCGAAACTTTTACACATGCTACGGATATCGTATCGGTGATACGCTCCGTCATCGGACAGACGCATCACGTAATCAATTAATCATGTTTATGCACTTTTTTTTGTTCCAATTTGGACGATTTTAACCTTGATTTTGTCACGAATTCCTTTTTGTTTGTTATTCATCGCTGTCTCAACTGAACACGTGTTATGCCCCATGTTACTTCCATGATTTCCCCACGTGATTGGGCTGAGATGCATATTTATATATATGAATTTAATTCGATTTAATAATTTTTATTTAATCCATATTTGAACGTTAAACCTTTGTACTTGTGAATTTGCAGTGGAGATGGGAAAGTGCGGTGGTGGGATCAGTCTTTCTTTTCTACCTGCTCGGCGCCAGATACTACGTACGTTTTCCGGTGGGGGTGTTTTTATTTTATGTAAATGGAATTTGAAGGTAATGTTGTTGTAGCAGAGCAAGAAGAAGCCGAAGCTCTTTTGGGTTTCAGCAATGGCGCCTTTGGCGTCAGTGGTTTTGGGTAGTCTTTTAGCGTTTCTTGCGCATGGGGAAGCCCATGGTATCCAAGTGGTGAGATAGCCCTGTTCCTTCCCTGAAACTCGTGTTCGGAGTATTTTTTTTGCTTCAGCTTCACTGTCGTTGATTAAAAACAGATTGGGGGATTGAAGAAGGGGATCAATCCGATCTCCATTACCGATTTTAATTTCGATTCGAGGTATTTGTCGGGAACCATCAAGACTGGCGTAGTCACCGGCATGATCGGTCTCGCCGTGAGTTTATTGTTCTTCTTTCTTGTTCGTTTTAATGGGTAGCGAGGTTGTAAATCGGATGGTGTGTGAGAACAGGAAGGAATCGCTGTCGGGAGAACCTTTGCCATGTTCAAGAATTACAACATCGATGGTAACAAAGAGATGTTTGCTTTCGGATGATGAATATCGCCGGCGCGTGCACTTCTTGTTACCTTACTGCCGGTGAGTAAACTTAAAGCTTTCATACTGAAATGAAATGGGATCGGGAATGATCTCTGGCTACTGTTTTTTCAGGGCCGTTTTCTCGATCAGCAGTGAACTTCAACGCGGGATGCCAGACAGCGGTTTCCAACATGGTGATGGCGTTTGCAGTCATGATAACGCTTTTATTCCTGACTCCTCTTTTTCATCATACCCCTTTGGTGGTCCTCTCTTCCATCATCGTGTCTGCCATGGTTGGACTCCTCGATTACAGAGCGGCTGTCCATCTCTGGCACATCGATAAGTTCGATTTCCTCGTCTGCATCACCGCCTACACGGGTGTCGTCTTTGCTGACATTCAACTCGGCTTGCTCCTCGCAGTGAGTTTCTCTCTAGATAAGAATCATGAAGCATTCCAATAACTCATTCTAGACTGACTACATCCAAACCAGCAGATTGGGTTGTCCGTTCTGCGGGTGCTTATTTTTGTGGCTAGGCCACGGACAATGGCCATGGGAAGCATCCCCGACACCAAGATCTACAGAAGTGTTCATCAGTATCGAAATGCCAACACTGCACCTGGAATCCTGATTCTGGAAATCGACTCCCCAGTTTACTTCCTCAATTCTATTTACTTGAGAGAAAGGTAACTAGCTCATGTCCTAATCCTCCCACTTGGGCATTGACAAATTGTACAGTTGATGCCAACAGAATCTCGAGATGGGTTGATGATGAAGAAGACAGATTGAAGTCAGGCAGCGGTCCCCAGTTACAGTATGTAGTTCTCAACATGACAGGTGAGAGCTGTAGCACAAACCAGAGTTTAAAGTACAGTAATTGGAGCTTAAGAAGATAACTGTTAACAGGGGTAGGTACCATTGACACGAGCGGGATCACAATGTTGAAGGAAGTCAAGAAGATGATGGAAAGAAGGGGCTTGAAGGTAACCAGAAACAACCATGGAAGATGACTCTACTCGTTTATTCCTCTTTTCCAATGCGTTTTCGACTAAAAGCAGGTGGCATTGGCTAATCCCAATGGGGAGGTGATGAAGAAGATGAAGAGATCCGAGTTGTTGGAGGAAATGGGGCAAGACTGGGTGTTTGTGAGTGTGGGAGAAGCTGTGGGGGCCTGCAACTACTTGCTCCAGTCTTGCAAGGCGGCAAACGTGCAGTCGGAGGGGCCACAGATGATGGTGTAATCAAATCCAGTGAAATGAATTGTGTATTGTGATTATCATGTAGGGATGGCATCCTATACAGGATGAAAGGACGTGTGCTAGTTTTGGCATCTCGATTTAAATCTCTTGCAAAAATTATATTTCAAGAAAAAAATGTATAATATGTACCTAGTCAATTTTTAATTCAAACAAATTCATGCAACATGATGGCATGGCACTGCCTTTTCCGTCTCATGTTGCTGTATCCTAAAGGGGTTGCTGATTTCAAGGGATAAATAGAGCTTGCTTGACACCCTTTCTAAAACATTATTTTGTCTAAGCTGTTGCACAGATTGATCAACAGCAAAAGCGGAAGCTAAAAGCACAGAACTACTTGTAGTGGTTCAAAGAGATCTTCAGCGAAGGAAACAAAAAGGATCAAGTGCATAGTTCAGATTTCAGAAAGACTATGTTCCAAATCATTGTAACAAGTAGGCAAGCACATACATGACAATGCCTCGTTGCCCTTACTTCTCAGACGAATTCGGTCCTCTCTTTTTCCCAAAGCCAACAACTGCAACAAGTAGGGGGAAGCACATATATCAGACAACACACAAATGAGCCTCGTTGTATTGACTTTATATTCATGGAATTCATATGTTCAGAAATGATCTCCATAGGAAAACAAGGAACTGGAAACATAAAAAGAGACCTATACACTCAGAAACAGCAAGCACGACAAATGGTAGAACCTAAAACTATGTAATCATCATGAATCATCCCCAAAAAGGAAGACCAATGCAGCCGAAGACAAACTAAGGGAACGAATCCATCACCAAATCCTAAAGTTTACATGAGCCCACAGCCCCTAGCCTAATGGATTATCGATAAGAAAGAAGGTTTATTTAATATATTAGCTAGATACCTATGCTGGTGACTCAAAAAGAGGTCATTCGAAGGCAAAAGGTAAAACTACGAAATCATCTCCAAGAGAAGATTACTGGAACCATGACAACGGAAGGGGACCAAACCATCACCAAATATGACGCTTATCCTAGCTCAAAACCTCCGATTTCAGTGCTATGTTTTATCGATCAAAAAGAAGATTCGGGTATAGATCATCTGCTTTCATTGATTCTAACCGACACCGTATGCAACCCTAAGAACATCGACATAATCAACCAAAAAGCTCTGAAAAAGAAGAATTTAAGGTTACCGGCGGTGACGAAGCGGCGATTGTACTGCATTCGCTTGTGCGCACGGCCTCGAGGCTTCTTCTTTTTGTCTTGCTTTGCCACCTTCGGCGTCTGACCTCTAACTTTTCCAGCACGCGCCAACGAACCGTGAACCTTGCCTAAGACAAAAACCCAACTTTTGAGTCATAATTCAACGAAAAACTCAAAGGCATACCATCATAAAATACCCATGTTCTATCCCACGAGAAAACGAAACGGATCTGGAGGCGCCGATTATCCAAAGAGGAGAGACTCTCGATTAGCTCACGCAGACTAGGGTTACAAATCACTCTGTTGGGAATTATTGGGTCTGGGCCCAAATTTTTTAAAAAAACGCGGCCCAGTCTTTCTTAACACTTCCATTATTTAAATGAATATCATTTTTTAAAACACTAAGTACATAGTCTATAATATTTATTTCATAACTTATACAAAGTAGGCTATTAGATAATTAGAAACCATATAAGTACCTGTTGTTTGTGCAGCATTTTCTGGAAAAGGTAATGATTTGTTTTAATAAGTACAACAAACGTAATTTATAAAATAAATTGAATTTAAATATAAATGTATGTCAATTTAAAATAAGTATAAATTAAGTAAAATTTTGAATAAAGTTAAAAGTCGAAGTTGTACGTAATAAGTAATATTAATTACTATTTAAATCATAAGTTAAAAAATAAGTATATATCTAATAATTATCGGAATATTGAATTTAATTGTATCAACCGTATTAATTATTAATAGAATGTAAATAAAACAATAATGTAAATTAATTAATTGGATCGTCTTGTAGGTCTGCACTGCGTCTCGAATAAATTCCTTGCTCTCTCTGCTCTGTCTGCCAGTCAGAAAGCAAGACAGAGCAGCAATCATGGCGGTGAGCAACAACATCACCGCCATCCTCAACTTCCTCGCCGTGATGTGCTCGATTCCGGTGATTGCCGCCGGCATCTGGCTCGCCTCCAAGCCCGATAACGACTGCATCCACTGGCTTCGCTGGCCCATCATCTTCCTGGGGGTTTCCATCCTCGCCGTCTCTCTCGCCGGATTTGTCGGAGCCTACTGGAAGAAGAAGGGCCTCCTCGCCGTTTATCTGGTTTTCATGATGATTCTCATTGTACTCTTACTCGCAACCCTAGTGCTCGCTTTCGTCGTCACGCGCCATGGCGGTGGCTACAGCGTCACCGGCGCCGCATTTCAGGAGTACAGGCTTCAGGGATTTTCCTCCTGGCTTAGGGACCACATTACTAGCAGCGATAATTGGGTCAACATAAGGTCCTGTCTGGCTACTTCCCCGATTTGTCCGAACCTCGCCGCCAAGTTTACTTCCCCCGCCGGATTCTTCGCCGCGCACCTTTCTCCGATCCAGGTGAGCAGGTTCGTGGAAATCTGTAATTAGGGATTGAGGGTCCCCTGCACTTGATTTGAAATTCTAGGCATGATGAGCCCCCTTTTCAACAAGATTCAGTGCCTTCATATCATACACACACATTGGATTCCTGTGCCATTTTCAGCTCAAGAAATGATCTAAACGATGATGGAATGCATGATTTTCTTTGCTAACTTATTGTCTACTTGCAGTCTGGCTGCTGCAAGCCACCAATGGCGTGCGGGCTGCAATATTCCACCCCCACGACATGGATTGGCGAACCCAACATAGCAGCTGATCCAGACTGCGCAATTTGGAGCAATGACCAGAGCAAAGTCTGCTATGACTGCAAATCCTGCAAGGCCGGCCTGCTTGGGAACCTGAGGCAAGAGTGGAGAAGAGCCAACACCGTGCTCATAATAACTGTTGTTGTTCTGATCTGGGTTTATCTCATAGCCTTCTGCGCATACAGAAATGCGCAAACTGAGGATATCTTCATCAGATACAAGCAAGGATGGGTATAACCAAACCCTGGAGTTGGGATGAGATAAACCGATTCCTTAGGGCTGATGCTATGTTCTTTAGTGTTCTGGATATGTACATTGTCGTTTTCACAAGGGAGCAAATCATATAGAAGATGGAAGGGAATATATGCATTTCACTCTTTTACTGTCTGTGGAGCACTCTGAATCTTTTATCCGTGTGTAAAGTGAAGAGCTTTATCTTTCAGAAAGCTCTGGTTCAGTCCCTATCGTTCTTTCTACAAGAATCTAGACATTGTTACATAGTAGATCATGAGTATGCAGCTTAGATAGATATCAGTTTTGAGCTATTGATACTGCATGTGGGCTGTTGTTGAACTCGGTGGCATCCCTATCTTTCTCAAACCAAAACAAAATGCAACACCAAATCACATGTTTACACTGCTGGATGTGCTTGAATTAAGCGCAGGTAGCAAGCAGGTGATCACAGAATGAAGCCAGCGAACATGAGCACCATGGCTGCTCATCGCACCTTCACTTTGAGACACCTGCACATGGCCTTGGTCGCCCTCTAAGAATGTTCGTGGGTCGAGGTCGGTCCCATAACAACCACAACCGAACCCGACCCGAACCCGAATCCGAATAGAAATATATGTGTAATCATTTCCTACCCGAAATCGGTTCTAGAGAACCAATTAGAAATTTTTTTACTTCTAACTTAATTTCTAAATATTAATGGACTTTATTCTCAATTGATTTTTATTTTATTTGTACTTAGGTAGCAAATTTGTATCATCAACTTTAGAAAATATGTGTTTATTCGTAAAAATACATTATTTTTATAAATATTATATGCTTAATTTTATATAAAATTAATTGATTGAATAAAAAAAATAATTGATTTAATTCAAATGGCCACCATTTATAATCGATTCTTGTAATTTTCTATTCATATTCAATATTCATAATTATTTCTATACTACACCAACTGTAAATTTCCAGTGGCATCTTCAACCTAAAGGACTTTGGGTTGGTTGGTTTCAACATTTGAATCATGGGACAAAAACTGGTTGACATATTGATGTAATACTGTCTGTGGCATCCTTCCTCATGGCTGCAACTCTAAGTTCCCATCATTCATCGCCATAGCGGCCCTCGCTCTCCTTATCCTTGAGAAAACCAAGGAATGCAAGGAACCCGAAGAAGAAGAAGCCACCGGACCAGCGGCCGCCACCGCCACCTCCGCCGCCTCCACCGTCACCATCATCACGTGGAGGAAATCCTGTTCCACCATCATCCAGCTCTGGAGACTTTTCTTTACCTGAAACAAGATTGTGGTTAAGATTGTAACTCATTCTGGATCCATCTACGTGGTTTAAGAGTGCGGTGTAGGTGGTGAGATTCAGCAACCTCAGCAGGTCTTGTTGCTCTTCATCAATTATTTTTTGGAACAAAGATGAAAAAAGGATGATATTTACCTTGAATAGGTGCGACTGTTATAGTTGATGATTGCCTTGTTACGGTTTGGGTCTGCTCAGCTGCACATCTGGCGTTCTGCGGTTTCAAAAAAAAAAAAAAAGGATAATGACTCGAAGTATTTTGGAACGCACTAACATCAAACACAATTGACGCACAGGAAAGATAATGTCAGCATAACTGAACAAAAAAACTGCAAATTTCCTACGTGGGAATGAGAATTACCAGGGCTGCAGCGCATATTATAGAAGAATGCTTTGATCTAGAAGCACCATTTAGGGTGATTCTTCTTTCTAACGGATGAAACTCTAAGTTTAATTGTTTGGCGAAGGCTGCCTGACAAGAAACATTTTTCTTAAGCTTCATACATTGCCCTTCTGGATGAACTGCGAAGGAATAGATAAAAAAGGAGAAATAAGTGAGAATGTCTGTCGATCATGGTTTCACGCATAGATGGAAAAGTGTGTACAAAATCACAAATATGATTCTTCTGTAACAGAAAGATTTTACATCCGGCATTCATTCAAAAAGGGAGTACCATTTCGAAATCCAGATCACAAAATAAACTCAGGCCGCCATGAAATGTGTTAAAATAAATGTTTAAAAGTCCGCACCTACAGGCAGTGAAGTGATTGGCCTTGCAATACTGGTAGCCAGAGACATCTTCAAGCCACCTAATTCCACCACCTGAAACAGCCGAGATGAAACCCTAAACCATTTGAAAGTAAAACGTAAAGCCCAACTTGAAAATATTACCATGAATATGCCAAACACAAATCACGAATCCTTAAAAATGATTTAAAAAAGCAAAAAAAGATGAAAAGAAATTCGTGTTAGTTGAAAGTCCTTTTTTTTTTTCAATTCTGAAAATCTCACAAGGTGTTCGGGCATAGAAACATTTGGAAACAACAACAAATACGGGTGAACAGTGCTTCAAACCGAAGGAAGCCTTTCTGACCCATGTATTCGATATGACGCCACACCTTCTAAGGATTAATGACATTGACGTATTGCAAAAATTAAAAAAAAAAAAAGCTTCTTCAACAGAACAATAAACACTTCGGCCATAAAATCTGGAAACTAGCATTTTCCGGAATCATAAATGGGAAAGGCACACCATCATAGAAATACTAGAATACCTGAGCTCGATTCCAACCGCTAGGGGCGATCACAGATGGCCCAGCGCCAATCACCGATGGCGGAACCTAGAGGATTGAGAATTGCAGAACTGCTCGAAGAACGGCTCGGAATTGCAGATGTGTACGTGGAACTGGATACCCATGGATTTGAGGAGGGCAATATAGTCTTTACACCAGAAAATAATATTAAAACGTCAAAGCACCGCCTTTTCCTCGACGTAGGCACAAATTGATACACTAAAATCATATAAGATCACAAATTTATTCGAATAATTACATAATTTATATATTCTAATATGAATTATGTTTATAAGTTTTTATACCTGTATACTATAAATTCGTCCCATACCTATTTTTTTATAATTACGGATAATGTGATGCTAACAGAACTAACAGAAGCTCATCTTCAAGGGTCTTCAATTGTCATTCAAGCATAAAGGCTGGAAATAGTTTTTTGAATCAGGAATTTTTGATGTAATACTTTACCTTCGACCTCATGAAACAGACTATGCATCAAGCAAGCATCCAATGTTACAATGTGATGCTGACAAAAGGAAGGAACAATCCCAAATTGCTCCAATCTTTGGTGACCTGCTACCGCTGCACATCTCAAAACCACGCCTATAACAGCAGATGGAGGTCCAAGATTCTGGGATCCCCCCACTGAGAAAAACAAAGAAAAACTTTGCTAGAGAGAAGACAATCGTCACGCCTCGGCAGTAGCAACAACCTCTTCATCGGTGGTGGCATCGAATGAAGCGGCCATATCCTCGATGCTCTCCACGGTAACTTCCTCGTGTTCTATCTCCGGTGCATGTTGTATAATCAGCTTTTGTCTGAGTTTTGTCTCAAGATCACTTCTTACAGTTTCGTTTTCTGACAGGTGCTTTTTTAGAGTATCCCTGCCCCGAAAACTCTGATCACCAACATAGAACATTCCGCCACCACTCTTCACGATCAGCTTGTGTTTGCAGCCCAAGTCTATGAGCTCTGCTACACGGCAAATGCCTTTGCCGAACTCGAGCTCAAACTCTGCAGTCCTGAAAGGTGGTGCATGCTTGTTCTTTACAATCTTCACCAAAACTTGGCTCCCTATTGTCTGCACTGACATTATATGTTGATTGTCACATGTTCGGTACATGCTACATGGAATCAGCAAAAGTAGGAGAGACTTGCACCTCTTCTCCCTTCTTGACAAGGCCTATTCTTTTGATGTTAACACGTACTGAAGCATAAAATTTGAGAGCATTCCCCCCACATGTAACTTCAGTAGGACCACCAAAGCCACCAAAAGTGGACAGCTTTGATCTCACCTACAATACATGAAGCTTGTAAGAAAGAAGATGATGACAGTTCAAGAGAGGATTATTTGAAAGATATCAAACCTGATTTGTGAAAATCAATATTGTTTGAGAAAGAGATAATGAGTGGCTCAGTTTGCGAAGTGCTTGGCTCATAAGTCTGGCTTGCATTGCCATATGAGCATCTCCCATTTCACCATCAAGTTCAGCCTTAGGGACTAAGGCTGCCACCTGCGGCGAAACAAAATGCATCTG
Source organism: Utricularia gibba (assembly GCA_002189035.1). Classification (NCBI taxonomy): domain Eukaryota; kingdom Viridiplantae; phylum Streptophyta; class Magnoliopsida; order Lamiales; family Lentibulariaceae; genus Utricularia; species Utricularia gibba. Next base: position 2,601,809 of record NEEC01000010.1, on the reverse strand, counting down.
AAAAAATGGAAAACATTTGATGCAGAAAATCTACATAAAAATTAGATCACTTACAGAAAACATAGGTATAAGCAGGATACCATTTACAGTTTAAAGCAAGATATCTTACACTGTCAACAACAACCACATCAACAGAACCACTGCGAATTAGAGTATCCACCAAACTTAGAGCCTGTTCGCCACAATCTGGTTGTGAGAGAAGCAGGTTTTCAGTGTTAACACCAACTGCCTCAGCTAAAGCTGGATCAAGAGCATGCTCCGCATCCACAAAGACACAATAGCCTACACCACACAGTAAAAAGTTCACAATAAAAAAGGGTAACAGACCTCCCTGCTTTTGTGCCAATATTGGAAGAGAATGAGGGACACCCTTGGCATCCAAATAAAATACACAAAAAATAAACTTTGGCAACCCAAAAGGGTAACAGACCTCCGTGCTTTTGTGCCTCTGCAATGACGTGTAAAGCAAGAGTTGTTTTTCCAGAAGCTTCAGGGCCATAAATCTCAATCACACGTCCCTGATCAAACTCAAAAAATGCAGAAAAATAATTCAAATATTTTAAAGCTTTTTATTCACAGTTGTGCCAAGCACATCTACTTTGCACACTTGCCCAAAATTTTGCAAAAGTGAGAAGACATCATATGAAAACTGCTAAATGGTGCCATATGATCGAGGAATTCTCATTTATAAATGTAGTCCTAGCCATGATCTTCTACCAACCGGACCTGAAGACAATGTCCAAAGCTCGTATATTGTGTACTTATGTCTAGCGCATCTTCATATTTCTCAAGATTATAACTAATGAAGAACGCCTAGCCAGAACATTTCTCCATGTCCACCTGACTAGCCCAAAACATCCGCTACACTTATACAAGTGATGTGTACATGTAAATAAATAAAAAGATATAAAAAGCTAAAAAATCAATCATCTAAAGTACCTTGGGAAACCCTCCTATCCCTAAAGCAGCGTCCAAAGCAAATGATCCAGAGGAAACAACAGGGACATCCTTCACAGATTCACCCCTGCCCAGCCACATAATGGATCCCTTACCAAATGAGGTAGTGATCTGATCCATCGCTAGCTTCAATGCTAAATCTTTCTTGGACATATTTTCCTCACCAGAATCACTAGCATCAGCTTTAGATTTTTTCCTACCTTCAGATTAAAGAAAATAATTAAAAAAGCACATGATTACGATTCCATCAATCAATGCATACAAGAAAACAGTCCCGAGAAGATTGAAAGGGATATCCAACAATCCAGTCTCCATATTTTTTGAAAGTCTGAAACATATTTCATGATTTCAGAACCCAACGCAACGTGAAGTTCTTATTACTTTTTGTAGAAAAGTGGCAGTGTTGATTAGATGCTTCCAGCAATGCGCCTGTAGTCTGATGGAAAAAAAAAACATAAGGATCAAATGGCAGCCAACTGAAAACTGGAAAATAATGAACGTTTATTCATTTCCCCAAATGCAGCGACTCTATATGCAGTCATTAAAAGAACATGATATTACCAAAGGCACAAAGAATTATATCGTTTCTAGACATTTTTATGCAAAATATGATTTCTGCTCTAGAAACAGGGGCAAAATTAGCTGCTAGATAAATGATTTATGAAGTCCGAGAAGGAACAGAGATATATCCCTACAAAAGAGTGGGCTGGGGTTGCACCATTCAGCAGGATAAAAAGCAGCAACAAAACTACCTGATCAGTTACATCACTACGCATAAAGCTCATTAAATGGAATAAAACCTGAAGGTGCGTGAACAGTGTTCGTCTTAGGCAAGTGGCGTTTCGCAGTAGCCGAGCCATTGCAAACTCTGCTGATAAGGAATCAGGATAAAAGAGCGTAACAACTGCTCAAGACTTAGTTTTGTTCAACCCCACAAGCCGTCTTCACCCGCTCAAACAGAAAACCCCTTCACGCTAAAGAACCATACGGCAGAAAAGCACCAGACTTGGATTCAAGAATCACCATGCTCGTGAAGTTCAGTACATGAAATGAAACAAAAACACATAGAGGAGGCAAGAAAAAGTCACCACGCAAACACGATGATTGAAAACCCACACCAGGCTTGCATTCAAAACTTGCAAACGAAGTTGTGCACCGGAAAACGAACGAACAAATGCGTGTGTGAGGCAGGGGAGAAATTGGTTTAGGGTTTATGGAGGATTTTCCCTCCTTTTCCAATGTTCACGAGAAGGAAACATTCGCCTTCTCCACTGCACATTTATTTCGCTCATTCCTTGAAGCTTTTAATGGAGACCCTGAACTAGTTGATTCAAATTTCAGTTCCATGTGTCACTTTGTCATATAACCCGACCCATGTACTCAACCCGACTGAATGTTGATCCGGAAAGAATCCATCTTTGCTGGTCGTTTCTTTGTGGAAGGCCAGCCACAAGTAAAGAACAGAGCAGAACGCTGAAAAGCGCTATTGCCGCTTATTTTGTAATTTCCCAGTTGAATGGGGATCGTTGTTTTGCAATACAATACCGGGCCACCAACGCTTCTCCGGTGCTCCTGCAGAATATTTGCCCATACAGCCGGCGTTGGCAGCTCACGGTTGCAGCTCCTTGAGAAGGTTGACAAGGAATTGAGGATTGGAAATGACAGGGCTGCTTTGAATCTTGTCAGGGAGTTTCAAGCTACGAACCGCGAGCTTCGTTGCTTTGGTACTGCGCGGCAGGTGCATGAAAATTTCTCACCTATTTCATTTATTTCAGTTTATCATGCAATCTCTTATCTGGCGTTTGTAAAGGAGCTAATTTCTTCATAGCAATCTTTTTATCCTGTTTGAATAGATTGATTGCAGATCCCACAGAGGCTGTACACTTTGGATGAATTAAGGCTGAATGGTATTGAAACTTCGTCTCTTCTGTCACCTGTGGACAATACACTGGGTTCCATTGAGAGGGCCATTCAGGTTTCTGCTTTGTTGGGAGGAGTTGGAGCATGGAACGCCTTTGGGCTGAGTTTTCAGCACATTCTGTTCCAATTTCTGGGATTGTTGTTTCTGTGGACTCTTGATGCGGTATGTATGGGAGTAGCATTTAAATTGTTGGGGTATATTTCGCTTGCTGCATTTGAAAAAGGGGAAAACTACTGCTGATGCACCTATTCCACACCTTGATAACAGTATGAAATGCTTACTGAAATGAGTGTTTGCAATGAATTTGATCTTGTTCAAAAACTTCGCAATGAAAACCATTTTTTATCTTGTCACTGGGATTACCTTACACACTTGCTTTAAACATAATTTACACAGGTCTCCTTCAATGGTGGCTTGGGTTTCTTGTTTCTTGATACACTTGCTCATTCCTTCAGCCATAAGTACCACGATCGGGTGGTTCAAGTATGTATATACATGATTTCCTTCACATAACGCTGTTCTCTTAACATGCACGCCTTTGTCAGCATGAAGCAGGCCATTTCTTGATTGCATATTTGCTTGGAATCCTTCCCAAGAGCTATACACTGACCAGTCTGGAAGCTCTGAGAATAGAAGGCTCCCTTAATGTGCAAGCAGGGACCAAATTCGTGGACTTGGAATTCGTTGAGGAAGTAAGCCTGTCTCTAGCATCAGGACGCCCCATTTATCAACTTCATTGTTCTAAACCACCATTATTTCCATATTTCAGGTGAACAGCGGAAAAGTTTCAGCAGCAGTAAGCTTCCCCTCCGCTGCACACCCTTCATTCCTCATCTGAATCCCCCCTGCTCTGGCTCTTGCAGACCCTTAACAAATTTTCATGCATTGCACTCGCTGGTGTGGCAACTGAGTATCTCCTTTACGGCGCAGCTGAGGGAGGCCTCGCTGATATCAGCACGGTTTCGCTTCTGCCATCAACTTTCATCGGCATTAATAGGATCCCAGAATGCTCATCCTTTTTCTTTTTTTCCGTTTTGATAGTTGGACACCCTGCTCAAGGGTCTGGGATTCACTCAGAAGAAGGCTGATGGGCAAGTAAGATGGGCTGTTCTCAACACTGTGCTGATCCTGCGCCGCCATAACCGAGCTCGAACGGAGCTGGCGGCAGCCATGTCGGAGGGACGGTCTGTGGGCTACTGCATTGACATCATAGAGAAAGCCATGGACACTGATGAGCCATAAAGCCCTGAATATTCTATAAAAATGGTCACTTTTAATTTCTTTTTTCATACATTAAAATTAAAAAATTATATTAAAAAAATCATTTTTTCATATATATATTAAAAAATCACCATAATATCCACTCCATAGAAATTAATTAGTATTTTATAATTGTTTCATAAATATTATTTTGCTATAGTGGGTTTTCTTGAATTATATTAAGCTTATTTTTGTTTTGTAAAATAATTTAATTCAGAAAATGGTTCTAAATTAAAATTCAGGTATAAATCTTATTTTTTTATGTATTTTTTTATTTTTTATGCTAATATAAATCAAATTAGAAAATGAAATAATCCAAAAATAATCATTCTGAAAATATGTAATATATATTTTATACACACAGACAGAAGTTACTAAAAAAAAAAACCATTTTCTAGTGTTATTAGCAAATGCTTTCCTTGGGCAGGGAAAGGGCTCCTTAAGCCCCACTGGCACTGCCATCTGAGGAAGGTGATGATCCTGTTCGAACTGGGTAGTTGGACTTCTTTTCGTCCTCCTCGTATTTCTTGCGCACGCCCATTTTTCTTCTGTTCTATAAAATCCACTGTTTATATCGCCTGCGGAGTAAAAGAGTAGTCTTGATGACATTGCAATCACTTCTCCTGTTATGCCACGGATTGGTCACTCTACTGGTAATCGTTTCGTTCGTGTGTGGGCAGTGGCCTATTTTTCAGGGAACTTTCATTCAGCGGATCAGCGCCTTCATCACTTTGGGGGCTTATGGTTATTTCCGGTAACCCTTTGACCTCCTTTTTCTGTATTTCTTACCAGTACACCGTAGTGATTACAATTCGTGATCTGGGTTGTGTTTTTTTGTGGGATGGGCAGGCGATTTGTAAATTCTGTTTGCGGGTCTCGAGGCTCGAATGCTCTTCTTTCTTTTGAGTATTACTTCTGTGACCGGCCTAACCCCATTATACAGGTTAGTAATTTTCTTGCTGGAAGAGATTAGGTAGCAAGATTGATCACTGATCATTTGTATTACCCTTTTTTTTAATTATGGTTGTGTTTGTCCATTCTTTTATTTTAGTTGCTGTTTCATGCAGTTTTTCTATTTACTGATAGTTGGAGGAACTTATTTTATAATTGCGAAATCATCTTTCCAATACATTCCAGTGTATTACTTAAGTGAAGTGCACAGGTATTTTCTACCTCTCATGCACATTTGCGTGAACTTGTAGACATGCACTTTGTAATATTTACTTGAATAACTATATATTACCAGGTATACAAGCTTCCTGGCGGTGGCAGTGGGGATTCTCCTATTTTCCTTGGCTAGCTTTTCGGATCCGGGGTGTGTGAACTCCAACAATGTATCTCACTACGTTTCTGCATACCCTTATGACAACATTCTCTATAAAAGGAAGGAATGTAGCACCTGCAAGATTTCCAGGTAAGCCTGTCAGTCATTCAGGTTTTCATCCGTTTTTTGTCCTCGAAAGTGTTGACTTGTTCTTAGCTTACTTGTTTCATTTCCAGGCCGGCTCGATCGAAGCATTGCAGAATTTGTGATCGCTGTGTAGCTCGTTTTGACCATCATTGTGTTTGGGTGGTAAATCTTTGGAAATCCCACTCATTCATGCACTCTTAAGAATCCCTAGACTGTGACTGTGAATTATTATTGCTGCTGCTTAGCTTAAGATTTTCTGTTTCATATTTCCTACCAGAACAATTGTATTGGTGAGAGGAACACACGATACTTCATGGCTTTTCTTCTTTGGTGAGTTACAAACATGGATATGTTTGGTGCACTCAACTTGGCCATGCTGGTTTTAACGAATGATTACATTTTTACTTGCCAGCTGAACTAAAACCTTGAGAAGCTAATTTATTATGAAAAGTTCCTCTAGAGGCTTAGTTCTTGCTTTTATTATATCCCGTCACAATGCAGGCATTTACTCATCTGCATATATGGAATTGTCGCACTCGGTTTTATCCTTGCGGGACAGCTGAAAGAATTTCGAGTCATTCACATTCTTACAGGTCTCATAGGAATGCAATTTTTCTTCTTTTTCTGTACAGCGCAGAATCACTTAGAAGTTCTGTTGTGCTTTGCAGCTTATTACGGCATTGAACATTCTTTTGGCAGTTTGGCTCCACATGTATTGCAGGTTAGAAGTTTAATTTTTGCATTAGTGAAGCGTTTATGATCAAGGAATGAGTTCAAGCAACGGAAATTTTGGGAAGCAAAGTCTTCTAGGAGATGAACTGTGTGGATGACCTTAAATTGTCCTAACGCGTTGTGACACTGCCACTTTTTGCATTGCTTCTGCACACAGTGGACAAGCTTCCCGTGTGATCTGAAAATAAAATCTCTGGCTGCAGTGGCTGCTGCGTTCATACAACACACAAATCCTTATCATGGTGTTTCTTACAGTAATTTCCATGCTACTGTCTGGTTTCTTCTTGTACCATGCTAGACTCTGCCTTACCAACACAACGACAAATGAGGTTCGTCACGTTTGGTATCAGCAAGCAAGAGCTTCTGTTTCCAAACGATGAGACTTAATAAGATGTGGCTTTTACAGACTTTCAAATGGCAAGAGCAGCTGAGCTGGGAGAGGAAGGTGAAGGAGGCGACCGCAAGCGACACAGCTCTGAAAGAGCACTTGAATGAGATGAATAATGAAACGAAGAGAGTACAGAAAAGCAAATGGAAGAGGCTGTTTGCACGATCCCATCTCCAGAAAATTGATGTTGTGAAGAACAACAAATACGATAAAGGGTTCCTTGGGAATCTCTGGGAGGTTGTGGTTCCCCATCAACAAGGCGATCCTTCTCCAGAGCCAAATCAACTTGAAATTCGTTTGTGGGTTGGCCCCCTTCGATGCATTTGAAAGTTGTTAGTTGCTCATTTGTAATCTTTCAAGGATTAGTTGTAGAACTCTAGCTCTCACACTCACTTCATTGCCTTACAGAGAGGAAGATGATTTTTTTTTTTCAATGATAACAGAGAGGAAGATGATAGGACTTGCTCTTTTTGGAACATACTAATGATGTCATCTTCCCCATGTATCAGCTCCAAACACCTCATTAGTGATATCCTGTCATTCTGGTCCTGGTTACTTCGGTATTAAACCGAAAGTGAGCTGCTAGAGGAATTGGAGAATCTAGAAGCCTTTTTCCAAGGTGCCACGTACACTTCGTACATGTAGGGTTTGTCCCATAAACCCCTAAACCTAAACCGCCTCGACGCGTCGTCGTTCTCGGCTCCTAGACTCCAGCAGCCATTTGAAGGTCAGTTCTTTGCCACGTTTTTGCCTGCTTAAGGGTGTGTTGTGATTTTACGTTTATTGATGTATTTCGTGTGTCTAAAAGGCATCTGGTCGTTGATCGTCTGAAGATACGAATATTCATCATCGGGGGTCCGGCGGAGGTAGTGGCGTCTTCTCGGAGAGGGAGCCGGAACGATGTCCTATACAGTCCAGACCCAGAAATCTATGGTTGATTTTCATAGTTTTCAAGGGCCTGATGTCAAGTTTTGCACAGAGCATCTCTCAGGTAGTAGGATTAGCTTCCAGTTTGGGCATGCCCTTGTCGCTGGTTGCACAATCCAATCTGGGTCATGGAGAACGCACGTTTATGGTCCATGGGTAAGGTCTAAAATGCTGCAAACTGGTGCTTTTCTTGATACCTCGCAAGCGGCTGTTCAAAACGAGTATGATCCGAAGGTATCGAGCCATGGTGTTCACCAGAAACTGAATGGTAAAAATGGTATAAGAAAAATCATCCATCCTTCTAAGCCTTCTCTTAACGGCCCCTTTGTTGAAAATGATGAGAAAGCGAACAACGAAATTCTCCAGAGTTTGTGCTCTCTTGGGAAAGTGATTCAAGGTTTCAGGGTACTTGATGTGATGACTCGCAGATGCCAAATTCCTGATTTCCCATCGTGTACCAAGTTGATCAGAGGGCTTGTAAATGCTAACCTGATAGACAAAGCTGTTCTGGTTTTGCAAATGATGGTTATGTCCGGTGGTGTTCCGGATGTCATGACATATAACATGTTGATTGGTGCCCTCTGCAGGAGAAGGCGTGTTGAACATGCCATTGATGTCTTGAATGGAATGAGCTTGGGCGGATGCTCCCCAGATGTGGTCACTTTCAATACTATCATAAGAGCCATGTTTGATGATGGTAGGTTTGAGGATGCTGTGGAGTTCTGGAGAGACCAGCTGAGGAGGGGATGCCCTCCCTATGTTATCACATACACAATCTTGATTGAATTGGTGTGTAAGCATGTGAGTGTCAAACGTGCTCTTGAGATCATGGATGATTTGGCATTAGAAGGTTGCTATCCTGATCTGATAACATACAACTCCATGATCAACTTCACTTGTAAGCTGGGAAATCACAAGGAAACCAGGATGGCTGTTGAAGGTCTTTTGTCCCATGGGTTGGAGCCAAATGATGTAACTTTCAACATCCTTCTACATTCCCTTTGTGGAGATGGAAATTGGGATGAAGTGGACGAGATCCTTCATCTGATGTATGAAACATCAACCCCTCCCACAGTCGTCACCTTCAACATTTTAATCAATGGATTATGCAAGCATGATCTTCTCATCCCTGCTATAGATTCCCTTGATCAAATGGTGATGCAGGGGCACTCACCGGATCTTATTACTTTCAACACCCTCCTTCGTGCGCTTTGTCGCAAGGGAATGCTGGATGAAGCCATCCAAATCCTTCACTCTTTAGAAGGATCAAGCATCTCCCCCAACTTGATCACATATAACATTGTGGTTAATAGTTTGACAAAGAGGGGTCTCATGGAGAAAGCAATGGAAGTGTATCAGTACATGGTGGAATCTGGGCCTCGCCCGGATGATGTTACATATCGGTGTCTTCTATGGGGGTTCTGCCACGCTGGTCTCATTGAAACAGCGGTGGAGTTGCTGAAAGCGATGGGTGAACATCAACGGTACAGAGTAAGGGAGAACTGCTATAGATTCATGATCCATAGACTGTGTGAGAAGATGAAGATGGAGGCTGCAGTTGAGGTTGTTGAATTGCTGTTATCAAGTAGAAGTTGGTGTCATCCCAATTTCTGCTCCAGTATTGTTCAGGGAGTACATGATGCAGGAATGCTAGCGCAGGCTTCCATGCTAAGGCAAATGCTGCTTCAAAAGAAGCTTCTAACAGACTGAGCAGACATGCACCTCCATGTCCATGCTCTGCAAATGGATAGAATCACCACTTATTCATCCTTTTGAAAATCATTCGAAGCAGGGCGTCCACTTTCATCAATTCCAGAAGATCGTTCTCCAATGCTTGTTACTTGTGTTCTTTATATCAGCAAGAGGGGTTAGGATCAATAGAGTCCAAGTGTTTAGACAACAGGAGATATCTAGCACGTATGTAAGAACCTCATCACTTTGTTTCAATCGCCAGTTAGTGAATTCATTCTAAGGCGAGGAATGTTGTCTGCAAAAGAAATAGCTACATTCAAGTAAACTTACGCTACGATAAGTCACCATGTAAGCCAGGCAAATGAAAGATGTTTGTTCAATTAATATGCCAAAAGCTCTGAGAAGATGGCAGCACCTTCAGCAGATGATGATTAGGACGATAATTTACGGTGGAAATCACCACATGCACGCCCATTTGATATACGTTTATCCCAGTTTCTCCATTTGGCACTTGAAAAAGATCCTAGTTTCCTCCGAACTCCGTACAAAATCCAATGTGCAGCTCCACCAAAATGGTAATGACATCCCTGAATAAATGATTTGTAGATTCAATCATCTAGCTCTATTACTTTCTCTTGAGAAACATCTCGAAATCTCGCAAAGTTGTCATTTTTCTTCATATTTCGTCCCCTTGAATTAGCCTCAAGTTCTGAAGCATTGCTTCTCATTTCTTGTTTACCTGGATAGCACATGTCATTGGGATTCGAAGGTAAGGCGGCAGGGTCGAGTTCCAAAGAACCTTCTGGTACTCCTTCCCTTTCAGTACCAGTCATTCTGCAATGAGGAACTTTGTGAGAGAATCGATACAAATCACCCGGATGTATCTGGAGGGAATAACCCTCACTTGGGCTGCGTCTCTGGAAAAGGCTCACGAATCCTTCAACTTTGTATAAGTAAACAACTCTTATACCATAATCCCTGGATGAACCAAGAATTTCAACAACTTCATATTTATACTGCCTGTGATTTTCAGGATCTGAGGTCCAGTCGAAATCCCAATCTCTGAAAAGAGCCCAAACCTCTCCCTTCCTCGGATATAACAATAGGGAGCCATTCGCCTTGCCTTTGGAAACATTAACTCGATGAGAGAATGTGCAGATTGCAGAAGTTGTTTCTGAATCACCAAACTTGAAAGCACCACAGCCAACAGGGAGATCGCAACTCACCCATTCCTTCTGATACGCATTCCTAGGATGGGCTTCTAGCCACGTGAAGTGGAGTTTAAAGGGATCTTTAAGTACTTCGTCCACTCTGACATAAAATCTTGGCATGCCTTCAGGATCATAACAAGCCCAATAAGTGCCAGTTGTAAAGCATTCTTCATCTCGATCCTTGTCAAAATCATAAAATTCTGGGTCAGGAGCATGTAAGTTTTTATCTGAATCATTATCACAACCTGAATCCTGTTCTTCATCAGGGCTAGTATCACCATGGTTTGCGACACCAGAGCTTTCTTCCCTTACCTTCTCTTTTCTATGGCCACTGTCCTCTTTCACTCGAAAACCATCCTGAATGTCAGGTTTTATATCTTCAGAATTCGGAGAACCTTCCGTCTCCACTGACCCGTCCTCAGACAATTTTCTTTCTTGGGATCCCTTGGGAACAGGAATATCATCATGATCACCATTTTCTTCTTCCCTTTCATTATAAGAGACAGATTTCCGTTTTCGCGATGATCTGCGTGGATAATGAACACGGGTAGTGCCAGAATCCTGTCCCGTAGCAGCATCAGTCATTTCTGTGTCAGAGTCACTGGAGGACTTAACACTATCACTTGACTCAGAATCCACCAAACTAATCTTTGCCTTTGTACGGCTTGAAGTAGTGATATCCTTCTGTTTTCTGCTCGCTTGGTTTTTGGCAGTATTCTTTCCGCCAACTGAAGTACTCACTGTAGCAGTAGCTTCATAACCAGACTTTAAACCATCACTGACCCTGGTCCCACCTTTTGTAAGGTTTACACTAGAAACAGTGCCTCTCTTTGGATCTTGCTTTCTCAAGTTCACATTATTCTGCGTACACTGATTAGGCTTCTCATGACTTGCACCTGAATTTGGAGGCACCCCTGGAGTCCCCACAGGCGGATCAATTTCATAAGCTGTGAAATTCTTTCCGCACCTCTGGCAGACCAGTTTTGCAATCAGATATCGTCTTTCATATTGGTATTTTAAGAAACAATAGGGGCATAAAGTCCAGAACGTGTTCACCCGAATACTGGTGTCTGCACGAGGTGCATGATGTTGATTCACTGGACGAAAACCATGGGGGGAAACTTTGGAATCTTCAAACTGCTTGTTAAAATGTGAGTTCGTAGGAATGTGGTGGGGCGGAGGATTCACAGGAGCATATCTATCTAACGCCCTAAGCCTAGAATCATACTGGGATTTTTTAACTGGATCTGACAGGACTGCATTAGCCTCACAAATCAACTTAAACGCTGCCTCTGCACCGGGGTGCTGGTTCTTATCAGGGTGGAGAACTAGGGCAAGCCGCCTGTATTGCTTCTTCACAATCAGATCACTAGAAAACTTTTCCACTTGAAGAATACCATACCAGTCCTTTTCAGATCCCACCAGTCTATTTTTGGATGAACAATGCACATCACACACACTTAGTATCTGGCTTATATTCTCAAGCTCTGGGAAAAGATTACGTGCTTTCAATGCCATCTTTTGTGCCCCTTCAAAGTCATTGTTTGCCATCTTTTTCTCAGCAACATCCTTAGCCCTTAGGGCTTCATCTTTGTTACAGTCCATTGCTTGTCGGGAATCACAAGGAAAGGACCTCCCAAACTACATTCGAAAGCTCTACTATACCTGACATTCTAGTATACACCAACTATGCAAGTGTAGATAGTCACTGCAACAACATTTAAAAAAACATCATGTTTCCCAAAATAAATGGGAGCAGAAGAAAGAACTGAAAACATCAGGCAATCTTTGAGCTCCAACAGGCGGCCAGGCCTATCAAGAGCTCAAAGGAAATGAATAATTTTCGGCAACAAAATGAAATAACCAAATCAAGAAAAGAGGTTTACCAAGACACTTCAGTTCCCATTTCAAACCCCACCATCTAGACATGTATCAAAGCCGGTTATAATCAGAAACTTCAACATAAAATCCAGAAGTACATGCACGAACACAAAATTTGAACTTTTGCTAGGACTTACCATTCTTCTAAACGGAATGCTAACATAAACACCAAAAATCCCCTTGTCCAGATCCCTCAAAAACGTAATAATCCACACGACAAAAGAGAACTGAGAACGAAAGAAACATAGCAGACCCAGCTTCTTAATCCTAAAAAAATCCCAACTAAAGAAGTTCGATTCACAAAAAAATACGAAAAATCTCATACCTGCAGCAATTACACTCACACCCACCTCAGTTCCTTGAGAAGCTCAGAAGAAGGAAATGTTGAAATTGGCCTAAGTAGTTCATCCGGTCAATAGAGAATAGAAAAAAAGGGAGGGAAACGAAGGGGGAAAACACGTTCCAATACCACTCCCCCAGAATTTCGGATGCGGACAGAAAAATGCTCAGCTTCGCTCAACGAAATGGAACATTGGGCTTCTAATGGGCCGCTGGTCGGGCATACTTTAAATTAAAACACGCCTCTTGTTTACATTTATTGTTGGGTACTTCAAAAATCGAAAATATGATTGCAGTCCCCGGTTTGGGGTTGTTTCGCAATTTATCATTTTCAATCAGGGAATAACCAGAAGACCAGCAGCTCGAGTGAGATGGAGCATTATCAGACTTGAACTACATGCGTTTCCTTAAACGCATCAAATCTCCTCTGCGTTTCATTCCTGTTTCAGAATGGGAGCATAGATTCTTTGGTGCTGGGAACATCACAGGCGCCATATGCATTAGCAAATTTTCCGGCATTAGGCCGATTTCGACGAAAAATTCTAGACAACAAGGCAAGTCTAATATACCAGTTAGCCTCGAAAAATGATCACAGCCCTCTGCAGCGGAATGTACAGAGATGGCTTCCAAACTGGGAGATTATGTCAACCAAGGCTCCATAGCCACCAACTGCGGTTACCTGTGGAACCATAAAACATAAGAAGCACGTCCCTCCTTTATTTGAAATTAGAGAAGATACCCAAGTGTATATCTAAACTTCTTAAGAAACTCTGCTCTCGTGATTCAGGTAAAGATGGATATTTTACAATAAGGCACGTATTGCAGCATATGTTTAATGTTGTTAAAAAAGGGTGTTTGCACCAAAACAAGGATAAGTTAAAAAGCCACTTCATCAGATTATGCTTTCAGTAAAGGTTTTTGTTTGCAACTATCCCTGGGATATAAAAAAAAACAGTTCGTCCTTGCCATCTAAGCATCCAGAAATTTTGCCTCACACCCTATTGATAAACATGCTGATTCATAAATGCTGTTGCATGAAGAATACTGTAACGTAATGCAGGAAAAAATAAACTTACTCCTGAGGGATGCAGAGAAATGGAAAAGGCAGTTTGAGGTGCACACCGAATCTGAGAGAGGGTATCCCCATTTATGTTTGACCGTGTAAGTAACGGTTCTGCTCCAACAGCTAAGATCTGCAGATTCCCAACGAAGCAATATCAATGGGATGAAGTATCACAAGAAGTAAGCAAAGTTTAAAAACTCACTTGATTCTCATCAAAGATGACATCTTGAATGGGGCTACTCCTTTCGACACTTGAAACACATTCTCGAGCATGAAGGTTCCATAGTGAAAGGGATTGACCTTTTCCACACACCTGTAAAAGTCGACGACAACGAAACTGTTGGACTAAACTGAGACATAAAGCTACCCACCAGTGTACTTGTCCAAAAATGAAAAATCATGTTCACTCACCAACCAGTTCTCACTGGAATCAAGAGCAATACAGCTTAGTCGTGGGACATATAGAGTAGACTTCCTGTCCTTGTCTGGATCAATTTTTTTTATGCATTTTCCACTTTTGCTGTCTGTGAGAGGTAGCATACACACATCAGCCTCGTTAGATCTTCAGATGACGGAAAATGAAAACAGCACATAAGCACAGAAGCAGCAACAAGCGTAAAGGCATGCAAGAGTTTAAAATTACCCCATATGCGTGCAGTTCCATCTTCAGAACCAGTTACAATCTGAATGCCACAGTTTTGGAGAACCACAAAAAGTAGAAATGATCAATATCAGAACTCCTATCAACACATGTTGCAGTTCAGTTTTAAAGAGCAGAACATATTTTTTTCCTTCTATTGAATAAAAGGACCTGACTGCTTAATTTGCAGGAAGCAATGCAATGCACATAGCTTGAATGCCCCTTGAAAACCGTCTTGACCACACTTTTCTCCTGAACGATATTGGACAATGAACCAGGGTGTCACATCACCCAAGCTTAAAAAAAAAAAAAAACTGAAACAATAAATCACTGTCAAATGTGGAAGTGCATACCACATCCCAGCAATACGCATTGGAATCACCTGTAGCGGAATATACAGATCCATTCTGCATTCAAGGAAATGCAGTAGACAGGCTTAAATGGAAGTGGAAAATGGGAAACCCAGGGAGTCAGTAGCTAGAATAACTTCATCAGTTCAACAATCGATTGAATTTTACTAGCAATTTGCGCACATTGGATGACAGACCATGTCATAATATATCTATTTTATATTTCAAATAACATATTCTTCAAGTGTACAGAGAATGTAAAGCCCCGGGAAAATTAAATGGATAACAGAAAAAAAAAATGATGATTTGGCATGTATGAGTAGGTAGTATATAGCAGTGTCATTACTCATGAGCAAAAACATATGCTCCACAGACGATGAAGGAACACAAGTTAGACAACACACACCGCTACATTGTACTAATGATGAAAACTAAAACCTGAGGATCGGGTGCAAGTGCATTATTTTCTGGAATAGGAGAAAGTGCACCCCATGGACCCCTGCAAGAAATCATGTGCCCTATAAATGTCTGTTAAAGCAAGTTAGGACATTTAATGGATGTAACAAATGGGTGAAACACGAGCTTTCAAATTATCTGCTGAAGACAAAATATAGATATGCATAGCCCAGTAAGAACGGTATTATGTTTAAAAAATCGTGAAACTCATGATCCAAAAACTGAAAACATAAATCTCCATTCACAACTGTACACTCAGCGCCTATATTTATCAGAAAACTAACTTGTGCTGTGGATTTGACAAGTCAAGTGCTGGCTTCAACTCACTTTCTGCAAAGATTAATGGAAATAAATTAAACAAAATATGCCATTGAGACACATGATTTAATGATAGAGAAATGCAGTGGGTGTTGGAAAAATTTAGAAAAAGAGAGAGAGAGATATAATGCATGCGTGTGCCATTAGAGCTGATGCAAACGTGTGCTAGTGCAAACCTAATTTACCACCTATGAAAAAATTTAGGGTAAAAAATTGGTTTTGCTTCTAATTTGCACGACACTATTTTCCAACTCTGGCCATACAAGACATCTGTACCCTTCATTGTAAGCAATTATCCAAGAAGGTTGTGGACACTTATCAAAACTAACATTCACTGCGAAGCATATGGATCAAAAGAATGTAATTGAAAAAACCATCAGGCATCACTACTCGAAGAACCTTTTGATTTTACTTTTTTGTGTTGGAATGTGAATCAACGCGATGTGAGCTCCTCAGTCCACTAGCGAGGAAATGCCAGAAATAATCCCCAACAACACAAATTACCGCAATTTTCACATCTCACAATCCAACCCCATGAGTTAAATCTTGATCTAATAGAGGTATTACCATTCTTGGGTTCCTCAACTTCGGAGAGGTCTTTCCATTTCCATCCTTTTATACGTCCATCATCACCGCAGCTGGAACACCACCACAAATCACTCCAGTTTAATTTTCTTCGAACAAGTGCATTCAATAAAAACCATAAACGCGCACCTCAGTAGCAGAGAGTCATCATAAAACTTAACATCATAAGCCGGCCCATCATGCCCTTGAATCAAAAACTGCGGTTCCGCTACTATCCAGCTTCACATAATCGAAGAAGCGACAGTGAACCACTATAATATGTATGCTTCAGAAACATGGAAAAAGAACTCACTCGCGTCTCCTAGCATTTCCACAGCCCATTTCCTGCGGAGCATAAAAAATGGCATAAATACACCAACACAAAAAAAGAACAACAAGAATCAAATGCAATGACTCACGAGACAGGAAGAGATGGAGTAAGAAGCAATGCAGCCATCACTCGAGGCAACAATGATGCTATCGTAATTGGGATTTGGATTCGCGTTTGGGACAAAAGTGGTACGAAAAACTGTACGCGAAAGCGCTTCCCTTTCCCGTAGAATGGATTCCTTGTACAGTTCTTCGTCCCAATCTCGGCAATCCATCTCCAGTTGAGCGGTCGATGAAGACGAATTCGGCGCCTTTATGTAGAAACATTGATCTCCAGTGAAATAACATTCCCAAATTTTTACCAAATTCCGTCTAGGGCATCGATTTTAATTTACATTTTTATATACTGATTTTTTTTTTTTTGTAAATTTGAATTTCCCATTTTTCATTTTGATTTTTTTTAAATGGAACACGTGTTTTAATTAATATCAAGCAATTGGATACGCCGGAGCCATGGCGATCCCGCAGAGCCCCCTGCCGCCGACGTCTTTAAGCATCCTGATGTATCCATCTTCTCCCCAACTAGTTCCCCATGAATTTTTCACAATCCAGTACGGAATCCCGTCTTCCGTCGTATCGTATCCGACCACCGCCACGGCGTGGTCCAAATTCGTCCCACACGATCCATTGAAGACTCCGCCGGAATAAAACTGGAAGTCGTCTCCTCTAGCGTCGATCGCCACCGACACCGGCCTGTTCGCTACGGCGGACATCAACGCGTGCTCGTTGTTTCTCTGGACGTCCACATAGCCGTTGATGCTGGCAGCGGTTTGGGTGAGCAGAGAGTTGCAAGTCGGCGATTGTGTGCCTGTGTACGGGTACTGGGACTCCGTCGTGAGACCTCCGCTGCTTTGAATGTATTGGAAGGCGGTGTCGATCCGGCCGCCGTCGCAGCCCTGATCCTCGCCTTGCGTATCGCAGTCGATGAGCTCCTGCTCCGATAATGAGATGAGGTCCCCGTTTGTGATTTGCATCAGCCCCTCGACGGCCGCCACCGTCGCGAAAGCCCAACAACTACCTGTTACATCACAAAAACCGTTGCAACAGTTGAAGTCAAGCCAATAACGGTCGAATCGGAAATACTGTTACCGCATTCTCCTTGGTCCTTGACGGGAGTCACAGCTCCCAGCTTTCTCCAATCGACGTTCGAAGGAACCGCCGCCGCCGCAGTCACGTGTTCCTCCCGAAACAAAAAAGCCTTCCCGGAAGCGCTTCCCTTGTACCCGTTTCTAGAAGCACGGAACTCCTCGTTCGTGAGATCAGCAAACTCGTTCACGGCGAGCCTGTACGGCCGACCATCCACGTTCGCGGAATTTATGTACTCTACATTACGCCTGAATATCTCGAACCGCATGTCCCTTTCAGCTCCGTCTTTATAAACACGGCCGTACTTCGCCATCCACCCCTCGTGCAGTTCGATCATCGCGCCGTCTGGGCTTCCCTGAGCCGCCATCCCGCCGGCCAGGAGAATAGACAGGAGGAGCAACACGCTGAGCTCGAATCTGAAACCCATCGTTAATGAACTTCACGAACAGGGCGCTGCAAAGGGAGGAAAAGGTGACGCATTTTTCAACTGTGTTTGATGGTGGTGGCATTTATAGAGTTTTTTTTCCTCTTAAACAATCAATACCAGAGTTGTCTTTTGGGAGGAAGGGCTTTCGAGGGTAAAATAGTCATTGCCTAGAGTTGCCGCCATATTTAGTGTTCATGATGGTTGACTTTTTTATTTATTGTAATTGTTAAGTGTAAATATGAAAAACACAATATGATCAATATTTAACACTCATTTACATGTTTTGCATTTGATTTTTTAATTGTAAATTTTTTTTTTGTTATAACTCATCAAAATTACTTTTTTATAAAATAAAAGTTGAAATTATATAATTTCTCAAAAAGAATAAATATTTCCAAATTTTTGAACTTTTGAAATAGAAATCGTTAATATTTGATAAATGAAATTGAACAAATCTTAACAATGAATTGGAATTAAAATGAAATTTTATTTAAATTTGTTTCAAAGGCCAACCATGCTCTTTTCAGCTACTACACCACACGAGGTCATTTCTTGTTTTGGGAAGAAACAAAATTCAATCTCACCATGTGATGCGAGTAAGGGTTTGTTCGATTTGATCAAATTTGCAATACATGGTCGAGGAAGGTATTCGATAAAATGAAACGAAACATAAAACGTAAAACCATGAGAAAAATTCAACCTTTTGCATTAGGTGTTCTAAATGCATCTTTAAGGAATCCCAAGCCTTGTAAATTTCCTTAATTTACACTTCTGACTTTGGCCTCAATCCCTCAATCACAAGGTATTTTTTTGATTCACAAATGGAGGGATGCTGTAAATTTCCTACAAGTGAAGCTTCACAGTCTATTCCTATAGATCTAGTGCCCTCTCAACACCACCAGGGACTAAGGGATGGGGGATGCTATAAATTTCTGACTATGCAACAGGTGATGCAACACACCGAAACTGAACATTTTCTCACAGGTCATGGACACCATCAATGGATTTTAAAACCTAAGCCTTTTAAGAATGCAATTCACTGGTTAAACTTTCAATGGTTAGGTTGTGGTAGCAAATAAATCCCATTCAAAAGCCTTCATTCCGGTTCTCCAGCCGGAGACTCCACATCACACAATCATCATAACATTTTAAGAAACTGATGTGCATTACTAACATTTGATGGCGCTTTCGAGGGTAAGGTACATTGATAATTTAAAAAAATGCTTGTTAGTTGATCCAGACAAGATTACTGGTCAAATCCTTAACAAGAAGAAGCAAACAAAACATTTCTGCTGAAAAGGTTACACAGTGTTCAACAATTGAAAATCTGGGATGCAAATTTTAAACCAGGAAACAAACATTGTCCAGAAGTGAGAGCTCTATACCTGCACCTCCTCGCTAGGGACAAAAGCTGGGATGACATACGAATCTTCCTTAGGAGGATGAATTGTAACAAGATCTGGAAGAGGAGTGGTTGGGCCCTGCTTCCCTTTGGGATCCCAGTCAAGCATGATCTTGACCTTGATGCCGAGGACACCCTAGAAACGAGCACCACAACCTTGCATCAGGATTGCAATCAAATCCATATCAATTCAAGCGAAAGGGGAGTTTGAAGTACCTGTCTGAGTAGCACATGTCTCACAGCGGTGTCTATGTATTCCTTGACTGGCTGACCAGAGGAAATCATGTAACCATCCTTAAACTTCATCGCTTTGGCACGCTGAGCTCTCAGTTTTCCACTAACAATCACCTGTAGATGCATGAATGTTACCACTGTACCGAAGATGGAAGTAAAAGTAATCTAGATACTCCAAGATATACCTCGCAACCCTTTGCTCCACTCTCCATGACAAACCTCAACACACCATAGCATGCCCTAAAGAAGATGATACCAGACATTAAACACTAGATCTTCTGAAAAAAATTCCAGCATGAAAAATTATCTAGATCTTCTGAAAAAAATACACCAAAAAGTATAAACATGGATAGCGCAAAACATCACCAAGCTTTCATCTTCAAACCATCTATCAACAGGGATCATATTATATCAAAAAGTTCTGAAAATGCTAATAGATTACACGAAAGGATATAGAATATTTCCAATTAACCTCATACCTTCTCACGGCAAGACCGCCAAGAAGCTTATATCTAAGGGATTCTGCCTGCGCAACCGCGCACAAACCCCTGTTGTTTACTTTCTCAGCATACAATTCAACACTGTTTTCAGGAAACTTGAACCTCTTCTGCACAACAGAAGTCAGTTCTCTAATTCTCCTCCCCTTCTCACCTACAGAAAAATAATTATACCACAACGAACAGAGGCAGATAAGCTTAAAAAAAACCCCTACAAACATTCAACCATCATCCAAAATATCAACGAAAATAAACAACAGGAAAACTCACCTAAAACGTTCTGAGTACGTGTTGCTCGGATGATAATTTCGGTCCTCAAGGGAGTCACCCTGACCTCAACTCCAGAGTATCCATCCTCTGCCAATTCACGCATCAAAACCTCGTTTAGCTCCGCATAGAACACCCCATCAGCCACAAACTGTACCAAATTCAATAGATCAATACATAACAACGAAAAAATTCCACCCTGCAAAAAAGGTAATGAAATCAGCAGAAAACCTTTCGCTTTTTGCTCATCTGAGTCGCCATTTCAGGATCGTCGACAGAGATCGGGTTCCGCTTAGTGAGCAACGCGAATGCAATGCGGCAAACCAAGAGATTTTAGGGTTTCTAGATGAAGAAGCTATTTACACAAACCTATTGGGCTCAAAGTCAAGATCCATTCCCTTAAATGGGCCCGTAACTAATGGGCTCTCTTGCATACGTCCCGCCCCATTCATACCACATTTTCCATAAAATCTAGGGCATGCTGATGCTCTGTTTTCTAGCTGGAGTGATGTTCCTGGTTGAAGTTGATGTAGTAGAGGAATTTACTTCACTTCACTTCGATGCTCTCGCTGCGACATGAAGAGTTTTCTGGGATGCGGAATATGTTTTTCTGCATCCTTGACACGTTGCATTGGTATGCTGAAGCACAGGAAGATCCAAGTAATTGCGATGCTTCTGTGGGGTGTGTATATAATACAGTTTTGATTGTCCTTATAGTCTCAAAATCGGCTTCCCGTTTCAGAATTTCTGAAAAAGGATATGAATTGCTTAGTTTTAGGGAGAAAGTTTTGGACTTTCGAGTTTGTCTCTTCCTTGGGTATGTACTTCTCGTCAAGGCATTCGTCTGAGACTGCTTATCAGTTGGAACGAAGATCCGATAGCTTTGTTGCAGCTAGACAGGACCAAGGAACTATAATATCGAACAGTCTGTTTGGTGATGCACCCAAGAGGGGCTCTTATAGACAGGGTGATTCTACATTTTACTCGATAATTGAACGCACTGCTGAGTCTGGGAATGTTGATGAACTGGAGATGCTTTTCCAGGAGATGAAACGTCAAAATCGATCTTTTATTGAGAAAAATTTCATATTTTTGTTCAGAGCTTGCGGCAAAGCTCAATCCCCTCTTAAAGCTATCGAGTTTTTCTACAGGATGGCTGATGAGTTCCAGTGTAAGCAAACAGTAAAGTCCTTTAATTGCGTCCTTAATGTGGTTATTCAGCAAAACATGCATTATGAAGCTCTGGAGTTTCATGATAATGTCATTAGCAGCAGGAATATTTTTCCTAACTTGCTAACTTTTAATTTAGTAATAAAGGCATTATGTCGATTAGGACTGTTGTGTAGGGCACTTGATATGCTCAGGGAAATGACTGTTTTGAGGTGTGCACCTGATGCCTATACATATTGCACGTTGATGGATGGATTGTGTAAGGTAGATAGGCTTGATGATGCCATGGCTTTGCTGGATGAGATGCACATTGAACGCTGCTTACCTACTGCAGCAACGTTTAATGCTTTGATCAACGGTCTATGCAGGAAGGGTGACTTAGCTAGGGCCGCAAAACTTGTTGATAACATGTTCTTGAAAGATTGTATTCCAAATGTGGTGACTTACAACACTCTTATTCATGGCTTGTGCATCAAGGGTAAGCTTGAGAAGGCTATCAGCCTGCTCGGTCAAATGATGTCGAAAAATCTTGCTCCATCTGAGGTCACCTATTCAACCATGGTAAATGGGCTTGTAAAGCAAGGAAGAGCAGTTGAGGCCTTGGATGTTTTAATGGAAATTGAGAAAAGGGGTTACAAAACAAATGAATATGCCTATTCAGCACTTATTAGCGGTTTGTTTAAACAAAAAAAATCTGAAGAAGCGCTGAAGCTTTGGAGTAAAATGATTGAGAAAGTGCAAAATCCCAATGCAGTTGTTTATACAGCTCTTATAGATGGTCTATGTAGAGAAGGGAAGCCACATGATGCTGAAGAATATTTCTTAGAAATGGCTGAAAAAGGGTTCAGGCCAAATGCTTTCACCTATGCTTCTCTCATCAAGGGCTTCTTTGATGTGGGAAACAGTGAAAAAGCAATGTTTATGTGGGAAAAAATGGGGGATAAAAGTAATCTATTCTGCTGCAGCATATTAATTGACGGCTTATGTAAGGATGGACGGTTGAGAGACGCTCAGGTGTTGTGGAAGCGCATGCTGGCTACAGGTTTGCCTTTGGATCGTGTAGCTTATACATCAATGATACACGGCTTATGCAATGCTGGTTTAGTAAAGCAGGGGCTTAACATGTTCAATGAAATGCTATTCCAAGTAACTGCTGCTAAACCTGATGTGTTCACCTATAACACATTGTTTAGTGCTCTGTGTAGGCATGGCCAGATTACTCGTGCTATTGATCTTCTTGATACGATGTTAGATCATTGTTGTGATCCTGATTCCACAACATGCAAAATCTTTCTCTCAGCTCTGAGAAAGCAGCTTAAACCCCCACGAAATGGTAGACAGTTTTTAGATGAACTGGTATTGAAGTTACAGAGTAGAGAGAGAACATTCGCAGCCTCTGCAGTCATAGAAATCATGCTTCAGAACCTTCTCCATCCAAAAGCTTCTACATTGGCAGAGGTTATCCCCAAAGTATGTAAGCAGAAGAAAACCATAGCAGCCATTGACAATTGTTGGAGTCAGTTGTTCATTTAACTGTTTGGCTGCTGCTATCAGAACTGTCCCTCCACATGATCGATCGATTAGCCATTTCCGAAGTGAGTAGTGATTCAGATTCCTCAAGGTATTTACACTTTCTCCTCTAACTAGACAACTCTTGTTTCTAAGGACATGAATTCAGTGCAAGGCTTTTATCTTTGCAGCTTGATAGGGTGGGAACTGGTGTCCTACTTCCCACTTCAGATTTTTCTTGAGTCTCCATTTTGTCAAATGATTCGAATTCGTCGAGGACGGAGTTCGCATGGCGTCAACGACGGTTCGCTTGGATGATGGAAAAACTAGCAACCTTCAACTGCCTTTCCAAGCATCAACAATGTCTGTGAACGCCATGAGAGTTCTACTTGAACTCGGCTGGTGTGAGGGTTCAGTGTTTCTGAATGGAAAAACTTGGTAAGAACTGGACAAAATGAGACGGCATTCCCATGATTGTGTAATGGACTTTCAAATATGGTAAGATTGGTACGGTCCAGGTACACCAGGGAATCTGTGGGCTGGGGCCCAGCATAATTATATAGTATTTTCCCCTTCTGAATTTCAGAAGTTGGACCTTAGCCTCGCTTTAACCCATCGGCAAAGATGGCGGCGAAGGCTGCCATTCGTTTCTCCGGTAGACTCAAGCCAATCTCCAAGCCTCCGGCCTCCGGGAACCTCCACTTGCTGAGCGAAAACGCGTACTTCTCGCCGTCGATCGACAAAACCTCCACCTTCCGCCCTCTCCCCCACCCGAAATCGGCGCCGTAGAAATCGAATTTCGGGGACCCGGAAATCGAAAACGGCCGTACAGATTTAAACTGCTCCATTAGCGAAGAAGAGAACCAATTCTCAGCGCCTTTCAGCACTTCCTCTTTTTTGCTCACTCTGTTCTTGATGTCCTCTGCTATCGCCTCCGTTGCAGCGATGAAGCCGTCTTCTTCGAGCAGCCGCTCGTGCTTCAAGGATGCGTACCCGCCCGCCAAACAGTTTCCGAAGTAAGTCTCTGGCACTGGCGGGTCGATCCGGCTGCGAGCATCCGCCGCGAAGGCCAGCAGTTCCAGTCCATCGCCGGTGGATTCCTCGCCAGCGGCGTCGCCGGATTTGACGAAACAAACCCAGGTGTAGCAAGATGTTACCACAAAGGAGGATACATGAGTTAGGCCTGGTTTCTCCGCGATGACTATTTCTTTGAGCTTCTTTATGTCGTCCGGCGAGAGAATGAACGTCGATCGGACTCTGTTCGTCGGCAGTGGAAACGGCGACGTTTGGATGGGAGTATCCCTCATCACTTTCCAGTAAATTGTGTCGATTCCAAGGTTGTCCTTAATGGCAGATCTATCAAAAACAGGAGAATTCTCCTCCGGTCTAATTAGATATTCATCTCCTCCGGCAAGCTTGCAGATTGAAGCCCACGCCGTCACAAACCGGAAAATCGAATTCGCATCGCCCAGACAGTGATGATTAGTGATTCCGATGCAAATCCCACGCCCTGGAAAAACGGTTACCTTCGCGGCAAAGAGGGGGACTTTTTTGTATTCGTCCTCTTCATCGATAACAGGAAGCAGCGGGATGAAATCGTAAAACAGATCGGCGTCGCGGATGTCATTTCCGACGAGTTCATCGTAGTCAACGGTGGACTCCGCCGCGGACAACAGAACAGCGTCGCCGGGAACGTAACGGAGAACAGGCTTGTTCTCCTTGTCTTTATGGTAAATCAAGTGTCCGGCCACGGGGGGAAGTGCTTAAGAGCGAGGGAGAGGGATTCCTTCAGCCGGGAAAGTATGGTGTCCGTGAACTCCAGCGTGGAACAGTGGCAGTCATAGAATACAAGACGGCGAATCGGGTGAAAGCGGATCCACATCATGTCAAACATGGACAAGGGAAGCGTCATCTCCTCCGCACCTGGCGGCGGAGCAACTTTGTGGGCTTCCAGTACGGTGGTGGTTGCCATCGACGGTGGCAGAAAGTTCTGGACTTCGGAGCGATAAAACTCTATGGCTGCCGTTTGGAAGTTGAACTCTTTAAAACAACAACGCCTGGTCGCTACCGTCGACTCCGCATGGGTTTCCCTCCTCTAGTTGACAATTTCACTTTGAATTCTATGACTCCAGAGCCCAGAGTTTCAAGGAACCGGCGATTCTATATCATTTTCCACAGTGGCAGTCATCGATGCTGGCTCAAGGTTTGACCTTTTTTATTATTTTCCTTTTTTTCTGAATTGGGCATGCCGACGACATCTTCTAGAAGATAAGATACCCTGTCCCTTGTGCCATGTCGGAGATCACTTGCGTGAGGCAAATCAGCTACCTGCATCTCTCTAGAGGCCTCCCCTGTCGTCCACATATTTTGGGCGTCTGCACCGTCTCTTCGTCTTCCGCCGTGTTTGCAAACTATTGCTCTTGTTTATTTATATAAAAGAAGAACGAAGTGTTCCCAAACACAGCATTTCCTGTTTCTTGGTCGACTTGGACAACTGTGGAGGAATAGATGCTGTGCTTCTTCTATCTCAAGCTCCAGAACTGGAAGCGCTATCCACTAACTGTGGGGCGGGGAGCTTCCCTCTGTCTGCAGCGGGAAAGTGAAGGAGCTTGGCTCATCAGGATTCAGTTTCCGTACACAGACAGGAGCTGCTTAGTTGTCATGTGTGGTGACTTGATGCTTTCACATGTTTTGCAGAGAGTTGACTGACCTGTAATTGGAAGTGACTGTCGAAGATTGTAGATGGTGGCGCCCAACTGGGGTGCTCTAGTTTTGCTGCATTAACTGAAGGAGCTTGCAAGGAGATGTGATCTCCCAGTTCTTCGCCTCATGGAAGGAAGCTGCTTAAAAAATGTTGCATTTGAACCATGGACTGCCATGGCATTCCTCTTATTTGGATGGAGAAGAAGGTGTTAGACAGAGTGTTTAGGGAAAATAGTTGATTAAGAGAACAGAGCCAACATCCCACAAGGCTACAACAAAACAAGCCCATGGAAGCCATGACAGCAACCTAGACAGACAGGGAAACAGCATTTTGTTCTCCTACACCTCCATGAGCGGCTACATGATTCAGACATAGGGCGAGACGAATCTACGGTTTGATTCTACTACACAGAGCAGTTATATATCATACACCATCAGGATTTGAAATTTCAGCACCTTGAAAGTCAGAATAAGAGAAGGACCTCCACGGGTGGTCTTGATCAGCACGCTGTGCGATTCCTCGTGTGGCTGGGGCGGGCGGTAATGGCGGGAGGTGGCAATCACCACCAGATGAGAATGATTCACAAGCTTCTTCACCTTTGATGGGGTCATAGCAGTTCATTGCTGTCGAAATTCCCACCATACTTCTTGAAGATGTAGGCCTTTTTGGTAGGCCATTGCTTCGCCTTTGAAGCGTATGGTTGGAATTCTTGTTACAGAAGATGTGAGAAGCCAGAAGATTCTTGCGCTTCCTTGTGTATGCATTCTCTGGCTTAGCGATGTCTTCGATAGAAGAGCATAACGCTGCATCAGATAATGTCGTAAAGGACTTCGATTTACCACAGTAAAATTTCGAGATGCCTCTCCTGGAATGAGCTTCAAACCATCAGAAAAAGTGAAGACAAAGTAGAGATCTTTCATTTTAAACACACACACAGGCACACAGTAGAAACTTGGGCGCCCAGCCCTTCTGTAATTCAGGTTTCAAGTTTCAACTAGGCATCAAGAATGAAAAACAACAAAGATTTCGTTAAGCTTGCAGAAAACGAGATGCTAGGAAATAATACGGACCTCAAGTTGCTGAATCTAACCAATTCCAACAACATAAACTCTAATGAATTCGAGAAGATTCCCCAATTCATTCTCAAAGAAAAAGCCCAACCAGATGCATGTTACAGAGAGAGTCGTACCCAAGATCCCAAAAGGGCAAGAGGTGAACACGGGAACTCGGAGCAGAACGAAAAATGCAGAATCATTGAATAACAACATCAAATTTAGAAACCCTTTTTCAAAGTTTAAAGTAAAGAGGCATACTTTATAGGTAGAACTTCCTCCAAAGCTTCCAAACAGTCCAAAGGCCCGGATTTATAATTACTCTGCACCTCCTCCTCATCTCCGTCACCGACGCCCCCTTCCGCAGACTTGTCACTGTTCTTTCCTATCGAAGAGGTGGATGAGGATGAAGAAGGCGCCTCTCTCTTCTCCACAACCTCCGATAGCCGGCGGTTACCGGAGGCGAATTCCGTGGAGTCGTAAACCGACTGCCCGTAGGCCAAATCTCGGATGACGAACCCTGAGAGGTCGATCCGGCGACAGCCGCCGGAGTTGCTCTGCTCGAAGGCGATTGACATCTCGGCCAAGATTGCCCAGATGAATCTACACGACAACACATCGGCTCCTCATCTTTATCCAAACAAAAATCATATATTTTAATAATTACCGTTTATTATCTTCTCATTATTTTATTCAAAGAAAATGTAGAGCAGCTTCCCAGTGGAACACGTTTCAACAAAATCAGGAAGTCGCATTTTTAATTGGTTTTGGTAAATAGCATTTTGCTCTATTTTATTTCACATTATCTTAACTTTTTTTATTCCCTTTATATCTTCTATCCTTTATATCTAAAATAATTTCAGTACGATGACTCGTCACAAAATCTTGAATTTTATGACACACGTTTTATTTGTACAATACTAATTTATATTAAATCATCATAGTTTTATATTATCCTCTCATATTTCCAAAAATTGATGTCGATTCAAAATATGTATTAGAAATACTCTAAAAAAGATAAACTTTGAAATATTACAACATATTTTTGAATAATCGTTTTATATGTTTCACAACTTTTTGAAACATTTTTGGATTGTACCTATGAAAAAATTGTTTATTTGAAATTATTTTTTAAAACAACATCAAATAGTATTTTATACTCCTTACCATTTGTTCCATCCTCAATTATGAAGGTTTGATTGTGATATCAAATATAATGTTGATCTTATTATACTTTATATAATATTATTCGTTTTAAATATTTTTATTTTCAAAGTATTATTTTTTAAAAAAATAATTACATTAAAAAATTTTATGTGATATATATATTTAATCACTTTTAAGTTGATTATATATAATACCATGTGAGGTGTCTATATGGCACTTCATTCCTCCAATAAAGTTTTATAACAAATTCTGAAAAACATGACACCAACATTGTGAAAGACAGATAATTGGAGTCTTTTCATTGTGAAGAGAGTGCTTGTCATCATCTTAAAAAGATCAGATAATTGGAGTGTTTTCACCCTCAGCATCCATCACCCGCCTTGTTGTGGCGCAGCGAAGGCATGAATTGGGGGAAAAGACAGGAGTTCATTGAAGGTACGGCATGCTTAACATATGATCCTTGGCCCGGGGTGTGACATGATACTTACCAACAGGTGTGGCGCTCCAGATTCATACTCGTGCACCCTCAGGCCAATTTCCCTATGGATCTATCTTATTTCACTAGCTAGAGTTCAAACCATAAGTACACATACACAGGAGGCCCTCAGACCTGCCAGGGATCTTCTCTCTGGTTGCATTTCAAGCAACTATGGGGTATGAGGCACACGTAGCGACGCCTGCGAAAGATTGTGATCAGAGAGGATGGTGAGTTGGAAGGAAGAGGGCGAGAGTTCCTCAATTCCCATTTATCTAGAGAATGTTGCTATGTAGCATTTTCGAGACTTACCACACATGTTCTTGCCCATCTCCATTTTGAAGTAGCCTTGGTCTCCCCAGTCGGCTCCCCATGAGTTCTTGATGAGCCAGTAAGGGATACCGTTTTCGATTCCATAGCCAACAGCGAGGACTGCATGGTTTACATCCTGCAAGTAGACGATGATCGTGGTAAATAATAGTTCACAACCTGGAGTTTACAAGAAAGAATGCTTTGGGAATTCTTTGTGCGCAGGAAGATCGTTGCACACATGGGAGTCAGGGAGTTCTTTTACCAGAGGAAACGCAATGAGGGTGCTGTGTTTAAAAAACATAAAGTTTTTAGCTTGGAAAGGTAGGAGTGTATACCATTGGAGAGCTTCCACAGGTGGTGCTGGTGTATACCCCGGACTTGTATGCTCGAAAACCGTTAACCACTTCGAATGCCACACTCACGGGCCGGACGAATGCAACCGCATGCTTAAGTTCATCTTCAGCACCCTATGATTTCATTAACATGTCGAAAGAGAAAATGAAGGGTCAGAGATTGACCTTCTTGGAGGTTCAACTCAATATTGATTTCTCAAGAATGTTACCAGAGTAATATTCACGGAATCAATCACTTGAACTGCAGCGTTTTCAGATGCATAGTTGCAAAGGCCATTCTCGCCAGTGTAAGGATATGCGGTCTCGGTTTCAAGCCCACCAATATATTTAATATACTCGAATGCTTGAGAAGGGAGTCCACCGTTGCATCCAAAATTGTTGAACGCTCCCGCACAATCCACAAGCTGCTGCTCTGACAGAGAAACACCGATACCGTGTGCTTGGGTATAAGCTGCTTCGAGTGCTCCCGTTGTGCTGTAAAATAATAACGTAAGCGGCCCATGTTCGCTTCATGCACTTCGGCATACAAAGGCATATCTCAGAAACTTAGCGTTACCTGAATGTCCAGCAAGATCCACAGTGACCTTGATTTTTTACAGGGCTTACTATGCCAGATTCCCTCCAGTCTTTCTGATGATGATACAATTTTCAGGGAAGATATTCATCATTAAACCACATAAAGAAGTCCTTATGTTCTCAATATACATGACAGCAGTCAAAGAATTGGTGCACAAAGCCTTTTGTTATGATCCGAGAACTAAGCTCATAACACAAAAACTAGTTTCTGGGAGTTTTGAGTATTTTGGAGTACCGATTCAGGGAGGATAGCATCAGTCAGCTTGTGATTTCCCCTAGTAGTAGCAGAGCAGTTCTGAGCTGCCCCCAGTCTGTGCGTCCTGAATTCTTCCCATGTCATATCTGAGAACTCTGTCGTTTTCCAATAGAAAAAAACCAGAAGGAGGATCAGCAATGATTTTATCATGAAAGTTAAATTACTGAAACCAAAATACAACAGAAATGCAAGTTTTCACTCGAAACCCGATTCAGTGACAAGTGCAATCACTTCAAAATGGGACAAGCAACTGATAATCTTTACCGTTGACGCCCATGGTATACGAAAGCCCCTTCCCGTTATGTGAATTAATCATCTTCAAAGTGTCGGCAAAAATCTCGAACCTCCTCTGCACCTCCTCATCGTTCGCGTAGCGTTTCCCATACCTCCCCAAGTTCAAATCAACAAACAACTCCTTCATGATTCATCCACAACAGAATCCCGCAAAAACCCCGAAATAAACATAAAAAGATGAAGTCACCTATGAACATATAGAGCGAAGGAGAGCGCTCGGCGCGAGTTGCCAACAATCCGTGTGATGGAAGTCTCGATCTCCCGCAAACCGTCAACAACCTGCCTAATCGGATTTTCACCCGCGAAAAGCTCCGATCCCGTGGCACCTCCAACGACAAAAGCTACAACGGCGATCACTAGCAACAAAGCTCGATCCATCCGCAGAATCCGGAAAGTGACGGAATCCCAGATAAATTCAGTGGGAGTGGAGCAGACACTGGAAGATATTTTTCCGATTCTTTATTCTCCCCCGATTCGTCTGCAGTATCCATGAGCCCACCAATTTATCGACATCCGTCCGTCCGTCCGTCCGCCGAGCGATGAAGACGTGGCCCCACAGGCACCAATCGGAGGGCTTCGATTGGATGAAGGTAGCGTGCCGTCTGGAATCTCTACCAGGGATGAAACTGAAAGCCAATCAAAAACGGGAAGGGTGACGTCAGACCCGTCGGATAACCAAGATATTTTTGGTGAAGATTTTTTTCCCGCTATCAGACAACAATATTATTATCAAATAATTTCTTTTAAAAAAAATAAGAAAGCCTCATTTCATTAGAAACGCTTATTCATTTTTTTTGAAAATTAATTTGATAAATTATAATATTAAATTCAAAATTCTTGCCCGCACCTTATTCTTCGACATAAAATTTACCGTACGTATATCCACTTTTATCACACAATGTTTTACACATTATACCATTTCTAATTCATCCCTTATAAAGTCTTGAATTCTGCACATGAGGGAATCTCAACTTTGCAGCATGATTTCAGAGATGGGGCAATGTAATCATTGTAATGCACTAGCCATAGGAATTTGAAGGAACATGCTTTTGCTTGGATCTGTGAAGCCATGTAACCGATCATTCCATGTATCCGAAAGACTGGGAGAGGAATTCCAAGTGGAAGAACAGCTAAAAGAGGATCATAACCGAAAGAAAGGGTTCCAATGTTGAAGACTTTGGATCCTTTTAGGTAGTTTGGTTCATCAAAATTGTATAACAGACCATGAATTCATTCATCTTTCAACCTGCGCAGGAGTTTGGTCACCCATCGATTGACACGTTTCTTCAGAGTGTAACCAACGAAAATTCCAGCGACAAAGAAGAATACACAGAGCTTTGAGCAGGCCCCAATTGAAACACCTTGCCTGCAATGACAACATTTGCGAACCATAGGCAAAATGTTAAGCAACGATCCAAATAACAAAGAAGAGAGTTCTCAAATCCTGAAAATTTGAAGTGGAATCGCTTGAGTAAGTGGTCCATTTTGCAACATAAACATGAATTCTCGGAAAATATCACGCAAGAAACCCTCAAAACGAAGGCATCCAAGTTTGGGATTCTGTACCTCGGCGACCGGGTGATCAACAAGCCGGAAGCATCCGCAGGGTATCCGACTCCAGAAGACGAAGAGTTTGTGGATTTAGCTTTCTCTAGAGAAGAAGCCCAAGACCCGACTTTCGCAGCCGATTGCTGTGCCGTGGCCATAACACTGCCGTATGCTTTCTGAAACTCCTCCATCTCTCCCAACCCGACGAAAACAAAATCCCCAAAATTCCCCTCTATTTGGGCTTCTCGAATTAGGGTTTTAAGGAACTTAGTAAGGGCAGCACCAATCGGTTTCCTTAACTTTGGGCCTGGTTCTTCTTCTACCCATGGGCTAGGCCCACACATTGAACGAAGCAATCGGCCCAAATGATATAATATTACTGTATTCTGTAGTAAAATGATATGGATCTAGATTCCCGAACAAGGTGGGGCCCACGATCACGACATGCGAGCAGCTACACACCTACTGTACTCTACCATATTTTATTATTATTATTATTATTTTAAATTCAAATAAAAAATATATACAATACAAAAATTCTTAGAAATTACTGGAAACAAGCAATACATTAGGAAACAGTTGCACACGTGGCGCACAACTATACTCAATTAATCCGAGAAACCGGCGGCGCGAGCTGCAGCACCGGCTCCGGCTCTGATTCGTTCAACGGCTTAAGCTGCGGCTTGTTGACTTGGTACGGCGCGGATGCAAGGAATCTGGGTACGTAGTTAATTATATTAATATCTTAATTATTTTCATTTAATAAACAAAGACCAAGAAAAAAAAAATGAAGAAAAACCCGGTAGGCTAACCTATCTTTTCTCTTCTCAAGGAACCGTGACAGCGAGTGCCCCCTTGTGATCGGCAGAGCTGCAAGACGAACAAAAACATCAGCTCCAGTCCCCTGGCTAGACCTCGCGGCGGTGATTAATTGTACACTTACTGGCACGGCGGAGCGCCGATGAGGTGGTCGCCGATTCGGCGGGGCTGTCGGGGGCCGGTACCGACGGAGGGGCGGACAAACTGGTCGCCAGTTTCATGATCTCGCTGGCCTTTTCCGGCGGGTAATCGTTGAAAACTATGACCTCACCACCGTAAAATATGGTCATCTGGGAACCCTTCGCTTCACGTTCCTTGTCAATCTTAGGCAACAAATCCAAGGTCCCTGTTCCCAATACTGAAAACAATCAGAAACAATCCAACACCCAGAAACAAAAAAACAGAAACGGCACGAGATCCAGAAACCCCATCGAATCGTTTGCCCTCAAAAAAATCAACAGTCTGGAATCACAAACCTCTGGGCTCTAAAGTCAACCCCCGGCCGGACTCCCCAAAACCGCCGTTCTCCTTTAAGTACTGACTGAGACGACTGCAGGTTCGTGAGAAAGCGGACCTCGTCGCGGGGGGGCCGGAATCCATTTTCTCGGAGGATCCCATTTTCCCTCTGGGTATAAAAATCGGATCTTGATTGCGTGCAAGCAACGAAATGAGGAAGGAAGAAGCTGGGGGGATTCAATTTCAAGTGGAACCCCGTTTGAAACCTGAGTATATAAAACAAATTAAGAAAGAAAAAAAAAAGGGTGGGATCAGGTCTAAAGGGGCACGAGGAAGATGTGTGGATTTGAAAATCGCGTCATTACAAGTTGCAGGATGCAGATGCGGATTCAAAGCCAGTAATTAAAATAACCCCGGAAAAAGCATTAAATGCGAAGGCGGAATTGCAAAAACCACGTGCTCTAGAAAATAACGCGGTCCCTTTCACTGGGGTCAGATTACCCAAACTACCCTCGCCATGTGGCCGCAATTACAGTACCAGACACCGACAGCTTAAAGTGGGGCCCGCAAGGGTAAGAGATGTCCATTGGCGCCTTGGGAGTGGGCCCCCACCATGTTTTGCCGCATGTGCGTTTGCTGCGCCATAGTCTCGTGGTGCGTGTTGAAGAAGACCAATTGGATTCGTTTTTTACTGCAACGCGCGTCCAAGATTTAGTACATTAAATTCACTTACTATTATTACACAGTGGCGAAACATACGACATTTACCAGAGAACATTATTTTTTGTAATGGAATTATTAAAAAAAATTATTAACCATTAAAAAAAATTCTAGATTACGTGGGGGCCACAATGGAGTTCAATCCTGCCCCATCATATTCCGACGAATTTCGATGATTTTTCAATTGATTCCATTAATGATCGTCCACATGGTCCATAACGTGATACACAAATTCCAATCCAAACCCAATCATCGCACCTCCAACTTGGTGCCTTATTATTAATATTCATATGATATTTGAGGTGGGGGCCATGAGGGGAATGGAGAAGTTGGGGGTAGGGCCCATTAGTATTCCATGCTTTCATGGGCCGGCCCGGCCCAGATACTATTATTTTAATCATTAAATTAATATTTTTTTATTTTTAAAACAGTTAAAAAAATTAGAAATGCAAAGTTTAAATGAAATCTAACGTATACAAGTATTTAATTTATTTAATGGACAAATTATTTATTCATATTAATTTAAATTATAAAATATATTTATATATCTTATGTGTAATCATTCATAGCTCATAAATTACACATTCTTCAATAATTCTGATAGTTCTTTGGATTTTTAATTGACATAATTTATGATCATATCCATCTTCAATAATAATTTATTGAAAAATGAAAGAAGCTCTGCTCCACGTGCATAATTACAAGAAATAATTTTTTTTTGTAAATTACTTGTTACTTTGATAATAAGGTGATTTTACAAAATTAACCCCATAGTGATGAAACCAGGCACTGACTGCTGAAGGAGAAACTCGAAAATTGCAGGACAACATTAATCTGAAGGGAAAAGACTACAAGTTAAAGGGATCTGGGCAGCCATCCCGTTGAATATATGAGGTGTATTGTGGGCTAGCAGACTAGGAATCACAAGGTAAACACAGAGGCACCCAACTCCGCCGCGCCTCAGGCTGAGACAACACCTGCTACTGTCGACCAGGTCGACCGCCGGCGCTGTGGCCGCCGCTTCCGTAGTAGGCAGAAGGCTGTGGAGGATCGGAGCGCCAGCCTGAGTTTCCATCCACATAGCCATCGCCCATGTAACCGCCGCCGGGGCCCTGTGCATCACCGGGAATGCTACCATTCCCTGCACGGCTTCCATAAGCTGCATCACCGCCACCATAGCCGCCATAGCCATATCCTTGATTAGCATAACCGGAGGCGCCGCTTGGCGATTGGCCGGTCAGGGCACCGGCATTGCTAGCACCGCCACCTGGGGTGGCTCCCCACTGGGAACTACCGTAACCATATGCTGGTATGGGCAACGGACCCCATGAACTGCGCTGAGCGCTTTGGAGGCCTCCATATCCAGGCATAGGATTGCCATAGCCTCCTGCAGGTCCACCGTATCCTGGATTCAGGGCATTCGGATTGTTGTATGATCCACCAGCAGCCCCACTGTATCCTGGATTAGAGTTTCCATATCCATAGCCCATGCCATTGTAAGCAGGGCCATGGCCATATCCAGGCATGTTATATGCAGATGAATTGTAAGCAGGAAACCCACCACCAGTGCTTTGTGAGTGCATGTACCTACTGGATTCCAATCTACCATCATAAGTGCCAGAAGAGGACCCATAATTCTGATATCCTCCGCCACCCGCAGCTCGTCCACCTCCACCAGGACTGGCATCTTTGGGAAGAGCACGTTTCACCTCTACTTGCTTCCCGTTCAAGTCATGGAATGTTTTATGTAAAACCCTATCTACTGCATCCTCTGAATCAAAAGAAATAAATCCGAATCCCCGTGGGCGGTTTGTCTGTTGATCATACATTATCACAACATCAGTGACAGCACCATATGTTTCAAAGTACTGGCGAAAGCCATCCTCGGTCAAAGTTGCAGGTAGGCCGCCAACAAAAATCTTCTTGGTTCCAATGCCTCCACTACTACCATAGTTCTGTGATCCAACAGAGTTTCCATTTTTCGAAACATAATTTTCATCTCTTGAAATAGCTCTCTTAGCCTCAACCTGACAACCACAGATAACGGATGTTTACATGCAGAAGAAATGCCATCACACCACACCACACTGAAAACTGAAATGTATTAAACGATCAGAGATATCACTAGTAATTACGCAAGTTAACACAATGCACCCAACGCATCAAAAGATCCAATAGTCAAACCACTGGATCAAGACATGCAACCGGCTATGAAAAGAATTTGAATCACTGGAAGCAAATGAAAAATCTGATCCTCAGAAAATCAAAGACAGCTAATAAGATTTTTTTGCATAAAATATTTGCGAAAAGAACAATTCCACCAATTGTAAATCACTAGGAAACCAGCATATCCAGCTAGAAATAGGGAAAATTTACAGAATATAAGTTAGAACTCAAGAAACTTGGAAAAAGGGAAGAACAAAAGAATCCAATCCTGGAATGGACCCAAAAAAGAACGAAAATTTCCATTAGTTAACATCCTAAGTAGACAGGGTAAACTGAAGCGCATTAAGCTACCAAAGCATATCTTACTGTGCGCCCATCGATAACATGCCTATCCTGAAGAACTGTATCGAGAATGCTTGGATCAGCAAATACAACAAACCCAAATCCCCTAGGTTTTCCCGAAATCTTGTCTCTCATAACCGCAGTTTGCAGCACTTCCCCATACCCTTGAAAATAGTCCCTTAGCTTAACCTCGTTTGTCTCCCACGAGATTCCTCCAATGAAAAGCTTCCCCTGATCTGAATCCATGAAAACCTTTCTGCAGAAAAAAAAAAAAAGAAATAGCGCTCAGGTTTCAGAGTGAGAAAGAGAATTGTTAGCAAATCGCTGCAACGGCAAGGCCTCATAATGTCATTGAATTTCTATCTTTTCCAAGCAGAAATACAAATCAACTGCATTCAAATTCCACATTTTAACCCTGGCCATATTCTGTTTCCATCGTTTTCCTATGGAAAGATACCACTCAGGATTTAATCAAAACTGAACAGGGGAACCTCGGTCTGGGAGCACACATAAATTAAATCTTGCATATCCAACACTTGAAGCCGTTTTTGGATTTAACTACGTTAGATATTGTTTCATTAATCAACTCTGCATAAACTTGCATCATACAACCATGGACACAAGTCTCTGGCTTTTAGATACTATTTTCTTGCCCAAAGAGAAATCATATAATTATCAAGACTGGCATCACAAGAAGAACATCCCATAAAGCTCTTTCAGGTGTTTATGCGAAAAAAGTACCTCCAACAAAAAAAAAAAGAACTCAAATTGCAGTTCCATCGAAATATAGAACGAATGTAAACCAAAGCATTCTTATCCCACAGTACCAATATCCAGAAACTCCACTCAAACCCCCCACCAAAGAACCACATAAAAAGCGAATAAGATTCCCTGTAACATTCACCTGAATTCGCGTGATACGCTACCTCAAATCCGCCTGATTCTGCTTCCTAGGGTCTATCGCCAAGAAGGGCGCCTGGTGTTAGAAGCCGAGCGGAGGAGAAACTAAAGCAGGCAAACCCCCCACTCGTCGCTGATATCATTTGGAGGGAACCGAAGACGCTGCTGCTGAATCTCACTGGGCAAAACAAAACCTAGGAATTCTAAAGGGAAAGGGAAATGGGGAAGCCGGGGGTGTGGTCTAAAGAATCACTACCACGTGGCAAATACCCATTGGTTACAACATCAAATTTAAAAACAAAAATTTCAAATGATTAGGAAAATATTATCGCACTAAACCCGATTAATTAATGTGAATAAAAAAAATAGAAGTAAAATTCCCAAATTGTTGTGGGCCCCGTGCTAGAAAAAGTTGACTCCCGTGGATAAACCGAGACCACCATTTGGGCAGGAATGTCTCTGCACCTCACCTAAAAATAAAATATCAGAAATAATTCACTAAATAAATATTAAATAATAAATATAATTCATAATTTTGCATGGGGCTTATCACCCTAATTTGGATCGTCAATTTTCTCCGGGCCATCAGTAGAATCCCACCAGCACCACGCAATCATGACACATCGTTCCTCCCTGCATACAAGACGATTCTCCCCAGCATCCGCCATCGGAAGCTTCCTCCACCTCCGGCGAGCGGCGGCGGCGCCACCCTCAATGCAATACCTGCGCCAATGTTATTCAAACGGACAGCGACGTTCTTTCACATGCCTCCTCCTTGGATTCTTCTCTTTTCGTTATTCATTTTCGTACCGGCTGCGGCTGTGAATGGGGACGAAGATGTTCATCTTCTCCGATTCAAGAAATCGTTGAAGAACTCGGGTTCCCTGGATTCATCTTGGATCCAGGGGTCCGACCCGTGTGACCGGAATAAGGCATGGAAGGGCGTGGATTGTAGCGATTCTGGTTATAAGAAAGTGTCCGCCGTGTTGCTGATGAATTTGGGACTCTCCGGGGACATTGACGTGGATGCGTTGGCCAGTCTTTTGTCGCTTAGGGTTATTAGCCTGGAAAATAACAGCTTCACGGGGCACTTGCCGGAGTTCCACCGGATTGTGCATTTAAAATCCCTGTTTTTGTCGGGTAATCAGTTTTCCGGCGAGATTCCACCGGATTATTTCACCAACCTGGCGTCCCTGAAAAAGGTGCATCTTGGGCGGAACATGTTTACGGGTAGTATTCCGATTTCAGTGGAGAAGCTGCATAATCTCATGGAACTTTTACTTCACAAAAACGAGTTTTCAGGGCCGATCCCTGATTTGGAACAGAGCACCCTGAAGACATTAGATTTGTCCTACAATAGACTAGAAGGAGAAATCCCGATGAGCCTCTCAAGGTTTCCGGCGTCGGCGTTCGCCGGAAACCCTGGACTTTGCGGCTCCGTCGTCTCGAAACCTTGTGACCCGTTAGAGGCGAATGGAAATCCACATGCAGGAGACGATTCTCACTCGAGCTCCCTCACAAAATTCATAATCTTAGGCCTCGTTGTATGTCTTCTGCTTGTAACAATTCTTTACAAGGCAAAGAAGAAAGACGACAACTTCACCGTCCTGAGAAAAGAGAACCTCGATGAAGTAGTCCAAGTCACGGTTCCATCTGGGATGCGGCGTAACATGACCTCGAGCTCTAGTCGCCGGAGCATGAGTTCCGGGAGCCGGAGAGGAGACTCCGGCAGCATGTCCTCCAAGCGCGGCTCAATCCATGGGAGATCGTCGAACGATCTAGTGATGATCAACGAAGAAAAGGGAGTTTTTGGGCTGCAGGATTTGATGAAGGCGGCGGCGGAGGTGCTCGGAAGCGGCGGCCTCGGATCATCCTACAAGGCGCTCATGGCTAACGGCGTAACCGTTGTGGTGAAGAGGATGAGGGATATGAATAAGCTGAACAAAGAAGCTTTCGAAGCTGAGATCAGGAGACTAGGCCGCATCAAACATACCAACATTCTTCCGCCATTGGCGCACCATTTTCGCAAAGAAGAGAAGCTGCTAGTCACAGAATTCATCCCCAAAGGAAGCTTGCTCTTCCTCCTCCACGGTACTCATTCTGAAACTCTACTCTGTTTCCGGCAACGCTCAGAATCATACAATTTTGCACAGGCGACAGAGGGATCGGCCACGCAGAGCTCAACTGGCCAACAAGGCTAAAGATCATCAAAGGAATAGCAAGAGGGCTGGGGTTTCTGCACACTGAATTCTCCAACTACGAACTCCCTCATGGGAACTTGAAATCCAGCAACGTTCTCCTCTCTTCCAACCACGAGTCACTCCTCACAGACTACTCCCTTTACTCTCTCATAAGCAACACTCAATCCGTACACGCCTTGTTCGCCTACAAGTGCCCTGAAGCGATTCTATTCCAGCAGCTCTCGCCCAAGAGCGATGTCTACTGCCTCGGGATCGTGATCCTGGAGATCATGACAGGGAAGTTTCCATCTCAGTATCTCAATAACCAGAAGGGGGGAACCGACGTGGTTCAGTGGACGAGGCAGGCGATTACAGAAGGGAAAGCGGCGGAGCTTATCGATCCGGAGATCGCAGTCGCCGGAGAGGGATAAAGCAGATGGAGAAGATGCTGCTGATAGGGTCCAGGTGCACGGAGAGTGAAGTTGAGAGGAGAATGGAGATGAGTGAAGCCATTAGACAGGTAGAGGAAGTGCAAGCTTCTTGAGCATTGCATTTGGAAAATTACAGAGGAATCATGAAGACACTGCGTTTCAAGATTTTCTGTAGATTAGGATGTAGTTGTGTTGATAGTGTTTTCTCAAGAAATCATTTCAATAATGTCATAAGATTGTAGTACAGACAGGGGAGAGCGGTGTGCTCGGGAAAACCCAATCCATCTATACTAGCCAAGGCCGCCGACGTACCCAACCCCGGTCGCCGGCAGCCAGGAATCCCCTTGAATGAGGTTTACCACCGTGAAATTTGTCGCATCTGAGGCGTTCAGGACATGATACCCCGGCCACTTTACTCTCCCCTGCAGGTCGGCGCCCGGTCCAGTATTCTGGTATTCACCATAAAATAGAGTATCCAACGCAAAACTCCCGTTCCACTCCAGCCAACCCGCCGGATTTATGATTCCGTCGAGGTACGACTCCATGACAACGGTCCTCGAACAGTTCTTCCATGGCCTCCCTAAATAAGTTGTGGATGTATTAACCAGACCAGCCTCCCCTGTAATGTTGCAAAACTGAAACGAAAACCCTGTCGGGTCACCGAAATCTGTCCTTCCATGGGCTGTCACAGTGTTTTTCTGACTCGGGAGGCCGTTCCGAGCAAGGATTGTGCAGTTTTGAAAGACGGAGGCGCTTCGTCCGAAGATGAAATCGACCGTCCCTGTGATGACGCATTGGCTGTAGAATTGGCGGCCGGAGTGAGCGTACAGTGTGTCCTGATAACCGCGGAAGGCGCATTGGGAGATCACCGACAGATCAGAACCAGATCTGAACGCCACCGCCTGGTGCTTCTCCGGCCCGGCGGTGTTCTCGAAGGTCAATCCCTTCGCTATAAACCCTGGCGCATTCACCCCTGCATCCAAATCCCATTAAAATAATTCAAAATTAAATAATTTTAAAATATTTTATAATTAAAATATAATTCTATATTTAAAACCCCCGGCCGCCGTGATCAACTCCTCTTCCTTTATCAACGCGACTCACCGACCGTCGCCGTGTGGAAAGTCGTCCAACCGTCGAAGTAACTCCGATTTCCGGTGATAACCGTCGAATCCATGCCGTCTCCGATCAACATTATGTTCCACTTCCGGGAACCAACCTCCACAAACTCCTGATAAACGCCTTGCTTCACATAGGTTACGAATCTATTGGTGCTATTGATCGGGGCTGCATTGATAGCATCCGTGATCGTCGTAAAATTCCCCGTTCCGTCCGCCGCCACCATGACGTCAGCATGTATCTCATCACCACCCTGTAACAGAAGCTTCCGGTCCCGGGGCTTTATCCACGCCGGGAAACGGACACGCCCGGCCTTCCTGCCGCCAGGCCGGGCCACGTGAACCAGACCGCCGACGGGCTTGACATCGTACAGAAGATCATGTATCAATGAAACAGTCTGATCGAGCACGGCGGTGACCAGCTTGGTGGAGGACCAGTTAGTGTCTTCAAGCCCGTCCTCGCAAGTGTCCTGGTTGCTCATCGTGCCGCTCAGCCACGTCAGCATGTCGGCGGTTGTATTTCCGGTTCCCCTTCCCGCCACTGTCAAAAACATTCCGGCGACTTATAGTTTGATCCGTTTGATAAGGATTTTTTTTAATTCATTTAAAAGTAAAATAAATCTCTTGAGTGAAGTGGATATATAACCAGGTGTATGGTTCCAAGCCGAAAGCGAGAGGCTCAGCTGATCCAAAGAGACGTCCATCAGATTCAGGCAGTCGGAAATGGCGCTCTTCAGACGCAAGTCCTCGGCGGTATCGACGTGGGGCTCCACGATCGAAACCACCTTCTCGACATTGCTGATCGCTTCCTGAACCTTCTCCATGAAGTCACTCGCCGGGTCCGTCAAAAGCCCATTCTCCGCCGTCGCCCCGGCGATCGCACACAGCAACAGCACCGCCGCTACCAGCATCGCCTCCGCCGCATGGCACGCCATTCCAA
Source organism: Utricularia gibba (assembly GCA_002189035.1). Classification (NCBI taxonomy): domain Eukaryota; kingdom Viridiplantae; phylum Streptophyta; class Magnoliopsida; order Lamiales; family Lentibulariaceae; genus Utricularia; species Utricularia gibba. The sequence continues at coordinate 2,559,908 of NEEC01000010.1, read as the reverse complement.
TACCGAATTAACTGCCACGACGCGAGACTCCGAAGCTCGAGAGATGCATGGAGAAGAATTAGGGTTCAGCGATGTGTTTATATAGAGCAGAGAAAGGGAAGATTGCCCTTTTAGGGGCACACCCCCGCTGGACGTAAAGTGTTGAGATTCTAAAAAGTGGGGGATTATTATTAAAATAATAACAGAATATTACGTGGAAAATGAAAATTCGATTTTTTTTTCTACTCAAAATTCATGAACTCCACCACCCTATCATACTTTCGATTAACGAAACCGCGTGACAGTCAAGGGTTATAAATAATATTACGATTTACAGTTCGGACGAGCATGAAATTATTTTACCTGCTTTTGTATTTATTATTATTTAATTAATTTACTATATTTACTAATATTCTGAAATTATTTTAAAAAGTGGCATTTTGAAAAAAATGAATAAAAAGATAATAAAGTGTTAGTGAGGTTTGTCTAAATCTAATATAAATTAAAATATACGCTTTTCATTTGCAGTATAATCCAGTATTTTGTATTTATTAAATTCAGACTAAATTTCAAGGTTAAATAATTTTCATGTATGACAAGAAATTAATAACGGAATTTGAATAAATGAGAATTGATACATTATGTAATGTGAATGCCAAGAGTATGCAGAATACATTCATCATTCTAACATTGCATGTAATGAGGTAGAGAACTTTTCAAATCATTTGCAAGGATGGTGTCTTAGTATATTATATCAAAATATAAAATCAATATAAAATATAAATACAGTCATATTATTACACATAAAGAACATTACCAAACATTAAAACAGTTTATAAATACCATATAATATATTGCATTATGAGTTATTTGGAAAGGAATAAATACTAAAAGGTTAAAACAAGTTGAATGATTATCATTGTATTTATGAAATAAAGTAAAATTTATAAGTTACTAATTATAAGGTTAAGATTAAACGCTAAATCCCAAACTCTAAACCCTATGAAATGCAAGCATACTAAAATGAGTTCAATGAGAATAGAAATTTGATGCGGACTCACAAAAATCAGATATTAATTTCATTTCAATGGCGAAAATAAAAGAAATTAAATATTTCATATCATATGTTATCTCATAATAAAATCATGATTTTGTACATTCATCAATTCTATAAAAATCCCTTGAAACAAACTTGCAATGTAACATGTGAACCACCTTAGGGATTGTTTAGTTTTATTCTTTAAAATAATATTTTTGGAAAAAAATTGAGAATAAATTGAATTTTATAAAAAGTATAAAATGTTTTTATATTTATATTTTTTATTAGTATAACTCGATTATAATTAATATTTGTTTCATGATTGATCGGCTCGGGATCCATGAGAAAACGGGTTGGTTTTATTTATTTATATTTTTATTCCGATGCATCTAATTGACGTGTTAAAAACAATTTATCGTAGATGAAAATTAAAACGCGGAGTGGAGAAAAATTACAATACATATATATAAATGCTTGGTTGCAGTTAAATTAAACCCCCAGTCCGGCGGTGTACCGGACGCCGGTCGCCGGCAGCCATGTATTCCCTACAATGAACTGCGCAACCGTGAAATTATTGGCTTCCGCCGCGCTCGACAACACGTGATACCCCGGCCACTTCACCCGGCTAGTCAAATTCGCGCCGGCTCCGTAGTTCTCGAACTCCCCGTAAAACAGAGTATCCAGCGCGAAATTACCGTTCCACTCCAACCAGCCTTCCGGCCGTATCGCCGGACCGATGTAGGATTTCAGAATCACCGTTCGCGAATACTTCTTCCAGGGTCTCCCGAGGTACGTATGCGTGGAATTTAACGCCGCCATGACATCCGGCTCGGCGGAGATGTTAGAGAACTGGATCGAGAACCCAGTGTTTTCAACAGGCTCTTTCCGACCCTGAGCCGTGATGGTGTTTTTCTGATTCGGTAGCCCTTTTCTTGCGAGGATTTCGCAGCTCTGGAAAACAGCAGTCCCGTCCCCGAAGATGAAATCCACCGTCCCTGTTATCGTGCACTCTCTGTAGAACTGCCGTTGGGAGTGCGCGTACAGCGTGTCTTGATAACCCCGGATCGCACACCGGAAAATCACGGAAAGATCGGAATCCGACCGAAAAGCCACCGCCTGATGCTTTTCCGGCCCCGCCGTGTTCTCAAATGTCAGGTCCCTCGCTATAAACCCCTGCCCCTTCACAGCTGCAATTTTAACATATCAGTCACCAAACTAGGGATTCAACAAGCTGAACTTCTTGTCCTAAAAGGCAATAGACATCATTGGGTTCACCATAGGAATAAGAACCCATGTGGGAGACAAGAATCAACCATCCAATTTAAAAGCTTTGGCCCCCCTCCAAGAGTAACTATTTTAATGTATAGAGTTGCATCCCTAACTCCCACCCATCAACATTAAATAAAGTTGATGGACATTTGCAAGCAAGATGGAGGGCCCTCAGACAGAGCACACATGAAAGTGTTAGAAAAGTTCTTGGATCATGTGACCCGACCCCTCAAAGAGATGGACATGCAAAGGTGGTTAAACTAGACTGAGCAAGATTAGCATGTAAAATGGAGGATGGGGTGTTGAGTTAGAAGTATGGAAACTCACCGAAGGTGGCGGTGCGGTAAGTGGTCCAGCCGTCGACGAAGTTGCGGTTTCCGGTGATGATGGTGGAGTTGATGCCGTCTCCGATCAGCACAATGTTCCATTTCTTCTTGCTGATCTCCACGTACTCCTTGTAAACACCCTTTTTCACATAAATTACGAATCTTTTGGGGCTGTTATCAGGAGCCGCGTGAACAGCATCCATAATGCTCGTGTAGTTACCGCTCCCATCGGCGGCGACCACCGCATCGGCTGCGATCCCGACCGACGATTGCTGCAGGAAACGCCGGTCGTGGGGCTTCATCCATTCCGGGAACCGGTCAGCGGAGAGGAGCTTCCGGCCCCCGCCGATGGCTGAAAAAGATGGCTTCACATTCGATAACAGATCATATATCAGTGAAGTGATCTGATCCAGAGAACCGGCGACGACGTCCCTGACAATGCCGTTGGTACCCTCAAAGCCGTCTTTGCACGTGTCTTGGTTTATCAGCGCGCCGCTCAGCCATGTCCGAATATCGGCGCCGGCGTTCCCCGTCCCCTTACCGTTCCCTGTCCACACGAAAACCTCCATTGGTAAAACTTATAAACGCGAAATGCAAATTTAAATTCAAATTCAACCCAAATTCACGTTACACCCAAGACGTGTTCCTGTCAAGTATAACACATGCATTGACCAATTCATCCCGTGCAATAAATACGCAACATTTTTAATACCAAAAATTACCCATTTCGTAATTATGTACAGATTAAATAAATTAATTAAAAAAAGAACATGCCCTAGATGCGCATAGTAGCCTAATTACTAGGATTATTCAGCTTAATAGGGTAATCAAATTTAATTATGGGCCTAAGGTCCCTATGGGCCTAACCGGGCTAGGCCCCTTAACCCCTACATTAAGCCGCATTAATAGCAATTAAAATAATGGAAGAAAATATGCAACACGATTTCGGCGGCCAGATCTTTTAATTCCCGAAAAGGACATCAACCATCCCCTTTCAAACCTAACTTACTTCATTGCATGGCCTTTCTCCCCAGGTTAAAAAAGATATAACACCTCCTCTACTATGGCCCACCACACTGTTCATCCGTACGTAATTAGCGCTAATTCCTCCCTAATCATGTTTTACTTCGTTGAAAGAAAGGGAATTTACCGTAGGAGTGGGATTTAGCGGAGACGGTGAGAGTGAGCTGGTCCATGGAGAGATCCATCAAATCGAGACAATCGGAAACGGCGGTTTTCTCCCGGAAACTGCCGGCGAGCTGACTGGCGAAGGGCTGCACCAGCGACACCACTTCCCGAATCAGCTCAATCGTCGACGTCACCGAATCCACGAACTCAACCGCCGGCACTTGCAGGCACTCCTCCGCCATGAACTCCGACGCGCCGCCACCGATCAGAAAACACAGAACCACCACCGCCGCCACAGAGAATCCCCTGCTGTCCCCCATTTTCCCGAGCACTGAGAGATTCGGACAGAAAGATTATCTGCGAAGCATCTGAAAGGGGGAAATGGAGAAGAGAAAGATAGTTTGCAGGGGAGAAGGGCGACGCGGGGGCAATAAATAGAGGAACAAGAAAACGGAGGGCGCTGCGATGCCGAAGGGCCCTGGGAAAATTAACAAAAAGGATATTAATATTAAAATATCCACCGCCGAATAAAGTCTCTAGGTAATTATTTTTTAAAAAAACTGGAATCATATTAATTAATAATGCGAAAATAATCCTTTTTATTCCTAAATTTGGGAATATTTAAATGCTCCAGTAATTGCATTTAAGGCGCTTAAGTGATTCCCTCTGCAATCTGCATTCTCCAGACATCGAGAAATCATAACAACGCTTGAAAAGGTCAACACAAATGACGTAAATGACCTTCTTCAACTCGTATCATGAAATTCCTGGACATGGTCAAAGGCTATGGTTTTTTTGTAATTAATGACTTTAGTTTTACTATTTCCTCGGAATTAATTTTATATGAAACCCTTTTTACTATAATAAAGAAATTAATATAAATATATTATAAATTATAATATTCTTCAAAGCACACCCTTATATGATTGGTAGCTATGTTTTTAGAGGTGAAACGAATGATTATTATATTTCTAACTAACTTCAGAATAAAATAATATTTACATGAATTAATATCTACAATCAATTTTAAATTTAACTAATCTTCATACTAGAGAATCACATTAAATAAAATGTCACTCCAAATCAATTTTCACAAACACAATCATAGAGGTTAAAAAAATACATAAAATTAATTATTAATATAAGGGGAAATAAATGAGTACATCTGTCCCGCATTTACTTGGAAAAACCCTATCCTCATCCAGCCCTTTGATTTTGTCAAACCGTCCCTTTCTCTGCCACCCCAAATCTCTATCCCAAATAAGAAACCAAAAATTTACCCCAAAAGTCAAAGTTTACGATCTGTTTTTTTTCTCTTTAAATTCTTCAAATTTATCGCATTTTGAAACGTAAAAACAATTTAATTTGATGATTGGCGTGTTGATGGAGCAACGTGGCATGTCACAATCCGCATTCCTCTCTATTTAGTAACGATATTCGTTATCATTAATAAATGATAATGAAATGGGTGCACTGAAATTGAAATGATTATGAATAATAATTTCAAAATTAAAATTGACAAAATTTGCCCTTTCTGACGCTGCAATGATCGATCGCTTGCAATGGAAACCCTACATTATAAGAAAAAAGGAATTCGGTAAGAAGAGGAGTGAGTTGTCCAAATCATCGGTTGAGTGTGACGTGGCGGGGCCCCACCGGGTTGAAATTCATATCTTCATACATACACATGCACAGCTGTGGAATATAATTTTTCAAGTCTGGATATTTTAAAAGTATCACATAGCTCTTTCCGCATAATTGCCATGGAAAATGAGAATTCAGATAATAATATTAAATTATCATTTTTATGTTGAAGTATTAGTTGGCATTAGACTGATGCGTTGTTCGAAAGAGATAATACGTGAATTTTAATATTACTAAAAAAAGCTAATGGGACCCACCGCACACTATTCTTCTTTATTACCAGGTCAGTTAGTCTTTGCCGCAACATTAAATTTTTTTTACCCCCCGTAATTCCCACCACCAGGCAGTATTATTATTATTTTTAAACAGTAGGGACCACTCTGTGGGTCCTACTGCTAAAATTAAAGGCAGTATCTTGTTAAAGTAAACCCAAAACGCGTGTGGTCCTAAGTACAATCTCATCCCATCCCGCTGCTTTTGAAAGCAAACGCGTGGTGTTCAGCGAATAAAGAAAGCGTGTGGGTCCCCTGGTCCACAGTTATTCGCCGGTGCGGGCAAAAACCCAACCAACTGTCTCATTCAAAAGCGTCATTTGCGAAACGGACGCTCTGGGCTTTTGTCCATCTTCAGAAGTCGGTGAACCGGGAATGACCCGGGCAGATTCAGCCCAGTATCCTGAGTATGATGCATTCTCGTCTCATATGCATTAATGGCTATATTGAATGGGGCCCACTGTTCTTGCATGGGCCCGCTTACTAAGGCGAACATGTGGCCTGTAGTGAAGAGAATGATTTGGGCCTATTCGTCAAGAGGCCCATTTTCGACAGCAGCAATGGGGCTGGATGCAATGATCGGAATCCTGGAAGTGGCATTCAAAAGAAGGGCACATGGTGAGTATCTCTTTTTTGGTTCCAAAATGGAGAAAAGAAGCATGTGTAGTAGTGAACTAAAGTCTGCTTTTTATGCCTATGGCCTTTTCCGGAACTGCTCACTTCCACCGGAGCACCACCAGCTTCAAACTGTGCACTTTCCACTGCATAAAACAAGCTGTGTTCAGTATCTGAGAAAATTTACCGTATCTGATGCTTCGGATATCGGTACTGGAAGCTCATATTTTACGCATACTCTTACATCTGGTAGAATTGGGCAGCCAAAAAGGCAAGCATCCAGAAGAGGTGTGTGATTACAGAAACCTGCACGCCATTCTCGGGGGTTAAAACCAAAAGCAAAGAAAGACTTATTATTTAACGTATCAGCAACACCTACCAGGCTTCCTCCTATATATGCACAGGAAAGCAACACTACCTTCGTCCATTGCCATGAAGTCCTCCACATGCACCCGGGTTGTTGCTGTTGTCATTGTGATTCTACTTTTCGTTGTGCTACCTTCCTCCGGCGAAATGATGGAAGATGGCAATTTCTGTGACCCTAAGTGCGGCGTGCGGTGCTCCAAGGCGGGGCGCCAGGACCGCTGCCTCAAGTACTGTGGGATATGCTGTGAAAAGTGCCACTGCGTACCATCCGGGACATATGGGAACAAAGATGAGTGCCCCTGTTACAGAGATATGAAGAACTCCAAGGGGCAACCGAAGTGCCCATGAACCACTATCAGTATACAATTGCCTGTCCTTCGTTTCATAAAGCTGTCCGCTTTATCTCCACTCTTACCTCACAAATAACAAAGGCAATATAAATTTCAAAAACGATGGCGTTTAGAACGAACGCAGGGCAATTTGTGAAACACCAAATGCAGGTACAACTGATAAAAAGCATTCCGTCGAGATGAACTAACTGGAATTATGACAATCAGAAGAATAGACAAATTTCATGATCCAGAAGAAGAAACAATTGTCAACTCGGAAATCAGCATTTAATTTTACCTTCAGCGTTATGGCGCAGAGTTCGCTTGCATTTGCGCGCAGTGAGTCCTCCGATCGCGATTGCGATCACACCGCCGACAAAACCTACGTCCGTAAAAACCTCATTCATAAAAGCAAACACACCGCCGAAATAGGATTCTAGGCCATTCACAAAGGCGGTGATATCCAGGACGATGTTGACCTTCGCGCCGAGGAACGTCGGCAGCTCCAACGATCCACGGTAGGTCCCGATGAGGATCCGGATTCCCGGTCCAAAAAACGACTCGACACTCCACAAAATTACGGTGAAGGATCCCAAAGCCGTGAATATATTTGGGCTTCCAGCCAGAGAGGCCCAATAACGTCCCCGATGCCCATACAAAACATCCAATCCCATCTGTCGGGTAGAAACAACGTGAATTTTCATATTAATTTATTTACCATTTTTATTTATGGCAACGTGGGAACATCTGATTGGACAGAAATCAACAGTCCGGCTGTTCCCTATAGTGACGGATGCAGAAGACACGACGGTGGTGGGGCCCGCAACAAATTTAAAGCACCCCCCAAGACGCATGTGCATGTGGGGTCACGAAATGGACCAACCACGTGATTACTTTTTCTTGGATCCAATCTCAATGAAGACTGCTCATCCAAATTAGAGCAAATGCCGTCTAACAATATATCTACTATAATAATGTCCAATTCCACACAATTGCAAATCAATTCTCGTATTTTTTATTTTCTAAAAATAATTAAATAATTTAAAAAATGATTAAAAAGGAAAATGGTGGCTGATCGGGGTGGGGCCCCGGTTTCTGCAATGCGCACTTTTTCAGGGTCATCGACAAGATCAAGGAATCAGATACGAGAATCCGACAAGGGAGCGGTAAGAAGCGCCCTAAGCCATGTGAAATTTCGGATATTTTTATTTATTAGCGATTTTTTCCATTAATTATCGATAATAAATAATATGTATAATGATTATGTTTAGATAATTTTGTTCGATTAAGAAAATTGGGAATTTATTAATTAATGTGGACAAAGATTCGGTTATTTAATACAACCAGGGGCTTCGGCGTCATTATCCTTGGGAAGAAAAGTAAAAATCAATCCAATCGCCTCGTCTTTATTCCCAACGGTAAAAAAACAAAAAACAAAAAACAAAAAGACAAAAGAGACAGATTGCCGTCGGCTTTATTTGGAGCTCCGAATTTTTTACCTTCACGGCGAGAGAGGGAGAGTCCTGCGCCGTGAAAAGGATGCTGCAAATCTACTAAAGGCCGGTCTGAAAGGGGAATCCAGTCGCCGGAACCCAATTAGAAGCGGAGATGAAATTATTTGCTGTGAAGGGCTGGGCCTGCGCGGCGGTAGTCAGCACCCTGAACCCTCCCCATCGGACTCTGTTGGCGGTCGCAGCACCGGCGCCGGTGTTTGCGTACTCCGCGTAGAACAGAGTGTTCAGAGCGAAATTGCCGCTCCACTCATGCCATCCTTCGGGGCGAATCACATTGCTGATGTCAGTCTGCATAATGACGGTCCTCGAGTATTCTCTCCATGGGCGTCCGAGGTAAGTCGGGAAACTACCGATTACTGGCTGTAGATCGGATGCGGCGCTGATTCTGGACCGTTGGATTACGATCCCTGTGTTCTGGTTCGGGTCATCGCGGCCCTGTGCGGTGATCATGTTCCGCTGGTTGGCGTTCGGCCGGCGAGCTTGGATGTTGCTGTTCTGAATCAGCGCGGCGGCGTTGCCAAAGATGAAATCCACGGTTCCGGCGATGTAGCAATTGGAATAGAATTGGCGGAGGGAGTGGACGTATAGTGTGTCCTGGTAAGCCACAAAGTTGCACCGGTAGAACGCGGCAAGATCTGCACTCACGCGGAGTGCCACCGCCTGGTGGCCCCCTGGCCCCGCCGTGTTTTGGAAGGTAATGTCCCTTGCCAGGAAGCCATCGCCGTTAACCGCTGCAGTAAGTTGAGTTTTAATCCACATTTCAATGCTGATTTAGTAATACATCGGAGGAGGGTTTTAGAGTTGGTACCTACGGTGGCGGACCGGAAAGTTGTGCTGCCGCCAGCGACGCTTCGGCTTCCGGTAATAATTGTGTTGGATTGCCCATCTCCGACGAAAAACAAGTTGGTTCTTGACCTCGGAATATCTATATTCTCTCTGTATGTTCCAGCTCTGATTCTGATCACATATCTCCGGCTACTCCTGCTCGGAGCCGCCGCTACCGCTGCCGCAATAGATCTAAAGTTGCCGCTCCCATCTGCCGCAACCGTCACATCCGCAGTCACCGTCGTCGCCTGAAGCAGCTTTCTATCCCTGCAGAAACCCACTTCGGCCAATCGGATTCAGGGGAACTCCAGTCCTCATTCCCCGGCCGCCGGGTAACCGCGGTTTCATTACCAGATATCTTGGCAATAACGGCCATCACATTGCTAACTAGCCGGAACACATGAATCTGGCCGGCGATGAGGAGTTTCCGAACTTTCCTATCAGCATCATCCTCCGAAAACCCATCGAGACAAGTTTCTTGATTCGTCTGCGCTGCGCTGAGAAGAGTCAGAAGCTTCTCCTTATGCTCGGCGATGGAATAATTCTTAAGCCCATAGTCCTTGGTGTCGTCTTCGCAGGTGTGAACCTCCGCCAGAGTGTCGGCGATCACTTCCAGGCAATCGTGGAGGGCGACCTTTTCACGGGGAGTGAGCGAGCTTCTCGCCGCAACTTTCTTAATGGTGAAGTAGTTTCTCTCCACCGTGTAAATGGTGTAGTTCAAGAGCGCCTTGAGCGCATCCTTGTTGCTTCTAACAGCCGCCGCGCCTCCCGCCGCCGCCAAGTCGATGGTGGAGACACAGAGTTCGGGGTAGAGGGTGTCGCCGCAGGCGTCCAGCACCGCCGGGTGCGGCGTCGCCCCGGCGACAACAAGAATGACTGAGAGAAAGAAGAGGATTTTCATGACAGGCCTTACCCACACTGACGAATCCAAGCATCGGATTTCATTCATTTATACAAAACAAACACATCGCCCAGTCTGGTTTCCGTACGGGAGACTCTTCGTTTCCAAAACCCCTTTCTCTTTGCCCAATACCATGTTTTTGTAGCCATTAGTTTCCGTTCCTAAATTATTACATCACGGGTTTATTAGTAATGTGAATATTCTATTTTTATTGTGTGATAAAATTATTCATTTTTAGTTAAAATCTTTTACTCAATTGCATGTATATAACGTGAATAGAAATTTGAGTATGTAAATAATATAAATATAATTAAACTATCATTTCATTTATGTATATCATATATATATTCAAAAAATAAGTATATTATTTATATAATCATACAAGATTAATATATATATATATCATTTCATTTATGTATATCATATATATATTCAAAAAATAAGTATATTATTTATATAATCATACAAGATTAATATATATATATATTAATAAAATAATCGTATATATATGATATAAATCTTTTATTCTTAACTATCAAACACAATTTTAAGTGTGTGAGAAATTGTAATAGTGACGACTTTTACAAATTGTGGGTGTATTACAAATGTGGACATGGTTATGGTTTAGATAATGTTCATTTATTTTTTTTACATGTTTTACATTTATTTATTCTCATCCATATTTAATTTTAATAATATATTCTTGGAAAATTGCCGTCGGTGGATTGAGGTTGAGCACGTAAGTCACCGCAAAAGCTTTTTCTTTTTCTTTTTTTTTTTTACTGATAAAAAAATAATGCACCCCGAAAGCCACTGCATAGGCCCAGCATGGCAGAGGAGCCAGTCAAGACGCGTCACGGGGACGACCAGTCGAATTCCGGACGCTCCGCCCCTTTTCACGCATCCTATCCTCTCTCCGACCGGACACGGGAGCATTGTGTGTTTTGCATTACATTATAATTAAGATTAACTAAACTAACTCATCTCAAATCCCACATCAATTATAATACGTGAAATAGTATTAGTTGAGTAGAATTAATATGCAATATAACTTTTCCTGAACAGAAACTATAAATATTAAATATTCAAAGCGGATAATATTGTTAAATTATGCATGTATAACTAAGAAACAAAAATATAATACTTCAAATAATAAAAGATGAGGGTGGTTGCACTATGGTCAATTGTGTACGACGATATAAATTAAAAAGGGTAATTTAGAAAAATGACGATATTGTGATGACGAGTTATAAATATGATCATATTTCCTTTCTTTCTCATGCAAAATATACATCATAATAAAAGTTTCCATCGATAAAATTGGGAAAATTTATTTTGTATTAAAATGATGCTTATTAGATGGAATTTCTAAAAGGATGGATTTGAACGGCATGGTCTTCAAAGAGGTGCTGCCCATCCATAGCTAGTTGCCAGCTTCAAAAGCATTGGATATTTGCACATGCTGTGGGTCCTACTTTCTCCATTTTCTACCGCGGATTGGCATCAATCCGTGGGTTCAAAAGAATATCCAAATTACATTTATTTATATTTTCCTAAAAAAAAGTTGTACAAAGTTTATCAGACTGGTGTGTAAATGAGAATATCATTATTTTTATATTATGTGAATAGAATCAATTTTAAAATTATAAAACCTATTTTTTTTATAAAAATATTATATTAAGTATATTAAAGTGTTTGTGAGATTATATATATGTATTGCTAAGATGTGTAACAAAAAAAATAATATAATTTCTCTAATTAATATTTTATTAAATGAATAAAATAGAGTTTTAAAAAATTCAATAATTTATAACTTTGATCCTAAAATATGATTCTTTTTTTTCGTAGAATAAATAATGGAATTAATTCAATTAATGAATGTAATTTCTAAATTTTTAAACTCATAGATTTTCGGATGGATGTATTTTTAAATAGCTTTGCTAATTATAAATTAAACGAAATTAAACGCCGTACGCAACAGAGCGACGACTTATCTAAAGCGACTTGCATGTTGATTGCAATTTGGAGGTGACTTTTTTTTTCAATTTTAAAAATTCGGTTAAATTTGGGGTTTGCGTGCTCGATTTTATCACTTTGATCCCCATCAGCATTATTAAATTTTCATTTTTAAAAAATATATGTTTTAATTATAATTTTTTTGAATTCGATTCATTAAAATTGTTATAAAATTAACTGAATCAAATGGATTTCAACTTGGTGTAAAAAAAGTATCCAAAACGGATAAAGGTTTGGCTGCTGCAATGACAACCTGTGTGCTGGCCAGGCAATAACTGTGTCTTAGATTATTCAGCGCGTGTCTCCGTGTTAGGCATCTTGCATTGTCCACATCCACTTCAGCCCGTTGCCGAGGCTGAGGGGGCCTCCTTTCCATTTCGGTCCCCAGTGTCTAATTCTTAGTTTTAATTTAGTTTATGACATTTCCAGCAGAAAGGAGAGGAAGGTCATGGTGACCTTCTGGCAGTCCACCATTCAAGAGCCACCCCCTCAACTTACCAACATGAAAAGGAAAACTCCCTATGAATACTTGACCTTGTCTTGCATCACGTAAATTTGAAACATTCCGAACACGAAATTGAAAACTTCAATCAAAACATGACCTTGTCATCTATTTCGTAAATTTGAAACATTCCAAACATGAACCTATTCTGATCAAGGGATAAGATCCATGTTTGACATAATCCTACAAAATTTGATGTTTTATAATTTTCAGATGAATTCCACATCAATTACGAACCAAGTATGAGAGATGATTAATATAAAATAATTTTCTTTAATTTTATGTAAGATTTTTCTCTAAAAAGAGAAAACGTAAAATCATGAGAAATAGGAACTCGAAACTATGAGTAATATCATGCAAGGGAAGTATATATCGTAACATTTGGTATCAGAGTGTAACCCTTCGTTGAACTAGGTATGACCTATTGTTTGTTCATCTGATTTCAATTTCTGAATGGGACATGGTGTAAATGGGCTGGGCTATTGAAGTAAGACCGGGCCTGACGGTTCTTTTGATGTTTATCCGGCCCATTCATCGAAAGACGGAAGAGGAAAATAGAGATTTTGGGGGGACGAGTGGAGGAGATCGGGCATCGGTTGGGAAGCGAAGGAAAATGGAGATTTCGGATGAGCGAATCGAGTACTGGGAGGAGATTGACCGCGCTGAAAGGTGAACGGTTTTGGAATTTTTTTCTCGTTTCTTTGACTCTTGTGCTGCGTTCGTTTCCGGTGAAGTGTTTTGGTTGTTTTATGTGTTTCATTCGGCAGTTATCTCGTTTGCGGCATGTGCGAGGAAGCCGCGTCGACTGCTTTTGCTGTTCTCAGGCAGTTGGCGGAGGATGATCGTGGAGTTGTGGAGGATTTTGAGGATGAGAGATACAATATCACTGAATCAGCAGCTATGGTTCTGGTGCAATCCATGCGGAAATTACAGCGGTGATTTGTGTTTCTTTGCTTCATCATCTCAAGTAGACTGGTTTTCTCTTTGCGTAATTGTATGTAGTAATTTGCAGGACGGCTGAAATACTGAAAGTGCTGAAACAGTTGTTTGGATCGGTCACTGCTATTCCTTTTCAAGTCTTTCTCACAAGGTACATTGTTTATGTCGAGTTTTTTCAACTCAGTGTCTCATCTAGAAAATGAAATGGGAATACCATGTGTTGTAGAAGCGTTCGTGAATAAGTCGGGTTAGTGTTGTGTCCTGGGGATGACCATTTTTACAGCATGATAATCGAGCTGGTTGTTATCACCAATAAGAAATTTAGGTCCAAGGTTCAATATTGAAATAATTTCAGAGGTTTTCCGGTTGAAGAATTCAAAATTCTCTTTCAGAGTGTGACACCAATTTCAGCTTTATGGTTGCATTAGTAGAGATTATGTTATTTCACTCTTTGATGATGAAGCATTTGAAAGTTGTTGTAGTTAGGTTGATTGATTTGTTTCATCTTTGTATGTGATTCAGTGTATGTTTTCAAATATCCGACACTCCATCCAATGTTGAATGCTTTCTTGAGGAATTTCTTATTAACTTTGAATGCATGGACGGCCAATATTTTCCTGTCTCGAAGCCAAAAGCCTGTGATGCCGGCAAGGGAGTGCCATGTTCGCTGCGACCTATTGAAGTTGAAAGTTATCTGAAAGTTGTTGATCTATATGTTATAAGAGTGCTTGCTAAGAAGGATACCCATGCTGCCATATCCTGGGTAGAGAAAGCAACGCTTCCTACGGAAAAAAGTCAGGTATTACAGCTGATACCCGACCTGATATTTGAGATCATTTTGGGGTGGTTTTTCCATCAGATAAGGTTACCGAACTTTGGGTACTGAGTCAAAGAGCAGAATCTACTCAGCTATAAAACCTGAATGCGCATATTTTCCCAGTTAATGTTTTTTTTTCATTTGCATGTCAGGAACTATTAAGGCAGTTGCATGCCTTGTGCTATTCTACTGCCTCTGTATCTTCGCCAAGTTCAGCATCCCTCAGCTGACAGATGAATCAGGCGCTGACCCCAAGCCAAAACAAATGCTACAAGATGTGCATCATAAAGACACAAAATATCAAGCTCCCTCATCTCCAAACAATCGAACAAAGCAAGAAATTTTACGACTGGCCTATGAAAGAAAACCTTTTTTCCTCTGGTTTCCTACCATTAATCTGAAAGTTGGCAACGCTCGAGTAGCCGTGTCAAGTGGGAAACTAACGTTGGCTGCTCTGTTCCTGATGGTGTGTTACCTCACAAGGAAGAAGCAAGCTTTTTTCAAGAGGTAAAAAGCATCTCGCTTTACAAGATGTGTATAAATCAGCTCTGCAATCGTAAATAGTTTTTTATTGCATTTTTTCATAGAACGCATATTTGTTTTTTCTTTTGGAACTGGGTTCTGTTGGTTTACCCAAACCAGAACTCCTCGAACTGATGCTCACATTTCCCCAATTGCCAGGTTCCTTGCAAACAAGGCCTCTCTAGTTAAAAGGTCAGTCCTTGACGTGTGGCAGCTTGCATTCTCCTACCAAGTAAACCCTCTCGCCGCCATACAAACACTGCCTACCGCCACACGGCCTTGAACATGTTGTCTATGTTCCACGAGGACTCACTCAACAAATGGATGGTGAATCAAGTAATTCAGTCACCTGACCAGAATCCACTGAAGACTGTGTGCATATGTGTATGTATATACACTCATCCAAGCAATTACAAAAAAGAGAGATCACAGAAATGCCCCCTGGGCCTAGATCTCTGGGTTGTGTGCTCTACTGGATGTGTGAGCCACAATTAGGTTGAGGCTTGTTGTCATGTTGCTAAATTGTACTTACGAGGGCATCTTGTCTCAGGAGTAATTCATTGAGTAATGTTTTTAAATGACTATTAGAAAAAGCTATGGGCGGTCTTGAAAACCAAGTACAATACGAAAGATGTCACAAACCATACCAGAGTTCAAAGCGAAACTAACCCAGATGCAAGTTCTAAGATCCCAATAGCTGATCAAGTGATCATTGGTTCTGGGCTCGCGGATGCCAAAATGTCAAGCAGTGAGTTCTGTGGCTCAAGTTCTTCATGCCAAAGGGGAAGCGTGTCACCGGGATAGCATTTTCGAGTAACACCATCTTTGTTGATCTGCAACGTTAACACAAGAAGCAACAGAGTTGTGTTACTTGTTAAATTCAGTCTGTTGATACAGTAGAAGCATCTTAGAATAACATTTTCCTGTCCGGAGCAAGGCATTTTAAGTGAAAGGGGTCAAAGGTAAGAAGGTAACGTACAGTCACGGTTCGGACAACGCCACCACTGGCACCATCCCGGGCAATGGCAAGGGAGACTGCCTTCACAACTAGTTCCTGAGGGCAAAAAGACAAGGAGAAGCCAGGTGGAGAGGCAGCCTTCACAAATAGAATAACCTAAAGACGGTAGAGAGACTTGATGACTATCAGATACCTCGGCTTCTTCTCGAGTCATCCCTTCCTTCCATGCTTGGTCAAAAAAGCCATACAGATAGCTAGAACCAGACCCTGGAAGTGAAAAGAAATACTTCTTGAGCGTTGCCTTAAAGTTGCATTATAGACACTTTCAAAACACCATCACCAACTTCTTCAACATATAACTATAAGAAAACATGCAATAGAGAATATATCTAGGAGGTAAGGAAGCTTGGCAAGAGCAACACAATCTCCATGTCTTGCGTCTACAATATGATATGCGACCAGCTCTCATAACAGGGAACAATTACCACACCACTAACGGGATACTTCAGAAATAATGGAAAATCAAGAAAAAAAAAAGCAACTGGATCGAGAGTAATAAAACTGGACCTCCAATAGCAAATGGCTGTTCTATGATTGTTCCTCCCAGGGGTATGCCATAGATTTTACCCCCTTCATACTTATCCCATCCACCCACAATAAGGCCAGTTTGCAAATTGTTCTGAAATATCAATTAGAAAGCTTTGCAGTTCAGGGGAGTACCATCTTTAAGTATAGTTTCTGAGCGCCTAATGTTTTAAACAAAAAGGCGAAAAACCAAGTATACTAACCTTGTTATTATAAGATAACAATCTTACAATATTGGCAGCGACTTTGACAGTCGAAGGCTGGCCAAGCTGTATTCTGCACAACATGTCAAAGTAAAGATACAACGATTCAGTGCAGAAAGGCTTTGCTTTACTGCGAAGAGTATTCTGGGTGCCATAATTCTGGGCAATTATAAGACATACACGGCCAAGAGATGAAAAATCCCTTTCATCTCATGAAAACAAACATATGCATTAAACACAAATGCTTTTTTGACTTACGTGTGTTGATGGAGGTAGTACCGTACATAGTCGGAAACAATTTGAGAGTCGGCTGCCTGATTAAGGACAATGAACACAAATACCCCTCAACAGCTGCTGTAAACGCGAGTAGCGAAAAAGCAAAAATCCTTACTAGAACCATAAATTAAAAATCCCCCGTATTACAGCTAATTTTCGATAATTTCAGAAGCAGCCCAATACACGATTTTGCCATCGAAACATACCGAGCCAGAGCGACAAACGTAGACATTATCAGTCAACTCCGTGATCTTATCAGACGCCCTATTCGCCACGTACACCCCTAAAAACTCACATTCAGATCTGGCAGAGAGAAACCTGGCGTAGAGAAAACTGAAATGCAGAATCTCAATTTACCAGTGCTTGTACGAGAGTCGGCCCCGAGAACAACACCGCCGTCGTAAGTGACGCCGATGATGGTGGTACCCATGGAGTGCGGGGCGCTGAGATGGCCATAACCCTCGTCCATCGCTGAAACTCTTCTGCAGAATTTGGGAGAAAGAGGAGGTAGCTTATACGGGTGTGTCGTGCAGCGGAAGCAGGAATTTAATTGCAATCAACCCCCATAACTTTTAAAAATTCCTAAAGCTCACCGTTTTATTGGGCTTTATTAAAAATATGGGCCTGCCAAGAATTTCTTCATTGGCCCACATAACAAACTGTGCTCGTTTTTAAATGGAGGGCAATACTTGAGCCGATCAAGAACTTCCTCTGCTCCACGGTTGTCTGCCGCGGATTTACTCATCATTAGCGACGTCGTTAACCGCTAATCTCGATATGGTAGGCCTTCTCTGTTCGTGTTGTTTTGATTTCATTTCACCTAGTGAGCTTGAGTTTTGCAGAATGTGGCCTTGAGTGTATGCGGTAGCTGCATCATGCTGAGAAATCCCATAAAAGCTTGCATTTCCCAGGTGGGTTTTGGTTTTCTTACTGTATGTGAAGATTTTGGTTGGTGCAAACCGGTAAAGAGGATATTCTTTAGTAATATTTGGGTTGCACTAGAACTTATTTCTGGATGAGGTTCGTCATTAGACTCTGTATTGTGGTGAAGATTTCGTTGTAGTTTCGGATGGATTTTGTGTGAATAGAATGCTGAAATTCGTAGCTTGTGAAGGTTTTTTTTTTTTTTTTTTTATGCCGAGAAACATGATCGCGAGCTTGGAGATAAATTTGGGCTGAATTTAAAAGAGTAACTGGAGGCAGTTGTTGAACTTACAGGGGAACGTCGAGTTAGCGGCATCAAGGAATCAAGAACAGAAGGTGTCTGATAAGTCATCGGAGATAGGAACAGCTGGAGGATTGATCCCGAATGATTCTTCCATTGGAAGAAAGTGTAGGCCTCCTCCACTAGTTGGTGCTTTAAAAGCTTCTGCAGAAGAATATGCAGCTAGTTTTCACTTCCCAGGACACAACAGGGGCCAAGCAGCTCCTTCCTCACTTACAAAGCTTATTGGGGGTCGAGCCTTTATGCACGACTTACCTGAACTTCCTGAGCTCGACAATCTATTTGCTCCGGAAGGTCCTATACTCGAAGCACAAAAATACGCAGCAGAGCTTTTTGGAGCATCGGAAACATGGTTTCTTGTAGGTGGGAGTACCTGTGGGATCCAGGCAGCAATTATGTCCACTTGTTCTCCTGGAGATACCCTTATTCTTCCAAGAAATGCTCATGTGTCTGCCATATCTGCCATGGTACTAACAGGAGTGGTGCCGAGGTATATTGTTCCTGAATATGATTCTAAGTGGGATGTAGCTGCTGGCATCACGCCGTTGCAGGCAAGTAGAATCTTGTTCTCATGCCTGCTGTCGACGTAACTTTTGGCTGGAGGATTCTTTCTTTTGGTAACTCAGCTCAATTGTTTCACAGGTAGAGGAAGCATTGAAGGATTTAAAGATGGAAGGGAAAAAGGCAGCTGCTGTTTTGGTTGTTTCACCTAGCTATCACGGCATTTGCAGTGACATTGGTGAGATATCAAAGCTCTGTCATGATAATAACGTCCCATTGATAGTCGATGAGGCACATGGTGCCCACTTTGGCTTCCACCCACAGCTGCCAGTTTCTGCTCTTGCTCAAGGTGCTGATATTGTTGTGCAGTCATCTCACAAAACGCTGTGCTCCCTCACTCAATCTTCAATGTTGCATCTCTCTGGTGATCTTGTCGACAGGGAGAGGATTTGTAGGTCCCTTCAAATGCTCCAAAGCAGCAGCCCAAGCTATTTGTTGCTAGCATCACTCGATGCTGCTCGAGCGCATTTGAGCGAAAAATCAGAGACCATCTTTGGTGAGGCGTTGGCGTTAGCTGAAGAAGCAAGGAGCATGATCTCCAAAATCCCCGGAATCTCACTCATCAACATTACGGACTTCCCCAAGTTTCCTGCCATTGATCCTCTACGACTCACAGTTGGTACTTTTCAGCTTGGTCTTTCTGGCTTTGCTGCTGATGATATCTTATCCAGGGAGTTCGGGATTGTCTGTGAACTCCTCGGAACTCAATCTTTTACGCTCGTGTTCACACTCGGGACGAAGAGGGAGCATGTTTTGAGACTTGTCTCTGGGCTGCAGCATCTGTCTCAGACTTCCCTTCATCACTCAATCAGCCATACTGCAAAACTCTCGCCTTTTGATCATTTCCAAGTGGATTTGAGTCCAAGAGTTGCGTTTTTTGCGAAGAAGAGGAGACTGGCCGTAGAGGACAGCATTGGAAAGATCTGTGGGGAGCTCATTTGCCCTTACCCTCCTGGGATCCCAGTACTCATCCCTGGAGAAGTTATCACTGAAACAGCACTCGAGTACTTGTTCTCTGTCAAAAGCCAGACCTGTGGCTGCATCATCGGAGCCGCTGATCAGGAGCTTTCGTCTATTGTCGTTTGCCAGACCTGAGAATTTCCCTGAAGTATATTTGAAGATTGCTTAATCCTTCTTTTTAGTCAGTGGGAAGCATTTACAGAATTGAGTTGTATAGAGTCTGGTGTTGGATTTGACTTGAGCCTATTAAGTCTGTCCAAACCCGATGCAAGATGAGAAATGATTGGACCAAGAATGTTATGGGCAAAGAGAAGGACAGAGAGAGGTAGGTAGTTATCATTTCATATGTCCTAGTTTCTTTTTTCAGAACTCCCATACAATTTGTCGATTACTGCATTTGAAACTCATGCAGGACTCGGGGAAAATAGATCCTTCATTTGGGTCAAGAGTGATGCAGAAGTATTGAATTCTCAGATGACTCCATGCACACCTATACTACAGCATTTGGAATCAGGAATGTTACTCATGCCTCCATTTTTTACTTGTTTATGTTGGGTACTCCCTCATTTTTTGCACCAATACAGCACCATACCGAGTAGTTGCGTCCATTTCAGTTCTCTGTAACTTGTTTTTTGTGTCCAGATGGAGATGCTGTTCCTAGTGTGAGACTGTAGGAATCTTCATCTTTAGTACTTGTGTCTCCATTGCCTGTCAGAAGGCATCTGAGAGCCTGTTGCAAAAAACCCTGAATCGTATCAGTATTAATAAATCTTTAATATTCGCTTCACTTCATTCCATATCATTCTGTTGAGACAATCAACAGCTAGAACTGATGTGTGTGTGTGTGTGTGTTTATGTTATCTGTCAAGTCTGATACTTAAAAGAAACTAACTTATGAACACAAAAAAGAAGCATTTACAACAAATCATCTTCCAGTTCCATGTGGGCACTCGATTCTCAGCTCTACACAGAATCGCCCTGAAACTGAAGATCAGGACCTGAAGCTGTTATGTCCCCCTGCACCTGGTGAGCTATACCCATTGTAACGATGCGTCGACAGCAAGGACGGCAAGTATGCGGTGCTGCCAAGGAGCTGCGGATTGGAAGTCCGAAGTCCAGACTCCAGCTTGGAGTAGCTGCCTGGGAGCGGTTCTTGGCGCCCACTAATGAACTCCTGGACAAAAAAGTCCAGTCTTGGTCATCATCATTCATTTCTTTCTCCTAGTAATGGAACCTACACAAGGCCCTGATAGAACTATTGAAAGACATTATTCAGAAAGCTCACCTGGATAAGTTGTTGAGCGATTTGGACTTGTGATGAGGTGCCTTTTATTTCTACAGTTATTTCATCTGGCAGCCCAACGCTCTCCTGCACCGTGAGAATAGCACCACTTGCGCGTCTGATGTAGTCAATATTTGAGCCCTGAACTCCGATGATATCCTCAGCATAAGCAAGAGGAATTTGCAAAGTCTGTGCAATCTGTGCATGCAACATACCAGAATCCCACAGTTTAGATGCAAAACTTGAGTTCTAGAATAATGAAACAACAGGTTTTTCACCTGAATATATTATCAGGCGCACAAACCTGCGTTACTACAGGCCCCCAAAACGTGCCAAGGCTGAAGAGCGACTTCCAATTTCCAAGGTCGAAGTATGACTTCCAAGTCCATGGTCGCTGTATAATGAGAGTCGTGAAGGTTGTATGTGAGATTCTAACTGGAATTCACGTCCAAAATAAAGTGGATCTCTCTGGAGGGAAACAGGAAAATCGGGCCCCAATGAGGTTTGTGGAATGGCATGCAGCAATGTTTGTTCAGACCATGCATCGGCTGGCCTCTCTTGAGGCACTGGTGTAGTATACTGTGAAGGATAAAGAGCATTGGAAGATCAGGAGCTCCTCATAGACTATTAAACATAAAGTTTCATATAAACTTACGGTCTTCTCAAACAAGGGCAGAACACTATGATCCATCAAGAACTTTCTCAAGTGCCCAAGCACTGCTTCCAGTGCTGGAATCACCTTTACAGCCTCCCCTTGTAGTTCCACAATTCTTTCATCAGGGTCAGCATAGACGGGCAATTCCTCTGCAGTCAACATCATCAATGATCATTTTATTCATTGTATATGCACATTAGCAGGCAATAAAATATTTAAGAATGTGATAACATATTTAAGAATGTGGAACTCATACGAGCAACATTGCAAATTATAATAACCCTAGCAGGTAAGATTCCTTATGAACATCGACAAACAGAGAAACAATTTAAATTTAATGAATTGCACATTATGGATACCATTAGAGAGGACACGGACAGAAGCCCCAGAGCTTTCCTGAATAACCTTGATTACAGCTCCCTGCTTTCCTATTAAACTTATTGCTTGTGTTGATGGCACCAACAACCGGATCAAACAAAACGAAACGGCAGCAGCATCACCTGCTTTAATATCTACGTCCTCAGGTAAACCATTGATACATTTAAAAATTCTAAATGTGGCTTCCATGGCAGGAGCTAACTCAACATCAGGTTCTTCCTTCGCAGATATCAACACCTGACATGGAAAATCGCAAAAAGCTTAGTAGAAACAAAAACATCAAATTCCAAGAAAAAAAAAAAAAAAATCAAGGAGCATCGCATACTATCAACATGCAGAATGGAGGTAGATTTTAGTGTGGAAAACATTTAATAGGAAAGTAAACACAGGATTTTGCAATAGATTTCTCAAAAAATATAAATATTCCCATAGAAAATACCGAATAGGTGAAGCCAACTCACTAATCTAATTAAAGGCCTTTAAGAAATGCTTTGAACAAATCAAGAAAAGGGATTCCTATTCTCCTATAGTATGCTTAAGCCCCTCACGTCTCTTCTCATAATTAATTGAATGGCACATCTGTTACAGCTAGAACTATCCAAACATTGGAAGTAAAAAGCATGCAATCACTAATCTGATGACACCCACTAGATAAGATCGAGTGTCGGCCGAGGTTCTCATCGACAAGATACACCCCATCGTGGCAAAAAATCATTTTTCCCTCAAGATGGAAAAGATCGCAAATCAAGCAACCTACAAGGGATACTTTTTCAATGACCAAACTGATATCCATTTTCTTTTATACCCATCGGATTAGTCCTCTTGGACTTCCCAATCTTTGGAATGTTAAGGCGTGGAGATTCTAATGCTTAGGGTTAGAAACCACAAGATGATCCCCTTTGACCTTGGACACGACACATAAAAAGCCACTGAAAAAAAAAAAAAAACAAGCCACGGTTGGCATTCACCTGCATCTAATCTTAAATCCAAAACGCAACCATTTGCAAAGGTCGAAACACAGAATCTCAGAAACAACGTCAGCACAGAGCAAAACCAGACGATCCCAACAACGTCGAGCAAAAAAACCGAAAATTGGAAAATTACAATGCGATCTGGCGAAGTCGCAGGACCATCAAGGACCCGAACCCTAGCCCTCGTTTCCTCGACCAGCTTCTTGATAAGATCCCCCTTCCGTCCAATAATACCTCCAACTTTCAGCACCGGCACCACCACCCTAAACACGGTGATTCCCGGCCAACCCGGCCACCTAGCCCGCAGCCTCTGAGGATCATCATCCCTTTCAGCCGAGGTTTCGGGCGCAGAATCCATTTCCCGATGCTCCTCCGACATTAGTTCACCGACGGGATGCCCCAAGCCGGCGGCACCGCCCCCAACATCGGTTCAGCGGCGGACAACGGCTACCCTAGCGACGCTTGTTGCTTTTTGGGGTGAAGGTTTTTGCAATTTGAAACCGAACGTGTTTTGTTTTAAACCGCGGTTCCAATTCCAATTCCATTCAACGTCACAGGATGTTCATAGAACCGGTTTTCTCTAACAGAAAACAAAAATAAAATAAAAAGAAATAATATATTCGGATTTACAACAAGGATATTATTTTAAAATAAAATAAAAATAAAATAAAATAAAATAATAAAGTCAAGGATATTATTTTAAAATTCGAGATTGGATATTATTTTCTAAATTAATTTGAAGGATAATTAATCCAAAATCCTACCTAAATCTAAAAGTTGAAAAGCGAGGTATTCACTAAATGGAAAATTAGGGCAGGAAGAACAGAATTGATTAGGCAAAGTCGTCTGCCCGGGCGGGCAGTCGGAGTCGTCCCCTACACTACCCTTTTGTCAAAACATCATCTAGTAGTAGCACCCTACAAGTTGGTAAATAGACACTCCCACAATCCGCAACGAAGACTTTAATTTCTAAATCGAAAAATAAATTCATTTCTTATTTTTCATAATAAAATTGAAAATTATTGAATTTGATTTAATAATTCCACAAAAAGCAATCATATTAGGATATGAATCTAAGGAGCTTTTCGTAATTTTACAATCCAAAGAAACACCCATTCAAGTTGCCGTACCACCTAACTATTCCGTGGTTGACAAAAATATGTAAAAGAAAATTGATTATTTCCATCATTATTATTATTATTATTTTGCATTAAAAAAACATCCTAAATTTGAAATCAAGAGAATTTATTATTTCTATTACACAAAACTCAGCCATGTAATCTTTTCTTAATTAAAAGGTAACATCGATCATGTTGTCTTCCCTGATTCCCCATCTCCCCAACGACATCTTATATTATATTATATTATATTCATTTGTAGTTATATCCAGCTCGGGGGTCAACTACTTGATCAGATGGCAATTCCGTTGGTATACCACGGCGGAGCCATCTGCACCCGGCTTCTTCTGCTGGCCCTGGCCGGCGGAGCTGCTTTTCTGATCCTCCTATGCTCCCTCCTCCTCCGCCATCCCCACACCGACGGGATCGACTCCGACGACCTCCGCTTCTCCTGGGTTTCCGGCATGGAGAGCCGCAGCAACGGCAGCTCGTATGATCGCCGGGGATTCGGGTTCCCGGCTTAGAGCGGCGGACTCAGGCGGATGCCGATCACCTCCTGGGTATGCATGTGTGTCGGCAGGGGGGTCGCCCCTGCGAGAGGTCAGATTATTTGGGGTTTCAGGAGCTGCTTTCAAAAGCTTCGCTCAATACACAAATTTGTTTATACTGAAACTTGCTGCTCATGTTTTACCCTAAACGACACCACAGTCCACACGCAAACTCACGAAGGTTCTAAACTCGGAAACGTTTGTAAAGGGTACCTATTCACGCTTTGGCATGGATATTCAAAAATAAAATAAATTTTTTTGTTGCTAATAATTATTTTTTTAATAGTCATTGTCGAATCATAATTTTCTTGTCTATACAATTATTGGGTGTATTTTCCCGCTAAGAATGCGCTATTAGTTGGAAAGTCTTTTCGTGATCGC
The DNA here is from genome assembly GCA_002189035.1 of Utricularia gibba. NCBI lineage: Eukaryota > Viridiplantae > Streptophyta > Magnoliopsida > Lamiales > Lentibulariaceae > Utricularia > Utricularia gibba. The sequence continues at coordinate 2,534,804 of NEEC01000010.1, read as the reverse complement.
TGCGTGTCCCTTTCTTCATTATTATTTTGTTACCTTGTTATTAATTTTTTAATTGTATATCCACTAGAGAATAATAAATTTAAAAGGAGCATTTCGGGCCTCGCGTTCGGGTCGATGAGCATGCTTGGAATCCGGCCCAGTTTCAATGTACATGGGCCGGCTCATAGGATGGTATGACTTGGGCCTAGGAAAGGAAAAATGCGTCATCGTCTTCAGCGTTTAGCAGCAATTCGGTCTCCCTGCGACTGAGCTCCTTGTGTGGAGGAGCAGACCTGTTCAATGGAAAGATGAGCCTTCTTCATCTTTGATATGCTTGCGACGACACTTAACGGGGTGACGTGCCCTGTGATGATCACGCTCTTGGCTGCGAAATCTATGTCGAAGGACGACACTCCTGCATCACATCACGCTTGCGGTTGTTAGTTTACTACAACAGATCATGTACAGTACAGATTATGCATCAGAAGAACCAGACCTTCCATCTTGGAGATATGCTTCCTCATCTTTCTTTCGCATCCTCTGCAGTGCAGTGAGACTCTCATAACGACTACCTGTAGAGAGAACACAAGGAATGCTTCTTGCTTGTTTCTCTGTTGTACAATTAGGTTCATTGATCAAAAGAACGAAGAAACCGAACCTGCATCTCAGGGGGCGGAGGACTGGAAGGAGGCTGTTGGTGTATCGTTGCATCCTCGTGATCTTCTCCTGCAAGATGAATATCTGCAAGAGGGGTTGAGAAAACATCTGGAGAACCAGGGGGGCTGATGAAGTCATCAGAGCGGCTCCGGGTCCTTTCCTCGTAGCTCCTGTCATTAGCTGTAGTGAAACCATCTCCAGTTTCATCGTTCTTCCTGGTTTTCCTGCTGCCAGCCGGTGGCTTAGCGAGTAACTTTGATATCCTTTTGGGATCTCTGATTATGGGATTGTGACGGTCGATTGCCGGACCTCCGGTAGTGATGGGAGGAGTTGAGGGGGAGAACGGAGGAGGAGATGAGGAGATTTCATCCATCCTATTGCAGCACCATGTGATTGATGATGGAGAATATAAGGATCCAAACTTGTTTCATAAAAAGGTGTTGATAGAATATTGTTACTTTGTCAAAAAAAATGCAAGCCAATGTGTGGATAATCAAGAGGCAACAGCCATAGTTGAATGGGACTGAGACAAGAAAAGCTGGATATGCAGGGTTAGAAATAAAAGTAGAGGACAATGTCTCAGCTCTATTATTGAACAAAACTCTGGGGAGTACCAAATCATAACAAACCTGACCAAATCAAAACTCCCAAGAGAGATAAAAGTAGAGGAATATCATACAGCTGGAGAAGGGAATCCTATTTTCAATGTAACCAAAAGAGAAAAGCAACTTTCTTTGCAAAAATCAATGTCAGTGAATCAGATGCTTCTCAGCTGCTTTAGCTCGTTGCCAACTTTTACGCACACAAAGTTATATGTAAATTCCCAGGGGCACATACAGGAAACTGAGTTGTGTTCCAAAATGCATGAACTCGTGGCATATACCGAAATGGGCATTGGCATATATAATGCCATCTTTATTACTCAAAATGGGGAAAAGAGAACAAGAAAGAAGGCATCATCAATGACCCAGTGGCCATGTTTTTGGATCCACCATCTGATACCCATATAGCTCACATGCGGAAGATCTGTACCATAACCTTTAAAATCTATACTCAAAAAACAAACTCATTCTCCTCTTGCTATTGAAGCACACCGCACATCTCATGCTTCAAAGGATTTCAAATCCCATTTTATGTATGTACGTAGCATTCCAAGTATCTAGTGTAAACATACATACAGAAAGAGTCATACACCAGAAGTATCAGTCATAATCTAGATATCATCATGCAAGTTAAAGGGAGATACCAAGTTCGAGATGAGTACGTATCTAACACAAAATAATTAGGTCAACAAGTTGGTATATCAGCAGGGCAAGGTATGTTTTGCCATCCTACGCAGTGGTGCAGAAAATGCTTCAAGTTTTCAGATGGTGGTTCAACAGTCCAGGTCTCATAGTACTCAGATGGATGGAAGACACAGGTCTCAGATGATTGCCCCAATAAGCCATGCTTAGTTCTATCGACAAACATGTCACCTTCTGACCTAATGAAGCCTGAAGCTTCCTGAGCCTTATCAGCTGCCTGTTGAGTATGCAAATTTAGAAAAGGGTGAATAATACTATACCAAGAAGGAAGTATTCTGCATTCATACTGCGTTTACACCTTTTCAGTGTAGTACTTGAAAGCCACAGCTTTCTGGCCAGCTTCGTATATGTTGCACTGGGAAAATATCTGTATTTGTGGCTACAGCTATGTTAGCTATGAAATTGTATATGAAAATGCCAATAACAAAATTTAAAAGAGGAAAAACGACCTGTGCCTCAACACTAGCACAGACGGCATAGATTCCCCAGTTTCTGGTGTAATTATTATATAAATGCACTTTTCCAAATCTAACACGTGGATGGCGCTGTCGAGTACCATCAAAGAAACAATGGTGGATCGTAACTCGAATGCATCTGTCGAAGGTGTGGGAAGCATCAGCACCAATGAGCATCGTCTTGTCATGATTCTTGAAGTGGCACCTAATGCAGAACAAAGAGTGCAACGAATAAGGAGATAACGTTCAAAATACAAATTCTATTCACTGCTCACCGTGAAATCGTAATATCCGTGCTTTCTCTGGTAATATCAATGAGACCATCGTCATAATCACTTAGGCTGCAACGATCTATCCAGATGTGCTGTGCCTTTGGTTTTATCTGAATCCCATCAATATCATGCCCTCTCCCCCTTCAAAAATCAGATTGCAGATAATCACATGTTCACACTCCTTCAACCTCAAACCCTTTCCAACCAGCTTAACCCTTTGGCCACGTCCATCTATGGTTTTATAAGAGGTGACATTCACATAAGATGAAAGTTCAATGGTCCCTGAAACTTCAAATATGATCCACAAAGGATCTTTTCTACGACATCCATCCCGCAGAGAACCTGGCCCATCATCTGAAAACACAAGCACAGCAATAAGCAACTAACAAATAACCAAAAAACTGGCGACCAGGGTAGGATGTAGATATACTTTCAAAACGAAAGTATTTGTTCAATGGGTAAAAAGGGCATTCTGCTATCGGACGAAGAACCCACCTTCGTGGAAAAGAAAACATAACTGGGAAACAAGCAACTGCAATCCCAAATCTACAATCTCATATGCCACCCTGTATGCCATATTTAGACATCATCGTCCTCGATCTATTTAACCCAAATTACAATGTAACACTCAAAACTTCTAGCATCTAACAACCAAAACATCGCTCAACGCATCGCGCTACACCAAAGTGCATTCCCCTTCACCAGTACATAATTACCTAACCACAAAATCCATGAATCTCATTTACCCGCGAGAGTGGTGACACGGTAAAGAGCGCCGTCAAGACCGCCGATGGCAAATCGGCCGAAGCCCTCCGCCCGACCGGCCAAACTCCTCAACTTGGTATCGACGTCCGAGTAAGGGAGGCGCAGTTCCATCGTGGAACCCTGGGTACGATCAGAGTTGTGCGGAGGCCTAAATGCTTCCCGATTGCCGTTGTTCAAGCTCGAACTACGCACGTGGCGATTTCCCATGGCTCGGAGACTTTCCCATTTTGGGGAATGGGGGAGATTTTAATTGTCAGAAAGGAATATATTTCATTATCAACAAAAAGAATCAAAGAATATTGCATTTTATTGTGATTCTTGCCTTCTTCCTTCATAAAAGCAGAAATTAAAATGCAATTTTTTAATGGCAAAATTCCATAAAAAATAACCAAAAAAAAATTATTTTCACATTTAAATATTCCGAAAATCTCAACGTTCTACTAGGCCCAGGATTGGCCCGTGCCGATTCGCTCCGGACCCATATTTAGAGCTGGACCGCCTGACCCGGGCCGTATTTACGGACTGCACGGTGCCGACACACGCCTTTTTAGCCGGGTTGAAGTGGGACCCACTGGCGCATCATCTCCGCCGCGGAATCATGCTTCAACTCCGGTCGGGCTACCGCTGAACAGTCAGTAGCTTGTTTACTGTGAGAAAGCTCCTCAGTATTCAATCAATCAGAATGCGTTTTGAAAAATAGCGTTAGCTTGACAACAGCCTCTCTAATAGGGTAGCAAAACCCTGGCACACATGAGGGTTTAGCAACAGTGGAAGCCAGGTTCGTGGTTCCCCTCAAATGACAGCATTTGGGAAAAGGAACTCTGTTATTCAGATATTTGCAACTGTATACATTGGCAATCAGGATCCATCCTATCACATCTTTGTAATATGAAGAAGGCAAAACATGGTAGGTCACACGCAGATATCCACACCTACAGACGCCTCTAGTTTCCATTATTTAATCCAGAAGGAGGAATCTTGAAGGTTACCTTCACTCATCGTTCCCACTGTTGACTCTGATCTCCAAAAGGCGCTCAACGGGCTGCCTGCAAATGGGGCACCTGTCTGTTTGGAATCTCAACACTTTGGCACACTCACTGCACAGACACTGTTCAACAAAGAAACAAGCGAAACTTCCCTCATGAGCTGAAATCAGGAAAGCAAAAGTCTTGTGATAAGGTGATCAGTCATACCATGTGTCGACAGGGGAGGACTGTTGTGTCCCGAGGCTCCGAGAGGCAGATCACACACTCTTTGCCAGGATCATTTTCTTCGTATTCTTCACCTTCAACTAAGTTTCCAATGCCGTATATCTCTTGTAGTTCATACCTCATGCCATTCACCCACAATATTTGCTTTACTACCCGGACATGATATTCCCCTTTCTCCTTCTCAAATACTGCCTGAGTTATCTGGGAGTTTGTCGAACTGGGGGTGTCTGACTTCCCACTTTCGTTATCTGGACAAGCCTCTGCCTTGATTGCAAGAGGGTACATATCCATGTCCTGGTATTTTGATAACTCTGACTCTTCATACTTCGAAAGATCGATTCCTGTTCTGGGTGGTTGTCTGAACCTCTGACCTAAACCTTCATTGAAATGCACGGTGATTGGTGGGTGTGCGCTTTCTGACATAGGGATTAAGTGGCAGTCTTTACCCTCCTTTGCGAAGAACATTACAGTGATGCTGCACAACATGGATGTCTCATATAAGATTGCTTGGCTAATTCACAAGCATGATCTGAACTACACTGGAAATGATAACAAAACTGAAAAACACAAAGAAATTATTCCACAAGCTATAAAAGTAGCCAGTTCATACTGCACATGGCAAGAAGTACTAAACCAATAACGTCTGATGATCCAGAAAGTATCAAACTCTCAAAACAACAAGTTCATAGACATAGAATTGTTCTTTACTGCAAAGACCTTAAGCTTTACGGGTACCTTCAGTTAATTAGAAATTGGATGCTGCAATTCAAAGAAACATCATGCAGACTCATAAGGTATCCAACTGTGAAAACAGCAATTTATTCAAGCGCATAAAACTTAAGGGATCATGACAAGAATACTGCTAAACTGAAGACATGCAATATGAACATTTACAACAACATCCGCTACGTGAAACGAACCCTTAAGGCAACACTGAGTACGCCTATAGCAGAGAAATTTACCAATTTGATGTGTTTTCAAGATGCATAGAATAAGCTTAAAATGGTACAAGATCGGCTATAAGAACAACTAATCTGAAAAAGAACAGCTTCCAAATACACATTACGAAGATATACCAGGAAAGGGAAGTATATGGTGATTAATCCAAGATCAGAAAGAAAAAGATAAAATGTTTCCATAGGTGAAGGAAAAAACATGGCCGAGGACACCATCTTGTACCTTCCCGCTACTGTGGCATCAAACGTGAACGAAACCAGATACTTCCCAGGAAACTCCTCGTCAGGCTCGATCCTCAACGTTTCCTTTTTCAAATTAACATCATTCCGAATCGTTACTGCCTTCTGATGCATCACATAAGGTGGAGGCGGAGGCGGGGGCGGGGGCGGAGGCCCATGCTGCATCATCGGCCCATAAGGATAACGCCCAGCAATCCATCCCCTACGGTGGTGATCGTACGCCGCCGGAAAGGTCGGCAGCGGAGAGTGTGCTGGAGGCGGATAATAGCTGGGGTACTGATAATACGGCGGAGGGTTAGGCCCCGGACTGGGGTAGGGCGGCGGAGGATAACGCGTTGCCCTCGCATAAACATACCGATTGGAAATAATCTCAATCTCCGGTTGAGGCGGATGTGTATCCGGGTGTGACCGGCCCGTAGAGTGGCGTCTCCGACCCTGAACACCGCTACTCCCCATATTACCCATTTTCTGAAAAATCACGCGGTCTTAGCCTCGATCACAACGAAGAACCAAATATCCGATGCCGGTTTTAAAGACAAAGAATCAATGAAGCACAGGTGTTGCCGACGAAGCCGAAAGAAGAGTAGAGGAGCGTCGGAAAAGGAGACGTTGTGGGTGGGGGAGCTAAAGAAGAAAGAGAGAGAGAGGAAAGAAAGTGGGCGAGGAATCTAATAATTTTTTGAAGTCCGCGTCGTTTACAGTTTTTAATTCAAAAATTAAAAATCTTTTTTTTCTTTATTTTATCGTTTTAGGAACACACTACAAGAAATATTTAATGATTGGTTGGTTACGGATCGCGTGCTCCTACACGAATTTAGTTTAATAATTGTTCTTCACACATTATTAACATTTAATAACTAATATTAGTGAGGGTTGCCAAATAATACTGTAACAACCTTAAGCCAATAAGGTAAAATGGCAGTTTTATAAAATAAAATTTTTATTTTACATTAAAGTAAAGAACGTAAAAATCATAAGAATTGAATGACTTAAATGAATAATATCATGTCAAGACTAGGTAAGTGGTTAGACAATCTTAATCTCATTTTAATACCCTGATTAAAAAAACTTAATATTTGATATTAGTTATAACGAAATAGAAAAAATCTTAAAATACATAAAAATGAACCCAAAATAAAAAATTGAAAATAGCTTTTGTTTATAAATTTTACGAATTTGTTTTTAAAATAATATTATATTTAAAATATATGAAAAAAATACAATCTCTAATTATCATGATAAAAAATGAATAATGATTTTATTACTAATTACAAAATGTCTAGTCACGAATCATTTGTAATAATTCATACTAATTTTTTTTAAATAATTAAAAAAATAAGACACATTTCAGTTTTTACGTCAACTCCAGGAACAGGGATCTAGTTGTCTCCACGTTGGCATTAATTATTTCCCATTAAATGTTGTTTACAAATTTCGTTTAGCAATTAATTAGTGGAATTAATGGTTAAGACTAGAGGGGTCATAAAGACAAACCGTGTCGCTAACCAATTTGTATCCAAATGCGAAAATTTAGGGTTTAGGGTTTTTTAGGATTTAGGGTTTCTTCATTATTCAACAGGCTCCAAAAATTGGACCCGCAACATGGTTTTCCTCGGCTACAAAAAAAAGAAAGAAAAAAAAATGATTATTTTGAATCCTAGGGTCTACTTTCTTGTTTCATCTACCTCAGCTGAGGTAGTGAGGAATGTCTTCCTACAAGGAACACAGCACAGCGTGAGCGACGTATCGTGTCCATCTTGTACAGAAGACAGATGGGAGATGTGGTACCTCGAGTTGCCGGAGAAGTTCTCCGGCCGTCGGAGCGGAGACGATGATTCTGCGGGCGTTGGGACGGATGAAGCCTTCCTCGACGGCTTTATCTATGAAGGAGAGAAAGGAGTTGTAGTATCCATCCACGTTCAGTAGTCCTACGGGCTTATCATGTATTCCGAGCTGCGCCCATGTTATGACTTCCAGCAGCTCCTCCAAAGTCCCGTACCCGCCTGATCAGGAATCAAGAATCGGGCAGTGTTACAGACGGCTTGGGTTCAAGGTGTGGGGGAGAGCTTGGGGAAACCTGGCAGAGCGATGAAGGCATCGGAATGCTTAGCCATCTCTGCTTTCCTCTGGTGCATATCTGCCACAGCCTTCACTTCTCCCACTGTTACTCCTGTTAACTGCAATCAGATTCACTTCTGAGCTTAAATACACCCGCAATTGTGAATAGAAGACGCTTATAAGTATACCTCTTGGAACATGAGCATCTTGGGAATCACCCTGTGAGTTACTACAGATATCAGTTTGATTTCAGTGGGAAGGAGTGATTAGAGGCATTTTACCCAATAACATGACGCCCCCATCATGAACAGCTTGAGAAACCAGGCCCATGAGGCCGATGCTGCCTCCTCCGTACACTAAATCAATGTTTCGGGAGACCTGTTTAGAAAACCCAAAATCAGAGCTTTCATCCGCTGATGAGTGTTTGGGCAAGAATCTGAAGATTTTCGCCTAAACGCATCAGGAATTACTGCGATATAAACAGTAAAAAAAGCCCACATTTGCGTAGAAAGAAACAGGGGAACGGGGCTTCTGTAAACACCCATTTTCGACAAGATCCAACACAAGAGAAGCAAAAAACACCGGGGGATTTGGATACTAAGAAAATCGACATACCAAAACGTTTCCGAGCTCAACGGCGGCTTCTTGGTAGCTGGTTTTGTTGCCCTCACTGCTGCCGCAAAAGACGCATATTCTCTTGAACTTCGACTCTTTCACCTCGATCTCCACATCTGATCTCTCAGCTTCATTTCTCATACTCATCATGCGTAGTTTACGCTTCGTCCACAAACCAACAAAGTTCTAAAATAGACCGAGGAAGAAGAAAACGAAGAAGAAAAACACAAACAGCGTCGTCACTTTTATGGTCGTCAAATTTGCTATTTTTAGGAAATTTGACGCATTCAACTTTTGAAATTTTAATCACAAAATATTGCTATTTATAAATAAATAAAACTTAGGCAACGAATAAATTAATATTTTCCCCACCATTCCACTTCGAGATAATTCACGTTTCAAAAGGTTTTTCTTGATATTTTTAAATATAGCAATGTTTTTTTTTGAATTTATATAATTTATTCAGACATAAGAAAGAAACTCCTTATTACAAGATAAGTTGCAAGTATGAGTTTTCATCTTTGTAGGAATGTCTCGAAACAGGTGTGAAGTGAGTATTGACTCTTTAGGTAGAAGAGAAGAAAAGAAAACTTCTACTTTCTAGGCTTTGATAATTCTCGTATTTATTTTTCTTTTTAATAATAAAATTGACATTTGTGGATAAGGATTGAAATTTGACGCATATTATTATTATTATACCGGAATTATGTGACAATTGATCTAGACCTTAAACTTGAGGTTAGGGTGGTAGTTCTATGCCAAAATATTACGTACCAAATATTAGATATCAATTATAATTAAGAAAAAATAATTATTTTTAAAAAATTTGAAGTGTGTTTATAATTTATTTTTTTAAAAAATAATTTAAAAATAATCTTATTATTAAATATTAATTATTTGTATTTTGAAAAATAGAAATTTAGAAATACTTATTATTTTTATATAATTATACTCAAAACAAAAATCATGCCACCTTCTCACTAGTAGATAATTGTGTTTTCCTTTTTTAAAAAAAAAAAAAAAAAAAGAAACCATTTACAAGAGAAATGTTTGAGAAAAAACACAAGAAACAGGGAGATGTGGATTCAGGTTACTTTCCATCTCAAGTCCAGGTGTATGGTTCCAGCGCTTGAATCTATGAGATGAAACTTCTCATTGATGTGCCCGTTGTACACTACGTCTCCCAGGTTGATGTCGACATACCCCAGTGATTCCTGCATCAGAAGGCAGTGTGTGTCTGAAGGGTGAATGCTCGTCTTCCAGAGCAGATGATCTTGTTGCTTTGCTTCTTCGAAAAATAGTTACCTTGGTCGTGAACCCATCCTCCTCTTCTTGCTCAAGACCTGTATGTGAATCTGATCCTTGACAGGAGGCTCGTCTTGCAAGAACTGGAACTCCTCGTTCCAGTGCGGGTTCCGGCATCGCTTTATCGTCTGCAATGCAGTGGCATACAAATGGAGAAAATGAATATACACCACAGCAGAAGGATTTGAGGTCGCTGAATTACCTTGGTTTTCTTCCTGTCTCCCCGGAAGAGAACTACTGCATACGGGTTGCTGTGATTCCACTTGCCTTCAACGTTTTCCGCTTCTACGACGGTGACTTGAAGCAGACCTGACCCGGATAGTGATGATGTTTCGTTTGTCTCCGGGGAGACATCGTTGTCGTTTTCTGAGGGATTCAACGACTTTGAACTGAACTTCTTGCTGTCTTCCATAAAGGGGACGAAGGTAAGCTCAAACGTGATCTGTCCGCGGCGCTTCCTGTTTTGACGATCATCTGGATCCAAACTGTTCACCAGATCAAGTGTCAGCTCTTTCTTCACATATGGAGTGAGTGAACTCAGAGGAGCAACTTGCATACCAAGGTAGTCATGAGCCCCAACCTACAAAAGGAGGCCTTGAAAATTGATGCAACAAATTGACAAAAACTTTGTATAGTGTGGAGTGATTGTATACCTTCTCCCAGTCATAGAGTTGCAGTTGAAGAACTTGGGACTCGGGCTGCTTAACAATCAGCTTAAAATCCTCGTTCCATTCTGGGTTCAGATTGTTCATCTTTACAGTAGTTTTCTTTGCAAGAAGACGATCTCCAGTTATGCTGAGTTTAACATACGGATCCGATGTACTTAAGAAATCCATGTTCAAGAGATTCCGTGCTCTAACAATCTTCACATTCAATATTCCCACTGGCTTCCTCATGGCTCCTCTGTCAAATAGAAATTGCGTTGGTAACTTGCCTTAAAAATTTCAGTTGAAAAAAGCAACTACAGACTGAGGCCAACTTATTTTAAGGTGATTTCCCTGTACAGGACACACTTTTTCTGTCAACATGAGACGCTCAAGTTAATAAAACTCCAACAACTTACGTTGTATCATCCAGGATATTTACATCAAAGGATTGAGGCCAGTGATAGAGCTTAATCACTTGTCTTTGGATGATCTCCTGCAACACAAGTGGAAGCTCGTAACACAGCCAGAGTGTATTTGCAGAGGTGTTTCATTTGCATACCTGAGCAAGATGGTAAAGACCTGGTATGGACATAACGTCAGCACCAAGAAGGTTTAGTCCAAAGTCTATTTCCGGCTGCCAGAGCGAAGGCTCTCATCTTCTTGAGAGTTTGGAAACAAAAAAAAATGGCTATGGAAACTGAAGAGGGAACCACAGCCTCTTACCTTCTCCAGCAAAGAAGCTGCAAGGCAAGAAAAACAGGGGAATGTGGGTACGAATGGTTTCAAGACAACCCTCATCGAAGCTGACATTTGGATGTCGACTATCTGGAATCCAGAAGGAAAACACTAGATCAAATATACTTTGCTGATGCAGGATTATGTTTGTGCCAAAATGTAAAGTCAAAGAAGCTGAACTCAACCTGGACTTGGAGTTTTAGAGATAGAATATCGATTTCCACAACAATATCTGAATTCCCAGCCCACCTAAAAGCTAGATCAACAACTAGTTCGTTCTCTTTGGATTCTTGAGCTTTCAGCCCTGAATAAAAAAATCAAGAACATGAAACATTTTGAGGCCCAAGATCAGTAAACTAGTTGTGAAAATTGCGTCCTAGCTCACCATGAACTTTAGGAGGGAACGATCCAAGAGTGAACCTCTTCATATCAATGGACCTTATCTTATATTTTCCAACATATTCAGCAAATGTAGGTTCCAAAGACTCTCTAACAATCTTGCTCGCCGCCTGAGAGCATTAGACAAAGAGTAGTGTTACGATCAGATGAATACGAACCTCAACAAGCAATTCGCTGATACTATGACCTTATCAAAGAATGGCCACAAATCCTCAACATATTTGTTCAACCAATCAACCTGCATATCCCAGAGGAAAACCACACATAAATCATTGCAGAGCTGAAATTCTCACATAAGATTATCCCAAGAGTAGATTTTTCGAAAAATCGCACCCTTTCATAGTCTGGACTCATCACCCAGGGAGGAAGCTCATGGATGATATCAACTATGCGCCTTGAGTCAAGCTTCTCCAATGCCTTCTTATTGGGTTCCTACAATATTGTAATCACGAACACTTCATATTGCAAGATGACACAAAAAAGACACCTCGATTACAAATGAACATTTCACCAACAAACAAGAATCCGAACAACGAAAAAATCCATGCAGGACCGAAATCCCCACGGAGAGCTCGGATATCCAGCAAACCAACCTTATCCACATCTCTCAACCGGAAACGAATGAAAAAGAGAAATCCCAAAATAATACCAATCTGAATCCCTATTCCGAACCCCAAGACTTGCAGAATACTATCAAGATAACCCATTTCTCCGATCACCGGAAAAACTCAAGCCCCCCTGTTTCATCAATCACCCGGTTAGACGCTTTTCTCCGCTTTCCACGAAACGGGTATCCCGAAAAAAAAAAAAATCTGCCGTCGATAAGGTCCACGGCGAAATAAAGGTTCCCGCAGCTATAGACTAGCGGCGGAGATGACCAACGCAAGTACATCAGTGGCTAACTAATCGCGTTCACGTAACGCCAATACAAGTTGGATTAAAATATTAATTTCATAATTTTTAAATCTCACAATTTGTGGACAATTTCAAGAGTTCAGATAATCAGATATTATTTTAAAAAAATATTAATTGCATAATTTTTATGTAATTATTTAAAAGTAAAATTTATTTGAAGTATAACTCAATAATACTGAATAAAAAAATCATTTTACAACAATTATCTGTAATTATAATACATTTCTATCAGATGTGATGAATATGTAATATAAGTGAATTTCACAATTGTGGAGGAAATATCAAAATAAAATAAATAGAATAAATATATTAATTTGTACTAGATATTTTTCTTGAAAAAAAAACACAAATCAACATATAAATCATTTTAATAATATGATATTTTTGGAGATTACATGGCATTAGTCATTTGAGAATTTTAATGGTATAACAAAAATTTTTCACAAAAACCATTTAATTTAACTATTTATTTTATCATATCATAACCCATATTTATTTTAATAACATAAAAACACACAATAAAAAAAGTTGGGCTAGAAGGAGACAGTGGGCCCCAGGAAAGCCCAGATTTAGTAAGGAACGTGCTTTTCAGTCAACGTATCACTTATGGCCGACATCGCCAAGAATTGTCCGGAATAAGTAACCTAAGAAAAGGGCTCCTTGGATACCGCTTTCGGAAATTTCATCCTGCACAATTATTTCTGAGATGTCAATTTTTTAACAATAGGGACCATTTTGTAATATCAGAATCTCAATATGATTAATTTCCCAAATTACCCAAGTTATAATGATTATTATATTATATTTTTTAAAAGAACGATTTCTCCAATGTACAGCTATTCATGGATGGGGGTGGCAAATGAAACTGTTGAATTAAGGATGGGTTTGTGTTGGCAGGATAACATTGATGTAAAAAGGCTAATATTTTATAATAATTTTGTTTAATGGACCCTAAAATTTGATCTGATTTGATGAAGTTGCATAGAGTATAAAAAGTTTAATTTGATGTAAATAGTTTAATAATATTATCCAATACCAAAATAATACACAAATTAATGTGGTATTGGATACCCAAGTGAAATACTTCACCTTCAGCCTAGTATTAGGCATGAATACGAGTTGACTCAAGTAAGTTATGGATATATACGAGTATGAGTTTAGTTAAATATTTTTTATTCAAGTTTGATATATATTAACTTGTATGTTTTTAATATATAGAATATATGACAAATATCATTTAACACAAACACTATGTTATGTGAGTTGTGACTATGTTTTCATTCTAAAGTTATGATAAACACCAATTGAAGCACACATGGTGCTTGCACTTTAAATATTTAGTCCAGATTAACTCTATGGGCTTGTTTGATATGATGGTATAAGGTTGGATATTTTTATATTCACATATTTGGATTTAACTAAATCCAAATAATCTAAACCCACTAATACTTAAAACACATCAATCAAACAAGATCTATGAGTCGAAGTTATTCAACTCATTGACTTATGACTGGATGAATTGTATTTTTTATTTCGACTCATCAAGTTTTTTACGTGATTTGATGAATCCTTGCAATGACGAGTTCAGTTCATCATTGCAATAATTCATTCAAATGTTTTAAGTAATCAGAATTCAAAAAAATGTGAATTTATAATTCAAAAGAATTAATTGTAAATCACAATCAATTATGATTGAATGTGATTTATATTTTAAATAAATATTAATTTAACATAATATGGTCTAAATCTTTATTAAATACTATCATTGTAAATATCTGATTCGATTCATGTGATGTTAGATTTGAATAAGGTGTGAGTCGAGAAGCCAGAAAAGGACACGAAAACAAAAAGAAAAGTTGGGTGCCCTTACTCATTCACCTTTTGTCTCAATCCTCGTCGCCTTCTCTCTTCATAAAACCGCACACACCTGCACTCATTGCCTCTCCGCAGTACACTACCCTGTTTCACAGCCATGGAGAGAGGAGAAAGGCAAAGGGAGAATCCTTCCGGCGGCGGCGGCGGAGGAGGGCGATCCTTCGGGGAGAAATGCAGCGAGTTGGCGAAGAAGCAGAGGACGAAATTCTACATCGTCCGCCGCTGCATCGCGATGCTCGTCTGCTGGAAGGAGAAGAACGAGTCCAGGGACTGAGATGGAACCGACCACTCTCCAGAAACAACACCCCAAACTGTGAGTCAATTCCAATTCCTATGAAAAAAAAACAAACACCAGGCCTGATTCATTGTTGCTGCACAGATGCTATTGGAACAATAACTTGGTTAGTACAACACTACATACCTTTTTCCTACAAGTTCATAAAGAAGATGCAGACAGACTCACCGGAGACCGATTTTGTAAGAAGTAGATGTAGGTTTAGGACAAAGATGAGTGTTGAAATTTAGAATTCATGAGACCAGTAAATACACGTGATAAAAAAATTAGACAATTTAGATTTTGTTATATATTTGATTATTTTAATTTTCAATCATGATATGAAATTATTTGTTCAAATAACTTTATTATATTATTAACACATCGATTTGATTTGAGTATCACTTCAAGTGGCATTGAAACTTGGAAGATGGCAACTTTAACGAGTGATATTTGAAAAATGATTATCCTTATTGTATATAAAATATAATATGTAAAATATTTGAAAAGTGGGAATTTGACATTGCTTTAGACTGCAGTCATGGTCAAGGTGCCACGTGCAAAGCTGCTTTCTCCCTTGTTTTGCGGGGACTGAAGTGGCTCACCTCATCACATCCAAATATTTAAATACAAAATTTGTCCGCTTGTGTTGTAAATAAGATTTTAATTATAATAAATCTTAATATTATAAAAAAACTAGTAAAAATTGAATGTAGAAAAAGATTTTAAAATATCATTTTAATAATATCATTTTTAACCATGCTAACCAGTAAACATTCTCTTTGAATTGACGAATGCTCAATACAAATTTTTTTTCGAAACAAAGATGTGATGAGAGATGGCAAGGAGACATTCTATGCAAACCAATTGGCATATGGGCCATTTATTAGTACTCTATGGGCCTGAATGCCCAATCCAAAGGATTGATGAGCTGACAAGGTCGATGAATTGGGCCCATTGTGCAATTAGGGAATGGGCCTGGAGGCTGTGTACTTTTTTTGATACATTCGAGATGGGAGATGGACACAGAAATGGCGAGCACGAAAGCTGAGACTGTGGCGCGGCTTCAATCCGTGAAGGCAAAATCTTGCAAGACTTATGGGGAGATAGCTGCGGAGACGGGATTGACGAATGTTTACGTGGCCCAGCTCCTCAAGCGCCAAGCGCAACTCAAGCCCTCAACCGTCCCCCTGCTCCGGGCTTCACTGCCGGATCTCACCGATGAACTCATCGATGAGATGTTATTGCCCCCTTTACGTTCCTACAATCCGCAGATAATTCAGGATCCTACGGTATACAGGTTATTACTTGCTCGATCCTCTGTTCGTCACTGATTGCTTTTTATGGAATTACGTCAGTGATGTGTGCACTCAAATATGGAGATAACGTATTCTGATTCTAACCGTGGTGTCAAAAATTCTGCCAAAGACTTGCTTTTGACAAAATGGCCCATGATAATCCTGTTTTAGCCTACTCCACACATAGTTTACATTTGTGATCATGTGCTCTTATCGATTCTGCTCTGGTTATGAAACTCCTGAATCTCTTTTTCTGTTGGCCGCAGATTGAATGAAGCGATTATGCATTTTGGGGAGAGCATCAAGGAAATTGTTAATGAAGAATTTGGTGATGGCATGTATGCCTCTTGCTTCCCATCTTTTTTTGAGTTCATACACTTTCTTTTTGATGTATCTACATTTTTCTCATTCATTCTGGTTCGCCATTGTTTGATATCCATCTGTTTCTTCCCTAATTTGATGAGTCTGTAGAATGTCCACCGTAGACTTCTACTGCTCTGTTGACAAAGTGAAGGGTGTGGATGGAAACCAGCGTGTTGTTGTGACGTTCGATGGGAAGTACCTGGCACACACTGAGCATGTGAGTTTCCATCTTAGTTTCACCTTAAAAAGACTGCCATACTGTTTGTGTTCAATCTTCCTTTTCGTTTCCATGGAGCAGAAAACAGAGAACATGGTGTCAAGATTAGGAAAGTGAAGTAAAGAAGATGCCAATCCAGAGTGAAATCCCCCCATTTTGGTTGTGGTATGTGAATTTAGCGACTTCATGTAATAAAAACACGAACGTGTTCATGCATCTGATACTCAAATGGGGTTGAAGACAACCAGAAAAGGAAAAGCAAAGGCACTTTCGAATTAAGTACCTTGTCTGTTACACTATTTCTCGGACAACACGAACTCGATCAGATATCATTATATTCACATTTCAGAGACTACATACACCTCTCCAATCTGGTTAGTATGTGTGGTGAAGTACATTGGATACTGCGTGCTTCTTGATGAATGGCGCAATACCTTTTACAGCTCCGAACAACACAGGTTCATATCTCGCTCCGGATTTTGAGGCTCAGCTGCAACTTGAAAGCCATCTAAACTGTTGGCTAACAACCGGCTGAACCCCGAGAGGCTATCGCTCAGGATCAGGTCTGTGCTATATCTACATGATGATGGTATGTCCAGATCTAGAGGTCCCAAAGAGTCCGGCTGCATCAGTGAAACACCAAACTCAGTATCCTGCCCTGTACTTCACATGTGTAAAAGATGGAAGCGAAGGGCAGACTTACCCAATACATATCAGTGAGTCCACAAGCGTCTTTGCTGGGTTCACCCAACTGATGATCATGATCAGGGCTGGAGCCGGTCATACAAACATCATCCATGTCTGCTTCCTTGTATGCGTCAGGGGATTCCTGTTACAAGAGGTATCCACAGTGATTTTTTTGTACAAAGCAATGGTGCAGGTGATGTGTATAACGCATATATCTAGTCAAACCTTGATTTCATCGTCATGAGATGCTGGAGAACTTTCAGGAGTGAAAAATCTAGAAACCCCAAGTTTTGAAGAGGGAGATGCAGTCTTCTCTTTAATACTGAGAGGAACTGCCTTTTGGAAACCAAAGCCATCACACGTGTCTTCAGCTTCCCAGATAGCTGCCCCATGGGATACATGTTCTCCAGTTCTATTCTGATGTTTGTAAATGTGAGCAGCAATAGCAGCATCAAAAGAGTCGCAACTAAAGGGCATTTGCAAAATGCTATTTGAAACAGCTGGAATTGGGTAACCAGGGCGCTCGATGTCAGAGAGCAAGTCCCCCATACTTATGTTGGTCAAACTATCAGCCCACTCACCAGCAGACAACTCCATACCCTTCATAAAAGAATCTTGATAATTAGAACTGGTAACGACAGATCGATTGACAAAAGGGTAACACTTACCATATTTTCAACCTGTCGATCAGTGGGTATGACAACTTTATCATCGTTCTCTGGTAATGGAAGTTCAGTTCCAGCATTGCATCCAGGAGAGTTGGT
Source organism: Utricularia gibba (assembly GCA_002189035.1). Lineage (NCBI taxonomy): Eukaryota > Viridiplantae > Streptophyta > Magnoliopsida > Lamiales > Lentibulariaceae > Utricularia > Utricularia gibba. The sequence goes on along the minus strand of NEEC01000010.1, from coordinate 2,516,813 downwards.
GACAGAGACAAGTGGACTACGATCAACTACTTTACATGGCACTGAAGTAGCTAAGGGAACGGTATTAATATCTTGTTTTGATGCAACAAGCTGGTTATTACACAAACCCACTGGACCCAAAGTTTCAGTATTCTGCTCATTTTGCATGCTAACAGTCAAACTGTTCTCACCAATTTTGGTATGGGGCACCGGTTGACAAGGGGCAAATACGATGTCATCTCTTGAAAACCATCCATATCTAAAACAAACAACAAAATGACGTAAGTCATAATCCACCTGCTTATAAATAGGGGAAAAAAAGAGTATGGAATTTTAACCTGAGGCGGAAAACAGGAGGGCTTCCGATTAAAAAATAAACATCCCCAGCACAAAGAGGAGAGTTTTTAGTCCACCTCTGATACCCCATGAGATTCTCTCCCTGTGCCCAAAAAGGAAAAAGAACCAACTCTTTCACAGAAGAGCACGAGTTCCTCCATTTGTGGTTTAAATGGTCCAGCACAGATGACATTTTCTTCTTCGTACTCAGTGTGAGTTCCAAGTGTGGATTGTGATTCTCCTGCAAAGCAAAAAAATAATTGTACAGCCTTAGATAATGTTGTATGCAGCGCAATATCATCCAAAGCATCCACACAATAATGAAGATCAGCTGAGGCATCAGCTTTTTTTTTTTTTTTTGAAGCTACCTTTTCCAAGACTCTTCGAGTAGATTCATCAAGAGGGAACAACTGGAGTTTAATCTTGGCGTGGTTACACATACTGTTCTCTTTCAACATGTTCTCAGGAGGAGATGATGAAGCACGGCCCACTTCCCCAGCAAGTTGAGGAACATCAAGACCTGAATTCATCAAAGGATAAATTGCCGATGCTATAATACCTCCTCACACATCACCTCTTTGGTATAAAACGAACTTCTAAAATGCCTACCAAATGCTTCGCTGAAATTTTCAAAGTCTTTATCAGTGTCCACAGTCACACGTTCCAAGTGTTCAGCTGCATCTGCAACCAATGAAACCCCAGCAATTGCAGCCTTCTCCCATCTTTTATATGCAGCTGAAGATGATAGACACATGTATGCCGACAAAATGAATATTCGAGCAAAATTGATGACAGTAATCCTAATGTACCAAGATCAGGAACCGTGGGAACAAGCAAAACAAATTGGCTGGAATGACAATAAACATGATCAAGATTACCTGTTTTGTGCCGATGATTTGACGTTCTCACAGTAGCTGTTTCTGGTTTGTAGTTTGTTCGCCCAGCTCCAATAGATACAGGGCGTCTTAACAGTGCTCCTTTCCCAGAACCAACCTTTTGAATGTTTTGGCTATCAACGAGGAGCATTTTTACTGCTCGGTTTTCATGGCTTATGGACCTAATGTGATCCGGGGAAGAGGAATCATTTTCTCCTGTTGGAAGCCTTCTTTTTATGCTCTTTTTCCGATCTCTCAAGAGCTGGTTCTCCTTCATTGGGAAAAAAGTATATATATACAATGCAAGTCCATATGTATCTTATTCAGCAAGAAGTGGTTAAGTTCATTAAGTTGCAACTAACCAGAGTCTCTACAAATATCTTAAACCTCCGGGGTTTTAAGTGAAGTTTAGAGGCTTTACAACTATACTTCTCCAGCAAAGACCACCTGCAAACATCATTGAATATCAAAGCGAGTTATAACTCTAAAAATAAATCTATAATTATCTAATTACGTGATGGGTTCATTAGCCATTTGCATTAATAAAAAGCGGATAAAAAGTCATATGTAGAAGGCAAGATAGGCAGAAACACTAACTAGAAGAACATAGGTGCCACAACTGATGGTTATATTATAAGGTCTGACTACATGGCAACAAATTTCTTTACATTAAATAATAACCTGATATAAAGAAAAAAACATTGTCTGGTTTTTTGGTCTTGCCACAGGTTTATACAATATATCCATCCACACATCTTTGACATATTTGTAGCAGAAAATTCACAAAAATGCAAGCATCAAAACATTGCAAAAAAAAAAAAAGAAAAAAAGAAAAAGTGAATGCGAATTAGATACCATCGAAGCATTGCAGCATTTGTGTCCTTTGAGTTTTTGGCATCAAGAGAAAGCTCCGGGCCCAGTAACTTGTTCATTCGCCTTACAAGCCTGTAGTAGTAATGCCTGACCTGAATCATGACACAAAATGAAGAAACAGTTGTATTATAAAGAAATATTTCTGGACTAGAATTTGATATGCATTTCCCCCAAAAAAAAACCTGGTCCTTGTTCTTGCTCTGGACACGGCTAGTGATTTTTTCAAAGTTCTGCTCAAACATAGGATTCAGCATCAATGTTTGGTTTCATTACTTTTATGTTGGTGGTGCAAAATGGGAAATGTCCTTGCCTTGCCAACTTGCCGGAGAGCAGAAAAAAAACTTTCTTCCTCCTGGCGTGTCCAAGCAGCCCATTGTCTAGTTTGTTTTTTAGCTAGCAAAAACACAAAATAGCAAGATAAAACCTTTTCCTTAACCAAGAAAATAGACCTACAAAAAATAGTAAGAATACACATTACAAAGTTAGAAATGCCTAAAATTACCCTGAATACGAGTAGAAACATGGCCCTGTGGTGTTGACAACAAACTAGATTCCTCAGGCCTATTTTCTGAAATCTTGGAGTTAGACAAAAGCCCGGAGTCTGGTGAAACCTTATCTTGGGGAATACACTCCTGTGAAATTTGTGGAACGATCTCCATGATTTTTCACAAAAAATGTGCATTACGCGCTGCAACTTTCCTAAGAATCATGTTTGTGATGACACTTCAAACAGAAAGAGAGAGAAATATCCTGAAGAAAGACCAAAAATCATATTAATAAAACTGACGGAAATCTCATGAAGTTTACCTAATTATAACTGAAATCAACAAAAATACACATTCATATGAGCCACAATGGCCTCGTCCGTGCAACAGTTTGGGAAAAAAAGGAGAATCATACAATTATCCTGGTTACGCCCATTAAACAGCACTTTCATTTTCCACATCGCCATTAAAACGATAAATCTAAACATCAATTCCATCAATTCATGTACTTCACGGTTCTGCAGAGTCCAAAATTATCAGAACTACAACTCTTAACCCTAATCAGGGGCAAATAGCATCTGGGAAAAGAAACCCGTTTCGGCATACTAACAGCATTACAAGATCTGAAATTATCATGCATGGTATTACTACAATCCAAAACTTCATACAGTCTATAAGACAAAAATCCCACTAAAATTTCAAAAATAAGTTTCCCTTGATCCAGCGAAGAAGCTTACGAGAATTCAAACAAAAACAAAACCCCAAACGCCCTCTCTAGGAGTTCTAAACTAAAAGTGGAGAACCCTTGTGTCCTAACGTTTTCAAAGTAAACGAAAGATGCAGACAAAGGATTCCGTACCAAAATCACACGGCGGAAGACGAAAGCGCTACGGGGAACAAGAAACGGAAATTAAAAAAAAGGGCACAATTTTAGGTGAAATTCCTCAACTGTCCGGCGGTAATGTTTCCTATGCCCATTTATCAAAATTATCACTCGAGAGCAAATATCTTTAGGTGTTAAAGAGGAAATATCAAAATTTTGGGGCGTTTTTGTAAAACAAGATTACACATTATTATTAATTGTAACGCAAAAAAAATTAATTTTTTTTTGTGGGTGATATTTGTAATTACTATATTTTACTGTAATAACTACTACAAAATCTTAGCCCTAGAATCTTAAATATTTTCAATTTTAAAAAAAAATAATATAATTTATTCTATTTTGGGTCAAATTTATTTTCGAGAAATTGAACTTAATTGCACTCACATTCTAGTTTGACAAATAATCCCTAGATTTTAATATAATTTTTCTTTTTTAATATAATTTCTTATTTTAATAAAGTCAGAAATATAATATAAAAAACAAAATTTGGCCACTTCATTTTCGTGGAGCAACCGAGCGAGCCCATTTAACAATACAGCTCTAGATTTTAGCGGCCGGTGAATCTGTTCGGTAGTTCAATTGGGAGCAATGGGCTTCAATTTCGCCGTCGGCGCTCTCGGAATCGTCGTTCTCGCGCACGCTGCTCACGCCACTATTCAGTGTAAGATCGATACTTCTGTTTTCAACTTCTCTGAACTCGAGGAGACCGCGAATCCTGATTTATTGCTCGATTCATTTGTTGTTGACAGATCGATCTTTGCTCAAAATTACAGGAGACGAGTTCTCGGGGCCTCCATTCACCGTATGAATAATTGATAATAATTGTGAATACCCTGTCGTATTTGATTAGTTCTTAGATTTGCTAGTTTTTTCTTTCTGTGACGGAGCAAATTTTGTAGGTGGTTTTGGAGCTGTTGGCAGGTTTGAGTTTTTGCCTGTGGGCTGCTTTGACCGTACCTGGAAAATTCTTGTCCATACGCCCCCAGGACGATGAAAATAGGTTTTTGATCTCTTCTTCTGCTTTCGTTTTTCATACAATGACAGAATCACCAAGGGTATAGGATATTTGGTGAAACTGGTTGAGTGTGGGCTGTTGAGCTTTTATGCGAATTATGTGATCTTTTCTGTACAGGAGTGGGAAATAGTTGATTCAATTATACTCAAGATGTGTGTGTTCTTAGAATTAGAATTTTAGGTTTTGGGTTTTAATTCCTTTGTCTAAGAATGGGAAATAGCTGAATCCACAGACGATCAGAGGTGAAAAATGGTCTTTACCACACTTCTTTTCCCTCTCCAAGGATCTCTGGGATTTTGGTACCAGTCGACTACATTATCTTTAATCCGAAACTTCGAATTTCACCAAGGATGAGAGGTTCCCCTGTCAAAGGGAAAGATTGTTGAGAAAATAGAACGTCTCATACGAGACATCTTCTCTGATTATTGACAAGGTGGAGGTATTCTCCTGTGATGTTTTTGCCTATGGAAAAGCTCTCTGCTTCTTCTTTAGTGGGATTCTGATGTTAGCTTGGCTTTACGCTTTGAATGTTACCACAACTTGTTTTGTAAGCTCATAAATCGTAACAAGTCCGTTCTTGGGGCTTCATTATATGGATTTAAGGGTGTTTAGGATCATCTGGGCAACATGAACACGAGCCAATATGAACATTTCACATTTTTATCTCATTATGAGATGAGTATTGATAAACTCTTTTATCCTTGTATGATATCAGGGTGGTGTCTCTGCCCGCGAATCTGGATTTCATGATCTTCAATCACCGAGGCAAAGCATTTCCCCTGGATGCCTCGAACCTCAGCAAATATTCTGGTAACTTGCACTAGTTGCATTGAGTTAAGTTGTAAGCTGATAAATGGAAGAATCTGGATTAGGATTTTGTGAAACCTTATTCTGATGGACGTGCTTTTGTTTGCCTTATATGATCGGATATGGCATTTTTATCTCAAGACAGTTGAAACTGACAATGCAATTTAACACTAATTAAACCAAAAAAAACTAAGGTAAAACCGGATGGCAACTCCTTGTCTTATCGTCCTTTACAACATCATTGCCAAACTATAACTCCCCCTCTCCAAAGGCCACGCTTTGGATCATCATGTCCACCGGTTCGGCCAACAGCTTTTTACTACGTCTGAATTCTAAGATTACATGAGGCCTCTTGCTAGGAACAACCTTCCCCTCATGAGATCCGGAATCTAGCCTATCCCTCATTGCTTCCATTGCTGGTGAGAATGTTTGCAGCAGAAGCGTGGATACTTCTGCTTCAGGCTTCTTGACAGAGTGTTTTGGAGGCGTGCTTACTGGGTTTTTGGTATTTCTGGCATCCGGGGCATTTTCTTCGTGTTGCAATCCGTTTGATGGCTCTTCTACCTTTCTATGCTGCCTTGCTAGCACAATCTCATCATCAGGAGGATCAGTAACTCTGTCATTCAAAACAGGGGTACGGATGTATGTATCAGGATCAGGAAACGGTGGCAACCATGCTGGTATGTGATTAGACCTCGGTGCTTCTCCCACCACCGGGGATTTCGGTATCCGCTTACGATCTCTTATGGCCGGAAACCTTGGCAAGGATCGCGCAAAAGGTATCTCGTCTGCACTGATTACATACTTCTTGAGCTCCAATACCGCACCACTGTTAACTGCACAATGAGAAGGAACCTTCGGAGTGCCCTGAAACTGAACCAAGTCCTCCAAAGCGTGAATAACATCAAACACATTGCATTCAGTCCTTCGAGATAAACTTGCATAAAACATTGAGCTCTTCCCCAATTCACCTATGTATCTAATGGCAATGTCAGCCAACAAGTCAAGAGCGCATCCGTAAGACGTCTCAAAGCCAGTGCTCTGACAAACTTGCGAAACAGCAATTTTTGCTATCTCTCGGGCAAAATCACCACCACCACCAGGTCGAGTAATTCGTTTATCCTGCTCATCTTTCTCCCCTTTCATTTCGCCGTTCATGTTCAAATTCCAAAACTATTTACATCAATTCAGGTGCAAAAAAATCACAACTTTCCGAGTCTAAACGAAACAACTTATAAATTAATATCAGGACATCGATACAACCGGAAACCCCAAGGGTTTCGCCTCAAATAGAAGAGATCCACTAACTCCCTACTGTAATGTCACAAAAATCAAGAACCAAATAACCAAGCTCTACACAGAATAACGGTCACTGACAACCGACAAATTCATTCAGATGCTCCGAATCCACAACTCCGACGAAAAAGGAAAATAAAAATTGTTCGATAGGGACGCACGTAAAACTCAGAGAGCGATGTCAACCACTTCCCTAGGGTTCTTAGAACAGAGGAGCAGAGTCTTTCAAAGAAGAATCACGAACCCTACAACCAATTCGGAAAATAGGAACTCCGATTGGGAACGAGACGACGAAAGCCTGATACTTTAAGACGCAGGCGCTGCATCACGATTTGACCAAAATACCCCTTATTATTATTATTATTACAAAATGAAGGGTGAAAAATTTGAGAGGAAGCCAATTTGTAATCTCCATCTGGCTTTTGTTTTCCACTCGGAGGCATCTGAAAGCAGAAATGGCGGATTTGTTCATCGCACAAGCCAAGGAGTATTCGGAGGGCAGGCCGGGTTACCCCGAGCAACTCTTCCGTTTCATTGCTTCCGCAACACCGTCGCACGATCTTGCCTGGGATGTTGGGACGGGTACCGGCCAGGCCGCCAGATCGGTGAGTTTTTTGGTACACAATCGGGATTTTGAATCCCTATTGCCTGAATGGAATTTCACTGGGATAAACTCCTTTATGAATGTGATGCAGCTTGCAGAGATATACAAGAATGTAATCGCCACAGACACGAGCCCAAAGCAGCTGGAATACGCGGCCAAGTTACCCAACATCACATATAAATGCACTTCAAAGAGTATGTCAGTGGCAGAACTCGAAGAAGCTATTGGATCTGAATCAAGTTTTGACTTGGTGACCATAGCCCAGGCTCTGCATTGGTTTGATCTTCCAGTGTTCTATCAGCGAGTCAAGTATGTGCTGAAGAAACCAAATGGGGTGATTGCAGCTTGGTGCTATACTTTGCCAGAGATTAACGCTGCAGTTGATTCTGTGCTCCTAAGATTCTACAGTGTTGACTGCGACCCCTACTGGGATTCAGCAAGGAAACTAGTTGATGCCAAGTATGAAACCATTGATTTCCCATTTGAGCCAGTGGAAGGGCTAGAGCATACTGGTCCCTTCCGCTTCAATTCGGAAAAAGTGATGGATATTGAGGGTACTTAACATATTTGAGGTCATGGTCTTGCATCCAAACTGCTAAACAAAAGGGTGTGGAGCTTTTGGGAGACCATATGATCAAGGAATTCACCAAGGCCTGGAATGAAGATGGACAGCTGCAAAAGACTGTCACTTACCCTGTTTACTTGAGGATTGGAAAGACCAAAGCATCACTGTCCTAGAGCTATAGAGCTTGTTAGTTCATGAACTTGTCACTATTTCTATTTCAATGCGTGGTATGCGATATCGATTTTTTTTTTTATCTAAGCTCGACTAACATCAATCCGACCTTAGCTCAGTTGGTAGAGCGGAGGACTGTAGTAGGTGCTGTAATCCTTAGGTCGCTGGTTCGAATCCGGCAGGTCGGAATCTTTTTTCTACATTTTTTGCGAAAAGATAGGGCACTGTAGTGGACCTTAGAACATAGATTGCCAAAGGATTGGGTTTGGCGGAATCCCACCCAACTGTTAAGTTTGTTTGGGTCGCCAAAAGGTGATCAACTTTTGGAGTGCATTGAAAGAGATGGTGCGGGAGAAGAGGCATCCCACCGTCCAAGCAACGCTGTTCTCTCCTTACACCCGCCCACCCACTTACCCGTCATTCATCTTATCCCTCCATGCCCCTCGGAACCCCCTCACCACCCATTCCCCAACACACGACAAGACGATCTAATTATTTTTTATTATTCGTTTCAAACATACAATTAATAACATCTTATTCTTAGTCGGTAACTAGTATGTGATATTGATCTCTGATCTTACAAGCAATACTCTGTTGTAATAATGATATTGGAGAAATTGTAGGTATTCCACATCGATATTAAAAATGGTTTTTAATTAATTTATATGATATATCAATCCATTAGTTTTTATGAATTTGAGAAAGAGTTAAGCCTCCTACGTATGTAGTGTTTTAATTTATTCGATCGAATAAGATTTACATAAGATCTTGAAACCCATAGAGGGGAGGGTGCAAAACCAATCCAAAAAGTCTTTTGTGTGTGTATCAATTTTCAAAAAACTTTTAAATCTTTGAAAATTGAGAAATCCTTTAATTATACGTGATTAAGGTTTTTTGACATTTTCTCTTCTTCGTGTTTGATTTACAACCAACACTCTTCTTTTATAAGAGTGCAGGTGAGTAGCCAATAATGTGTTCCAAACTCTTGTTTTTGGAAGGTTTTTGTGGTGTGGAAGTGTGCACACTTCTACTCACCTCAGATGTTGCAATGAATGAAAACATGGGAGAATAAACTCAGGCAATCGCCACCCACAAGATTCCCTCCCACGTGCTGCAGCTTTGATTGCTTGGGCGTCTGGTAGTGGAGAGGGACAGGACAATACCGCCCAAAACGCATCCCTCGCACTGCCTTTCATCTCATCTCATCTCATCCCATCTGCCTCCCAGCCACAGTAGAATCTCCCAGAACAAAGCTCACACTTTTTGGCTCTTTCCCTATGCTACCCTACTCATGTGGGAATTTATTACAACATGACTTAATTTATTACAACATGATTTAAGGAGTGAAAAATTTTTGAAAATTATTTTTACTTTTTAAAAATAATTTTGAAAAGTAAAAGTAAAAAGTAAAAATAAATGGCTCATTATTTTTCCAAAAATAATTTTTATAGTTATAATTTTAAAAGTATTTTTAATAGAATTATTTTTACAATTAAAATTGTTTTAGAATAAAATTATTTTTACTTCGGAAAAATATAAATAGATTTTAAAAAATTTTCAGAACATTCATTTATATTATATTTGATATTAAAATTATTTTTATGATACTCATCCTAAACAGAAATTGTTCCAAATAAAAACTCAACCTATCATATTTTATTTTCAAAATCAACAATTAATAGTTCCATAGAGCGCAATTATTTCTTATTTTCCATAATTAAAATATCAATTCCCATTTAAAAAATAACATATAAATGCCGAATGATTTCTTGTTTTTCATTCTAACAATTTTTTTTCTAATAATGTCATTTTTTCTCATTTTTTGAACATTTATTTCGAGAGTTAATTTCTTTTTATCAGTTTATTTTGGAAATATGTGCAAAATATGCATTTATTAGCACTAGAATTACTATAGTTATCCTAATAGCAATTACTGTCAAACAAACTATGATTGATTTAATGAGCTATCCCTAATCTCACATTTTTAATTAGTTTTTAATCACACATGCATTAATTAATCTTTGATAGTATATGACTATTAAAAAAGAGGGTTCTTAAACCTAGGTTTATTTAGATTTGATTTGATTTTTCATTTTTTTTGTGGTGCAGTTTTTAAAAAAGGTATTCAATTTAATATTGTGATTATTTCATTGTATTTTGTTCACACATGAGGGTGGGGTCGCTCTCCATTTTATAAATGAATTCCTTGTCGCGCAGATCAGCACAGGAATCTTGGGTTCTTCCGGAGTTGACTCAAAATGGAGGTGGCGCTGGGCTTCAGTCGCGGTTTTACGGCGGTTATCGGGCGTGCAATCGCCGCCCGATGGTTTATGATCTTTGCTTCGCTTCTTATAATGGCGATGGCGGGTGCGACCTACATGTTTGGTCTCTATTCGGGCCAGATCAAGTCGTCTCTGGGTTATGATCAGACGACAATCAACTTACTGAGCTTCTTCAAAGACTTGGGGGGAATATAGGCATAATCTCGGGGTTAATCAATGAAATCACTCCGCCGTGGGTGGTGCTCTCGATCGGAGCCGTCATGAATTTCTCTGGCTACTTCGTGATTTGGCTCGCCGTGACTAAGCGTATATCGCGTCCCCAGTTATGGCAGATGTGTACGTCGATTTGCGTGGGGGCGAACTCGCAGTCCTTCGCTAACACCGGCGCATTGGTCACCTGTGTGAAGAATTTTCCGGCGAGCCGCGGCGTCGTTTTGGGCCTTCTGAAGGGATTTGTGGGGCTGAGTGGAGCCATTTTGACTCAGCTATACCATGCTCTCTATGGGAACAACACTGATTTCTTGATTCTACTGATTGCTTGGCTGCCTGCAGTTGTTTCATTGGCCTTCGTGGGGACTGTTCGGATAATGAGAAGCGGTCGCGGTCGAAACGACCTCAGAATCTTCTACGAGCTGCTCTACATCTCACTTGGGCTTGCTGGGTTTCTGATGATCATCATCATTGTGCAAAACAGAGCTGTTTTCTCTCAAACGGAGTACATAATCAGTGCAGTGGTTGTGCTGGTTCTTCTCTTTTCACCACTGGTGATCGTGTTCAGAGAGGAAATGAGAACAGAAGCAACCCCATTTCAAACTGAAAGCACAAAACAGAACCATTTTCCAGTTGAGCTTCAAGACCAACAACAGGAAAGGACTTCTTCAGAAACAACCACTGGTGATTCTTGTTGGAGAAACATTTTCAATCCACCTCCAAGAGGCGTAGACTACACAATTCTGCAAGCCCTTTTCAGCTTAGACATGATCATCCTCTTCGCCGTGACGACATTCGGAGTCGGAGGAACCCTGACGGCGATCGATAATCTCGGACAGATCGGAAATGCCTTGGGATACCCAGCAAGGAGCATATCCACATTCATCTCATTGGTAAGCATATGGAACTATCTGGGGAGAGTTGTTGCAGGTTTTGCATCGGAAATTCTCTTAACAAAGTACAAATTTCCCCGGCCCTTGATGCTTACTCTCATCCTCCTCCTCTCTTGCTCCGGCCACCTCCTGATCGCTTTCGGGATCGAGAATTCCCTCTACTTGGCTTCGATTATAACCGGCTTCTGCTTCGGAGCTCAGTGGCCACTAATCTTCGCCATCATATCGGAGATCTTCGGCCTCAAATACTACTCCACGTTGTACAACTTCGGGGCTGGTGCTAGCCCCGTTGGGAATTACATTCTCAATGTGAAGGTCTCAGGAGGTCTCTACGATAGAGTGGCACGGAGGCAGATGGCGGCGAAGGGGTTAACGAGGCTTCCCGGAGAAGACTTGACGTGCGACGGCGTGGAGTGTTACAAGGCGGCGTTTCTGATCATAACGGCGGCGACTCTGGTGGGGTCGATCTTCTCCCTCGTGCTGGTGATTAGGACAAGGAAGTTTTATAGCACAATCATTTATAACAATGCAAAGGAACCCGAACCCGAACCTCAACCCGAAGAGGCCCCGTGATGTTTCCAAATGGGACTTTATACTTGTTGGCCACGTTTTAATCATCAACCTTTTAGGATTAAAATTATTTTTCTACAATTAAAAATTAAAATAATATAAATCTACGAATAAATTGGAAATCAAATAATTTTTTTTAAATAAAATGTCTACAAAAAATTGTTCACAATTTATCTTAAAATTATAATGTCTATTAAATTCGCATATTTTTTGAATTTGGAGTGATCATTGGCTTGAATTGTACCCGTTTCTATTCTACATCATTTAAGCATCCATTCGATCGCCGGAGCACTCCGATCGCCGGCGATCCATGGTGGATTTCTCAGGTTAGCAATCTTTTTAACGATCGGTTTAGTCTATCCGGATGATCTTCGTGACTTTTTGTATTATGGATTCCTGAATTGGTGTGCGGGGAGACATGCTCAACAAGATAATAAAGAGAAGCCATCGCAAGATGGCCAAATCCGACGTCGATTTGGCCGCCGTTACGCATGGACGGAGCTCCAGCGGAATCTTGGATTCGGATATTGTGGTTAATCATGTATCTCGGTGTAGGGGGCCGCCGGAATTGTCGCAACATGAGGACACCGATTCCGAATCGGTGCCTGAAGCATTTGAAAATCTTCCTAGGTTTCGAGATGTTTTGGCTATGGAGAGGCAGGGATTGTTTCGAAGGAAGGTGAAAATCTGTTGCAATGTGTGTGATTTTTCGGATTTTTTGAAAATGGCGAGGGAAAAGGAGATTAAAAGGCTGACATTGGTTGAGCTTGTGGATTTCATTCAATCTGGTTCTGAGAAGATCACTGAATTGGATCAGAACGAAATGGTTCAGATGATTTCGCTGAATATATTCAGATGCTTGCCCCCTGCTTCATACGAAAACACGGGGTCAGAGAGTTTGGACCCTGATGAGGAGGAGCAATACTTTGTTCCCACATGGCCACATTTGCAGCTTGTTTATGAGCTTCTCTTGCGGTATGTGGTTTCTACTTACACAGACACGAAGATAGCTAAGAGATACATAGACAACTCATTTGTCTCTAAGCTCCTTGATTTGTTTGATTCCGAGGATCCGAGGGAGAGGGAGTATTTGAAGACCATTCTTCACAGAATATATGGGAGATTCATGATTCATAGACCCTTTATCAGGAGAAGTATCAACAATATCTTCTATAGGTTCGTATATGAAACAGGAAGGCATAATGGGATTGGAGAACTTTTGGAAATACTGGGAAGCATAATCAATGGATTTACATTACCCATGAAAGAGGAGCACAGGCTGTTCCTAACTGTCAACGTGCGAAGGTTGCTGTCCGACATGGATCCAGAGCTGTTCGAGGAGTGCCAGAATCAGCATCCCAAGAATCTGGCCAGACTCAGCAATCTGAAAGAGCAAAGAGAAGTATTGTGGCTCAAGCTCACAGACGCAGCAGCTACTAGCTTTCAGGAGGGCAAGGAGGTGCCAGAGCTTTCCTTCCTTCATCTGTTTCCTTCCATGCTTTGAGCTATGTAAGCCTTGTTCTTCTTCTTCAGGTGTGTTTCACCTCACCCTGCGCTGCTAATATACCGATAAATACAGAAAAGTAAACCATGCAAATTTATATATTAAATATATATTTTTAATTTTAATTATAATTCATATTATTTAAATATAAACAATATAAGTATACCATTAATTAAATAACCTTTATTTTATTTGTATTAATAGCAAATAATAATTTGTCGATATAAAGGGGAAATGGCGATTCATGGGCCTCTTAAAATACTACCCACTAAGGTCCAACTTGGACTATTTTAGTTCGTCTTTTCATGTTGGGCATAGGCCCACATATTTGTATTTGGGCCCGGCGAGATTAGGTCTGGAGAAAGTGTTTCTGTGGTACGGGTTTCAGGGAGGCGTTGGTGGGTGGTTCAGTGTACATACCGCCACCGGAAAGACGCGAGCACCTATCCAAGATGGCGGTGCCGAACGGCAGACGGGATGGCGGCGATGAGGAAGCCGATGCTCTATTCGATGATGGAGGCCTGGAGTTCGCCGAACATGATGAAGACATTGACCACGCTGAAATTCCTGTCCATCTCCGGCCCATCGTCGAGGCTGCCGAGTCCGGTGACGTGGACGCGCTCCGTCGTTGTTTAGGTAACTGATACTGGTGTATGTGCGCTTGAACTATTTCAATTTCTTTGGCTCGTTATTATATGTACGCGCCCTCTGCAGCGCTTAAATTTGTGATTTATGCATGTAATTTGGCCCTTTTTCCTCTTCCGTTGCGGCTTCCTTTGTTCGCGTGTATGAACAAAGAAGCTTTGTTAGATTGCAGAGTGCTTGTGTTTTGAATGTTATTATGAAATTGTCAGACGATTATGATGGAAACATCGATGATCCAATGGAAGATGGTGACACGCTTCTTCATCTGACTTGCCTTTATGGTCATTTGGATTGTGTTCAGGTCAGGCAATTTATTCAATGATTACGTGCAGTTAAGATTGCCAATTCCAGTACCCAAAATCTTTAAAATTGTTGCAGTTTTTGTTGGAAAGAGGGGCTAACCTGGAGGCTAAGGATGAAGATGGTGGGATTCCATTGCATGACGCATGTGCCGGAGGTGTTTTTTGGTTATCTTGTACATGAATGGACTAATTATTCATCACAAATGCTGTTGACAATCTATCTTTCGTTGGTGGAAACTACTCTTCAGGTTATACAGAGATTGCCCAACTTCTTATCAGCCATGCTAATAATCCTGAGCGTGTGAAGAGGATGTTGGATACTGATGACACCGAAGGGGACACTGTGAGTTTGACATCTTCTGTTCATTCACCATCTGACCTTCGTTCCCACATCAGAGAAAAATCAACCAAACCATAACCGGCTATGTACTTATCACTTCCTGTTCTTCATCTTTTAGCCTCTTCACCATGCTGCAAGAGGTGAATATGCAGATGTCATCAGATTATTACTCACATACGGTGCATCCCCCCTTTTAACAAACGTATATGGGAAGGTATGTGACTTACATCTCAGCCAACGTCCGTTTTCAACTGTTACCTGAATTTCTCTGCATTTCCAGACCCCTTGTGAACTTGCTGATCCTGGAACTGAAGCACGTACAATACTAGAAGAAGCCGCTGGTTCTATATCCTGAGAATTTTCCCAGAGTTACAGTGGTGGCATGAGCATGACCCCAACCTTCCCCTTTGATTCTTTTGTAGGTTAGTTAGTAAACCCGGAGAATGGAACTTTGGAGACATTTGCAATGTGTGAGACATAGCATGATCTAGTTCCCCTTTCTGTAATCTTATTGCTGATTCCCGTAAATATACTGGCAATCTGGCCCTGGTAAAAACGTGTTGAATTGCATCCTTCATGCCCGACAGGGAACTGGCATTTAAGACAGGATTATCAGGCATCGGATTGAGTGTCATCATCTGTTCTTGTTCGGCACTCCAGTTACCTCAATGCTCCTTTTTGTGAAACTGGAATGCTTTAATTAATAATATATTTAAATTATTTGTATTTAAATAAATAATAATAATAATTAATAAACAAAATTAAAATGATTAAAAAATCCCTCTTATCATCTTTATATTTGATAAATATTTTTAGAAAAATTGTATAATTATTTTATAAATTGCTTGTATATTGTAAAATATATTTATTTTTCATCATATTTAGGTTTGATAAAAAGAAGGGGGTTTGTTTAGAACGAGTTGAAGGCATGAGCTATCCCTTCTGCAATGCACAAGAAGATCCGGCGGGATCATGTTTCTGAATCAAATGAATTGCCGGAGGAGGTAAACCCTAGTGATTTCTTGCATCGTGTCGACCAGTTTCGTGGATTTGGCACCGTGGGTATGCTTCCTTAAAGCAGTGTTGAGCAATTCAAATTCGAATTTGCCTAAATAAAGCGTCGTCGAAAATTACGGCTATCTTCTGGTCACGCACACAGACATCCATGCGTGTACCTGTGTGTTGAGGTCACTTCTTTGGGTGGTCTTCGTGGAATCAGTCCAAGTTGGAGGAAATCCTTGCAGAACCCTGGGATGCTGTGTGATCGTTTCCCCTTTTTCATGGACCCCTGATACCCACTCGGAAACTAGCTCATTCGTCACCATTGGGGGAAGCGATGGCTGCCGGGGGTTTGTTTCTGATGGCGGCAGTCGTCCTGCTTACGGCCGCTGATGTGGTGGCTGCTTTCGGGGGCGGTGGTGGTTTTCAGCAGATTTTGCGTCTGGAGAGGGTTTCTCCGATTGGGGAGACGATGGAGTTGGAGGAGATTAAGGCTAGGGATCGTGCGAGGCATGCACGGATGCTGCAGGGATTCTCCGGTGGAATTGTGAATTTTCCTGTCGGGGGTTCCTCCGATCCTTACGCCGTGGGGTAAAATTATGAATCGCCTTTCTGAATTTTTTGTGCAATCTGATGTTCAGCTTAGTTTGGTTGGTGAATGGTCGTAGCCATTTTCATTCTGTTTGTTTGTTTCTTGCACCCGCGTAATATTCACTGATCCAGATACATTTGCTATGATGTTCATCTGCATTTTTTATGTTTCTGTAGGCTGTATTACACAAAAGTAAGATTGGGATCTCCGCCACAGGAGTTCAATGTTCAGATTGATACTGGGAGTGATATTTTGTGGGTGGCTTGCAGTTCCTGTAGCAATTGCCCCCATAATAGCGGACTGGGGGTAAAAACTCTTAACGTTTGTAATTCTTTTGTACCTTCAATTTCTTGGTCAATGTCATTCAATTCTATTTACTCACAGATTCCAGTCAACTTGTTTGATCCTGCTGCATCTTCGACTGTTGCGCCAATTTCATGTTCTGAAAGCGTATGCAGTTCCATTATTCAAATTTCTTCTGCCGAATGTTCCACTGACAGCAACAGATGTGATTTCTCATTCCAATATGGAGATGGAAGTGGGGCTTCTGGATCGTATTTATACGACAGATTCCATTTCGATTCAATTTTGGGTAACTCGTTAGAAGCCAACTCCTCTGCGTCTATTGTTTTTGGGTATGCATCTTCTGTTCCCTTTTTTTCTTGTTCGTCTGTTGACTGTACTGTATTGATGCACACTTTTACCTTCATCAGGCCCCTGGGTATCTATGGTGGCTGCTTTCGATGTGTTGTATCTCGTGGCACCTTTTGTTCCTTTACCTTCTAACATTGTGTTTGAGTGTGTTGAAGAGTTGAATTGAATATATGGCCAGGTGCAGCACCTCTGTATACGGGGATTTGACTAAATCAGATAGAGCAGTTGATGGGATATTTGGATTTGGCCAGCATGGTCTTTCAGTGATATCACAGTTGTCTTCTCTTGGGTTAACACCTAGAGTATTCTCTCACTGTCTGAAAGGCGAGGGCAATGGTGGGGGTATACTTGTTCTTGGTGAGATATTGGATCCAAGTATCGTTTATACACCCCTTGTTCCATCACAGTACGTACTTTACAAAGTGCAACTGTAAATTAACATTTCACCTGTTGCTGCTTATTTCATCGTAAAAGAATGAAATGATGATCACAAGCCTGAGTCTGGGTTCCCAGTTTTTCAGTTCTTGTGTTGATCAGGAAAATTTTAAGACCCGTGCATGGGATCATTCTTACATACACATTTTGATTTTTTCTTTCTGATTTTTCAGGCCTCATTATAATTTGTATCTGCAGAGCATTGCGGTCAATGGGCAGTCTTTGCCCATTGATGAAGCAGTGTTTATGACCTCTGGAAACCAAGGAACTATTGTTGATTCGGGAACAACTTTAGCATACCTAGTAGAAGCAGCATATGATCCACTTGTCGCTGCTGTATGTAATCCCTACCTTCTTCCTCCTGTATTATCATAGTCAGAGCTAGAATGTTTCTTTGTAGTAATTGGTCCTTCTGAATCCTGGTCTCTATCTGAAAAAAAACTCATTTGATCTTATGGCTCCTCGAACATTTTTAATCTGCCGTGAAGTTGGCTTACGTTCTCCTACTGTTCTGCAGATAACTTCTGTTGTATCTCAATCCGTCAGATCAATTACGTCTAAGGGAAATCAATGCTATGTGCTCTCCACAAGGTTTTTTTTTCTTTTCTCCTGCCCATCTAACTGGTGTGTTTAGCCTCCTCACAAACACTTAATACTTCTGGTTTATTTCTAGTGTATCCGATGTATTCCCTGCGGTAGCTTTCATTTTCACTGGAGGTGCATCACTGTTGTTAAGACCAGCAGACTACCTTCTGCACTCTGGATTCCTTGTGAGTCCTTCATCAGGGCACAGCTTTAACCTTAAACGCCAACAATCATCACTCAAACGCAATTTTCACCACTTCTCCTTCCCCTTTAACAGGATGGCGCCACAGTTTGGTGCATAGGGTTCGTGAAGGTTCAGAATCAAGGAATGACAATATTAGGAGGTGGGTTGCATATCCAAGACACCCCTCTTGAAAGTATGCTAACAACTACTTGAAAGTATGCTAACAGCTGATTCTCCCCCAGATCTTGTTCTCAAGGATAAGATTTTCGTCTACGACTTAGCTCGGCAGAGGATCGGATGGACTGATTTTGATTGTAGGCTGCTCCTTCCTCCATTCCCCCCTACACTTCAATCTTGCCTTTTCAACTCCACTTTAATCTGTTCTTCCTTCTCCCTTTTCAGGCTCCTCTTCTGTGAATGTATCCATAACCTACGGGAGAGATGAATTCATGAATTCCGGGCAGCTGAGTGTGAGCCGAAGCTCATCTCGAACCGCTCCCCATGAAACATATGCTAACTGCAGCCTCCTGCTGCTGGTATTCTTTGTGCTCATATTTTTGTAACTAGAGGTGCTGCTAATTGCTAATCTTTTTTGTTTGCATTCTTAGCGTATTGGCAGCTTGTGAGCATGAACATACCATCTATAAGTTGGCATTGCTAACCATGGTTAGTTGTATTAACCCATGAGTTGGGTTTGTGTTTCCAATTTTAAAATAATGTGAGGAAATTAAAGGCCATTGAAATAGGAATATAGTATTTGGTTTGAGATTTCTTATTATTTCTGTATTTTGTACATGATTTTTGGGATTGAGTGCTCCTCCCTATTCTATGTAAATACCCTATTTATTGTAATGAATCATTGCTCCAGGCTCTAAACATAATTAGTCTATGTAATAAGGCAGGAATAACACAATAATAACGAAATTTAATGGACATTTATTCACACGGACATGATGAACATTGTAATCTTCACATTATTAAGGAAATTAATTCAGCATTAAATAATTCGATTTTTACGCTCAATATTAATTAATGGAGATTCTTTATCCTAAAAAAATATTTGCGTTTTGCATTTTTTTTCTTTTTTAAGATTAAAAAAATTAAATGTTTATAGCCGGCGTTTTTTGCTAATTATTTTATTTTATTGTTTTTTTTATTTCCTTCTTTCAACGGCATTAATGGAGGGAGGGAACTCAGCTCTCTGCACATTTCCCATAACTTAGCAGACGAAGCCAAATCTGGGGTTTTCTGCTGCAAGTTTCGCCCGCCATTTCTTCACCTGCGTCTTTTTTTGTGTTTTGAAAATTTGAAATCTTTGTTTGGGTGGATTTTTGTGATAGTCATGGAGATTGAGGACAGAGAACCCACTGATTCTGGGTCCTTGAATGGTAATATGGAGCTGGAGTCGCCGTCCACCGGCGGGGAGTCCTTCGGCCGAGGCGGTGGTGGGGTTCCGGGTGCACTCACCATGAACATTAGCGGGGAGGTGGTGACCACAAACGCGGTGGCTGCAGGTGGGAGCAGTCGAAACGGAGACTTCTTCTCGACGTTGGGGAAGAAGAAAAGGGGTAGGCCGAGGAAGTACGACGCCGAGGGTAATCTTAATCCGTCGTACATAAAGCCTTCTCCTCCGCCGCTGTCTGAGGGCTTTAATCTACCATCTCCGCCGTCGTATGAGCTCTCTTCTGGCGCAAAGCGCGGTCGTGGCCGGCCGCCTGGTTCAAAGAACTTGAAAACTCTTGCTGCTATGGGTAATTTCCATCTCACTTAACCTCTTCTTCATGCTACTCTGGTTCTCAACCCATTCCCCACTAAGATCCATGGTCAAACTTTGTATTGCGTGTGCACTCATCTTCTTTCTCTCCATTTCTTGCGAGTGTTCATCCAGATCTAACCTTCCGTACACCGTAATGAAGCTTCCTTTTGGTTTTCTCTGTCTATGTTCGTGAGATATGATTCTGTCCCACTGTTTCTGTAGGTGAAATGACAGCATGTGGAGACTTTACTCCCCATGTTATCACTGTGGAAGCTGGGGAGGTAATGAGAACTTCATATTCACTATCTGCAACTGCAAGCCTTTAGAAAAGTTCCAATCTTCATGATTTCCATTGATTTTACTCCATGCTTCCAGGATGTTGCAGGTAAGATACTCACCTTTGCTCAAAAGGGGAATCAAGGGATATGTGTGCTCTCAGCCAATGGCCCTGTCTCCAGTGCTACCCTCAGGCACCCTGGTTCATCTGGCGGCTTAATGACATATGAGGCCTGTGAATTTCTCTTCTTCGTTGAAAGCAGGAAACGTGTTAAAACTTTGTGATGAATGCAGGGGCTGTTTGATATCTTGACTCTCAGTGGATCATACACTGTGTCAGATGATGCCGGAATCAAGAGCCGTACCGGCGGGTTGAGCATCTCGTTGGCCAGCCAGAGTGGCCGTGTCATCGGCGGTGGGGTGGCCGGAATGCTCACTGCTGCAAGCCTGATTCAGGCATGAGGGCTCCTTGCATCCTCTTCTTATCAGTAAGTTCATTTTTCCATGATGTAATAAGGCTAAGTGTACCATCATGATATCCAGATTGTGGTTGGAACCTTCGTTCCAAATGGATTCAAGATGCAGAAACATAGGCCATCACCAGCAGTCGCTGCGCCTCTGGCCACGGTTGTGTCTGCTACACCGATATCACAAGAAGCGCCAGAAAGCACCCCAATTCAATCCCTTGACATCTCACGGAGCCAGGGAGAAGCTGATCAGAGTTTCAGCAAAAGGGATTTGCACTCCGGCAACGGCAACCAGAATGGCTCCGGCTACCCAGCTTCCATCATCTGGCATCCGCATCCGGACATCAACATCCCTATGCCAACAGAGGATTAATCTCTCTCTCAACATTCACAAAGAACTGAGTAAACCATTTTCAAGACTAATTGCTGATTGATGTCTTTTGCGTGCTGATTCCTGATGTATCTGATGCTCCATTGTAACTTTGTTCACCTTTAGGTGTTGTAATGTACTGGTGTTTCAGTTATGAGGTTGAGTTGAGTTGACCTTTTTCAGTTCATCAAATCTACTTTATAAGTGAATCTGTAGGATTGTCCAGGTTTCAGACTTCACACTAAGAAAAAGCAGTGCTGGAGAGATGAATTAAGAGGTTGGGCAATTCCCTTGTCAATCAACAGAAAAGAAATGAGCATTAGTCTCACAAATAACATAGTGGTCTACTAGAACCGTCCTTGGGGCTTTACACTGGATGTTGAAATTGTCCCAAAAATGCATTGACTTCATGTTACTACTTACTTCCCGTGCTTAGCTTTATTGTGGCTATCAAGAGCTTGCTCAGAGCCAAATAACCTGTAAAACGAATAGTCTATCAGAGTTCATCCTTCACAAGCTATTCACCCGTTGGTAACTTTCATCTATAATCGTAAGCAATTACCTCGAGCAGCTCTTGCACTCATGTGCTCCAGCTGATTTTGGGGTTTTCTCGTTTGTGCCTTTTGCAGCTACCTTCCCAGCTTGCTTAGATGGGTATGGGGTAGAGACATGACCTCCGACCTTTTTCCCATCTGCAAATGGTGAAGGAATTAAGATAATACAGTACATCTTTATTGAAACTGTAAGCAACATACCCTTGCAACGAAACAAAACTGTTAAGTGGCAAAAATATCAGCAACACGAAAGAAATCTTACCAGTTCCCTGAGGGTTCACTTTCGCCTTTTTATTAGGAACAGGTGTTTTTGAAGCAGACTCTACAACTCTCTTCTTGCTAGATTCAACCTGATAAAGGAAGAAACATAGGGTAAAACATAGGTTCTACAAGCCTTTTCCTGCTAGATGTCAATGTCATCATACCCAGTACAAATAAAACACCAGAAGAGTCACAAACCTTCCTTGGAGGAGTCTCTTCATTATCTTCATCATCATCCTCCTCATCCTCATCTGAGTCGTCATCATCATCGGAGTCGCCCAAGCCATTGCCATCCTACAATGTCATAACAAAGACCAATGGGTTCAGCTTACAATTGTCATCCATAATAATCGAAAAAAATTACAAACCATAGCAACGCTAAATTTAAACTAACTCATTCTATAATAATCGAAATATTGTGAGCAACCAAGAATAAGGAATTTGAAGAATCAGAAAGAATTTGCAGAATTAAAACATTTTCTCTAGTAGAATTAAATCATGTTTCCTGGTTTCAAAATAACGTGTACCTCAGAATCATCTTCATCATCAGACATCATATCATCACTATCGTCATCATCATCTTGATGAGCAGCTTCCTTATTAGGTTCAACAATCTTAACCTTTCTTCCAGCATCGGGCTGTTTTTCCTTGGCAGCCTTTGCCGTCTGAACTTCAGCGGGTTTATCTTGTTTGCCTTTGGTTTCAAGTCTACCTGCAATTTTAATATCAACTGAATATTTAGAAGACCCCTCAAAATGCTTGGCAAAATAAGAGGAAAGTAATTACAGGATACCATTATGTTCAAGGTTCAAAGGATTCTCCTCATCTGTGTCAATTTCATCTGCAATGCAGATCCAATATAAATAAGTTGGAAAAATTCTATGAGGATGAGATGTGGGGCAAAGACAAAAAACAAGACCAAAAGGAGAAATTTACCAGAATCTCCCTCAGGAAACTCAGTGAAAGAAACAATAGACTAAAAGTCAAGGAAATGTTTAGTGAATAAAAATACCAAAGAGCCTTCAAGAATTTACTGTGATGTAATTTTGAAAAAAGGATATTCATCTTCCACAGGGTTTGTGGCCTTGTATCCAAAGAAGTAAACACTCCCATTTTTGAGGTTGTGAGATAGCTCAAAGTCACGTTCAAAAACTAGGTCAAACTGTTGCTGAGGTAACCTTTGGGAGAAGAGAGTCCCCAGAACAAGTTTCTTGCCATCAACATTCATAAACAAGTGGACGCTGGAGTCCTTATCATGCTTGGTTTCACCAATAGAAGCCTAAAAGGGAAAAAATAACATACCAACTTACATGGAAAATGGATCTCAAATTTTTACTTGAGTCTCTAGGAACTTCAATTCCACGATCATAATTCATTGAATTGACATACCTGTGAAAGGTGCAAAACCATGCCATCCCCAGGTGATACCTTAAAAGTCTCTCCACTTTTTACCTCAATTCCTGAAAGTCAAATCTATTAGATTATTTAGGAAATCTTGCATATATTACTTTAAGAAAATTATAACTATAAATTTTTATAAACACAATTATAGTCATCTATCCACAAGCCACAACTCTAAATTGTCGTAATATAAAATTTAATACTCAGTGACAGGTAGAATCAGTGATAAATATTTCACAGCACAACTCAATCCACAAAGCTAGAGACGATACGGGAATGGAGAACTTACAATGAAAATCTTGCTTCTCTATAAAGAACGAAAAAATGCACCTTTGTATAATAACAATCAAAATCTAACTTCAAGTCCAGGATGAAGGAAATCAAAGAGCATTTACACAGAAAATATTCATACACGTTCCAAAAGGAAAAACCTACCCCTCCAAACATGGGCTTCCAAGTAAAACAAACAACGCAAAACAAACATTTCAACCAGAAACAAGTAAAAAGCACAACAAATGCGGCCCTAGGATACACGACGTAGCCCTCGAAAACGAAAAATGCAATTGCTTGCGTAAGATTGGACGGCCGCTAATGCAGATATAAAAGCAACAACACACTTACCCCAAAATTCCATATCGAAGTACTCACAACCTTCTGTAGGGTTTTACCAAAATGAGCAGCAAGAAAATCGATGCAGCAGGGAGAGGAACTCTCTAGGGTTTAAAAAGAGGCAAGACGAAAGTGGGCCGGCCGTTCCGGCTTTCCAATTTTGGGCCTGTTGTGAGCTGTCCAGTTTTTATTGGAAGGAGCACTTTTGATAATTATTGATTTATTTTATTTTTCTCCAAATTTAATAATTAGCTTTATAGTTATAAAAATTAACTCCTATAATCGATTTATTTTATAGATGTACATATATATATATATATATATATATATTGAATGAGTTACGGTTTTTTTAAAAAAAAGATTGACGCACGTGGAAAACAATATTTCAAATCGCCTGTGAAGTGTGAACATTGCGCAGCTACAACGGCTATATTTTGGGGTCCCAGATGGATATAAGAAGAATATATATGTATTATGGATCCCAATGCCAAGTCTCCTCTTCATCTACCCTGAAACTTTGTGTCTGCAAAAATGAGTCATAGTTCCAAGTATTTGATGAATCGTCTCCTCCCCTAAAATAGAAGCTGTCGACGTTCCTTGGTAACTCCAGTATCGAGCTTTGGATGTTCCAAACGCCCTCTCCTTGGAGCGTGCTCTGAGTATATGGAATGGCTGGAAAGCTTTGCTCGGAGTGCGGCCTGTAGTTTCCAAGCTCACCGGATGGTGCTCCGACTTCATCATGATTTGGGGTGCTGAGAGATTGCTGCACTGTCTTGAATTTGTCTTCAAACTCAGCAGGATGTATTGGATGATGGTAGCCAACCAGATGCTCCAAAGTGAATGGATCCTCTTGTTCACACTTCACAATCTGTCCAGAGGAAGTGTAATCTGTGGCAACTGTTGTATGAGCATGCTGTTTCAGGAACTTCCGCGTCTGTTTAGGTGATTCAATGGATTTGTTATCTGATAACTGTTGGAGATATGAAATGAATTCTGGATTCTGAAACTTCCCTATGAAGGAGACCATTTGCTTTTGCTTAACTTCTGCTTTGTGGAGCCTCTCTTTCACACGCTCTATGTGCTGAGCTGCTCCTTGTTGCTGTTCCTGAAGCTTAGTCAGCTCCATCATCATCAGGGTTTTCTCTTCCTTTAAACGCTCAATCTCACTCTCCATCTCATGTCTCCCTGTTTCATTCAGCGGACCAATTTGCAGAGGCAGGGATGATGATCTTCGCCTTTGTATTGCTCTAAGTAGATGCTTCTGTCCTCGTATAAATCTTTCATTTGCAAACTCCCATTTATCTGCATCGATCTTCCGAAATCCCTGAAAGATTCTTGAAACAATTTTCAGCAAAGACAGCAAGAAGAAGAAAGCTCATATTAAAAGGATGATGAAAAGACACAGCATAGTCAGGGGAATATGTTCCCCTTTTGGCTATCAGAAGTTGAACTTCACACCACAGTACAAAGGTCTCTGGAGCTGAAAGTGAAGAAACTATCATATCCATGTAGTTTCCCATTGCAAGCCTCAAAACAACACATAACTTCATATCACGAGTATAAGATGAATTTCAAAAACACAGAGAAGCCAGTAAACAAAGAAAGAAACTACGGTACCCACATAAGTGTTCAGCTGACGAACGAAGCTCGAGAAGTTATTATGCTTGAAATTCCTTGGCAGAATCGTCCTCGCAAATTCCACTGGATCCCATACAACAAAGCTTTGGCCAAGAGGACCCCATGAAATTATAGCATCCAATGAAGAATCACTGATCAAATCAAAAGTCTTCGACAAAAACGGCGGAATTGGGTTCACAAACAATGCTTCCATTGGCCTAGGTGCGACTAATGACCCCTCCATGCCACTCCCCTGTTCTTCCTCGAAGCCGGGCTTCGTCTCAAACTGGTGCTCAACATGTTCGAATGCCGGGTAACCAAAAAAAGGCTCAAAAAATGGGTATTTGGAATCATCAGAATCCATTAATCTTCTGTCAGCAGAAATCGAACACCCAAATTGGGTTCTTCATGAAAATGTGAAGAGCACAACTATATAAGAGCCCATAGAAGATATATATAGAATTAAGCATTGCCAACTGAAACCCACCACAAAAAATATCAAGCACAGCAAAAAAGGCGGTGCAAGCCTGTGCTGTCTCTGCTTTTCCTCCAAGTCACTCATCATCGGACTACTATTCAACCCCCCTTTGGAACAGCACAAATCCACAGAAAGAAGAAACTACACGGGTGTTCAAAGTGGGCTCCAAAACACTATTTTGAAAAGAGTCACTGAAAATTTCTTTTTTCAGTGATTTGATCTCTGCGCAACGTCGCCCAGGTTTCCTTCCTGCCGTATTTTACATCCACCGACCAACGAAAATTAGGGTTCTCATTCGTGGGAACGAAAATTAGGGGTGGGGCCCTTCTGACACTCCCCATGATAAGCTATATACCGGTGAGCGACACGTGGAGAGTATCCCATAAATAAGGCATATTTTTTATTATTTTTCTGTATTTTCCAAAGAGGGTAGTTTGCCGTGCAAGTCATCCCGTCAACGACAATCCTTTTCTAACCAAATAAAAATAAAATATTTTTATATCATACAAATATGGAAAATTAGAAAAACAGAATTAAAAGACTGATTTGCTTGTTCTACCTATAGACATTTTTTGAGTTATTTTATTTGTAAAAAGAGATATTTGGGCAAAGGCGAAGATAAATGGGCTTGAGCTTGATCAATAAAAGCCCAAATCATGCGGCCCATTATATTATCCTCGATACCAAAGGTATGAGCCCCCCTCAAATTCTGTGTTTTTAAATATTTATTTATGAAAAAAGATAGTCGAAATAAATCAATTAGGAAGGATAATAATTGGGGTACATTAAATTAAAATATTCTAATTATAATCATGAATAATTAAAAATGATTATGGAGCACCCCCCCCCCCCCCCATTTGATTTGTTTTTAGTAGAAGATATTTTAGATAATCGACAAAAGAAATTAAATACTCCGATTATTTAATCATATTTTGAATTTTCAGATTTGAAACGTCGTGTGAACTTCAGGGAATTTCGAAAATAAAAAAAATCGAAAATCGAAATTTAAACTTCCGAGAAATACAAATATAACCCACAGATTCCCGGAAATCATCTTTCCCACCCACAGACTCCGTACCCCTACCCTGTCTACCAGTGGTAGACTACCACACACCCTCTTCCCCTTTGTGTGGCCACCAAACCACAGAATCTGCAATATCTCACGACACGTATCTGCATCCTCCACCATTCGCTTCAAGCATATACTTGTTGACGCCCCCTCCCTCTCGCCCCCCTTTCATTATTCATCGCAAACCCTTCTTCTTCTTCTTCTTCTTCTTCTTCTTCTTCTTCAGAGGTGTCTTCCATGGAGGCGCAGTTATTTTCGGAGCCGGGAGTTCGGAAGACGGGTCGGGAGGATCCGGAGGAGAGGAGCGGGCGGGAGAGGCTGAAGCGGCACCGAATGGAGGTGGCGGGTCGGGTCGTGATACCGGAGATCTGGGGGCAGGAGGAGTTGCTGAAGAACTGGGTGGATTCCAAGGCGTTCGATGCGGCGTTTGAGAGCGGGAGAATTGCGCTGGCCAGAAGGGCTTTGATGCAGGAATGCAAGAGAACGAATCCCGCGAGAATCAGGATGTCCAACACTTGCTGAATTTTTTTTTTTATGCAATTCTTGAAAATTCTGTAAATTGAAGATTCTGATTGAAATAAAATAATTGATCGTTGAGGGAGATGAACGATTGGAGCTTTTATTATTTTATTTTTATTTTTTTGTTTTTTTTTTCTTGATTTACTGGCATTATTACTACTATTATTTTAAATAAAAAATGGATTTGTACCTTATTTACTCAAGGGGATACATGGGCCGTGGGCCCGTGGGGAAGTCCACTTCTGCATTAAATTCGACGTTGTAATAATTCAAGCGCCACTTTTTGCCGCTGGGAGTCTCGTTTTCCCTCTGCTTTGCAATGGAATCCGGCGTTCCTAAGAAAACTGGGGGGCGACGGAAGATCCAGATGAAGAAGATCGTGGACAGAGCGCGCCGGCAGGTGACGTTTACCAAGCGGCACCAGGGGCTTTTCAAGAAAGCTGCGGAGTGCAGCGTTCTCTGCGGCGTGGGGATAACTATTTTGGCTAAGTCCCCCGGCGGGAAACTCTTCACATTCTCCTCTGCCACTCCGCCACGCCACCCGGTTTTCCGATCCATTTTCGGCAGAGTGAAGCCTTCATGCATTGAAAACCGGGTCGCCCACGCCGCGAGCGCACAGAATATTGAATCCCGAAAGGCGAAGAACAATATCACAGAGGGACCCCGTTGGTGGGAGCGTAATATCAACGATATTCATGATTTGCAAGAGTTGCAGGAATTCACAGCCACATTGGTAGATTTCAAAAACCGTGTGTCTGCACAGATTCAGAAATCAAATGCGGCTTGCCCCTCTCCTCCCCCTTTGGTTGCCGCAGAGATGGCTCCCTCCGCTACCCCATGGACGATTATGGATGATCTCCTAATGGACGATTTCAATTCTACTGTATGTTGGGATCCAATTCAGACGAACAGCTCAGATATCTGTCATTCAGATCCAGCAACGTCGGCTTCGCTTCAGACAAATGCATCCGATCCGGAGATGCTTAACCTTGATGATTTGGAGTTAGTGGTAAGAACTCATTATATTTCGATTAGTTCCACCTCTAATCTCCTCGCTAATCCGTTTGGGTTTTCCGGTACTGCAGCTTGATGAATCCGATCTGCGTTTTCTCCAATAGAATTATGGATAAACTGCCGCCGCGACACGCCCGGAAAATGTCTCAGTTTTTCTTTTTAGTCCGTTAGTCGGTATACTCATTTATTGGTTTTGTACTGAAACGATGAAAGTCTTTTGAAGGTGAATATGAAATACAATAAAAAAAATTGTTTGGAATATTTCGTTTTTTTTTTTAAATGCAGCCAACGCAAATTTATAAGTACACATCATGATGGCTAATCGCGATGCATTTATTATAATTTTATAAAAATTAAATATAAAAAAGGCCGATTAATTGTACTTTATTCAGTAATTTTAATAAATAAACACGTAATTTATCCGAACCCATTGCCATTTATATGAAATGAATTTTATAACGTTTTTTTGACTTTCGAAACATTTTTCGATGATCACATTCATATGTTATATTAATTTTTAAATAGTTTCAAGCATATCCAAATACTTGTATTCGACGAAACTATATCCAAATATTAATTATCTATATTTTTTATAATATAATTATTTTTTCGATAAAAAAATAAAAAAGACATAATAACTTGATTCAAATGGACTCAACCCTAGTTCCTTCATTGTAATAGTGGGATAGGTAGTGATCTAAAGTCTACACATAGTTGTTGTGCAATTTGACTTCCAATTTCTGAAAGACAAATTTGTGCCCTATCTCTATGTAGTTTGTAACACAAAAACGTGATTTATACAATACGCATATAACTTTGAATTCGAGCTTTCGAATCAACGTATCAAAATATTTCATCAACTTTCATATGATGAGGGTGTATGCAAGTTTGGATTGAATCACATATATATGCAACAGCAACACTAAAGTCCTCTCCTACTCTAAGTTAGCAATTAAATGTCCATGGGGTGTGACACACAATTAGGTAGACTTGAGAAAGGGATGCTCCCTTCCCCTAGTGTCACTATCCTATCTATTATTTTAAAATCCAATTCATGATTTTTTATATTGAATAATAATAATATTATTATTTTTATAAAAAGTGAAAATATTAAATTTAAATAA
This sequence comes from Utricularia gibba, assembly GCA_002189035.1. Taxonomy (NCBI): domain Eukaryota; kingdom Viridiplantae; phylum Streptophyta; class Magnoliopsida; order Lamiales; family Lentibulariaceae; genus Utricularia; species Utricularia gibba. The sequence goes on along the minus strand of NEEC01000010.1, from coordinate 2,487,214 downwards.
TTTATTTTATTTCATATAATTTTTTTAGAATACAATTCAATAAATTATAAAAAGAAAATAATTTTACCATACCTCCTCTCTTGTTAGTTATTTCAATAAAAGCTACCCTTTTGTCTTTAGCTTTTAGAAGTGTTGCGTTTAACTATGAGTACATGGGCTGGCGATTCTCCGGCCAGGGAGGTGGAAGATGACGCCTCCGGGGAGGTGTTTCCACGGGAAGTAGACGGCGGCGGGATTAGGAAGAAGGCGCAGGAGGTGAGGGCGTGGCTGGTGGTAGACGTGGCAGGGAGAGTTCATCAGCTGGAGGCTGGAAAACATGTCATCATGCGAAGAACCGGGTTGCCGGGTCGCGACATCCGGATGCTTGACCCGTTATTGTCGTATCCTTCCACGATTGTCGGTCGGGATCGTGCCGTTGTCATAAGACTAGAGCATATCAAAGCGATAATCATGGCACGAGAAGTTCTCCTGTTTGATTATCAAGACCCTTCAGTCATCCCTTTTGTTGATCAGATTCAAACCAGGATTTTGCGCCATTATCATGCAGTGAGGCCGCAGGTTGGCACATATGCATCATTACTTTTCACAAATCCATTTTTTGTTTTTCAAATCCAACACGAGATAGGCGTTTATTGTAACAATGCATAATTTGATCTGTTACAGGCCACCGGAGATGGCGAAGGGACGAATGGGATAGATATGAACACTATCGGAGGGCCGGAGAATGACCCCGGCTCGTTTTCCAGTAAGGAGGATGTGGAGGAGGAGGAAGTAGCCAGAGATGGTGCAAAGTTACTCCCTTTCGAGTTTGTAGCATTGGAGGCATGCCTTGAAGCTGCTTGTGGATGCTTGGAGAATGAAGTAAGAAGCTCTGAAGCCTAGAATTGAAGAAAAATCATTCACTTTTAATGTTTCTGAACTCCCTTAAACTAGGCGAAGACACTAGAGCTTGAAGCTCTTCCTGCCCTGGATAAGCTAACCTCAGAAATCAGTACTCTCAATTTGGAACGTGTTCGCCAGATTAAAAGCCGTCTTGTTTCGATCACGGGGCGTGTTCAAAAGGTTTGCATCATCTTTCCTTAGCCTTGTTCGTATACATTTTCCATACAAGAAGTTGAATTTACAGTGAAACAGTAGTAGAAAAAGGCTCCTATGTCACTTGGTTGTGAGCATAAGTTCATGTCACATGGCTGATTAGGTAAGAGATGAGTTGCACAATCTGCTTGATGATGATCAGGATATGGCGGATATGTTTCTGACACAAAAACTTCAAGATTTTGCTGATTGGTATGTTTGAGATTTCAGTCCACTTACTTGCTCAAGTAGCTTGCGCTAGAAAAATTTGTTTGACTTCAATAAAACCGAATGAATGTTCAGCACAGCTGATGAGAAACTACTGTCAAAAACTAGCAGCAACTCCATTGCTCCGGGGATAGATCTCTGGGGAATCGACAGACGAACTGAGCAAACTTTCGGAGCTTCGATCACTTCTAGCAGGTTCAGTCACTTTAGCAAACAGATCAATGTGGAGGAGCTTGAAAGGCTGCTGGAGCCTTATTTTGTCCAAGTTGGTGGCACTCTTGATATGTTATCAACAGTATGTCATCTTCCCTCATTGCTTTTACTAGCTTTTTTTTCACTGCTTTTACTTGCTAGAAAAAGATAGAATGAGATTGGAGGCTTCTAATCCAAAGAAAATGGCTCATTATCTTTCAAAATGTTCATGAATTGGGGTGTTACATCTTTATAAAACACTCATGTTTGTGATCAAAGCTGAGGGAGTACGTAGACGATACTGAAGATTATCTCAACATGATGCTCGACGACATGCAAAACCAAATGCTGCGTTTGGGGATCATGGTGGTCACAGCTGCCATGCTGATGGAAGGCTTCATGGCTCTCACGGGCATCATGGCTGAGAATATCGGGAACCCTCTTTACCACGACACTGCTAGTGGAAACAGGAACGTGACTCTGCTGGTTGTGGTTTCTACAGTGGCCTGTTTTGTGTCATACGCCATGTTCTACTTCTGGTTCAAGCACAAGGGCCTGCTTGAGTGAGTAAGCTTCTGTTACTCAGTCTCTTTTTCCATGTTAATTCAGGCCAACATCGAAATGATAAACACCATGGTTGTCATTCTGAATCACACTCTATCGAATTGAAGCTACAGTAAAAAAACCTATCCTTCTGGGATTTCATAGCAGCACAAATGAAGCTAAGCATACCATGGAAGAAGTCATCTTTCTAGCGTTTCATAGCAGAAGAGATGAAGCCAAACATATTGGATGCTTTATCACGGTATCACATATATGAAGCTATGCCCAATAAGCCATCTTTCTAGTAATAAAGAGCAGCCGAGATGAAACCCAATAGACCCATATCCTTGATCACGCTATCATGCAGTGAAGCTACGGTAAAGAAGTTATCTTTCTAGGGCTTCATAGCAGCAGAGATGAAACCCACATTGCATTTGCAAAAAATCAGGATCAAGCGCTAAACCAATCAAAGTGCAAAAATTCTACCAACATCAATGTTCAACGTCTCAGAAACAGTATAAGCTGATTCATGGTCTCAAAATGCTTAAACTTCAGTGGCTTCAAAACAGGAAACTGCAAAGACGACCTGAAAACATAAAACATAGGCACAAACTTTTTTAGTAGCGCCTGGGGCCTCCACGTCCGTAGTTAATCGGTGGCGCAATGCTGACAGGTCCCTGATCCTCCTTAAGACCAACTCCAGGAAGATCTTTCATACCCAGCGAATCAAGCAAATCGAGCGTCTCCTGATCCACCTCGATGTGATCAACTTTAATAGCGGACTCATCCGGCACGAAATCCATTCGCCTTTCACGTTCCTCCTCCTGTAGCTTCAGAGAGATACCGCGAACAGGACCCTTTTGAATTCGCTTCATCAGGTGAGTGGAAAATCCAGCTATCTTGTTCCGGAGACGCTTCGAAGCGATGATGGCGACCTCATCGAGAATCTTCTTGTTGGTATCAAAATCCAGAGACATCTTCGAGTAGTAGCGCTCGATCAGCTGCCGAGACGACTTCTTCACCGTCTTCGTTCGTACACGGCCCATTGTCACGCCGGCAGCAGAACGCGGATGCTGGAATTCCTCGTCTTCTAGGGTTATGCAAATTATATACACCGCTCCGGCCCTAAAACATCTATTATTTCATCAATCTCCCCGTTTCCTGCTCCACTCCTAACTCCAGATGGCCCAAAACATGGGCCACAGGCCCATAATTAGGCCCATATATAAAGCCCAGAAAGCCCCATCCGTCCATGATGTCATCCCTATCATCCCGCTCCCGCCCATTTCGCTAGAAAATGTGAATGCGATTTGTACGTTAAAAAATTATTTTAATTAAATTGGATAAATAGGGGCTATTCTGTAATTTGAAATTGTACTTAATATTATATTGAATAGAATCAATTTTAAATTATTTAAATAAAATAATTAAAAAATAAAAGATATATTAAAAATATAACATATTAATTTATTGTATAATTTAATATTATATTACAAATGTATTTTTTAAATAAATAATATAGGTTTTTTTAATTAATCTCATATTTAATCTTTGAAACATAGATTTAAAAAATTCAATCACTTCTAAATTTAATTACATATTCTGAATTTATAATTTTACTACAAAACAACTAAAAATTAAAGTCTTTAAAAATTAAACAGAATCAATTCAATAAATTAATAAATTAAAAGTTGTGAGTTATTTTTATCCAAACATGTTACTCAAATAATAAACGCAGGCATTGACTCCATGGGCACCACTCTTGATGAGCAGCTCCTCTTTTTACCAAGTAGCCGTTGTCTTTTATTTCGATGTGGACGAGTGGGCAAGTGTTCCGTTATTATGTCATATTTTTTATTATTATTATTTTAAATTCATGATATGCACATGCCATGCACTAGGAACCGAAATGCTACATGAGTAAATCCCCTCCCCAATGTTGAAATTCAAGGAATTGGTTCGGGATTTTGACGTCATCCGTCTCTATCAAATTATAAAATAGTTTTTATCATTTAATAATTTGACGTAAGTTTTTATTATTTTAAAACATTAATAAAATTGATCTATATAATATTTTGAAATAATTAGTAGAGGTAATGATCAATTATTTAAATTAATATAAGTTAATTGTACCTAGTTTTTTGAATAGTTAAAGACTAATTTATAATCATTATTCAAATATTGGAAGATAAAAACATCTAAAAAATAGTTTTACAGCGTTTCTATTTTTTTGAATTAAAAAGTAATCAAATTTAATAATAAATTAATTTTAAAATATTTTTTTCCAAATAGAGTGATGTATGAGGATTTTTTTATTATTATTACACCAACTAATTCATGAGAGTACACGTGGGGTTCTTCTTTTTTTTTTTTTTTACTGCGGGGGTAATATGATGTTTTATGGAAGGGAGAGACAAAAGACTGTTTTGTTTGGGTAAAAAAACCAGAGAAAGCTACGAGTTACTGAAGTTTGTCTCATTTAAGAGGGGCAGTGGATTTGAATAGTTTCCCAGAGGGGTGAAAATTGACACTTTCAGAGGATGCACTAGCGGACGAAGGGAAGATTCGTCATGTAATTTGAGAAGTATGCGAATGAAACAAAAAAGAATATGATATTTGCAGGCAGATGGTAATGTGGATAAAAATCCGGCCATCACTTGCCACGGCGGTGGCCACTCTGGGGATTTGAATTCCAGCATAATGAAGTCAAGGTTTTTACGCTTTTTTCCCCTCATCCCATCGCCAAGAGAAAAGCAACCTATCAGAGTCATCACGCCCTTGTCCTTATCATTTAGAATTGGTCTGGATTGAAACCACGTTTTATGGCTCGTAATTCTTTTTCCTGAAACACTTTTTTTGCTCCTTTCTTGGTTTACTGGACTTGGGTGCTTCAAAATTGTGAGATCTTGAAAGCCCAGGTCGGCTTCTCAGTGCAAAAGTATGATCTTTCGATTTACTTTTTTGGGGTGAAACCACGATTTTGAATATCCGCCCCTGTAACATATGCTTCTTTTTTTCTTGCAGCGTGTAGTGTTTTGCTTTCGGATTTGAATCTTTTGGGGAGTGTAGTATCTGAAGTGAATTAGCGTCAATGCTAAGGCAAGCGCATGGTGTAGCAATGGTGGAAGGTGTAAGATTGCCTAGAAAGAACAGGAAAAGGGGTGTTCATCTTCATCATCTGCTTCATCAAAAGTTGTGAGCTTCAGGTTTAGTAAGCGAGCCATTTTGGCTGGCAAGAGTCGCTCCAGGATCTCGGGTTCTCGATCTGCTACTCCGGCGTCTCTTTGGAGGACCACCCATGTGAAAAATGCAATTGATTCACCGAAACATGCACAGAGTGGGAAATCAACTCGCCCCATTTCAGCTCGCAGGCTTGCTGCTACTCTGTGGGAAATGAATGAGATCCCTTCTCCTAGAATGAGTGAGAAGCGGAATAGGAGTAGAAAAGGTCGTAAAGGGGGTAAACCATCTTTCGGATTTGATCTGCATTCAGGATCTAACTCTCTTTTGGATCATTCACAAAGCCCCTCAGCATCAGAGGTTGACTTGGCCATCTGTTAATATGTTTTTACTTGTTTTTTATTTGCTGTACTGTGTTCATTTCAAATCACATCGCCTTTGTGAGCAGTTGCGCATCTTAGATTCAACTAGGCTTTTTATTTTACAGAGGATAGAAATATCTGCAAAAGGCAGTCATGGCAGGGTTCGATCAATCTCTGAGAGGCTCCGATTGGCTGAGCAAGGTGGTGCAACGTTTGATTCTCTTAGCCGCAGCAGTTTCATGGAGGTAAGGACTGACAGTATCCATATGATTAAAAGTTAATATTTTTGTGTTTCTTGCAATCTGTATTTCTTACAAACTGCATCACAGGTTGAACGCGGATCATACTCCATGACATCCAATGGATCTGTTTGTGATGGCGGCAAGAGCAGGCTAAAGGACATAAGCAATGCTTTGACTACCTCAAAAGAGCTGTTGAAGATCATCAGCAACCTTTCTGCTCGTGCAGATCAATCGTTATCTGGTTTGTCTGTCATCTCGGCTCTGCATGCGGAGCTTGAGAGGGCACGCCTGCAGGTTAACCATCTTGTTCAGGAACAGCGCAAGCATCAGAATGAGATCACATATTTGATGAAACATTTTGCTGAGGAAAAGGCATCTTGGAAAAGTAAAGAACATCATTCTATTGAAGCAGCTGTGCGGGCTGTGTCTAGTGAATTGGAGTTGGAGCGGAAGCTGAGACACAGGCTTGAGAGCTTGAACAAGAAACTAGGGAGTGAGCTTGCAGAAATGAAGCATGCATTTGTTGAGACTGTTAAGGAACTGGAGAGTGAGAAGAGGACAAGAGAGATAACAGAACAGATGTGTGATGTGTTAGCAAGAAATGTTGATGAAGATAGGCCTGGTGTAGAAAAGCAGATCGGTGCGGTTGGATCTCATGAAGATGCTGAAAAGGAAATGCAGAATTCAGTCGACACATTGTGTGATGAGAAGCAATGGTCAAAATCTCAAACTAGAACCAGATTTGAGGAGAAAAACTCTGCCATTGGCAAGCTGAGGAAACAACTTGAAGTCTTCCTAGGAGTTAAACGTGACAAAGATTCAGACAAACCTGCACCGTTGAGTAGGCCTCACGGTAGGTCCTCTCAAAACAAACACCATTATGATGCCCGGGAGGCAGATCCTACAGATTTCAAAGGGCATGTTGCTGGAAGTGACATTCATTCAGTTGAACTTAAATCTAATGATGTTAAAAGGGGAGAGCCGATGCCAATGGAGAGGGTGAGTCCAAAGCTAGAAACTCTGAATCTAGCCAGGTTTCTTGGAGAGCCAAACCTCTTCAAAGGAGTATATCAGATGTAGTTGAATTGGGGAATCATCAGATGAACCAAGGAGATGGTATGAATGTACAAAATTTTGTAGATTCTATGCACAAACCCCCAAGAAGAAGCCATACGGATAATTCACTGAGGCGCAAAGTTGCAACAGGGTTCAAAAATAACGAGCACCTGAGTAACACATATCACCAATCCACTGACTTGAAGTCTAGACTGGCCAACGTCTGGGAGGGAGAGCTGAATTCAAGGAGAGGCATGTGGTGAGTGTTTTTCTTTAGAGAAATTTTCCTGAATGAACATATACAAGTTAACATCTCGTTGATTAGCAATCCTGCTTTCAGACACTAGGATTGAACTTGTTAGTTCAATCTATCTGTATTAGGCAACAGTTCAACATAAGCTTTCCTGGAATGAAGTTCCTCTGATTCTTGTTGTGAGCATGCTTTATTTTGTGTTAGGACTCCATCGACGGAGACTGTTATATACATCCTTTTTTTTTTTTCAACTTATTACAAATTGTTTAGCAGTCAAGCTGTAGGGAAATGAAACATCCTTTTAATGTTTTTCTCTTATACTAAATCTGAGCTCCAATGTTGGAGCTCTCTCGGTTCTATCCAGTGTGCATATCTCCGCTCTGCCACCATGTTTCCTTCCGAAGCAGTATCAGTATTATGAATAAGCACAAGCATTGGCTGTGTATTAAAGAAGTCTATAGGTGCTGAAAGAAATGGTCTCAAGTATTAAAGAACTTGTTGCAGTTCGTTGGATGAGTAAACCCAATGGGCTAAACTCCAAAACTTCGATTTCCATCCCCTTCCCTCGTCTATTTACTTCACAGCAATAGGCATCAATGGACCAAAAGGCACAGAAGATTTAACGGAAGTTTGGAAACTATAGTAAAGTTCTAACATGTACAGTCACTGCCACAGATGAGCTCTGACTATGAACCCCAAGCAAGGAGTAAGGTTGTGTTGACAGTGCAAGATCATGAATGAAATTATCATGTTTCTGGGATGAAGAATAGGACTTGTCAGCCAAATGAAAAGGGGGGTCCAGGTCGTGGGAATAGACTGACATTTTAGCACATTCAATGCTTCTTTTTCATATGCTTGTTATGATCAGGAGCAGAGCTGAGACCAAGGAGCCATGGCTCCTGCACATTGGGCACATAGCAAATAGAACACTGGTCTGGAAACTCCCTCACTGCATGCGTTTCTGGTAGAAATAAATGCACTTCTAGAGAGGGCGATTCCTTTGCAGAATAAGTAGAATAAACAGATAAGCAGAAGCATAGCAGTGGTCCTCTGCTGTGTACCTCTTTGTTTTCCTTTGCAAAAAAATGTAGCATTTTAGCTACCCATTCATCTATGTTTTTACAAGAAACATACAGTTCCTAACTCCCACATTTCCCATCTAAAGCATCACTACAGATTTCAAGTGAAATAGAGCAGGCCCCTAAAAGTTTCACACGAATGATCTGATCTTTTCACAAGTGGAACCATCAGAGAACAACTATGCAACGGAATGGGTTCCCATTTTTTTACATTGAAACGGTGTGGTCCATTCCCTTCTCCCAAATCCTAGAGCTCCAAAGATATTAACTACCAAGTTCAAGATGGAGGTGAAATGGAATTCAACCCAGGTAAAAGCATCCATTTTCACTGCGGTGAATTCCATGTTCCTTGGATTAGTTAGCTGCATGTGAGTGTGTGTTTTTGTGTGAATATGGTACACGAGTGAAAGAAGGATTTACAGTGCTCATCGGCCAACCCCATAACTTCCATTCATACGATCTCAAACATAATAATGAATCTAAATGTTACCATTACTGATCAAAAATATCATTCCAGCACCAAGCATTATAAGCTAAAACTCACCCATCTCACTTCGCTTTGATTCTACTGCAATTAAGAAGGTTGTGTGTGTTCCCAATGAAGTAGAATTGAAATGAGGAACAATGTTTTCCCCAGGAATGTGTTTATTCCATTTATTCTTTTCACTTTCCCGGCTTGCGAAGGTCTCCTCTAAAAAAGAGGGAGGTGAATCCTAGTGTTTGGCTCTCTTGTGATCTACATCCAACTTTAAAATTTAGTTTTGATATCAAATGTTATGACTTATGCTTATTTTGTACGATATTATTCATATTGTATACCTAATTTTTATAATTTTAGATTCTTACCTTTCAAGAAAAAAATGTAATATAAAATTAAAATAATCTCTAAACATATTATTTTTCTCATCAATCAATGTTTGAATACCAGATATAACTACTTTCTACTATTCAATAACCAATGTATAATTTGTTGGAGACTAATTTTATTAAAATTTTTAAGCAATTGAAGACTACTAATACCAATTATTTTCAATATTAAAATTTACTTATATCAATATTAAATTATTAGAAATATTCAATTTTCTAAATAATGAGGAACAATTTTATCATTATTTTGGACTACTTATACCAAATTTTGATATACCACCACGTGGAAGTGGGATGATGATGATGATGATGGTTGGGATGACGTCATGGCATGTGCATGCAATGGCATGGCGGTGGTATGTATAAAAGGAAGGAGCCCCAGCCCGTTGTCGTTAAAAGAAAGAAAAGCAGAGGGAGAGAGTTTTGAGATGAGATGCTTTATGATACCAACCTTCTATCATCATCTCATCCCCACACCATCAATCTGAGATGTCATTCACATTCAACAATCTCTCCTCAGTCCCACACTACTTCAGGTGGCCGGAGTACGTGGTCGACACCACCTGGAGCCCCACCTACCCCCTCGCCGTCGACCAAAATCCCCCGCCGGAGGAGGACGCCCTCCCCCTCTTCGAGAAGTCCCTCACTCCCAGCGACGTCGGGAAGCTCAACCGTCTGGTTATCCCCAAGCAGCAAGCTGAGAAATGGTTCCCCTCCCGGAGGCCGGAGAAAAGGGTTTGATTTTGAATTTCACCGACGAGGCGGGGAAGCAGTGGCGGTTCCGGTACTCGTACTGGAAGAGCAGCCAGAGCTATGTTTTGACCAAGGGGTGGAGCCGTTATGTGAAGGAGAAGAGGCTTGATCATGGGGACGTTGTTAGGTTCTCTCGCCACCGGCTGCACATCGGCCGCCTTTTCATAGGGTGTACCCGGAAATCGTTCGGCGAAGGTCTACCCCCCGCCGTGGGGATGGCGTACGCCGGTCATCGCCATTTTCATGCTTCACCTTCTCCGGTGACATTCAAAACCAATTGCCCTAATGCAGGTACAAAGTCATTATTTCTTACTTTTTTAATCAAATTTTCTCCAAACTTCCTATATCATTTTTCTCAAAAAAAAAAAAACCCACAAGAACACCATTGAGCAAAATCTAGATCAAGCTCAATATTAAATAAAAGACGATTACATAATCGAATTCCGAAAAAAAAATAGTAGACTTTATAAAGGATAAACAAACCAGAATAGAATAGAAGGAAAAATACACTAAGAAGTAGCCATAGAGAACACAATGTGTTTCCACATAAACAGTAACATAACTCACGCCGTAGTAAAAAAAATTTAACTACACTCGTACTCTCTCTTTTTTAACCTATGTTGTCATCTTGTTTTACTAAAACAACTTCCTAAGAAGATACTATAGTTTCTATGTTTAACACATACTTCAGCTTTGATGGATATGTATAGCGAATCGATTGTCGAAATTTATCATGTAAAATATGAACTTGATCCTGCAGGAGGGTCGAGCAAGAAAAGAGAGGAAGAGGGGGAAACAGGAAAGTTGATGAAGCTGAGGCTGTTTGGGGTAAATTTAGAGTGGCAGGTTGGGGATGGGTCTAAGCCATCTACCTCCGATGGCTCGGCAATGGGGAGCCAGGGCCTGAGCCAGCAGACCATGGTGAGCTAACTCCTGCTACTCCATTAGTTCTGAATTGCTTCTAACATTTAGAACAGAGAGATTGCATCAGCCTCATGATCTGCCTTTCTTAACCTAATTGTTTGTTAATCAAGATGTAACTGATCCTGTCGAAAATGCTTTTTGGGGGTCTTTTTTTCGCGCAGGATCTGAACTTCTGAGGAGATCGGTTCTGCATCTCAGGCAGGAGGATGAGAAGGTTGTGTATGATCATGCTATTGCTATGAGTATTTGTTGTTCCTGTTGTTTGTATTTGTTATTGTAATCAGCATTTCCATTGTGTAAAGGCAAGTGATCATGGCTTAGAGGCAATCCTGCAAACCCTCAATGTCTCATTTCCTTGAAACTAGATGAAATTGATATCCTATCATGGCTTAAAGAATTACGATATTCGACTATACATCATGTTTCATTCAAATTCTAGTTTTCACGATCAAGTAACGAGCTTCAAATATTCGATAAGCGTGAGTTTCTAGCTCAAACCCTCCTCAAAATGCTTTGATCAACATTTAGCTTATATACAGAAGAAGAAGAAAAAAAGGAATGTGAATTTGCATTTTCCAAGTGGTGGACAAAGGGGAAAGTAAAAGTGGAGTAACCAAAGGGGATGAAACTCAGAAATGAACAAGGGTAGTTTTGTTTTTGGGGTAAGGATAAGAGTATTCTTTTCCACTATCTTGTATTATGGCCTTGTGACATCAACATTGCAAATCATCCCAAGTAAAATTCGAAAAAAAGCCGGTTCTCATACACGAAAACGAAGAAACAATTTCCCTCATAAGTAGACATTTCATGTGACATTTGATCCAAAACCTTAAGCCTAGCCTCACTACTTAGTCACAAGTCACCGAAAATTGACTTATTCGCTTCGCTCTCTATGTGTAACACATTGGTTTATCTTGCAAAGGCATCTACTTCCCAAACATGTCATACTTCTCATCCCACCACTTGTGATTCTTGAGAAACAGGACTATAACAAGAGAGTGTAATACCTTTAATTTTGGGTTCGCATCGACCCATCAGTGTAAGCATTCAGGATCCAAACACAAACATGTTTAGTGTGGATACCAAGTGAAGTGAAGGTGAGGTAGAAGAATGAAGAAGTTGCAAACATGCACATACAAATAGGCATTGGAATGGAAGGTTCCAATGGATCCTCTCTCTAATGATTGTTAAATAATATGTAATTACACACACATGGCACCTGACACAAGCACAATAATGCACCATGCACATGCACCCTACTCCCTACTCCCTCCACATGCCTACCCAATTCTCAGACACAAAATTAGGGTTTTCCTTTGATTTATTATTATTATACAAAAAAGTAATATTAGAATCATAGGTTTGAAAATTTTACGATTTCTCGTAATCACATACGTAATAAAAATGATCATCTTCGGTACTATACATTTGATATAACCAAAATTTGATTCTAAAACTTTTGAAAATGCATGGAAATGTACCACGACAGTAAAAAAGAATGGTAGTGTGTTGTTTATGGTGTCCAAATGTAGGTAAAAATGATACGCGAAGGCGTATGCCCGCATTTTAACCAATGGTAAAAATGATAGCACAGCAAGTACGCACGTAAATAAAAGTGCAGGAAAGGTAAGCAGGAGGGGAGCCCTGATTGGGAAGTGGGGGACGCCCTACTGAGGCCTGAGAATGAGAAGACAAAAGTAGGGGGTAAGCGGAAGGGGGAGAGGCCCCTGGGCAGGTGAACAAGCTTCAACCAAATAAATACCTGCTGTCTGCTTCCTCTGTACGAATCCCGGAGCCCAGCCCCAGCCCCCCTCCGCCGAGCTCCTTCGCCGCTCCGGGACTCAAACCCTAGCACGCGGAATGATTTTGGAACCCCCAAAATTAAATTGTAAAAAATGAGGGTGTTTTACATTACTTATGATAAATTAACTTATAAGTAAGAGTAAGTAGAAGTTAATTTAAAGTAAAAAATAAGTAGGAGTTGTTTGTTTTAACTTATTTATAAAAGTCATAAGTAAAAAATAATAGTGTTTGATATAACTTTCAGAATTTGTAAACAAAAGTCTAAAATACCCATATATTCATTTAAATGTTTTTAATAATATAATTTATAGTTATTATTTTCGTATAATTATAAATCAATGTTTTAAAGTTATGTAACAAATTAATAATTAATTTTTTTTCATATTTTAATGTATTTATTAATATTTGTATAGTTATATGAATTGTAATATGTAATAAAATAATATTAACACAAATCTCATTCAATCGTAATAACATGCATAATAAACGATAGATTGAGTTATATAAACTCTGAAAACAACAATAGATAAACTAGACTTGATATTATGAGACATTTTTAATTTATTCTACTAATTTATGCACATATTGCATCACGTAAAGCAGTCATATATCCATCTTGAGTTGATGATGCAAAAGCTTCTGCTGCTGGTAGAGCTGTTTGAGGATTATATGGTGGAGTCCAATTATCAACTTCAAAATGTAAGAAATCTGGATCATTTGCATCAACTCTCTTGATAAAATTGCAAATTGTCATAGTTGCTGGTACAATAAGTACTTGATCTTGCCATGAAAATCCTCAAGGAAGTCTATTAACCATGTCAAATTTTGCCTTCCATACTCCAAAACATCGTTCAATTACAGAACGTAGTGAAGAGTGTCGATAATTATACATCTCTGTAGGATTTCTAACCCGTGGATTAGCACGAAACTCTTCCAAGTGGTACCTTTGACCTCTATATGGTGTCAAAAAAAATGTAGTATTCATATACCCAGAATCAGCAAGGTAATACTTACCTGGTGGTGGCAATGGAAAATTATTTTCGGGTGAATGCATAACCCGTGATAATATTGAACTATCATGCATTTGTCCTTCATATCCTGAAGCTACAAACATGAACAGCATATTGAAGTCGCATACTGCCAAAATATTCTGTGTGGCTTCACGGTATCGACCAAAAAAAGGACGTCTATCTTCTTTTTTAATTCTCGCAGGAATATGAGTACCATCAATGACACCAACCGCATCTTGAAAATGAGGCCAAAATCGAGAATCATTTCTTATTTTTGTAGGGGGAGTCGACATATCACTCGTTGGAACTATAAATTCAGAAGCCATATTTGCACAAGCATCAAGAACTGCACGAAAACTTTGACTTACAGTATATCCAGAACGTTGGAACCATTCTTGAAGCAAACGGTTACTACATTTCAGACCCATTGCCAAGAAAAACGTTGCCACTTGTTCCTCAACAGAGACTGTGCGTGTGGCTATTAAACCATAGTGTTCATATAGAACACTACATAACCTATGAAATGTTTCTCGTTCCATTCGAAGTAGTTGATATGAACGAATCCAATGGCCTTCCAGTATACCCTTTAACCATGCAGCTCCAGATAACTATCTATCTCGACAAGACATTCTTACAAAAGCACATTGGTAAAATTCAAGAATGGATTGCGCTAGTGTCGTTATAACAGAGACTATTTCAGCATTTGGAGTCTCACCTTCATCTTGAGAATTATCGGTACGTGGGGAAGAGTTGCTGGAAGAAGACATGGATGCGTTGTGTTTGAAAATGATACATAGCCTTGATTTTATAGATGAAAAAGGTGGAATCTTAATAAGAAATCACATGCAATTGTCGTTGAAAAGCAAATACAGCTAATAAAGTATATGGAATTGATGCAGAAAACACATGCAATTGTCGTTGAAAAGCAAATACAGCTAATAAAGTATATGGAATTGATTCAGAAAACACATGGAATTGTTACGTAAAATCACATTCAGTCAGACATCCACATGAAATGGTTCAACTTTAAAGAAAGCAATGTTCTTACTACATTTCAAATTCACCTACTAATATTAAAAGAAAACTACTTTAGATTAGCACTCTTATATGCTCTGATAAATGCCAACCTCTCTTCATTACTTGTCATACCCATAAAAGCTTCACGATAAACAGTCTTGTCGAACGCCAATGCAGCAGCTCCAAACACACTTGGATCCTCTCGTGCTTCTGGAATTCCCCTCACTATATCTAAGCACTCTGCAATCGAGGATACCTTTTGTCTTTGAGGCACAGATGAATAAGATCCACTCTTTAACTGATTTGTTAAAGCAGCAACTGACTCAGCCAACTTTTCTCCTGTTTCTTTAATAGTTCTTCTTTGATGTTTGTTTCCCACATTAGCACTGCTCGCACCAACTTCCACACTTCCCTAAACATTAACAGATTAGAAGTAAATTCATATAATAGTAAATTTATATAATAGTAAAATAATTTAGATAGTAACATACATGTTGTGGACTATCATAAAATGATGGTTGTTCATTCATTTCAATATCAATATTATTGAAAAAGTCATCATCTTGGATGTTTATGTTATCTAAGTCAACAGATGCATCACCATCATTAGTAGAGCTATCAACCCCTGTCGACATACGATAAGGCGCTCGTGGAGGGACCTTGCCATTTCCAGTATTCCATGCCGAATCAGCTATTGCTGTCACTGGTGTGAAGATAACATTTTGCAATTCAGAATAAATAGGTGGAGTGGTCTTGAATTTTTTGCATCCTGGCATCTCCTAGAAAATACAAAATAATTGAGTCATAATGTATTTATCATTTATATATAAGTACAAATACAAAAAAAAAATCACCTTAATCATTCTTGACCACCATTCTTCTTTTCCGGTTATGACTCCCAAGTTGTCATCCCATCCACTTCCAGTTGTCTTTTGAAGCCTAATCCATATGGACCAATCTTTTTTCATTGAGTTGAATTTATTTTTCAACTGTTTCATCATATAACGACGCCCCGTCCTTTCATTAAACTCTTTCAAAATCCCATACCACCCCTGAGAATTAAAACATGTTCCAAGCATATTATTTGCATAAACTTGATGTGCACAAGCTTCCAAAAATATGTGAGTAGCATTTTCGTCCCAAGCAGCACTAGAAGTAGGCGAAGATGGTACTTGTTTATCCATGTGTTCCCTGTAGAAGCAACAAAACACTAAATTGCAGCAGCAAAATTTAAAAAAAATAAATACTAAGGGATTGTAAAGCTATGCCTCAAGCCAAATCTATCTAACTGCAGAAGCAAACTGTAAAGAAATTTTGCTAGAATCTCATAAAATCTAAAAAGTGCTTTTTGCTTTCCTCCGCAGAACAGGAAGCGACACAGTCTTGTGTGACGTAAGAAAAACGAAAAAACAAAAGGCAACAAAAAAATAAAATCTTGGAAACGAAAAAATGGGGTGGAGAGCAACAAATCTGGAACTTCGAAGGAGCTGGATTTGGGGAATTCCGTCCGCAAGGTCTTGAATCAAAAATCGAGAAATCACACCCAACCCAATACACGCAGATTAAGGTGAGAAGTAAATTTTTTATCATTTTATATTTTAATATAAGGGCATATAAGTAATTTCACAGTATTTTTTTTATTTAAGTTACAATTAAGTAGCTATATACCTACTTTTAAAATACAACTTATAAACAACTTATAAATTATAACATATAAGTTAAAAAAAACACACATCTAATAAGTTACTACTTATAATTTAGTTAAGTTATTTATAAGTTGTATAAAACACCCCTAATGAGAAGTGGATACCTTGAAATACCTCTTAAAAATAATTTTAAAAAAATTAATTCTATATATTTAATAAATAATTCAATTTTTATTGGAACAGTAGTACTTTAGCTTCTTAAAAAAATTGAAGCATTTTAATATTTCAACTACATGTGGAGTAAAAACAATGCATGTTTTATTCGAAAATCAATTGTAAAATTAATTTTATTGAAATGGAATTATATCAAACAAATTCGTATTATTTTACATATAAATTCGTAAAATATAAAAAAATATTAAAATGGGATATATTATGCAAAAAATTAAATAATTTGATTTTGAACGGTATTATTCCCATTGACTCGTTTATTTTTTTAATTATTAATGTATAAATAATTATTATTTAGTAAATAAAATAATTATATTTGTTTCTAATTTATCCTATAAAACAACCTGATGTCTGTATAAAAATTATATTAGAGATATTGAAGGACAATAAAAAAATTCAAATTTTTTGTTTTTTAAATTGATTTTAAATACATTCATTTCTTAAATAATTATTTAAATATATACATATCTGAGCAAGCTGCTTCTTTCAGTGCCTTGTGGAGTACCAAAATGAAGATGATGCAGAGGATTAGGGAGAAAGTGATAACAGTGACAATCTGGAGTAAAAAGATAAGGGAGAGAAGCAGGTGCTTTTGATGAAAATCATGAGGGGGCATTACTTGTTTCTCCTGCCTGCTCATGCTGCTTGCATTTCGTGGAAGTGATCTTGTGTTTCAGAGCCTTCCAAAAGGCAGGCACCGCAATATCATCAGGAATTTCCTTGAAGGATGGGAGGTAGTTCAGATCCACAATGACATGGTCGCCTGTGCTTTCCTGAACCTGGTGATGCCAGTGTATACTGAACATTAACATAATGCAATGCTTGAAAGAATACATTCTGCATCATCTCAGAGATGAAAGAATTGAGTGGGGGGAGGGTATGAGAAGCTACTCACAACAACGTCGAACCCAATTACAGTAAGATCGAGTGCTTCCCTGAGCCAGTCTGCGGCTTTATACACGAGCTCTAAATCAATCTGATGAAGATCAGTAGTATTTGGTTGATCCTTGGCAACAGGCATGGATCTGAGGCTGGAAGGAAAGGGTTTTGATTGTGCTATATGAACAGGAATGGATACGATGAAATTGATTGTAAACCCAGAGACACATTTTGCATTACCTGTTGAATTCTAAAGGTTCCAGTGTGTTCTCAGTGAACGAGTTCCTTAAGGTATCTGAATTGGGGATAGATTTCTTGACAGTGTAGAATGTCTCGCTTCCCAGTGTATAGAATTTATAAAGTACAGATGAATGATCAACAAATTCCTGCACGAAAAAGCCACAGATACGTGGTAAATATGTGGATTAAAAATGCATGCCTGTGGCTGCACTTTGTATCGGTAGTAACAGAAACATAATTCATCAAGTAAAAGAAATTTGCACAATCAACCGTAGCAAATTATGCATTATTTAGAACCTGTATCACTGCTGGTAGAGGGACATTGAGATTCTTGTATTGATTCATGGAAAAAACAATTGCCTGCATAAATTTGATTAATACAAAATGTTCATTTGAGATGCAAAGAGACTAATAACTGATGACTTGGTGCGGCACAGTTAGGAATTTGAATTCATATATGCATACCATATTATGAGCATCAGATACACCACACGCAACTTGAGGTTTCACGATATTTGGTAAAGGTAGCTTTGCTTCCGCAAGCCTCTGGGCCAACTGGGGTTCCTCAAAGCTGTCAACCTATAGTGAATAAATGTATGTTCAGTTGAAATGCTGCAGTGACAAGAGCATATTTTCATACCACAGCCTCTTTTCTCACTTCAGAAACATATGTCAATACAGTATAAGTCTTGTGCAACCTTCAAAAAATGGGGCGCCCTGATTCTGTGGCTTCCTTGATGGTTAATAGAGTCCAAGCCTGTGAGAATCAGTTGAATCTTCAGACGATCCACTAGAGGGAAAATCTTGTCAAATGGATCAATCACACAGCATTTTGGAAGATTTTTTATACACCTATAACAAGTCAGGCAGCCTCAATAGTTTTAACTATGGTTTGTGGAACATTCTCCAGCAACACGAAAGTAAAAGGAGGAGCTAGCTACCTTTGTAACTCCAAAAAGTTTCTCGTGAAAGCGATGTCATTTTCCAAAGCGCTACTAAGGTCAACTGACAAAATCTCATCAGTTGCCTTATGAAGAACAGAATCAACCAGGCACAATTGAGAGGCGATTGACACTTCACAAGTGAGGGGCACAAACATCAGCCCATTCTCAGTGGGATACATTGGGAAGGCACCTCTCTACAAAATGCGTTGGTACTTAAGACTATCCACAGATGCAAAATTCAGAAGACAATGAACACAATGTGACACGCTCAAAGCATCAGAACAACTAAGAAGCAGTTAGTGTTTTAAAATATGACACCATGGAGTAAAACCACGAGCCCAGAATCGGTGAGTAAAATACAGGTCCATTAGTGAGGCAAGATAGAACAATAATATACAAAAGTAAGCAGACTTCCAGTCAAAGGTGGCATGAACCACCAAGATAGTTTATTTTTTTTTTTAAACATTGTTTGACGCTTCATGTAAAAAGATCTTGGTACCTTCAAAAAGTCTTTTTCACGAGAAGGCTTCATCACATAGCCTACTAGGGAGCATTCTCCACTGTATGCCTGTGTAACGAGTTAAGATGAAATTAAGCACATCCACGTAATACAGGAATGATGCAAATGTTAAAAAAAGAAAAGTAAAAGAAGCAATATCCAAATACGCAGTTTAACACATTATGATCCTCTTGAAGATGAAAGTAGTGGCTCTCTGAGAAATGATGAAGTAAAACACATCCAAGTGATAAAGAAATGACATAGATTAAAAAAATAATAATAAAGTGAATGAAAAAATATGCAGGTAGCGTTTGCCAATGACATAGAAGAGCAAGGCACACATCGCCATGACATAATATCAGGTATCAACAAACAGTACACACCAATGTTATTTTTCATTATGAAGATTATGCAGGCCCGCTTGAAGTGGATTGCTGATCAAGATAAGCAAGTCATACAAAAAAAAACCTTCTTGTTCAATTGACAGATGAGCAAAGGTAGTTCCTCAAGTTTGTGAATAATTATCTTCGATGTACCAGATGCAACATCATAATCAGCATCTGGAATAACATCACCATTATTAACATAGCACAAAACAAATAATATTATGTCTAGAAAAAGCAAGTTTGGTAAGCATGCATCTTGAAACCTTATACCCGAAACAAAATGAGAGAATACCCGAAACAAGATGAATAAAGTACACTTATTGATACAGAGTTGGAAAAGAGAGATTGCAGCATACATTCGGATGTTTGCATTCCATCAGAGCCTGAAAGAAAGTAAATGCTTGTGTAGTAAAACAAAAACCAAGTATTTGAAAGAGATCATGGTGCAGGTCAGTTCATCAAAGCATCATTGCTAATAGAACTGACGCTTTAAACTATACATTTCTAAACAATAATTTTTTCATTTTGTGACCAAGTTTTAAAGCTTACCAACTATAACATCCAGCCAGTTAGGTCCTCTCTCTTCAGAGAAACGGCTCTCGTCACCACAAGAAGCTACACCAATAATAAGCCCTTCTCCCCCCCAGACACGTGTAACTTCATATAGAATATCAATGTTTGGTGACGAGGAGAAAATGGGGCAAGAATAGGAACTAGATACTTCCTGAAGAGTATCCTCCTAAAATAACTATAATCATTTAGGATATTGAACGTTTATGGCTCAATAAAACAATGAAATTCAAACTGCATCCAGCATCAGCAATCATTATCCCACATGACTTTCAACATCATTGTTAAATAAAAGCATGCATCTGATTGCGGAATGCTACATCAACCAGCTCATTATACTGAATGTTCTTTATTCAACAACACATTCGCAACACTAGCATATGACGAAAGTTCAACTCACAAGTCTTTCAAAATCAACGATTTAAACCATGCTTTCCTTTAATAAAAAAATACTTCTCACAGAGAGCAAAGAAAACATGGCACACATATGAACATTGTATACATAAATATGATAGGTGCAGAAGAGACTCACCTTCGAATTTGAGAAATCAGGATAGCTAGAGATTCCCTAAAATAAATCATCATGACAAGTGTGAGATGATTAATGACCATTTGCATATCAAGCCCTGGAAAAGGAGCATTGATAGTAATAATAGCTACCAGTAATAATAAATTTCCAACTAATAGTTACAAAGATTACCAGTGGACATGCTACTCATACATGTCATATAATTTTCAGATGAAAAAAATTCAAGCTTGATCAACGCTGAAACAAAGTAAACAATAGCAGGAAAGGAAAAACGCAAGCCGTGGTATTGAGTTTAAACTATAATGGCATCACAAAATTCAGAAGGAAAAAACTAACAAACTGGAAAGGTTCATGCAAATCATAAATGCTTGATGTGTATTTTAATATACATTTATCTTACAATGGGGATTCCAGAATAACGAAATTTTTCCAGCACAAACTGGGCTCCTAGGCTCAACATCGCATCATCAGCTTCACTGGAGAATAGGATCGATGAGTCGAGAAGAATTCCTCTCACTCCACCCATTCCCTTCATACTTCTGCAGATGTACGCATGTTCAGCGCATTACAAATGCAACATACTCATCATATCTCCAGCCAGACAATGCTTAGATTATTGCAAGGTAGTGCCAGAAAAAAAAAACATTGGTTGGAGAGAAATGGAAGATAATCAAGAAATAGGCATCACAGATCCGTTTTTACTGTTTCCACAATAAGACTGACATAGATGATATTTATCCATATAAAAAATGTCCATAGTTCTCATGTTTTAAGAGGAATAATTTTTTTTAATTCAAACCCTGATAAAACCGACAATGATTACGACCAGCATGCTCACTGAAGGAGCATAGTACGGAAAAACTGAACCTGTGTTCTGAAATCATTTTATACATTCATTCTCATTCTTCGAATGAAAAATGGACCCTTTTACAGAATCATCATGAATCTAATTTTACAGAACTCATTCGCAAATTATAACACAAAATGAGAATTAATTCTTTAGCTACTTCTCTTTCTGCATTCTCATTTTTTAGAATTCAAAATGAAATTTCTGGCATGGTTCAACAACAGTCGTTAAACAACATAGTAAAAATTTGGGAAAAGCATTGAAACATCCTATTTTTCAAAGAAACAAATAAAAAAAAACAGTTTTGAATAGTCCATATCATTTGGCTTGTTTGTTTGTTTTTGATTCGCAATCTATAATCAATTAACGGAATACTCTAAAAGGCCAAGAACGATGTCAGAAGAAGATAGAGATGACAGAGCATTGCTTACCTCTAAACGCAACCCGGAGGAATTCAGACGATGGAATCTTCAAAAGTGCAGTAGAAAGGGAACTCTGGGAAAGTACTGAGCGAAAATGCCATAGGAATCTGTGAAGGGAATGCAACAGATGAAGCGAAGAAAACAATGAAGGCCCACTCGTTAAGCCCATTTACAAGCCCAGTTAACACACGAAGCAGATTCGCTGCCATCGCCATTCTTCTCCATCAACCATTCTCACCGTGGCCATCTTCTTCTATTCACGGTGTCTCACTCTCCGTTGATCGGAAACCATTAAATCCGACGACTGTGGTCAGACCTATTCTTTTATTATATAATATTTTTAACATTATTGTGACGTAATAATTTGAAATTCAAAAATATTTTAGAAAATAAATGTATTTTTTAAATTATGCAATAAAAAATAATAATTATTGGATTAATTTATAAAGTAATTAATTTGTTTTTAAAAGGAGTTGGTTGATTTTGAATATAAATTCACATTAAGACCCTAAATCCAACATTAATTAGTTTTAATTATTTAATATTAATTATACCGAATTAGAAAAACGTATCATACAATCGCAATTAGGGTTCTAATCAAGATTTGACAAAATCACATCACTAGTTATTTTCGCAGCCTCTGGTTCTCCTTCCTCGTCCTCCATGCAAAAACCACCGCATTCGTCTCCTCCACTCAACAAAGAAACGCGACTCATACTTATCACTTTCGCCTTGATCCTGATCTCCCTTCTCTGCCACACCTCCTTGAATCGGAATCCTTTAACTACCACCCTGTTACTTCCTCCAGGTAAAACGGAATCCTGTGATCACTCTTTTGGGAATTGGGTGTGGGATGAGAGCTTGCCGGAGAAGACGTACTCGGAGAACTGCCCCTTCCTCGACCCCGGTTTCCGGTGCCACCGCAACGGTCGACCAGATTTGGGTTATCAGAAGTGGCGATGGCGGCCCTATGGATGTAGTCTTCCCAGGTATGTGTGATCTTTATTGACGGTTGTTTCTTGGTTTTCCTTTCATGGGGTAATCGGGAATTTTGAACTTTCTTGTAGGGTTCTTGATCTTGGTGTTTTATTGAATCGAGTTTAATACCTCTATTATTTCTTCTATGGTTTTTGCATTTGCCTGTAATTGATTTTCTTGGTTTCTTCTATTTGTGAGCCTGTAGCTTCGATGCGAAGGACTTTCTCCGGCGTGGCGAAAACAGTCGCATCGTCTTTGCAGGGGACTCCATCGGCAGAAACCAGTGGGAATCTTTGATCTGCATGCTTGCCCAAGGAGTCGCTAACCAATCCGCAATTCAAGAAGAAAACGGAAAGCCTATTTCAAAACACAAAGGCTTCCTCTCGATCAAATTCCGGCAACACAATCTTACTGTTCAGTACTACCGAGTCCCGTATCTCGTGGCCACGGACCGCCCACCGGATAACTCGCCGGAAAAAGTCTACGGCGTGATCCGAGTAGACAAGCTGCATCGCTTCTCTGCCAAATGGGCGGGTGCTGATATTCTAGTCTTTAGTGCTGGCCATTGGTGGAACCATGACAAGACAGTGAAATCGTATGGTTTCTTTTTCCCGATCCACTCCACGTCGTATTCCAACCATTTTTACGGAAAAAAGGTTACTTTGTCTGAGCAGGGGCCATTATTTTCAAGAAGGGAAGAAGGTTAACATGACAATGGAAGTAATGGAGGCTTTCAGGAAATCTATGACAACTTTGAAGACGTGGGCTGTCGAGAACACGAACCTTCAGAAGACTTTGCTTTTCTTCCGCAGCTACTCACCGACGCATTTCCGGTGAGAATTCCGTTACCCTTTTACAGTCTCTGCATGAATTTTAACCAAATATCCCGGTCATGTTTGACTAGAGATGGAGAGTGGGATACCGGAGGACATTGTGATCGGTATACTGAGCCACAAACCGATAGGTCGAAGCTTCGAAACGAAGTGGTGAATAATATTATCATATCAGAAGCAGTGCAAGAGATGAAGAGGAAAATGAAGAGAGCGGAGTTCATAAACGTTACGTACTTGACGGAACTGAGGAGAGACGGCCACCCGTCCCTCCACCGTGAACCGGGTACTCCGGCGGATGCGCCGCAGGACTGCAGCCATTGGTGCTTGCCCGGAGTACCGGATACGTGGAATGAAATTTTGTACTCCGAGTTGGTGAGGTTGGGATTTGATTCTAAAACTTGGTAACAGAGATGACGCGTGTTAATGCCGAAAAATATTGGAAAATAAAATGGAAAAAGCTGGGCGTCTTCTTGGTACTTTGCAGCGTCAGAGGTAGGTAGCACCTACACCATGCATCATCACCCATTGTTTTTCACCAAGTCTTAGATTATTTCCATAGCGTAGGGACTATGGCTGTTCCGCCGGAATCCGTTGACGCGGCGGAGCTGAAATCTCGGGTGCCCGGAGTCACAGAGCACAGCTGGTGCAAGGCTGTGCCTGCCGGCACCGGAATCACTGTTCTCTCCGTTCTGGGTTCCAAGCCTCTGGATGTCCCTTTTTTTCAGAATGCCCTTAAAAAGATTCAAACCGCACACCCAATTCTTAAATCCAGGCTTTGCTTCGATCCTAGCTCGAATTCTTTCACTTACTCCATTCCCGTCAATCCAGGAATTCAACTCCAGCGGGTCGATCCACCATCGACGGCCCAGATTCTCAGATCGAGTTTTGGGGATGAGTGTGATTCAATTCCCCCACTTCACCTCCTCCTCGAGCACGAATTGAACAGTAATCCATGGCGGGATTATGACAGTCCGTCGCTGGGTAGTGATGTTTTCTTCGCTACTTTGTATGAACTAGGGGATGGAAAGTGGGTCTTGGCTTTAAGGCTTCATACGTCTGTGTGCGATAGAGCTTCGGCGGCGACGTTGCTCAAGGAGTTGTTGGAGTTCGGGGGTGCGGCAGATGGGTACTCCATGGATCCGGAGAAGAAGGTGGAGGATTGTGTACCCATTGAGGAACAAATTCCTCGAGGACACGCTGACAAACCCATCTGGGCTCACGCTATTGACATGGTGGGCTATTCACTAAACTTTCTGAGATTCTCAAATTTGAAGTTCGTTGATTTGGAGCCTCCTGTGAAGTCTCGTATAGCTCGGCTGCAGATGAGTAAAGAAGAAACTTCCATCCTTTTGTCTGTAAGTGTTTTATCAGTGAAACCTCCATGCTTGTGTTTGTTATCTTCATAATGGCTTTGGCTTTGTTCCCTCAAGAATGATTACATCTACTGGTTGAGCAAGTTTTCATCTACATCACTGCAGAAATGTGAAAGTGAAGAGGTTCAGCTATGCGGAGTCATAGCTGCAGCTTGCTTAATTGCTACTCATGCTTCAAAGAACATACCTGAAGGGCAATATGAAAAGTATTCTCTTGTCACACTCATAGACTGTCGTCCAATTCTTGATCCAGTTCTCAGCAGCCGCCATGTTGGTTAGTTTCCAAGCAATCAATCAATCTTATCTGCTCCCAGATTCCCTTTCATCTCCGATATGTTATGCAGGGTTCTATCACTCCGCCATTCTGAACTCGCACGATGTAAGAGGAGGCGAAAGCGTGTGGGCACTGGGGAAGCGAATCCATTCATCCTTCGTGAACGCTAAGAAGAACAGGAAGCATTTCACAGACATGGCGGCCATGAACTTTCTGATGTGCAAAGCTGTAGAGAACCCCGGCCTCACGCCCTCGGGGTCGATGAGAACCGCACTGGTATCCATTTTCGAGGAAACTGAGATCGATAACTCCAACGAACGCCATGAGGCCATCGGCGTGGACGACTTCATCGGATGCTCATCGGTTCACGGCATCGGCCCTTCCTTGGCGGTGTTCGACACCGTGAGGGATGGGAAGCTAGACTGTGCTTGTGTATTCCCTTTTCCTCTGCACTCAAGGAAGCAGATTCAGGAGCTTCTGGATCACATGAAAAGGGTCATTTTGGAGGAAACAGTTGCTGCAGCTTAGAAAAGGTAACCTCTGTGAGTTCAGTTTCTCTGCATTGTGATCTTGTAGATGAAGAAGCAAGGCGATTCTTCAGTCAATGAACTGGCTGCCATTTCTAGTTTTCAGAACCATTGAGAAATGGAATGGATCCTCTTTGAATGGGGAAAAAAATAATATTATAATGCCAATAATTCTTATCGTTTTATAATTGATTTTTAAAAATATTATTATTCATTTCCAATATTTCAAAATCAGATAAAAATGAATTTTCATTGTTTCAAAATTAAGTATAATTATGCAAAAATAGTTTCCATTTTTTTAAATTTTGATAAAAAATTAAGATTTAATTTTGGAATTTAATTTTATCATTTTGAAAAATTTGCAGATAGTATCAATTTAATTTGTGAAATCAATTTTATTATATGGTAACATAGTAGGAATTAAATATTTTTAATTTTTAAATTGTAAAATTGATTATGTCTGATATTTACATAATAAAAAATAATTATATACAAATTAAAAAACATTGAATATTAGTTTTGTCCAATACACATGTTTTTTTCAATTATTAATGGGCCTAATTCGACACGGGTCGATTTGTTGGAGAAACTCTGGCCCGTTATACGGCCCAATCGTTAGCCTCTAGCAGTTAGAGACTATAATATGCAATGGTCCGCGATGCACTAGATTGGGAACTGCCGATGAAAGAGTAAGCTGAACCAAAGAAAAAAACGGATAAGAGGATCCGGCGACACCACGGCCAGTTTCGATGGAGGCCACCGTTAATTTCCCGGCCACTAGTTCCCGCCATTTTTCTCCGTCATGCAATCTCACGGTTCCGAGAATTCACCATCGTAGATGTCTGAATAGCTCTTCGACCGCAGCTGGCTCTGTTCGGAGTCTTTCCTTTGCCGCCGGGAATTCGTTCACGGTGAGTTCATTAAGTTGCTTCAGGGTTCTTTGAAAAAAATATATGACATTGGTTTTGGAATGTGATGCAGAGAGAGCTATGGAGTGTGATAAGTTCGTCCCGCGTTGTGGTTCAGAGAGATAAAATGCAGGGAGTTGTGAGGGCAGAAATGTTTGGGCAGCTAACTAGTGGCCTCGAAGCCGCTTGGAGCAAGCTCAGGGGAGAAGGTAGCCTTGCTTACTATTTTCAGCACACATCTGTTTAGAATGTCATAGATTATAATACTATTGCAATGAAGTTGATGAATTTAGAATGACGGTTGAAGTGTACATTTAAGAAAAAACTTTCTTTTGGATTCATGATTCTTTGTGTAGTGTGCATGTTCCTGATTTAGATATGCTGATCTTTTTCCAGAATCAACTAACTTTTATTCATGAACATTATGGGATATAGAGGTCATAACGAAGGAAAATATTGTTGAACCTATGAGAGACATCAGGAGAGCCCTTTTAGAAGCAGATGTAAGTCTAACAACGCTGCAAGCGGGTATATAAATAGAGATATGTAGATCTATTAGCTATCTGTTGTGTGTTTTTGTCAGGTTAGCCTTCCTGTGGTTAGAAGATTTGTTCAGGCCGTGAGCGATCAAGCTGTAGGAACAGAAGTGATCCGGGGAGTAAGGCCAGACCAACAATTAGTAAAGGTACCGCTGAATATTCTGATTTTTCCTACGCAAACTTGAGAGAAATCACGAGCAGTTGCATGATCCTTTCTTTTCTGATAAATGGGTATCTTGTTAAAATTTGAGCGACCATTGGGACCTTGGCTGATGGCTTTCATATGAATAGGTATCAAGTTCATTTTTAATGCATGCAGATTGTGCATGATGAGCTAGTAAAACTGATGGGTGGAGAAGTTTCAGAGCTGGTATTTTCAAAATCCAAACCAACAGTCATCTTGTTGGCTGGGTTGCAAGGTGTTGGAAAGACCACTGTCAGCGCAAAGCTAGCTTTGTATCTTAAAAAGCAGGTGCATTTTGTGTTGGTTTCAAATCCTCGTTTTTCAGAACCTCTTTCTATTCTACAGAACCATTTTCCTTGATAGTATCCATGACTTTTTCATTCTAATACTGAAATGTATCATCAGGGGAAGAGCTGCATGCTAATTGCCGGTGATGTATACAGGCCTGCAGCCATTGATCAGTTGGTCATCTTAGGTGAACAGGTAAATTCTGGATATGGATCCATAGTCTGGAAGCATCGATGATGGATGTTTTTTTTTTCGTGAAAAAAAGATTTGAGGAGAGCCTATGCTAGTAATCAACACCATATGTTCTCTCTTTTTTTCCTTTATGTCTTTTTTTAATTATTTTTTGATTTCATGCGATGCTCACTTAATTATTTAAGCAGGTTGGTGTACCTGTCTACGCTGCTGGAACTGAAATTAAGCCTGCAGAAATAGCAAGACGAGGCATGGAACAGGCTAGGAAGAAAAATGTGGATGTCGTAATAATGGATACTGCTGGAAGACTTCAAGTAAATGACCTTAAGTTAGACTGTCTGCACAATTATGTCAATTACTGAAATTTAAAATATTATTTTTTCCGTCAGATTAATAAAGCAATGATGGATGAGCTCAAAGAGGTTAAAAGGGTTATAAATCCTACAGAAGTGTTGCTTGTTGTGGATGCAATGACTGGCCAAGAAGCTGCTGGTATTCTCCTTATTCATTCATTCTTTGTTTGACAGCAATTTATGTAGCATACTATCAAAGAATGAATTAAATGTCTCGTTATGATGCATTTCACGGAGACTTTCTTCTTGTGCTTGCAATGTTTTATGGTGATATCAAGCCTTGGTTACAACCTTCAATGTGGAAATTGGAATCACTGGTGCAATATTAACAAAGTTGGATGGTGATTCTAGAGGGGTGCTGCATTAAGCGTCAAGGAGGTCAGTCACTCGTATCTCCATTTCTTTTCCACAAAAAAGGATTTGATGGCATGTGAGATGAACGTCTTGAGATGGACTTTCTTCATGAGTAGTGCAGCTGTAAATAGAAAATATGTGGTTGTGCACAGGTATCTGGGAAACCAATCAAGCTTGTAGGAAGAGGGGAGCGTATGGAGGACCTTGAGCCTTTTTATCCAGATCGCATGGCTGGACGTATCTTAGGAATGGGTGATGTCCTTTCTTTTGTGGAGAAAGCACAAGAAGTCGTGAGAATCAAACTACCCTCATTTGATCATATGCCTGTTTTGCCGTTCAATTAAGTCAATGAATGTGAATTCTGGTTCCCTGAATAGATGCGCCAAGAAGATGCTGAAGATCTGCAGAAAAAAATCCTGAGTGCAAAATTTGATTTCAATGACTTCTTGAAGCAGACACGCGCTGTTGCCCAGATGGGCTCAATGTCTCGTGTTATAGGGATGATTCCTGGTATGGGGAAGGTATATATAGTTTCATGATGCAAAATTGTCTTAAGTGAACTACCTCTTCGATACTTAGAATCTCCAGAAATATCGAAAGGTATTGTGATACTAATAGCCATATTTGAAGCAGGTATCTCCAGCACAAATTAGGGAAGCCGAAAAAAATTTAAAAGTGATGGAGTCCATGATTGAAGTCATGACTCCAGGTACGTCCATATCATCATCTTTTTTTTTTTTTCTTTTTTGTGAAAACAGCATATCTTATACTCAGCATCTTTTTCAGAGGAACGGGAAAAGCCTGAACTTCTGGCCGAATCACCAGATAGGAGGAGAAGGATAGCTCAGGAATCGGGTAAAACCGAACAGCAGGTGCGTATCTGCCAATACCTTCCATGATAGCCTGCCTGATAGAAACCATATTCATCCCTGTTTTGTTCTCCAACTTGTGGATCTTCAATGCACCTTGTTAATACTTCATCAGGTTACTCAACTTGTTGCCCAACTTTTTCAAATGCGTGCCCGGATGAAGAACTTGATGGGTGCACTCGAAGGGGGCTCCCTTCCGGCTCTAAACAATCTCCAGGAGGCCCTAAAGGCCGAACAGAAGGTAATACCTATATTCATCATCCTTCAACGTGTTCCCTTAACATGCCGAACATGGTTTTCCTCTTCTATTTTTAGGCACCTCCTGGTACAGCAAGGAGGAAGAGAAGGTCAGGATTAAGGAAGCAACTCACAGATTCAACTGCTCTACCTGCTGCTCGTGGTTTTGGTGCCAAGAACTAGGAAGGTAGCTTTTGTTGTTTACTCATCATATTTAATGTTTGTTGCAATTGACTAAATCAGTCGAGCTTTTGTTGAGGCATTCTCTGTGTTGTCTTTTTGAGATTCATAACACTCCTAACACATATAGTCGATCTCGCCCCACCCCACACCTGTTGGGATCAAGATGAACCACATAAATCATGCTTGTGTTCCTCTCCTTCAATACAACAATCTTTGATTTGCATGATTTTCTTGTGATGGACTTTCTAAAAAAGAGAAACTGTTGAGCGTAAGATCCTTGAGAAGCGGAAGTGCCTGGAGGATAAACCGCCTTTTATAGCCTGAACCATCCATTCCATGCAAAAAAACACAACAAGAGTACAACAATGTCGAGCTCCTCCGAAGCTTTTCCGGCAGTCGACGTGCAACAGGAGTTAAATCCGGCGAACAACGATGACTTTCACGTCGATCCATCAGCGTCAAACATCCCCACAGTAACCAAGGAAAACAAGGTACATGTTCCTCATCCCATGTCAAGGTTTGGTTTCAGTTTATCTTGTGCAAAGTACCAACATTTCACAGCACACACCCATCGACATGAAGCCAACAGAACAAGAAAATTCGAAGAAAGAGCAACGGAAGCACGACTCCGTGGAGAGTTTCAAGAGGGTGATCATCATCTCCGGGATCGTGTTGGCCATCATTGGTGCCCTGTTCGCCCTAAACAAGAAACTCAGAGATGCGAGATGAGTGCCTGTTTCAAACCAAGCTTATTTTCTAGCCGATGAGGTTCCAATAAGGGCTAAGTGTGTCAGCTGTAACAAACAGTATCAAAGTTTCGATACAAGAACCAAAAAAACTCTGAAACTGAATGAATACCTGCAAGCTACACTATTATTTCCTACCCTTATTGCGCTTTGAAGTTACTACACTCCATCCATCATCATCTACAACCTGCGGTGATCTACTACTGGTGCCTGAACTAGTGTTGTTTATGGTCTCTTTTGCACCAACGCTGGGCTGATCATCAACTTCCATCGCATGCTGGTTATCTAAATCAGTCGTGTGGTAAGCTTCGTCACCATCTTCTTCTTCACTGGATTGTGAAGGCTGATGGCAAATGAATCATAAAACAAGCTTTGTGAGCTGTGCATATGATGATAATGTGAGAAGATAAACTCTATCCGTGAGTGCATTAAGGAAGCAAGACAAATAATAACCTGTGCGACATACGAAAGGGTGGGAGCATTTGATTCCCTCAACAACCTTATGGAGTTGAAATTTCCTTGGCAGCATTCTTCATGCATTACCATCATTTTCTCAGCTATCTGGATAAAGTTTGAGAAGCTGTCATTTCATACTTGTGAATTGGGGAGTAAAAAGCAAAGATTGCAGAAAACATAACGGATTCCATGGAAGACAGAAGATGCAGAGAACCAAGGCAAATTAAAATAGCATCATCCACCACACACCATCACTGCAAGTTTCTAAAGCATCACATGTCCCAGGAGCCAAATCTGAATCTCAATACATGTAATCTAGTCAGTGAGATGCTATAAACAACGCAGCCAGAGAGAGACATCCATCCGCAAAAAAATACACACGTTTGACATGAGCATGCAGCTATAGATGCAGCACAGAATGCCACAGCACAACAAATGCACTAAGAACATGGTAAAAATTCCAATACTATGATACTTACCAAAGCAAAAACTTTTTTCAAAAAAAAAAAAAAAAAAACTTCAGAAAACCAAAACTATAGAAGGTGAACTAAATGCACAACATAGCATATCCACATGACAAATCCTCTTCTCGCATAAAAAAAACCAAGAATTCAGCATATGAAAAACGCTAAGCTACGTTTATTTCGATGGTTAACACATAGCAGTTATGGTTGATGACGCTTTATCTTCCAACTGGTTGATGAATGTAAATATTTCCGTGCTATGAAAAAAGGAACGAATCCTTTCTTTTGAAGGAGAAAGTAATACCTCTCCGATACTGCCGTCTTCTACCTCCGTATCAAGAGAAAGCATGAAATTATCCAGCATATCCTCGACATCATCAATATATACTTTTCCTGGGCACGAAAAGCGTAGAAGATCATCAGACAGCGGCATCACAAGAAGCCGTTTAATTGATCAACAGGGTAGCACGTACAAATACACTACAGTTGAAGAAATTCTAAGAAATGGAGCCCGAGAACCAAGTATACCTCTGGATTGAGTGAGTAGATGAAAAACGTCATTTCCAAGTTGTTGAGATTTCCTGAGGGAGTCAGGGCCGCCCCATTCATTCTCAACGGCCATACGTAACGCCGTCCATCGGGAAAGCACTAAATTTATGCCCTCGTAGAGCTGCGCCGCCGCCTCCGCCGTCAGAGAACCGTTCATCAGCCGCGATTTCTTCTGTTCTCTCTGCTTCCTAGCTCCCTGCCCACTGGCCAACACAACTCATAACCTCATCGGGCAATGGCAACCAGCCTGGGCGCGGGAGTGAATCAGCCCATTAAAAGGCCCAATAAAGCAACACACAAATAGCCCCTCCGAAGCCCATTAACGGATCCAATATCCGAATGGTTCGGCCCAATAAATTTATAGCTATAAAACCATATGTTTTATTGAAATTGACTATTTTTTAATAAGTTTTATTTAAACATACAATTTAATTTTGAATCGATATTAAGAAATTTTTATGAAAATTTTTTTATTTAATTCTTTTAGAAATATTAAAAAAATTTCAAATAAATATATCAAATATTTTTTAAATTTAAATTCACAAAACTCATTTTATTTCAAACAAGCTATGAAAATTGTAGCAAGTGGGATCATTTCCTTATAACTAAATCCACGTGGCGACCATTGACTGGCTGACAAGGCCTTGCATTGTTCTTACATCCACTACTCAAGGGAGCCCTAAGGATACGCAGCTGTTTACGAGAGATGGACCCCACTCTCCCCATCACGTACCAAGTAACATTCTCCTCGCAAGGAGGAGTAGTCAAGGATCCCATGTACTTGTAATACTTTCCACACCCCTTCATCACCTCCGGTGGCTGCATCCTCTCGCTAAGACTCGTCGTGTTCTCAAGTTCAATCAATCGGTTTTGCATCTGCATATGTCAAGGCTCATCATTAGACGGGGTATGGTCGAACCAACCCGAATCCAATCTACACAGATATATTGTTATTGAGCATGTAATGTACCTTGGCTATGAGTTTGTTTGATCTCCCCAACTCGTACAACATCCCCACCACCACCATTCGCCCGTTTTCGTGTACATGAACAAGATGAAGCTCTGCTTCAAACCTAATCAATCAATTGGAACTTAGGTTAGGCTTGCTCATGTAACACTACCGTATGATGTTACATGATTGGATCCTAAAGTTCAATTTAGAAGAGATTCTATCTATTAGTAAGATAAAGAGGCATCATTCATCAAACAAGTATTTACAATAATCCTCAGTAGAATAGGTGTGTGAAGCGGAAACATCGTCATATCCTAAACGTGGCAAGACTAGATTTATCCAATCCTATTAATTTATACTTCAAAAAATATACTTATGTATCCACATTCTAATTCTTTGATCTACTTCTAACTCTGATCAT
Source organism: Utricularia gibba (assembly GCA_002189035.1). Lineage (NCBI taxonomy): Eukaryota > Viridiplantae > Streptophyta > Magnoliopsida > Lamiales > Lentibulariaceae > Utricularia > Utricularia gibba. Next base: position 2,453,758 of record NEEC01000010.1, on the reverse strand, counting down.
TTAAACCAACAATATCAAATCACAAAGCTCAACTTGCAAAGCAAAAACTAAGGGAGTTCAAATTTCAATACCCTTATAAATCTTAACAATGGATGGTAATCCATGCTAAACACAATGAAGAATTGCAAGCTATGTATGTATGTATGTGCGTATGTTTTCGTATACGAATCGACGTACCGGTGGCCGTCGATCGTGTGTTCCGATGGTGTGTGCCAATGCATTTGGACGAGGGTGTAGATGGTGTGATCGACTATCAGCTTCCCGCTAGCGCGAGGATACTTCACCTGCATGCAAAGAGGCACAGTACTATATGTGAAACGCCATGCCACACATTTTATGAATATTAAATATTGAGATTTTTATTTTAATTCTCGATTTTAGTATATTTCAAGTACAAGATTTTTATAATTTATATCAAATTATTGAAATATCCATGATTATTTTTTTACTCACAATACTCGTGGGTCAATTTATCTCACGCGCAACATGAACAACCGCGAGGTGAAAGAAACTTACCGCGACGCTGTAAAAGCTGTTGATGAGAGTGACGTTTTCGGCGACGGCGGCGTAGGAAGCGAGCAACGGATCCCGTTCTTCCTTAACCACAACTTTGTTGGTCCGTATGTTGATCGGCGACTGCGACTTCCCGTCGCTGCACATCGAGAATTTCGGACTGAGACTCCCCCAGTGCTCCGGCCCCGTCGCGCCGGAGTAACTGAACGGAACTTGCTGGCTTACCCCGCCCTCCTCCCCATCTGTTTAAACAAAAAAAACTATAGCACATCAATACTATTCCCCACCTTTCTAGCATACAAAACACGTACGGCGTGGGGAAGCCCCAAGCGCGCCGCGGGAAACAAGCGATGCGGCGGCGAGAAAGAGAAGTCCCCGGAGAGCGTCCATCGCCGTTACTAGCGCACAGGGAGGGCCTCTCTCTCTATATATATAGAGATCTCTTTGTCTTCATAAAGCAGCGGCATCAACCAGGAAATTTCCGCGCTAACTAAAAAAGAATTTAACAATAATAAAAAAAATCACCATTTTTTCTGATTTTTATTTTTACACGTGTTTTGATAGGTTTAGAGGGAACAAGGAAAATCTCTGAAATTGACCTAACTAATGGACCAGTGACCACTCTCGGGTATATATCAAATGGATCCTAGCCGTTTCAATGCATACATAACCCCATAGATTCGAACCGAAACCAAAACCGAAACAATACGATATGACAACGAACTCATGAATCAAGTCGAAAATGTAAAATAAGAATGAGAATGTTTTCAAACCATATGTTATACAGCGTTTTAGATTTAAAGGTGTATGTTAAAGGAGTGTTGAGTGGGACTGGCTCATTTAGACTAATTTTTTACACATAATTTCAACAATTTTATCACATACTTAAAATACCGTGTTCATTTTTGTAATATATAGCTAATATGACTTACATGACAAGTAAATGGAGCCTGTAGACTCTAGCGCATAAGGGGGCCCCCTGCCTCACAAGAAGAGGGATCTTTAAATGCGCCTTGGGGGAATCCGTCTACGTGCATTATGAGATTTGGGGAAAAAATGGTAAAAATAATAATAAAATTAATTATTAAACATTACATTATTGTCTCGATTACGACGTAATAACCGGCTTCTGAATTTAGTTGCTCGTCGGTTATAACAGTTGGAAGACTGCGTCAACTTCCCGCATGAAATCAGAAGACTTACACCAAAATGATAAATTACATAATTCTACATGATATAATTATTTCTCATTTTTCACAATAAAAAATTAAAGTTCGTATTTTCAAAAATAGCATATTAATGTAAAATGAATTATTTAGCTAATTCTTCATTATTATTTTAATGATTTTTTTCAGTAATATCATTTTTTTCTCATTTATTTTAGTTCATTTTTTAAAATACAACCGCTTAGTTTTCAGTTCCAGGATTCGACGAATTAAAGATCAAATTAATTATGTAAACTCTCATTTATACATTTATTTTTTATTTTATAATATTATAGAATAATATCAAATACATTTTTTGAAAATTTTAAAGGACATATGTTTGGGATTGTTAAATACCACACTATTTATTTAAACATATGTTAATTTTCATTTGATGCATTTTAAAAAAACTAAATATTCCAAAAGAATTTTTTTATTGTATTTCATTTTCACCTTCAAAAGAATGTGTTCATCGTTTCAGTACAACGCCGACAAATGAGTACACCGACTAACGGACTAGAAAGAAAAAACTGAGACATTTTCCGAGTGTGTCGCCGGGACAGTTTATCCATAATTCTCTTGGAGAAAAAGCAGATCGGATTCATCAAGCTGCAATTCCGGCACACCAAAATGGATTAGCGAGGAGATTAGAGGTGGAAGTAATCAAAATCTAATGAGTTCTTACCACTAACTCCAAATCATCAAGGTTGGGCATCTCGGTCGCTGAATATTCCGGATCGGACGCATTCATCTGAAGAGGAGCCGCCGCAGTTGGATCCGAATGACAGAAATTCTGGATGTTCGTCTGAATTGGATCCCAACATACAGCAGAATTGAAATCTTTCATTGGGAAACCATCCATAATCGTCCATGGGGTAGCGGAGGGATCCATCTGTGCGGCAACCCAAGGGAGAGGAGAAGGGTAAGCCGCATTTGATTTCTCCATCTCTGCAGATACGCGGTTTTTCAAATTTATCAATGCGGCTGTGAATTCCTGCAACTCTTGCAAATCGTGAATGTCGTTGATATCACGCTCCCACCAAAACGGTCCCTCTGTAATCTTGTTCTTCCCCTTATCGGATTCAAGATTCTGTGCTCTCGGGGTATAGACGGCCCGGTTTTCATTGGTCGAAGGTTTCACTCCGCCGAAAAGAGATCGGCGAACCGATTGGTGCGGCGGAGTAGCGGAAGAGAATTTGAATACCTTTCCACCAGGGGACTTGGCGTAGATAGTGATCCCGACGCCGCAGATAATGCTGCACTCCGCCGCTTTCTTGAACAGTCCCTGGTGGCGCTTCGTGAACGTCACCTGCCGGCGCGACCTGTCAGCGATTTTCTTGATCTCGATTTTGCATCGGCCGGCGGTTTTCTTTCCAACGCGGCATTCCATCGCAAAAAGGGAGGGAAAAGGTTAGCTTAAAGCGCGAGAGAGAGACATCCCACTGGTATTTGATCACGAAAACTGTTGACTTCGTGGGCCCCACTCTTCACTTCATCCACGTGGATCCCCGAAAAGTGGATCCATATGCCTCGGCCTTTATACATTGGGTCGAACCTAGTCCAAAATTTGGGCTCCACGGCCCATGTATACCCTTGATTAACAATTACTTTATACAATATTTTTTTAGAAAATTTAATAAATTAACTATTCATCCCAATCAGCTTAGATTATAAAATAAATTAATTTATCTTATTTTTTCTATTAATAATTAATAAGTTATATTTTTTCTCGTGATTTGGATGATAAATATTTAGCTAAAGATCATTAATATTGTAATTAATCACAAATATCAACTCAATATTAGTATTATATGCTTGATATTATAGAAAAATGGTGTATTTTGCATAAGATTTTATAATGAAAATAGGGATGTCGGTTGAACTTATTAGAAAACTAAGCATCCTAATTTTAGTGTGTGAAAAAATAATCATGTTATATATATAAAAAATCGATCTTACTAAAACGGCACTACTTCCATGGTTGTGGGCCATACCATTCAAAAAAGTATGGATAACTATTTATGATGCTAATATTGAAGTACAATTATTTACAATTATATAATATTAAAATTCAAGCTGAAAAAGACCAGTAACCAACCTCGAAAATGGAAAATAAATTTTCTCAAGATATTTGAAAAATACATTAAATATTTATTTATACAAGCAATCGATTTTTTTTTATTAAAAAAAGAAAATAAAAATTGAATGAATGTTTCGAATTTGAATTTCATTCCATCGCTGTGCTTGCGTTATTCACACAAAAGTAAAATAAAACAACTGCTATCTGAAGCTGGGGATCCGAAGACTTCTGAAAGCCCAATTGACGACCCGATTGAAGCATCGGCGGAGGGAGTCAAACAAGGCGGCCAAGCGCGTTATTGTCTGCCGGAAGAATCCGCCGCCGTCATCGGAGGTCGGCGTGGTGGACATCGGCTGCAGATACGCCCACGCCGCTTGCTTCACGAGGCGGTTACGGATTCCGATGTCGAATCCGGGTTGGGTCGGGCTTCGGTTAATCGATTTCGGCGAGCAAAGGGACACAGGAGAAAGGATATCCCTAAGCGAAGTGTACTTCTGAGAGATCGGACTCACCGCGAGCAACTCCAGATTGTCGGAAGATGAAGATTCTGCGAGGGATGGTTTGTGGTTGAGAAGGATTGATAGCTTCGTCGGGAAAATCATCGCCGGATTGGAGTTGACTCGGCGGAGAGGAGTCAGGACTTCGGAGACCATCGGCGAAGAGACCACGGGGTCTCGGTTGTCCATGTACTGGCGGCGACGGCGTCGGCGGCGGCGAGGTTTTCGCTCTCGCCTTGGGAATGTGCGTAGATGATTGCGGTGTGGTGAGCAATTGCAATTAATGTGTGTCGGGGTGGGGGGTTTCCAGTGCAGCGGGACCACTGAACTGATTAATTCTTTACCAATTAAACTATTTGATAATTAATACAATTTAATTTGGTTTAGTGACAAATTGAAATTTATCCATTTTATTAATTCAAAAATTTAAAATAAAAATTTACTATTCACTGTAGTTTAACTCTTTTTTATTTTTAATTATCACATTTATTCTCCATTAAGAATTAGGTAATAAAAATAAACCCTATGATATTTCGTATTTGGGGCTTGGCGGTAAAATCTTATGGGCCTACGCTAATATTTAGGCCCATTTGAAAGGGCGGTAAAATATTATGGGCCTAGGTATATGTAGTTAAAGCCATGCCCAGGCTTCCATGATTGTGAGGTAAAAGGCGCGTGTTACATGACGCGCCGCCTACATTACAACTCATTCCGCCATTTCTCCCACTTCTTTGATCCGGAGGTCTCCTCTGGCATCCCTTGCGCCGTTTGCTTCGGATTCATCGGCGGTCGGAGTTTTTCAAGGAGGAATTTTCGTGGTATCTCTTCCTCAACTGTCATGTCTTACCGAGGGAACCCCAGAGGCGGGCGTCAATTCGGTGGAGGTCGCGGAAACGGTGGTGGTAGAGGAGGAGGCCGAGGTCGAGGTGGTGGAGGCGAGCAGCGCTGGTGGGACCCTGTCTGGAGAGCCGAACGACTTCGTCAAATGGCAGTCGAGAAAGCTGCTCAGGTGATACTTTGTTCTCTTCATTTTGTCGAGGCTGATTATTTGGATAACGGTTCAATGAATGGGAAGAAAACGTTTAATTTGATTAATCCAGATTTCTAATAGAGTGACGCGATTCATGACTGGAGTTCTGTGAAGCAGTATTGTGATTCGGTGCTTTCATGAAAGCCTTGGTAGTTGCGATCCGAGGCTTTCTTTTTTGTTGAGCTAGTTGAAAGATGGTTCTTTACTTCATCCAGTGGCTTTTCTTGGTATCTTTTCATGATATGAACGTGTTTTGCGGCTGTAGGTTGAGGTATTAGATCAGAGTGAATGGTGGGGGAAAATGGAACTGATGAAAAATGGAAAAGAGCAGGAGATTGTGATAAGGAAAGTGTTCAGTCTAGATGATCAGCGAGTTTTGGCTAATATGGCTCGTCAGTTGGGTCTTCATTTGTAAGTTTTTCCTCTTTCATAATGCTCTCTGCTGTTTATTTTTTAAGATTATGAGTTGATGGATTTGGCAAAAGATTTTTTTTATCATTTTGAATTATTTTTGTCTTTGCTTAAGCAATTATTATGTGGCTTTTTGTTGAAATATACTTTTTTGAATTGTGGAAGAAAGCCATGCATATGACAAAGGAAAGGCACTTGTTGTGAGCAAAGTTCCATTGCCTGATTATCGTGCAGATCTTGATGAAAAACATGGCTCATCAAAGAAAGAGGTAATTATATGTATGTTTGGACCAGACAAAATAATCTGGAAGTTTTATTATTGTCAGCATAGTCTAATATATCTTCTCCTGTTGGTAAACGTTTCAGATAAGAATGACAAATGAGATTGAGAAGAAGGTGGGCAATTTACTTGGCTCTTCTGACAATATGCCATCAACTTCGAACAGGGTTTCTGTATTAGCTGAGTCTGCAACGTCATCTTCCAAAGCTGCCGAAACAGAAAAAGCAACACTGCTCTTGGAGACTGGTAAAGTGTCCATGAGGCTCGATCTAGAAATGAAAGAGAGACAGGAAAAGATGAGGGTATGCAAATTTTTGCTTTAAATGCCTCTTCTTTGCGCTAAAATGATCTTAAAGACGCTGCATTATGCTAGGAAATTGGTTCTGTGAAAGAAATGATGGCTTTTAGAGAAAAACTTCCAGCGTTTAATCTGAAATCTGAATTCTTGGAAGCAGTAGCAAAAAATCAGGTATTAGAATCGTCCTGTTCAAGTGTTTCTTTTCATGTTCTGGAAATCAAAATGTATGAAATTTCCCTTGAAACTGCCAAATTCTCCATTTGAAAGGTTTTGGTTGTGTCTGGAGAAACTGGCTGTGGCAAAACTACGCAGCTTCCCCAATTTATCCTTGAGGAGGAGATATCATCTCTAAGAGGTTCTAGTTGTAACATTATATGCACCCAACCTCGTAGAATATCAGCAGTATCAGTGGCATCCCGAGTATCTTCTGAAAGGGGAGAAAAGCTTGGTGAGACTGTAGGATATCAGATTCGCCTCGAATCTGAAATGTCCTCTCAAACAAGATTACTGTTTTGCACAACTGGGGTGCTACTTCGCCGGCTGGTACAGACTTTTTGAAATGTCCATCCTTGTTTTGTTGAAAATAACATTGTTATTCTATTCATCTGTTGAGTTGTTTTTTTTTTAATTGCGGATTCAAATTCAAGATTCAAAATGTGCAGCATTTTATTCTGCATTTGCTTTCCTGGTTATAGATCCAGGATCCAGATTTGGTTGGAGTCAGTCATTTGTTGGTAGATGAAATTCATGAGCGAGGAGAGAATGAAGACTTCCTGCTGATCATCATGAAAGATCTGCTTCCACGCCGTCCAAATCTTCGTCTTATTCTCATGAGTGCAACCATCAATGCTGATTTGTTTGCCAAATACTTTGGAGATGCTCCAACTATGCATATTCCTGTATGTTGTATAGTCTTGTTAATCAATGTTATTTTTTCCCCTAATTTGTCTGAATTTTCAATAAGTTTTCTATCTAGGGATTCACTTTTCCAGTAAAGGAATTTTATCTGGAAGATGTTTTAGAACAAACTCGGTATAGTATCAAAGCTGAGGCTAGCAATTCTTGGGGAAGTTCAAGAAGAGGTCAGCGACAACAGAGGTCTAAGGATCAGGATCCTTTGACCCAATTATTTGAGGTTATTTTGCAATTCATAACACTATAGGTGTCCAGTGGTGTCATTTTGTTTGGTATGCAAGTATTATTAATGCTAAATCACACGTTTTTTGCCATATTGTAGTTCTGATAGGTGTTCTTCTGTTTTCAGGATATTAATATTGATACTCATTACAAAGGCTATAGCTTTAAAACGAGGGAATCTCTTGACGCTTGGTCCCCTTCTCAGCTTGATTTGGGCCTTGTATGTATTTAAGTTACCTACACACGAAAGTGGCTTTTTTTTCCTTATTAATATTTGCGCTTGAGATCAGTTGTAATAGATTATTAGAATAAAGAAGGATGCCGTTTGCGCGCATATTTTGTAGTTTTTGTGAGGTACATGGTTTATCGCTGTACTGTATGAAAGTAGTGCTTGTTTATCATCGTTAGTTAACCTTCTGCGGGTGCTCTCACATGGAATACAATCTTTTGTTCATTTTTACTGGGCCCGTGCATATACTTAATTTTTTTTCCTGTGCAATTTCACTTTCTAGGTTGAAGCAGCCATTGAGCATATCTGTTTCCATGAAGGAGGAGGAGCCATTCTTGTTTTCCTTACTGGTTGGGATGAAATATCGAACCTCCTTGACAAGCTCAAAGTGAATGCAACTCTTGGAAACCCAAATAGGTTTTTGCTTCTTCCTCTTCATGGGTCAATGCCTACAGTCAATCAGCGGGAAATTTTTGATCGCCCACCTCCTAATGTTAGGTAAGTAATGGTTTTGCGCCTGCCATTATATCATCTTTGAGATGTGGAAGATAAGGTTAAGTTATATTGTGTTTTGAATTCCCTCATTTATTCTGTGACTGATTGCCTGCTAAATTCCATGTAATTTTACAGGAAAATTGTGCTCGCAACCAATATTGCAGAGAGTAGCATCACAATAGATGATGTGGTGTATGTTATAGACTGTGGGAAAGCAAAGGAGACTAGTTATGATGCTCTTAATAAACTTGCATGCCTTCTTCCTTCGTGGATTTCCAAGGCATCAGCCCATCAGGTACATTTAGAGTTCACTCTCTTCTCAGAGAAGATTAGCTTCATTTGGAACATTTGTAGCAGTCACTTACTTGTTAATTGCAGAGACGTGGTCGTGCTGGTCGTGTTCAACCTGGAGTTTGCTATAGATTGTATCCTAAAATAATTTATGACTCCATGCCCAACTATCAACTCCCTGAAATGCTTCGAACTCCACTGCAAGAATTATGCCTGCAGATCAAAGGTTTGCAGCTGGGATCAATTAGCACATTTTTGGCCAAGGCACTACAGCCACCTGATCCTCGTTCAGTTGAGAATGCTATCGAGCTTCTGAAAACAATTGGTACTCTGGATGACAGTGAAGAGCTAACTCCTCTTGGTATGTAGTCATTTTCCTTTATCTTCTGTTTGCCAATGATTTTTAAAGGATATCACAAATATCTCGTATAACAGGGCAACATCTTTGCACTTTGCCGTTGGATCCAAGTATTGGGAAGATGCTTCTCATGGGTTCCATCTTCCAATGCCTCAATCCTGCATTAACAATAGCTGCTGCACTAGCACATCGAGACCCGTTTGTCCTCCCCATTAACAGAAAGGAAGAGGCAGATGCTGCAAAAAGATCATTTGCTGCGGGTTCATGCAGGTGATGCTGGAGTACAGTGTTTTGTCATTTGGTGATTTTCATAGCAGAAATGGAACCCAACGATTGCTCTCCCCTCTTTATAACAGTGACCACATTGCACTTCTCAATGCTTTTGAAGAATGGGAGCGTGCAAGACGCTGTGGAGATGAGAAGGGCTTCTGCTGGGATAACTTCCTCTCTCCGGCAGCCTTGAAAATGATAAAAGAACTGAGACTTCAATTCTTTGATCTCCTTGCAACCATCGGCTTTGTGGATAAATCCAAAGGCATCCCAGTAAGCACCTCCGAACTCTCTAGCTGCAGTAAGCATCACATGCTAGAAGTTGCCCCATTTTCACCCCCATGTCCGATCTTGTAGGCTTACAACCAAAATGGTCATGATCTTGAGATGGTCTGCGCCATACTCTGCGCCGGGCTGTACCCGAACGTGGTGCAATGCAAACGAAGAGGAAAAAGAACAGCCTTCTACACAAAAGAAGTCGGGAGAGTCGAAATCCATCCGGCGTCAGTCAATGCTTTCGTCCCACAATTCCCACTCCCATACTTGGTCTACAGGGAGAAGGTCAAGACCAGCAACGTATTCATAAGGGATTCGTCCAACATATCAGATTATGTTCTGCTGATGTTCGGTGGGAAGCTCGTCCCAGCAGAGCCGGAGATGGCATCCAAATGCTGGACGGATACCTCCACTTCTCCGCATCCGAATCCATCCTTTCCCTGATCAGGGTAATGTCTCTTCATCCTGTTTCTTTCTTACACAGTTGTTCTTCAACACAAGGCGGCCGTTTATCTGATCCGATTCCGCAGAGACTTCGCGGCGAGCTCGACAAGCTCTTGGCGAGGAAGATAGAAGATCCGGGCTGGATATCACGACGGAGGGAAGGGGTGTTGTTGCTGCAGTGATCGAGCTGCTACACAGTCAAAATGTAGGGTGAGCGAGCTCCTCCTACATATATACCAAGGCAGGAGGATGCATCATGCAATATTTTAATTAGAATTAATTTATTTTCCCTTTTTGGTTATAAAATTAAAATATTAATTAAAAAATAGTTTACTTATTTTATAAAATAATTTAAAGGGTTTAATTTCAATTAATACAAAAAAAAATAATCTTCAAATTTCAAAATTATAAAAGAAATATTCAAAATTATCAAAATCATGTAACCAAGATGTAAATAGTTTTAAAAAAAATTTATAAAGTGAAATGATTCATGATGTTAATGAGCTCTAATTTTAAAATTAATAAAATTTCGTATTATAGATTTTCACATTTTCATTTAAAATTAGGTGAATCGAAATACATTATTAAAATTATATCGTATTCATATTTTGTGATTTTTAAAATTTGTCAATGGGTAAAATTATCAATGGGGAAGTAATGTAATTTAGATATTGTTTACAGCAATATACCATTATAACAGTGTTAAAGTAAAAATCAATTAGTTTTGATAATAAATATGTAATTTTATAAATTTATAGATAAATTATTTATAAAAAATAATTTGAAAAGAATATGACATAATTTTAAAACTTAAGAATAAAAATATTTATACTGATTATAACTTGTAGCGACGCCAATAAACTCCACCCCTGAATTAATTCAACAAACTTTGTAATATAATTTTATCTTATTATATAAAATATTTTTAATTTAAAATTATTTTTATTTCACATACTATAAAGCATTACAGGACGCGATTCCTTCTTTTATGAATTTTTTATTTAATCCAAAAAAATACTTATTCCCAACAAGAATCATTTAATTAATTGATTTATTATGTTTATAAAGAATCTCTGGAAATTAAAAACAAAATTATATGCATCGATCGATCATGAAGGAGTATATAAAGAAAGGAGGCTCTGGGGAGGCACGGCGCCCGCGAATTCCTCCAGGCCTTCACGGCGATCTCCATTATCTCACTCGATCTCAGCCGCGTCTTGGACGCAGGATCCACCTCCAGAACAAGCCCCAGTTTCTCCGGAACACCCAGCTCCAGCATCTCCAGGAACATCTCCCTCGTCGGAGAAAACTTGGCCACCGAATGAAGAATCTTGATGGCCCTCTCTGTCCCGTGTCTCGATACTCTCAGGATCTTCTTCACCACGATGGCTAATCCGCAGCCGTGGCCCAGCAGTCCCGCTCTCCCTTCTGCGCATTGGCAGAGCAAGTCCAGCAGGGTTAAGATCATTTCGCAGATGTGTTTGTCTTGGCACTCGAGGAGAAACTCGATCAGTACGGGAACGGTTCCTGCTTCGGAGGCCTTGATCCTGTTTTTCCCGGATGAAGATGCGATGATCAATGCTTTCAGTGCTGATTTCGAGGCTTTCTTCGATATCTGGTCCTTGAGAATTCGGGCAGTTTCTGTGAAGAATCCCGGGTTCAGCCCGGTTAACAAGGGATGCTCCGTTCCTGTTGCGAGTTCGAGGATTTGATTCAGAAGGGAAATGCAATGGGTTCTCGTTTCGAAGCTTCCGTCTTTCATGTGGGTGGTCAGAGAAGCTACGAATGCTGGGCTGCTGAGAGAAGCTAGGGCGGGTTCGGACAATGTGAGGGAGAAGAGGATTGTGAAAGCTTCATCAATGGCTTCTTTCGAGCCGGGTTCTTGGGTATGACTCGAGATCAACGACGCTAGAAACTGGACGGCGCCGGGGGCGGATTCGATTGCTCTTCTGTTGGAATGGCTGTACGAAGCAATGGACTTGATTTTCTTCAAGCACTCGATTTTCTTTTGGGGAGACTTCGCTTCTCTGAGAGTTCTATAAATTTCGGATCTCGTCACCGGAGCTTTCGGAGTGGGGAGGCGTTGAAGAGAGTTTTGAGCGCACCATGATTGGATCAGTCGCCGGAGAATGATGTTGGGGGTCAAATCAGGATTATCGAGGACCTGTTTCGTGACCGGACAGGTGGGCGTTGCAGCGGCCTCGGTGGCGTTGGGCTCGCCTGAGAAGAGCCATTTCTCGATGCTGTCGCGGTCGTAGGTAATCCCGGTGAGGAGCGTCACCGGATCCTTCATGAGCTCGAGCGAAATTGGGCAGAGGAAATACTGGGGGATGTCGATTTGGATCTCCGCCGCCATCAACGGTGATTTCCCCAGAAATCGACTGACTCAGACGGGTATTCTGCGGTGGGAGCTCCTCGGATTCCGGTGGAGAATCTCAGTGGTGGATGCCAAAATCAAAGGAAAGGGAGAAAAAATCATCGTCCGTTGTTTAAAAGTCAACATGTATTTCCAGGTGTTGGTGTGTGAGAGAGAGTTTGACTTTTTTTGCCCGTTAAAAAACCATACACCTTACGACTTGACTCTTTCCAAATCTGAATTGCAGCATTATTTGACCCCACGAAGACCACGCCAATTTCGGATTTAAAAAACAAAAAAGACGATTTCTTCAAGGAATCCGTACGCGTGAAAAAAGCAAGATTTTAAATTTCCACAGTCAAAAATAAAAGGGAAGAAAATACGAGCAGAAAAAAAAGTTTTCTTTGAATTAGGAAATTGCATAAAATAATCATCAAATTTTAACATTTTGACAACATTAATTTCCAATTTTTAAAATAAATTACGTAACTGGTTCCAAAATCATTCTCCAAAATTTTATATATTCGTATTATTAATTCTCAAAGTTTGACGTATCATCTAATATAATTAGATGCTTTTGATTTTGTGGGATTTTATTTATTAAATTTTTAAATAAAGGAATTAATAGTACCAATTATTTCAAAAAAATAATGATTATCTATATCAAATTGGGAAATATTGAGGATCAAATTTTTAAATATTAGAAATTAATTTTGACACCGCTTTAAAATAATATTAAAATAGAAAGATGATTGTTATAATTTTTACAAATATTGGGGACCATTGACGAACGTCCTTATTTGAATAAGGAATAAGACTTAGTGTTTTGGTTGTTGTACATGTAGTAGTAGTAGTAGTCTTGATTATGCGTTCAAATAAATAAATAAAACGCGTATATCATTCACATTTGCCTTTTCAAAATTTGAAGTCTCCCAAGAAACATATAATTTTGGTAACTCCTTCTGGATACGGAAAACAAAATTGCTGAGCGCTAGAAGGAGGGCTCGAACCTCCGACCTCATGGTTAACAGCCATGCGCTCTAACCAACTGAGCTATTCCAGCTTGTATTAGCCGACAAATTAATTTCCAAAATTGTCATCAAAACGGTTTTATAGTCCTCTTCTCCAACCAAGTTCAGGGCTTTCCGTATGCTGAAGTCCTGCGTGTTCGATATTGGAACTGAGATCACCGGTACAGGATTTCGAAATCATCTTTACTCTGTTTTTTTTGTTCCACGCTTTTAGTTAGTTCTATTATATGCTAATGCGTAGGGGTGAAGCCCTGAATCATTGCTTTTTTCCGTGTTTAATTTGCTGTAAAGTGTGTTTACCTGAAGACAAGTGCTCAATTGGTAGCTTCCTGAGTCTATTGGTTTCGTTATCGAGTGTATTTTGTATTATTAGTTTGAAGTAAGGAATCTGTTAACCTGATTCGTGATTAAGTGGCTCATGAGCTTTTCTTGATAACGTATTATGAATAGCAGCAGTTCAGATCTTTTCGTAGAAATGAAGTATTGTTATCAAGGCATGGTGCCAGTTTCTTATTTTTTTCATGTTTTTATTCTTGCAGTCCATTTTCATCTGCATTTTAGGGGCTATTCTTGCTTGTCAACTCTCTAGGATAATGTCTCTTACTCCATCTGCTTTAGAAACCATAGTCCCTTACCGTTATTTAACCTTTACACTTCCATATAGCCAGCAGGTTTACCCTCTTCGAATTGCAGTGTTAGATTATCCCTTAGATTCCGCTGACATTCCTGGTGCCACTTGTACGGCAGCCATGTGGGTTCCTCATGGCCGTGAATCTGACTGGATCTTTTCCACCTTTTCTGGACATCTCCAGCTCCTCCTCTCCACCCAATCCGATTTCCCTGTATCCAGACTTATTCTGGTTAGCAATGCTGTGTCCTCTGGTTGCCCTGCAATTGATCTTGAATCTGCCATCCATTCCTCTCCTTCAGCAATCATTCAGCAAGATCTTGCACCTCTTCTGATTCACTTGACACCTAAATCTCAATATCCAAGTGGTGGGAAGATTCCACAAGTTCCTTTTTTAATTTATGAAGATGATGTGAAGAGAAGCTCCATCTTGGAGATATGTGCGGGGCCTCAAGCTGGTGACATGTTGATAGAAAATGTTGAGTTGGAAACTGATGGTGTAAAGGAGTACCGGCGGAGGTTAAGGTTTAAGAGAATGCCAAATTTAGTTCAAACCCAAATTAGACTTCATCCTAGGAATAACCCATCTTTGGTAAGTCTTGAAAATGTGGAGTTTGATTTGGATATGGAAGTGCTAGTTCAACCTTACTTGATACCAATGGTAACTGGAATTTGGTTGATCAGGCATTTCCTCGACAGTAGAATAGTTGGTGGAAGTAGGCCAAAAGTCTTGTGTTTAGGGGTTGGTGGAGGGGCCCTCGTTGGATTTTTGGCCTCGAAATTACATTTTGAGGTTGTGGGTGTGGATGAAGATGAGGTAGTTTTGGAAGTTGCCAAGAGACACTTTGGATTGGAGAGCAGTGAACTAATTCATTTATTTGCTGAGGATGGAATACAGCATGTCAAAAATCATGCAAAGAATACATCTAGAAAAACTGAGTTTGAAGTCATTATGGTTGATTTGGATTCTTGTGATCCAACATTAGGCCCTTGTGTTGCTCCACCAGTGGAATTCGTTAGAAGCTCTGTTCTTCTGTCAGTTAGAGATATTCTCGATCAGAATGGGGTTCTCATTGTCAATACGGTTCCCGTCAGAAAGCATTCTCGCGAGGGCTTCACTGGATTGCTTCAAGAGATTTTCGTGGAAGTGTATGAAGTAGATGCTGGAAATGAGGAAAATTTTGTTCTTATTGCCACGAAATCTGAAGTTGGATCTGATTGGAGTAGAGATGATGGAATCATTTCTAATGCATTGAAATTAATTGTCCCAAGGTTATGTATAGATGCCATAAGAAGAATTCCAAAGAAGTAATCTTGCATGTCACACGATTTGTCTTGTTTAGTTCTCGAATTTCGGTAAAGTTTACTAGGTAAAATCTTGAACATTGATTGTCTTTTTATTCTGCACTGCTAGATAGAACAAACTGGTTAAATCTTCCTTTCATTTGGTATGAAATGTCTCAGTTGTGAAACCATTCATGTTTTTCCATTTTGAATGACAAAAATAAAATGCTTCCTTAACAACCATGTTTTTTTGTTATGTTATAGGATGATGGATCATGAGCGATCAGCATGTTTCATCACATGTCAAGAAGTGATCTTCAAGAAATCACAAGCCGGAATGCATGTACAGGTGCAATCGCTTCACTGACTGGCTATCTGATACTCTGCTGGCTTGCTAGATCTTCACCCTGAACCACTCGTTTTGGGATTAATTTATACACTAAACCGTAATGTCAAGATTTTATACCAAGTATAGCATTTCAGTGTGGATACTCTGAGATTGTGTGGGCTACTTGAATGGCTTTTTGAGTAGACATTTGAAGGGCACCCATTGGGATGGGATCAGACGTGGAACCGATCCTTGCATGTCTTGAGCTTTTTCTTTCATCCATCAGATTTGCGACAGCACCGCCCTCAGGGTCGATGCATGATATTAAGGCTTCAGCACAAGAGCAACTCGAGTACCTGCTGACTGAGGACGACGATGCACCTTTTTTAGTTGCTGATGATAAGGTGAAATCTGAAGCCAAGCAATGCACTAGTGCTCTGCTTTCAAGGTTTGTGAATCTTGTGGACTCCGCCATTACAGATGTGAACTACACTTCTGGTGCAGGAAATGCAGAGTTGTTCCAACTGTACCTATCCGATCTCTTGTGGGCATCTCAGATGCTAACAAAGCTCGAATGCTTGGCAGATTTCATCACATCATGGGTGGAGTTGTCCCCAAAAGTGGTGAAAATCCCAGAACAAGCATTTCCTGAAAACTCCTCAATTGGGATAAAGTTGAAAGTTCTTGAGATTACAGGCAAAGTCCTGGATGCTATTGTATGCGGAAAAGTCATTTTGCCTACCGGAAAACGCCTGCAGATGATCAAAACATGGCTCCCATTTGCAAGATCAGTTAAGTGGGCTGTGGAAATGACAACTTCAGATGAGAGGCTTCCAAAGTCTGATGGAGATTTGTGGCAGTCGTTGGAGTCATCCTTTGTGTTGACGATCCTCACTCTACCGTCGACAAAGCAGGCGGAGATACTTACAGAGTGGCTGGAAAGTGAGTCTACGAGTTACCCTGATCTAACAGAAGCGTTTGAGTTATGGTGTTACAGGTCCAAGGTTGCAAGAAGAAGGCTTGGTTCTGTAGTTGCAGGAAATCGCACAAACGAAGAATCAGAATGATGTAGGTTGGGATGTTTTGATAAAATACCTTGATTTTATCATTAATTTGTAAATTATTTGTATCAAATTGTATTATTTGCAAATTAACCTAACTTTTTAGTTTTTAAAATATTTTATTATATGTATAATTTAAAATTCACTTTTTTATATGAAATACATTTCTATTTTGTATTTGTCTTCTTAACAAATAAAATCGATTTTCTCGTTATTACTAATAATTTAAAACAATATTTAGAAAAAAATTGAACCAATAAAATTTTACAAATTATTTTTATCCATAATACAACTTGTGTAACTTTGAAAAATAAATAAATAAATTTTAAAACTACATATAACATATTTAAAAAAATTACTTCTTCTTATTTAATTCTTAATTTTTATTACATTATAATTAAAATGATTATTTTTATGGATGACTAAAATTTAGTAAAGTGCTTTCAGATATCCTTAATGGTTGTTATCATTTTTTAATTCATGTATTTCAAATGAATAAATGATATTTTAATAAATATAATTATGGCTGCTTATAAAATAAAAAAAAATGAATTACAAAAAAAATTTAAATATTTCGTATTACTTTCAATTGATATTGAATATGTATAGAAAATAATTAATAAGTAAAACTTACAAAAAATAGATAATTGTAACAATTAATATAAAATAAAAATGTTATCAATGTCAATATGATACTTGATTTAATTTTTAATAAAAAATATTAGTATAACCTACATAAAATTTAATAAAACATTTATAAAACATTGTTTTAAAATAATATGTGTTATATCAAACACACTTTTTATTCAATCGTATCTATTACATTATATTTTTTAATTGCAAAATATTTTTAAATAAAACACTTTTTAATTGATTATATTTTTAATTGAATTCTCAAATTTCTGAATTGACATGATGGTATGTGTGTTAGAATTATTTATGACAATGTAATTGGAAAATAAAAAAAAATAAAAGTCGGGTAATTTGTCAATATAATTGTATTAGCATAGATATTTAACAAAGATAGTTCAAAGGTGAGGTATTATACCGATTGAATGTAAAATGTAAAGTATTTTACTAATTAACTCTTTAGGTTGTGTGTGCAATACATGTGCTTTTTGATTTCTTAAAAGTTGGATGAAACTTCCTAGAGCTACTAAATGCAGCGAAATCACAGTCTCACAAAGTTGGAAGATTTTGTTTACACTTCAAACAATCTTGGGATTCATGGGTTTCAAGGTTTACCGTTTGGGTTCATTCCATATCTTGCCTTCAAAGAACTCGGCCAACATTCTTTCAAGATCTTCTGGGGAATATCTGACGTACTTCTGTGGGTTCTTTCCACTCTCGATCAAAGGCCTGTCAAGGAAAAATGCATTCCAAATTCGTAATATGATTCTTCAGGATGATGGTATAGAAATGGGGATTAGGAGATTAAAGAGGTGCACCCGAAACGTCTGATGAAGGATCGATAAGCAGGAAGAAGGACCTCGGCGACGGCAAGCCTCAGGGACTCCCTGAGTTCACTGTCAGGGACAGTCCACTGGGACTGCCTTTGATGAATCTCCTCGAATAGCATGTTGAAGGTTTTAAACCTGTCTTTTACCACCGCCCTTGAGACACCGGCTGTGCTGGTGGCATCTCCGAAAGACTGATTTCCCTGAATGGTGAGGCACTGCAGAATCTGTAGCATGGCAAGTTGTTGTAGTGAGACTATGAAGCATGAAGAGGTGATAGAGGAATGAGAAAATGAATGATGCACCTTAGACCAAGCAATCCTCTTGTATTGATTGGCATGCTGCTGGACAACTCTTCTATGTATTTGAACCCAATCATCACCCAATAGATCCTTTGCTTCAGAGCTACATTTGAAAGATATGTTGTCTAGTATGATTGGAGTCCTGAAAGAAAGCGTATGATACCCAAATCACTTACCGACGAACTGATCTAACGATATAGTGAATATTGTTCATCAGAAATAGTTGGGTCAAAGCAGGATCCTTGTATTGCTTGGATTTGCCATCGAGGTTCGCCTGTAGAGCTTGCATTATCCTTGTTGTCAAAGATGCTAGCTGCTGGTTCACATCACCTTTTTGAAACTCTGAAAAGAGTTGTTGAAGAGTTGTGTGATAGCTGAAAGTTAAAAAGGTCACAAGAGATCAGATTGTAACTAACATAAATGCCATACGATAAAATAGTGAATGGTGAACAAGAAAAGGTTTCACTCAAAGTTAAAACTTGAATTTAGTGGTTGGGCTTACTCAAAGAGAAATTTGACGTAGTTAATGACATAGCTTGTCAATGGATGGACTGTTCCATCCATAACGGCGGTTTTTGTGGCATCTTTCTCAACTGCTTCTTCAAAGTCGCCAAATGTTTCTTGGGCAGTTTGAGCTAGTCGTTTGCTCAGTAGCCCAAAAGCTTCCCTCATTTCAGCACAGACTTTGCTTGAAAATATGGTATCTGTCTGACAACAAAAACTTTTCACGGGTCAAATTCAAATGAAATAAAGTTTCTGATGTAGACACTGGAAATAAAAGACACTTATTCACTACTAGCGTAAGAAGAAATGCGTGTATTCATAATCATGAAAATTGTGTGATACCTCTGAATGAAGTTCCCTCATTATTTCATACATGTCGAGAAGGACAAATAGCTTTTCGGGAGATCTTTTGCTTTTAGCAATCGCTTCTCCAAAACTTAGAAGTACAGAGAAACTATTAGATGTAACTTCAGCAAAGCACTGATCTCCAACGTTCTCATTGCCCTCAAAGATTGCATCACATATTTTCTTTTCAGCAGCAAACAAAAGCTTGACCTGTTTAACCCCCAAACCAAATGAAGAGATTAAAAAATGAGTACTTCATAGCTCAATAATGTGTACAAAATCATACAGAGATCCGCATGAAGTGGATCCAGTTCCCTATCTTAGCCTCCAGAACTTCCCATTGCATCTTCTGTACATCATCTTTACTGAGTCTTTCAACGCCTAACTTCCGCAGGGTGTTCTCAACAGCTGAAGCCCGAGCTTCCCTAGATATTATGTTTGTGACAAAGATGATGTTAAAAGGCATATATTGTGTTGCATGAAACAACAATTGAGTACTTGTGGGCATAGAGAAACAAAAGAATGACTTTATGTATGCAATGCATGTCTATATGGAATCAAACACCAACAAACTGTGGCATGCAAATCTAACGGATTACCCGTATATGTTGAAGACCTGCTGTCGGTGTCCAGCTTGGATCAATTGGTGCGCTATTTCATGTAAAAGAGGTAGAAGTCTATCTGGAATCAAAACGGGAAGTTGATAAACAATGTCTCCTGTAGCCTTATTCTGGTTTTCTGAATGTTTCTTTTCACTATGTTCACTGTCTCTGGGTGATTGAGCTGATGGTCTCATTGAGCTCGGCAGGCAGCCAAACAGCTGATCAGGTTCAACGGGCTTACTGAAATACTCTCAGAAGATATGTTAATTAGTACTAAACAAATTAATGAGAGCCCCAAGATTAATATGATCAAATCTCTTTCACCCAGGTATAAATAGTTCGGTGTCCAATACTCGCTAATATACATTCATCATAACTGAGTAAATAGCTTCCAAAAATGAGTGATCAAGTGCTACAAAACTAAAAGCTCACGAGAAGAGGAACCAAATGGGGAGAGCCAAATGTCTGAACCTGTATGATATGAGAAGCTGTCGAAACTCTTCTTCAAGTTTCAATATTGACTTGCCCAGAAGGTTATTCGCTTGGTTCACCAAACCAGTTGCACTCTTAAGTCCCTTGGTTTCAGCAAAAAATCGCACAATACTCCTTAACTGATCCACGGCCTGAAGGTAACTTTCCAAATCCTCATGAGGACCCCTTAAAATCTTCGCCTCTGCCTGAAATTTATGATACACTAAAATGTTAAAAAATATATGCCTGAATACAATCTAACGATTATATTTTTTTCAAAATATAGGAGATATACCAGACGTGACAGATCATATTGACCAAGAATAACCTCAGCGGCCTTCAATGTTTTGTCAATGTTCTCGTGCGCTCTCCTTATCAAGTTTGTTTTCAGCTACGAAACATCACAGTATATTGATCAAACACCTGCAATGCAACGATGGAAATGCTATTTAATAAAAAAATAAACTCACCTGAGTGGGTCTCATGGCGGTCTCCAGTGCAGATAGTCGGTGATCAAAGGATCCAAGGGTCGCCGTCATGGTATCCGTTATGGATTGTGTCTTCTGCATTGATTCATTGATCAAAGCTGCGCGTTCTCTCAATGTTTCAACTGCGGCGGCGTAGGGCGCCATTTCCCGTCGGTTTCTCTCCGGGATTCAGATTTGATATCCGATTTGATCGGATCAGGAATTAGTAACAGGGGTTTCTGATTCCAAGAAGAACGCCTTCCCAAAATAGAAGCTTCTGAAAATCCGGCTTAGGAAAATGGACCCATCCCGTACGTACTGTCACTTTCAATGTTGCTCTTTTTAATTATTATAAAAAAAAAACATATATTTTGCAAATAAATATTTGATTACGTCTCCTAATATACTAGGTCACAATAGGCGTCTCATTTCCGGCGACGACCCATCAAAACCACCGCCCGACTTCACCGGGGACCATGTCCGAAACCTCCATGCCGGCGACGAGCAACACCGACCTCCTGCGTCGCGGCTGCGCGGCCACACTCATCCTCATCGTCCTTCTATGCTCCATTCTTCAACCACAAAGCCACGCTTCACTCTCCACGACGCCGCCATCTTCACTCCCAACGTCTCCGCTCCGAATACGATCTCCGCCATCGTCCACATCACCGTAACCGCCCTGAACCCGATCTCCAGACTCAGCGTATACCACGACAAATTTGATGTTTTTCGCGAAGTACAGGAACCAGCAAATCACTTACGCCACCACGATCCTGCCGGCTTATTTACAGCAACGATGTACCGGTGGCGCCTCACAAAGTATCACCTTGATTCAGGATAAGGCCGCCGGCGCCGGCGTATTGGCTATCAATATTAACGGCCGTGTAGGGTGGCGAGTGGGCGACTTCATCTCCATGTTTTTTGTGCAAATCATTTTTGTATCAAAATTAATTATAAAAAATTTAAATTTATTGAAAGTTATTGATAAAATTTAATGATTATTTTTTTTCTAAATAAATATTTATTTTTTTGAAAAAAAACTAATTGTTTGCTAAATTAACCTATGGCCATCTTTGCAAAGCCCAAGTTTTTTTTTCAATTTCTTTTTAACGATGTGGGGTCCACTTGGAAGTAAGCATTTGGAGCCCACAGGAGGTCAATAAATAAACGTGCTCTGCGTCCGGTTTCCCCAGTTCGCCATGGGATCAGGTGACCTCAGGAAAACCGGCAGACGATGCAAACTCGAGATCAAGAAAATCTCCGATAAGTCGCGGAGGCAGGCGACGTTCACGAAGCGTGTTCAGGGGCTTTTTAAGGAAGCCGCGGAGTGCAGCATTCTCTGCGGTGTGAGTATCACCATGTACGCCAGGTCTCCCGGCGGCCAGATCTTCACTTTCTCCACCGGGACTACGCCGCACAACCCGGATCCGCGGTGCCTTTTGGGGGAGTTAACTCTTCGTTCGGTGAAAACCGGGCCGCCTACGCGCAGGTCGTACAGAATGTTCAATCCGAAAGTGGGGAAAAGAAGAAGCAGACGAGAGAGGCACTCTTTTGGTGGGAGCGTAGCGTCGATGACATTCACGAGTTGCACGATTTGGAGGAATTCGTAGCGGCGTTGGAGGATTTGAGACACCGGGTTTCTGTGGAGATTGAGAAAGCAAATGGGGCTTCCCCTTCTCGTCCTCCTCCGCCTCCTGTTGCTGCACAGAATGTTCCCCTCGCTACCCAAGATTTCGCTTCTGCAACTGCATCAACCAGCCCAATTCAGAACAATGATCACGCTGTCGGTTATTCAAATCTAACCACTCCTCTGCAGATGAACAAGGAGTCAGATTCTGGTTCTTCAACTTCCGGGATGAGTACTGATGATTTTGATTCCGATTGTTCAATTGGAAAAAAATAGAAGAGCAAAAGAAGAAATGAATAATAGAAAAGCTTTGTTGGAATTTCAAAGTAGATGAGATTCATGATTGTTGCCCTCTCCAATGATTCAGATTTCCGTAAAGATTTTGTCGATCTCTAATCCATATCGCGTTCGTTTCTGATGAGTCACTTCTGTTTCCTCCCCTTATTTGTCCATTGATTTCAGGGATGGGCGATTACAGTCGGGATCTTGCGTCGTCATTGTATCAAATTCGGATGAACGACCGAGATACCCGCTTTTCATATCCAACCGGCAGCCACGCCGCCTCTTCATCGGAATGATTTCGATTCTGCAACCAGTCCGGTGCTTCTGCAAGATCTTATGGAGTGGATTGCCCTGTGCGATGATGATTCAGTATGTTTCTGCACTTCAGAAGTTTTAGACTTCTGAAACCGATTAGCACCACTGCTCAGGAAAGTTGGAGTTCACACGAGCCACGCGCGGGAGGAGGGAGAGATTTGAAATCAACAAAAATATAAGAGAAATGAAAATCGACGGCGCTCGTTTTGATCTTTGCATCTCTAGTAGATCGATCAACCATCTTTTTCATTTTCACGAAGATTAGATTACTGGAATTGCGATTCCGAAGGGTTTCAATCCTCGAATCTCTCCCCCGTCTCCGATCAGTTTCTTCTTATTCCCCCCCCCCCCCCCCCCCCAAGCCTCGTTTATTTTGACAGAATCTTAATCGGAGAACCCATTTCGTCGTACCCGATTCCGATTCTCTGCAGCCTCATGGTAATAGCAACACTGCCATCGTAATGCTTTGCTGACGATCACGTTTCTTGATGTTTTTTTCAAAATCGATTTTTTCCAAGAATCCTTTGTCTGTTTTTCTTCATGATGAGATACGGGAGAGAAATGCTGATGATTTTAAGCATGTTGATGTATGCAGGGGGAGGGATTAGAGGTATTGAAACTGGAATCTGGATTACATTGTGAAATCTGGTAATTGCATCTTGATTTTCAATTATGGAATCTGATAATTCCCCAACGGGAAAGAGTCTCATCAAATCTTGCAGTAAGTGCGGGTGTAGCAGTTCTTTAATGAAACGATCTCTTTCGGGGACTTGTCTGCCATCAGTTAAGCACAAAGTTGATCTGCAGAAGGAAGAAAGCCAGTTTACTGTCACGGGATTACTTGTACCTCAAAATGCCCGTGTTGAGGCTGAAAATGAATGTAGAGTGTTGCGGGAAATGGTTGGCAGGCAGCAATTCACGATTCAGGAACTCGTCACCGAGTTGGATGAGGAGAGAAATGCATCTGCTTCAGCTGCAGATGAGGCCATGTCAATGATTCTGAGGCTTCAGAGGGAGAAAGCAGAGATCCAAATGGAGGCCAGGCAATTCAAAAGGTTTGCAGAGGAGAAAATGGCGCATGATCAGCAAGAGATGCTGGCCCTTGAAGACTTATTGTATAAGAGGGAGCAGGCTATACACTCCCTAAGCTCTGAAGTTCATGTGTATAAGCATAGAATGATGAGTTACGGTATCCCAGAGGTGGATGCTGAGGGAAATATAGGAGATAAAGCTATAGACCGGGCCACTAGTATGGGTGATCCCCTTGGAGGTGGGCAACTTGAGTTTCCTCAGGAGATTTACCCCCGTCTGAAGTGCATTACAAATGAATCTCTGGTTTCCAATGATGGCGAGGATAGAGATATTGGTGTTGAAAAATATGCAGATAGTCCATATTCGGGGGATCAGTTGAAGGACTTGGAGTTTCGAATCAACCAACTTGAGCAAAGTCCAGGAACCTGTCAGCCTGAAAAGGAACTGTTCAGCACAAAGAATGTACATGATAAGGTAGTAATTGGTCAAACTTCTTCGAAGCTGAGGCATTCAAGGAGGTTCTCTTCTGACAGCTTACGCTCACCATCCACAATTGTTAAAGAGACGAGTCCTGAGTCTCATTCTGACTGCTCAAAGTTCAGTAGCAGTTCGAGGAAGACGGAGCTCTTCCCTTCGGATGTGAACCCCTGTCAGAGGAAGATGGATAGTGCATCAGAAGGTGAGGATGATATGTGTGACAGAGTTTATACTATTGATTCCATTCATCAAAGGGCCTCGAGTGATGGTGACGTGAATCGAAAGGCTGCTCTCAGCATCTCCAGCGACGAGTGCATGATATCTCCCAATGAGTATAATGACCGTGTCTTGGAGATTCAGAAGCTGTATGCAAGGCTTCATGCTCTTGAAGCTGATAGAGAAACAATGAGGCAGGAAATCATCTCAATGGGCACTGATAAAGCACAGCTTGTGCTGTTGAAGGAAATAGCTCAGAACTTGTGCAAAGGGATGCCTGATTCAGCAGGAAAGCAGCAAACCTATAAACCAACTGGCCAAAGAAAGATTTCGTCAATACCAATGTTCAAGGTAATGCTTTGGGATCCATCATATCTGTACTACATATTTTCTTGCTGAAAGTAATATGCTCATGCTATACTTCCATGATTCATTTGTGCTTCATTATCTTCAAGAGAATGTCTAGTTATCCATTACATACTAAACAAATAAGTTTTCCTTCCTACATTTCATCTCTAAGGTTGACACTGTTTTTCTTAACGTTCAGTGGGTTTCTTCTATTGTTCAGTGGAGAAATAAAGCAAGCAGGCACAGGTATGCAAACTCTATTTTGCATTTAACTGGTCCATGAGTCATTTTTCCAAACCCAAAAAACAGAAAATAAGTTCTAAAAGCTGCTTGGTTCCCGGAACAAGTTTTCACTACTTTCATGGTTATACATTCTATTAATTCACAATGGCCAGATAAATCAACACACTTTTATGATATTAAAGCGTGCAGACTAATGATGCCACTCTTCTACCTTCATCATCATCATCTTGTCCTTCCCTCAGGCACATGCTCGGAGCATCAGAAAACGGTGAAGGCCTACTGATGCTGTTGAATCGAGGTTCATGGCCCAAACTCTCCAGGATGGTTTCACGAACAACCAACTCTCTGACAACCCACTGATTTGTGTTCAATCTGAATGCACTTATTACCATCATTCATTGTATGGCCATGACAATGGCAGCGGCATATCAATCTGTGCACTCTTGAGAAACCAAGTCCTAAACCAGGGAGAGGGAGACAAGCAGAATCTTAGCAGAAAAAGCAGGCAGAAGAAGCTGCCTTGGTGGGAGACTGTATTTGATTCTGATTCTTGCTTGCATCACGAACATTTGGATGCCTATTGTCATTCAAGCTTCTCTCCACCAAACCTGTTCTCTGCCATCTCCATCCACACAGGGGGACCATAAGCGAGTGATGGACTCGGCAAAATTTGAATTCAACACAAAATCATTCAACTCCTCATTTCATAATATCTCCACGTGTCTTTCGTTCCTAAATACACTCCCCGGTGTACCACAACCCTCCACCAAATTCATCAATGATTAGCGTTTTTCCATGATGTAATAAGCAGAAAAGAGGAACTACGACAGCGCATCCGCTGGCTTGGCAAGCTGTCTCCATTCAGACATCGACAACCCACCTGCTTTCAGCTCTCACGCATTCTCCCGCTTTTTCCCCCCCTTCGCTGCCGCTCCCCCCTACCAACCCGTATCTTTCAATGTATTCATGAGCCTAGAAAAAACCAAATTAATTTTTTTACCTAATATTTAAAACCAAATTCAAATAGCTTTTTTGATTCTTCTTACTTTGTGGATTTAGCTTTTGAAGAGTATATAAAGATATGAATACTCCTGAATATTGATCAAACAGTTGAATAGATATTATTTATAATAGATAAATAATATGAGTATATGTAAAATTTAGATATATAATAAATGTAAATCACATTAAAAAGTATTAATTACAATCCATTATTGGTAATTTATAATATTTTATTATTTGACTATTTCAATTTTAGTTATTGATGTAAAATTATTTGTTCTAATAGATAACTAGTTAATATATTTAATGTATTATAAAATTATATAGAATTCTCATATCTAAGTTTTTTATTTAAAAAAATAGTTAAATTGTATTGCAAATTAATGAAATAATTAGAGATGGATTGGTGTTTACGGTTTCACCAACGGTAACTAACCAATTCAACCGCTAAAATGAATGAATAGCGAGTGGACGGATGGGTGAAATTGATTGGCGCCTAAGTGGGCCCTCTCGGCGGGAAAAAAAATTATTTGGTATTTTTTTTAAAGAATAAATATAGAAATAGTTAAAAATGAATGTGATATTCGGTCGGTTCCCTCTGGTGGAGGTCATTGATTTCAGCGGGTAGTTGCAACTTTACTTTAAAGTGGCTTCACTTGTTCAGAGGCCTCCGATTCACGCACTTTCTCCTTCTACTGTGTGAAGCCAGGTGCTTGGGGCGTCATGGATTCTCAGATCTATGGCGGAGCTGGCCTTCGGCTCTTCCCTATCGTGTTGATGCTTGCGTTAACCTCGGCGGCATTCACGCAGGAGAGTCGCTCCGCCGCCGGCCCCCAGATAAATTCCAATTCTGTTCTCGTCGCGCTCTTGGACTCGCATTACACTGAATTGTCGGAGATGGTGGAGAAAGCCCTTTTGCTGCAGACGCTGGAGGAGGCGGTTACGAGGCACAATATCACAATTTTTGCACCCAGGAATGAGGCGTTGGAGAGGGATTTGGATCCGGAGTTTAAGAGGTTTTTGCTTGAGCCTCGGAATCTGAAATCTCTTCAGAATTTGCTCCTATTTCACATGATTCCTTCGCGAATTGAGGTTGGGAAATGGCCGACGCCGGTGAACGGGAAGCCTGCGCGTCACACGAGTCTTTGTCGTGACGGTAACGGGGAGAGAATTCAATTGCAGGAGAAAAATGGGGAGAAAATTGTGGGAATTGCTAAGGTTGTCAAGTCGGATGATATCATCCGACCTGACGGAATCATCCACGGTATCGAGAGGCTACTGGTTCCCAAATCCGTTCAACAGGAGTTCAACGCGCGGCGGAGCTTGAGTTCCACCGCCGCCGTAATTCCCCAGGGAGCGCCTGAAGTCGATCCGAGAACACACCGCCTGAAGAAACCCGCACCGGCGGTTCCCGCAGGGCTCCTCCGGCTCTACCCATATTCGACGCTCTAGCCCCCGGTCCCTCTATCGCCCCTGCGCCGGCTCCGGGACCCGGAGGCCCGCACGGCCACTTCGACGGCGAAAGCCAGGTCAAGGATTTCATCAAAACACTTCTGCATTACGGTGGATACAACGAACTCGCGGATATTCTCGTGAATCTGACATCGCTGGCTACCGAAATGGGGAAACTCGTTTCCGAAGGATATGTGCTCACTGTTCTTGCACCAAACGACGAAGCCATGGCGAAATTGACTACAGATCAGTTGAGCGAGCCCGGTGCTCCAGAACAAATAGTGTATTATCATCTGATACCCGAGTACCAAACAGAAGAAAGCATGTACAACGCCGTGAGAAGATTTGGGAAGGTGAAATACGACACTCTGAGATTACCCCACAAAGTGGTGGCGGAGGAAGCCGATGGATCGGTGAAATTCGGGCAGAACGAAGGCGCCGCTTATCTTTTCGATCCGGATATATACACCGACGGCAGAATCTCCGTCCAGGGGATCGACGGCGTTCTGTTTCCACCGGAGGAAACCACCCCCGCGAAACCCGCACCAATTGCGACCAAAATTGTATCCAAGCCCAGAAGAGGTACGCCACTTACATTTTGGCTTCTCTCATGATTCTTGATTGTTAGCGGTAAGTGGCAGGGTCACTCCCTCCGCCGCCGCCTTGCCGGAATCTCAATTCCGTCCAGGCTGGTTTGTCGGTGGGAATATAATTTATTTATTTATTAATATAATTTAGGAATTACAGCTGTCGGTTAGCGTAGTGTTGCCAAAGCTGAATACAGCTGCCAGAGCGTCTGTCAGTTCCTTCTGGCTGTCCCCAATTTTCTATTTTTTGCTGTCAGTTTCTTAGGTCAACGGCACGCGTTTTCAAGGATATTTTGGTAAAATAGGCTAATGATTATACGTATTTTTAGTATTTAAGAAATGAATAAATTTATTTTGGTAGTGAATTATTGCTTATGTAGCAAAACCAGTTTATTCATTTTTTTTAAATAGTAGGAGAATAAAAAAAGCTTTATTGAATTAATGAGAAAAGGAGAGACCTTCTGCCTAGCTGTGCCTTGTCTTAACCATGGTCCATGGGCACATGCCCTGTTTGAATACAGCATCATCAGTTTTTGATCATTGAAAGAATGCCTTTCATTGGAGAATCATTGCATTACATTGCATCGTATGGTTGAGGAGTTTGGAATTTTGAATGTTTGTGAAGCATGAGTTTCGATCTTTGTAGAGCTGGTTGCTTGTATTTGTAGCTAGTTGTAGGGCAGGGCGACCCTCTATCAGTGTGCGGGTGCCCGCCTTTATACCTTCTAGAGTTCGTAGTAGTTGACATCTTGCTCATAAAGAAAGGGTAGTTTTTTGAAGCAAGCCAGCAATCAAAGAAAGCATATAGGCTGTCAGTTGACATTTAGCCTTTCTTTTGGTCGATGATTGGGTGTTGTGTTTCGGAAATTCATGTTCAGTTGATGGTTTTGCAGGGAAACTGATGGAAGTTGCTTGTAGTATGCTGGGAGTGGTTGGCCAGGCTTCCAGTTTCTCTGGATGCAGATGAAATACATGAAGAAATACACGGATCCAAGTAATGCAAGCTCTTTTTTTTACTATAAGAACTGTAATTATGCACGATCATTTTTTTGTTCTACTCAAGTAAATAATGTTCTTGCATGTTTCTAATTCGTTTTACGGACAAAAGAGGCTCCTATGTTTAGTGGCTAGCCAGAAAGCAGAAAACCCTTTGCCTGTATTCGTCCGTGTAACCCCATCGAACCATTTTGGGATCTTCACCATAGCTTTGGAGGCAACTATCCCATCTTGGATCTCTACACGTGACTAAATAAGGTGCCTTCTCTTCAAAGAGCAACCAAGAAAGGAAAACTGTAGTTCCATGGAAAAACATGCGGAAGTTAACCATTGCTTGCACTAAGAACTAACCAGGCAGGAAGGAGACTTCATGTGCATTTAAACTATACGAGTGCTGTGCTGAGAAACATGTTCCTAGTACTGATTCTGGATGTGTGAGTGTAGATGGGATGAACTCTTCCTTGGAAGCTTCGAGATCATCTGATATGGTTCTGGCTGTTGATTGGTTTGAATAGTATGAGATAATTACCAAACAGCATCTGTAGAAGAGCCACGGTTAGAAGTCTACCGCAGGCTCAGTTGATACGCCTGAGAGGGCGAAACGAATCAGTGGCTCTGGATGGTGTATAGCATAGGGATGATCCGTGTTCTGCATCTTGGGCTTCTTCCCTCGATGCAAGTGTTTAAAGCCAGTGCATGTTAGGCAAAATGCTGTGAGAGGAGAGTGAAGCCAGCTAAATGTTTCTGTTGAGAACATCTCTTATGTAATATGACTATCCGTTTCAGACATGACAGAGACCCCATTGACATAATTTCAGCATCAACGAGTCCGTGTGATGGAGTCTCCAGCATCATCTGAGAAGTGCTGCTGAAAAGCTTTCTTGTAGGGGAGAAAGCAAACGCCTTTCTTATTGCATTATCTCTTCTTCGAGTGTAGCAACTTCTTCCAGTAGGTTTGACAGGCGGCTAAAGGTAAAAAATCCCAAACAAAAATCAGTAACCAAAGAAAGGAAGGCATGGATGCATAGCAAGGAGGTTAAAAAATCATTGTCAAAATCCAGTCTTTTTCCTCCCAAATGTATCAGAATCATATGATTTCTGCATTGTCGCTTCATGAAAACAACATATAGCCCAACACACCAAACGTTACAGAAAAAAAAAAAAAAAAAACAAGTTAAAGCACAATGGCAATGACCAAATTCCTGTACATAATAAGAACAATGAAGTGCAACACATGAAATCAAGTTGTGGGGAAGACTTGGAGTCTTGTTAAGAAAACTATGATCCTTTGTCACCTCACTTCTGAGAATAGAAGTAGAAGCACCGGAAGAAAGGCAGGAAATCTTCAATCTATCCATTGGCTTTCTATTCAGATACCCCATATACACAAAAGCGCATAACGAGCACAAATAAGGAATACACCATCAACCGAACACAAGCACAGGGAATTAGCTATGCCAAACACCCAAAAAAATGACAACATGGGCTACTAGTTCATGGCTCAATAGTGGTTGGGTACAACTGTACAGACGCAGTAAATGCAGTATTAGAGCAGGAGGGCCAGACATAAATGTGGGAGTTCAGCCAAATGAATTATTTGGCATTGAAAAATAGGAGCTCGTGTAATAATTTCGTTTGGGAGGGAAGGAAATCGGCACGCCAGTGATGACTGATGATCCACCATAGGACTGAGTACCACCGACACAAATAATTCCCCATGTTGAATCCGTGCTACTGTTCCTCAAATCAATGAAGCATGATTCGTGTCGTGGACTGGGCCGTTGTGGGCCTGGTGGTAAGCAATATAAGCTTTTAGGCCCAACGTTTATTTTTATTAATCGTTAAGGCCCACAAGCAAAAGGGGGTTAGGGCTTCGACGGATTGAAGGTTTTCTTTTTGGTTGTTGAATCGCTGTCTTCCTTCGGCGGCTTCCATGGCTACCGGCGGTAATGTGCTTTCTTTAAGGTTTAACGTTACAGTGTGTACGATTGGTTGAATTTTTTTGTGTGTTATTCCTTATGGTTATGCAGGCGCAAACCGGTCTTTTTTGCAAGCGGCAACGTCGGAGGAGGCGACGCCGCCACTCAGAGTCGTTCAAATCGAAGGACTGGTACGCTTTCTTTGCGTGCTAAACCTAAATTCTTGTCATGATTATGAATGCCCAGTTTTAACTATTTTGAGTAGAGCTCGATTGTGAGTGTGGTCGTGTTGTGGGTTCATTAATGTTAATTGCTATGGATTTGGTGTATTTTCTGATTTTGGGTTTGTCTGATGGAGTTTTTCCCCGTCTTTCAGGTTATTTTAAAGATCATTAAACACTGTAAGGAGTTTTCACCGGCACTGGTCACCGGGCAGCTTCTTGGTTTAGATGTTGGAAGTGTTTTGGAAGTTACCAATTGTTTCCCTTTCCCAGTGAGTTAACTTCTTCCAACCATATCCGTGTGCTAAGTCGTTGAAACTTATTTAGCCAACTAATTAAGGTTGCTTTGATATTACGTATTAATACGTCTTCTCAAATTCAATCTCGCAGATTCGTGAGGAAGACGAAGAAATTGAAGCAGAAGGAGCTAATTATCAACTTGAGATGATGAGATGTTTGCGAGATGTTAACGTTGACAACAATACCGTTGGGTGGTGAGTGCGAGGGTCCATTAGCCTAGTGACATCTGTCTCGGTTTAAATGTAGTTTCCGGAGCTATGATAGGTTTTCAAGATCACTCGATTTCGCTGATGTTAAATCCTATTAGCTTTTATCATTTGTTACGAATTTCTGTTTTTTCCATTAATGTTGATCTTCCAGTGTGGTGCAATGCTTATTCTCGCATCAATAATTATGCATATTTTTCTCCATATCTATAATTTTTATTAACGAAGACTACCCTTTTTATTTTTCCCAGGTATCAATCCACGTTGTTTGGATCATACCAAACAGTAGAATTGATAGAGACCTTTATGAATTACCAGGTTTTGAAATATATTCAGTGAAGTAATTTATATGAGTGAATGCCTAATGCTCAATGAACTGAATACTACTCCTATTATGCAGGAAAACATCAAGCGATGTGTGTGCATGATATATGATCCTTCAAGGTCTAACCAGGGTGTCCTAGCTTTGAAGGCTCTGAAGCTTTCTGATTCATTCATGGAGCTATACCGTAGTAACAATTTTTCTGGAGAAAAGTGAGGCTCCTGTATTTTACTCAATAAACACCAGAGGGATATTGGAAATATATTGTGTTCCATCACTAACGAAATGGCTCAATTTTCAGGTTAAGGGAGAGGAACCTTTCATGGGTGGATATCTTTGAAGAGATACCGGTAGGCGTGAATTTGAAGTTATTTTTTCATTGAGTATACTTGACCTAACTACGAAATCATGGTCTCTGGTTGCTGTATGTGCTCAGGGTGTGCACACATCTCCATAATTATCATCTTATTGTCGCTCTTTCATTGCAGATTAAAGTCTCGAATTCTGCTTTGATAAGCGCCTTTATGACAGATCTGGAGGCTGATGCCCCTGTCTCACAGGTACTTTAATTTCAAAATTTTAGCTCCTTTTACCAATCCAGTTGAAGTTTACCTTCGTGTTTTTGAATGGCAGTGCGATTATGATAGGCTGCAATTATCAAGCAGCCTTTTTTTAGAGAGAAACGTGGAGTTTTTGATTGAATGCATGGATGACTTGTCAACGGAACAACAGAAGGTGTGTACTATTCTTTTTTTCTTTTGCACACTATGATTTGTGGGTATGAGATACAATTCTTACTTTTTTTTTTGTCCAGTTCCAATTCCACTATAGGAATCTCTCTCGCCAACAAGCACAGCAGCAGGCCTGGCTTCAGAAAAGAAGGCAACTCTAATTTTTCAAAATTTACTAACATTCTTTGCCATTTATTGACCGGGATATTTTTTTGCTTCTTTGTGTAGAGCTGAAAACACTGCTCGGAAGAATGCAGGGGAGGAACCACTGCCAGAAGAGGATCCTTCGAACCCTATTTTCAAGCCCATCCAAGAGCCATCGAGATTGGAGAGTTTCCTCATAACAAATCAAGTTTCGAACTATTGCAACCAAATCAATGGGTATGCTTTCAAGTCATTGCAGTCAGTTAACTGTCTGCATGTATTTGGTTTTATATGCCAATGTTCTTTTTTACATGCCCATGGTGCTAACTTCATTATTCTGCTTTCGCCTGTGTACCAGTGTTGCCGGACAAAGCTTCAGTAAGCTGTACTTGATGAAGGCTCTCCACGAGAACTGATCTGGTTTCTGGAAGATAGCTGTTGTTTTCTGTCTGGTTCACAGTATATTGTTGAATTAGGCAAGTGCCTTGAAGTGAATTTTGGTTACTTCAGTAGTATTTACTTGTTATGTTCAATTTGAGATCATTATCCTGTCTTTTTCAAAAATTTTGCCTCTGGAGCACTCATGCCTCGCCTTTCTTCCTGTGGACGTGGTAATATAACTGATCGTAATGAAGCTACATAAACAAGAGAACTTATCATTACTGCAAATAATCAGGAAATAGCGTCCCTGAAAAATTGGTTGGAGCAAGCAGATGACACCAAAAATTGAGAAATCAATGCACCCAATCCGTGGAGGTTTCACTTTTTCATGCAGGAGCTAACTTTTGGGTCGTCATTATTGAAGGTACCAATTACCAAGAGCCACTAGCTTTCCCTTTTGATGCTTGCTGCAACAGTTTCAGAAGGCATCTGGGGTTGGTGCCTTGATGACATGCAGTATCTGCACCACTTCCGCCATTGAAGGTCTGGTTGAAGGTATCTCACAGGTGCAGACAAGAGCAAGTTTGATTAATGGAAGCACCTCTTCTTCATTGTACTGGCCCATCTCCTTATCCACACACTCCAAAACCTTTCCCCGTTCCAGCAACTCTCTCACTTGTTCTTCTGCATTCTGTTTTCCAGTCACCACCTCAAGCATGACAATCCCGAAGCCAAAGACATCGCATTTTTCATTAACTCTTAGGTTCCTGCAAGCCAGCTCTGGTGCACTTCTATATCCATTGCTTGCTATGTGGCTGTCAAATCTGGTGAGAAGACGAGGGAGGCCGAAGTCGGATATCTTGGGGTTGAGATTCTCATCAAGGAGTATGTTGCTGGCCTTTATGTTGTAGTGGATGATGGGAGGTTGAAAAGAATGGTGCAAATATGCAAGACCTTTGGCTGCTCCGATCACAATTTTGAGCCTCTCCGGCCATGTGAGTGCACCACAGGATGATGAATTGTGCAGTTTTTCTTGAAGGCTTCCGCCTACTGCGTATTCTGATACAAGAAGTTGAAGCTCTGGAGTCCAGTAGTATCCTCTCAGAGGGTTCAGGTTGAAATGCTTTGCTTTCCCTAGAAATCTAACTTCTCTGTCAAAGGCTTCTTGATCCTGCAGAGTCTGGCTGGTTCTCAGCTTCTTTATCGCCACCACTGTGCCCTGTCCTCCCACATTAGCCTTGTAGACCATCCCGAAGGAGCCTTCCCCGATTTCAGAGGACTTGTTTAGCACTAACTCAAGAGTGGTGCTCTGCAGATCCAGGCTCATGTTGGAATCGAAAAACACAAGCTTCCCTGCTGTGGACATCGACTCCACCACTGAAATCTGACTCCTGACTTTGAGATTTATCAGTGTTACGATCACAACTCCGATGGCGATCATAGCTGCAGCTGATATCGCAACGATGGATGAAACAGAGAAGAAGCTCGGATTCCTGGCATGGGCAGAGTGTCTGTTTTCACTCTCTGATCCACTGTTGTAGGCATATGGATCAAGAACCAGGGGCTTTGGCACGTTAAGCAGGCAAGGCTGCTTGAGCAATGGTGAACAGAGACCGAGGTTTCCCTCCATGGCACTGGCGTCTAACGTCTGGAAGATGCCGCCATGAGGCAGCCGGCCGACGAGCCGATTCTGTGAAAAATTGGCCAGCACGAGACTACTTAATCTTCCTAGAAGTGGAGGGATTTCTCCCATAAGCTGGTTTGCTTCCAGCTTAAGAACCTTGAGGTTGGTCAGCTGCGACAATGATTCTGGTATCAAACCAGTTAGTTTGTTGTGTGACAGGCTCCTGCAAACAAAGAAGAGTCTGAATTTGTTCTCTAACTAAGCAGTGTGCAGCAAATTTTATGCAACTCACAGCAGAAAGAGAGAGGAACAGTTGCCAATTTCATGAGGAATGTGCCCTGTCAGTGAGTTCCCATCAAGCTGAAGGATATTCAGGCGATCTGATTCGCATATATCGCGCGGAATCAGTCCGATCAGGCTGCTGCTACGGAGATCCAATATGGTGAGATTTGGAAAGTAGCCGAACTCCGATGGCATGTTTGACTTGAGCTGGTTATAAGACAGGTTCAAGTATGTCAACTTGCTCAGGAGCCCCATTTCTGCAGGTATTCTCCCACTGAGATGGTTAGCTGACAAGTCCAGCACCTTGAGGGTGTCCAAGAGCTTACTCGAAGCAGGAGGAATCGAACCACTCAGCTCATTTCTGGAAAGATCCAGTTCCTCTAAGCTCCTGTCCAACAAGCTCTCTGGTATGCTTCCGTTGAAGCTGTTTCGGCTCAGCCGGACTATGGATAAGCTTGAAGACTCAGCCAGTGATCCAGGAATGGCTCCAGTCAACTTGTTATTGGACAGGGAAACGAATACAAGTGACTTCAGTGCAGCCATGGATGAAGGAAGCGTTCCAGTCAAGGCATTGTTGGAGAGATCTATGTATTCTAAAGTCGACATTTGATCAATCCATTTAGGGAAGTCCCCTGTGAGAAGATTGTTGGACAAATTCAAGAGCCTGAGTTCTTTCAGCATTTGCATGGACTCTGGAATCTGGTTACTCAACTGATTCTTGCTCAAATCCAGTTGATTCAGATGTGGGCAGAGGCCAATGTCGTCAGCCAATGAACCTGATAGCTGATTGTCACGTAAATCAAGGTTTTTCAAGCTGTGCAACGCTGAAATCCCACTGGGGATCGCACTAGAGAGCATGTTGTGTGAAAGATCCAAGGTTTCCAGGTTTGTCAGTGTCCAAATTCCATTGAAAAAACCAGGGTCCCCTGAGAAACTATTACCGGAGAGGTTTAGATGATTAAGGGCAGAACAGCGACGGAGACTGCTCGGAATATGGCCTTCAAGGCGGTTTCCGGCGAAAGAAACATGGCGTAGAGAGGTGCAGTTGTCGAATAAGTTATCAGGCAAAGACCCAGAGAGCAAATTCCCGGAAAAATCAAGAAACTGGAGATTCGGAAGCCCGCAAACAGATAAAGGAACGTTCCCAGAAAGATTATTGTTGCTGACATTAAGATTTTCGAGGTTCTTCAAGACAAAAAAATCCGGGTTCACAGCGCCGAAGAAATTGTTCCCGGCGAGGGAGAGCTTCCTGAGGAACTGCAACTTCTCCAGTCCCCTAACCAGGAGCTCCCCCGTCAAACCAAGGCCGTCAAGAGTAACCGCCGTCACGCGGCGGCTGACATCATCGCATGCGACGAATCTCCAAGAACAAGGAAACTCTTCTTCTTGCTTCCATGATTCCAGGTAATTTCGTGGATCAACGAGGCTTGATTTGAACACGACGAGGCCCAAAACCTCGTCATTGAGTTTCAGGGCTGCTTCCATTTTCATTGCAGGCAAAAACGCGAGCCATAGAAAATGGAGCACAAAGAAAGGGCTCATCTTTCACCTCGCAGCAAACCGAAAAGCTCGGTGAATGGACAGAAATCGAACTGGGAAGCTTGGCTTTGTGGCGATGTACTGTGAATGTCTGTTTCTTCACGGGAATGGAGTGAAAGGAAACAAAGGAATCTGAGGAAAACGCCATTATTTCTTATCACAAAAGCTTCATGGCGTGATTGTATGCATCCCAAATGAGGTGAAAACAAAACAGGGGCCAAGGCTTTCCTGCTGCCCGGAAACCCACCTGTAGGATCACGAGAGCACAGTCACGGTGGTAACATTTTTTGACTAGAGAATATGATCTGGTTCAGGTTCAAAGTGAAGATGGGTTCGATTCTAAGCAAAAGGGGACCATAAAAGTATATTTGTGTGACAGTGACCACTCAATAAACGGGGAAGAAGAAGGCAGACATAACTCGGCTTGTGATTTTCATCCTTTGTATACTTTTCCGCTTTCGATTTCGAGTTCCCAGTTTCTGCATCTTGATATAATCAATGATAATGAGATGTAGTCAGAATTCAGAATTAATGGTGTTGTTTGCATTTGTATACTGAAGTTTTAATTTTTATAATAATATAAAATTATATTTTTAACCATGAAAATTTCATAATATATTTATTAAAAACATTTTTTTATTGGTGACATTAGACACCGCTGACCTTCATTTCATGAGTAAAACAGTGTCATTGGAAACGTCATGACCGACAACCATGGAGGGTGCTTTCACTGTTACAATCATAGATTCATTATTAACAAATTTTAAAAAATAATTCTATTTTTGTATTTTTGTCTTATTCTTTTTTAATTTTTTTTACTGGTTACTTTGTGAAAATGGTGAACAAATTGAATGTATGCTATAAATATTATATATATGTTTTAAATAAATATATTATTATATATATAATTATTTATTTATTTACATTAATAGTAGAAAATATTCATTCGGATTTAGATTACACAAATGTAATGAGATATGGAACGGTGAATACAATGAAGCTTTTAATTTAATTGTATCAAATGTTTATTTCTATATTTTATATAATTATATTTTAATATTTTGATAAATGTAGATAAAAATTAGTGAACAAGAGTCAACCCATTTTAAAAAACTTTAATCCAAAACTATAACTCAACGGTTTTTAAAACAATGGGTGCTCTTCTTATAAAATTCTAATATCCGCTTTTTTTTTATAAATTTAATTTGCTAGGATGGGTATTTTTGTAAATAACCTGACGATCCGGATACTTGGCAACAAGACCCGGTTCTGCCATGCACTATCGTCTTCCTCGAACGCATCCCTTGCCTCAAGTCTGTGCATTCGTCTCCCCAACATTTGGCTCATTTTCTCAATCTTCTCACGCTGCCGGTAACTCAGACTCAATGTATTCATCTTGATCTCCTCGATGGCACTCCACAGAAGCTTCTCTTTCGTCGCAGAGTCCACCCCTGAAAGCAGTGAATGAATGGATGAGCTCAGTGTCCTGCATTTTGAGAACCAGAGAGGTTGATGATGGAAACCAGTGGGCACCTTCGCTTTTGAAGAAGTTATGCATTTCACGAACGCCGATAGCACGTCTGGCGCCCCGGGAGTAGTCTCCACTCGGATCAAACAACCCTCTCGCTTCCTGCACCAGACCCCTTTTCACCATTTCATCAACTCTCCCATCAAGAAAGGGACGCAGCACAGTGATGGGGACATCGATCCATATGCAGACGAAGTCAAATTCCAACCGGAAAGCTTCGTCGTCGCAAACCAGGGCCTTGATCCACGAGTTCGACCCTCCGGTGACGATCGGCAGCTTGCCCCGTTGCGTCACCGATCTGCAGATTAGAGTGGCGGTGTGGACGAACTCCGGGGGTGAAACTCTCGCCCGGTCCCAAGAAGCTCATCAGGTGGTGGGGTATGCCACAGCTCTCTTCTCCGGTGACCTTGTTTGAAATTACGTCAATGCCCTTGTACACCTGGATCTTATCGCAGTTTATGATCTCCCCGTCGAAACGGGACGCCAGCTCTATCGCAAGCCTTGACTTTCCCGTTCCCG
The DNA here is from genome assembly GCA_002189035.1 of Utricularia gibba. Taxonomy (NCBI): domain Eukaryota; kingdom Viridiplantae; phylum Streptophyta; class Magnoliopsida; order Lamiales; family Lentibulariaceae; genus Utricularia; species Utricularia gibba. Next base: position 2,414,815 of record NEEC01000010.1, on the reverse strand, counting down.
TTGCGCCCAACACAATAACAGCCTCCCGTAAACCCGCCGGCGACGCCATGCTCGGAAAATCAGAATGAGATCGAAAGTTGCGCAAAATTTAAAAATTTATAGAAAATAGGAACCTGAAATTCAGAAAATCCAGGCAATTAATTTCGTAATCTCATCGCAATTATCGACCTTTCGATTGTCATCATAACCCCGTTTGCGTAATGGTGGATAAGGCTGACGTTCCACAGGAAGTGGGGCGAAATTGCAATTTTTTAACTTTGGAGAGGCCCTTTTCGAATCCAAAAAGTAAATTTCAGTACCCTGTTATGTTTTCAATTTGGCCTCCATCTCTTCCCAAATTATATTTCGGCCCTCATAGTTGTCCTCCTCCCGTCAAAATGTATATTAATATTAGTTCTCCCCAATACTACAAAATGTACGGATTTCCAAAACCGTCCATGTTAGAGTATGTGTATGAGAAAATTTAGACATTTTAATTAATATGTTTTTACCAAATATTTGTAATATAAAGTAAATATGGTCATTTTTTAAAACGACCCAATAAAAAATTGGTCAAATATGATTTTTTCGTAACAGTTAAACAAACATAAATTAAATTAGAAAATTTTCATTTAGTTGATGCTCTGGTTTAAAAAGTAAGTAAATTTTGACTTTTACAATCTAATTTAACAACATGCGTTTTATAAACAAATAGTCGAAAATAAAATTTTTGAGGCGTATAAAATTTTAAGTAGTTTATTTATTAAATTACTATAAATTCATATTTTTATAATATATAGTTGGTTCTTGTACCAATTTACTGCTGTTTGGTATATATGGATGGGAGTTTGATATTATTTCATATACAATTTTAGTAAATATAAAAAATATAATGATATTTTAAGATAGGTTGGATTCATTTGTTTTACTAAATGTTATTTATATGATTATTTTATTTTACTCATGAATCTAAAAAATAAGAAGTGATTTAGAAAAAAATTATTGACATCGATATCCAAATATTAAATTAAAATTCTTTATTTTTGGATTAGTATAACATCATATTAATACGAGATTATTCTATATTTTGACGTGTACTCGATATTAATATGGAACTTGGCACAGAGCGAGCCCTACAATGAAGCATCACTCTCCCGGAGCGTGGGTTGCGATGGGCTCGGCCTAATCCACGGACCAGACCGATGCATCGGAGGAGACGATTCCGGCCCCGATCTCCGACGCGACGGCGGTGCATGGGCGATGTGGGTGGAGTGATGAGTATGTAGTTGATGATGGTATTAGAATAATCAATCCTAAATCAGAATTTAAAAGTAAAACAATTGAATATATAATAAATTATAAATTATTATTAATTCGTTTGATTTTAATCTTTTATAATGTGATACATGTTTCTTATATAATTATTGCACATAACCCACACTCATCTAACACACAGAATCATGAATTTCAAGTGATGGATTGCAGTGTGAGTGTGGGCATGGGGATGGAGAGACATTCCCAGCATTCAAAATTCAAAAAAAAAACATGTGGTGGTGGTCCTCCCTTCACAAGCACACATGGTGGGATAAATGTCGCTCTGTCTTTTCCTCGCAGGCCACCCACTGGTCTGGTCTTCCTTTTTCTTCACCCTCCTCCTGTCTTCCCAATCCATCACCTTCCTCTTTCTCTCTTTCTTTCTTGCTTGCTGGCTGTGTCCTTGGTCTGTGTTAATTTTGAAAGCCGGTTCAGAAATGGAGGGTACCCGGTTGGATCTAGAACCCGATTGGCACATGAATATATGTATTATTTTAGTGAAAAGAGGAGGGATGATCTGCAAAGAATAAGATTCTAGTGGCTTCTAGAATATTCTTCCTGAAAAATAGGTTCAAACGACAAAGGAAATAAATCCCAGGACAGTGTTTTTCTAGTGTACTTAAGACAAAACAAAACCTGAAAAGAAAAACATGAGAACAGCTCCCTCGGATGGATTAAACCGTAAACAACCGAAGAAAGAGATAAAACTCAACTAAGGCACTGACTTTCTAACAAAAAAATAGCACTAAAAGCAGACCCATCTATCCTCCTGTACAATCTCTGTCATCTTGTCCCTGGGAAACAATTAGGCACGGATTCTTTCTTCCTCCTCCACTCCCCCAAATGCCGCGATAAAAGCCAAAAAATGAGAGCAACAAAAGTAAAATTACCACAAAAATATAGTAAAATTTAAAGCAAGTCGTCTCTTGCGTTGAAACTGAATCATCGTCACTAGCAGCCTGCTTTTCTCCATAGTCGGGATGCAGCCCAGCCCTGCCTGCAGCGCACATATGGAGCACCTGTTATTTCAGTGTGTTCACGTGGGGCAGTGTTGGATGCTTTTGAGAGTTTAGTGTAACTGGATTAGGAGGAGTTTAGAGTGGATTACATGTATGTATAGAGGGAGTCGTCGTCATTGGTCTGAGCTGCTGTGGCCGTCGTCGTCGCTGTTGTCTGAGCCGCCGTGGTGGTCGGTGTTTGGGACATTGGGGTTTGCGGAGTTCATGCTCAGGCCGGTTCTGGAGAAGGAGTGGAGGGCTGAGAGCATTCCCAGGTTGGAATCGGTATGGACCCCGAGTCCGAGATGATGCGATGGGGGCTGAGGCGGGGGTGCCGCCTGATGCTGCATCATGAGTTGGAGGGGTTCAATCATGTTGCCTGGGTAGTTGAATCGCTGTAGGAAGTGAAGGGGTGCTTGGAGGGTGTTGGCAGCGGCGAACGGCCAAATCTGGGCGGTGGTGGAGGGGACTCCGGAGGTTGCGGCGGCGGCGGTGGTGGAGGTAGGAGTAGGTGCCATGGCCCATATGGGGGCGGGCGGGGCCATGTTTGGATGGCGGACGAGACTCATCGGGGATTGGCTGCTGAGTTGAGGCTTGAACTGCTTGTTCGACGGCGAGTTTGCGTTCTCTCCGGCTGCGCCGCCGCCGGAGGGGTCTCTGAATCTTTTCCCCAAGTAATTTTCAGTACCTGTGGAGTTCTACTACTGTCTAGTGGCTCTTCTGGATCTCAGGTGTAGGTCTTCTAGACCCGTAGAGCGTGTGGTGTGTTGCTAGAAAAGGGAAAACTAAAAAATTTGAGTACCTTCAGCTGGTGGCGCTCCTCCGCTGTGGCCAGAATCCGGGAGGAGATGCGTCGGCGGGGGATGTTGAAACCCTAAATTCTCTTCGTAGAAATGATGGGCCTGAGCCAATCCAAGTCCGCCGTGGAAGGAATGCAGCGCCGCCGCGTTGGACGCAGGAGCAGAAAGCGTGGTAGAGCCTCTACTTCTAAGAGACACATTAAGCGACGAAAAATTCGCCGGAATCGTACCCGTACCCGTGGCAGCGATTATCGCCGGCTCCGCTTGCTGCAACAGCCACTCAATTGTTTCCCCATCCGATTTGTTACCCAATTCGCGAGTCAACTGGAAAACCCTAGCAGCACACAGCGCCGGCATGCGGATACGCCTCCCCCCCGTCGACCTTCGTATGCCGGTCCTTGGTCGATCTCTTCGGTGGAGGTTTCTCCGTCGGTGCAACCGAAGTTGAGGGCTGGTCCAAGGGTGGGTCCGCTCGGGTGGACATGTTGAGTGAAGCGTCCACACCCGAGGCCGACGACGGCGCGTGGAGGAACGGGAGACGGTGAAGCAGATGCGTGGAGGGCCCGGAGCTAGAAGAAGGTGGCTCCGCCGTGAACGGCGGCGCATTCGGCGGAGATGGACGGGAGTTTTCCATGTGGGGTAACCGTGGAATTGTTGGCCAGTCAGCCGGCCCATCCAGCCGGCCAACCAACTATAATGATTTTATATCCTTGCCTATTATTGATTTATTTTTAAATTAATTCCTTTTCCCCCTTTTTAAATATTTTTTTTATTTTTGAAATTATTAGCCTTGTCTCCTCCTCTATTCCACCATACCCTCCAAAATATCTCAATAAATCCCAATCGAACCCAATTCGATTTTATTTATTTTTTTCCAATTACTCCAAAATTTTAAAACAAGGAAAAAAATGTACACGTGTCACCATCAATAAACATCAAGGTTTGATCTTGACAAAGGGCCGGATGGCGTCATTAATCAGTCAATTCCACGACCGTTGATTAACCAATCAATCAACAGTCGAAATTGGAGATCTCGGAAATAATTATGAGCAGATGATGATGATGATAAGCACCAATCTCTCCCAAAATGTATCTATTTATTTATTTATATATTTAAAAAATGAAAAAGACAGTAAATAGAAAAATGACGGTAAAAAACTCAAAAGCACCTGACGGGGGTAAAAAAACCAAAAGAAACGAAAGTGCCTTCAAATTTTTGACAGTTGCGCGTACCTCCTTTTGGTAAATTTTATTTACCCGACACTGCAACTCTTGCAGGTCATCATTACATCACACTGAAATTGATGGAATCCTAGTTTTCTCTCCTTTTTCTCAATCCAAACCATTTCTTTTTTCCCAATATTCATTTTTCCTTCTTTTTTTGTAATTCTTAATTTTATTAAAAATAAAACGAAAAATAAGGTAAATTTTCATCACAAATACACACAAAGTATAAATTTAAGAAGATATTTGATAACTAGTTTTGGGGTTGTTTTATTTAATATAAATATTTGATTTTAGAAAATATGTTTTATGCTAACTTTTCAATATTGTGTTTTAAAACGTATTTCAAATTTAAATTTTTATATTATATTTTATCCTACATTCAAAATTAAAAAATATATATCTAATGAAAGAAAAATACAAAATTCGGACCACAAAAAAGATAAATTATTCTTAATTTAAAATAAAATCAATTTTGGGGATCAATCAATTCCTTTTTCTAAAAAAATGAGGCCGAAAGGAAAATAAGTAATTTTATTTTAAATCAGTTGGTTTAAAATAAAATAAATTCTCGTAATCAACCAACCGACTGGACATACGACGCATAACGATGCGTCTGAGGGAGACTCCGTGCCCGAAAATGACGTCATTATGGTTGTTAATATGTAATTAGGCGCCTAAGATAGGCACGTACTGGAAGTATACGTATTGATGTGACGTGGGGCCCCATGCGGGTAATAATTGGTGAATTTTGTCAGAAGAGTAGAGAATATTTGTAGAATAGTCAAAGCAAATGACTTTTACACTTTACAGCCAACTGGTAAATTTTTTTTTTTTTTTTGGTCATGATACCAAAATACATGGTACGGTAAACACCCCATTGGGTAATAAAATTGTATCCCAAAGTGCCCCAAACCACATGAAAATGAAAATAATTTCAGAAAAAAAAATCTTTTATTCATCCTATTTAATTCTTATAATATTACATTTTTTTCTCTTATAATTACTCTATTTGATTTGTTCTTAAAATGTATATGAATTGAATTGTAGTCTTTTGGTATGTAGGATGTGGCAAACTTGAGGATAATTTCTATTTTTTTTTAAATATGACTTGAATAAATTAAAATAGATATAAAATTAACCATTTTCATTTTTTTCTTTAAAATACATTGGGATAAAAATTAATATAAAGTATTTTCACACATATATTATATGATATCTAGATCTGTAAATCATGATGGTACGTGGTATGGTTGGAGTGTCCTTAGGTGGGTGTTTTAAAAAAATTCAAATTGCATATAAAATATCCGATATTTTATGAATTAAAAAATAAAGAAAAATAATCAAACATCCGCATCATAGAAGATTTGTATTTTCCCAAAAAATAGCCCCACATGCATCTGTCACCCACCTAATGTCTATAGTACATTGAAATTAAAAAACAAAAAAAAAAATCACCACTACGGTATAAAATATCTTCATAAATCATGAACATGAATAATCTAGGGGATGAGATTTAGTAGGATGAATCTGAAAATTAATCATCTTTTAGTTTAATGTGTGATAAAAATAATCATCGTATATATAAAAAATTTATCTTAATGTGTAAGAAAGAAAGCTAAGATGTCTAATTTTCTCTTGAGCTTCCTTAGTTGAGTGTTCATAGCATCCTTGTTTTGTAATATCACAAATGGGTCGACCCGGATCATGGATCAAATTGAATGTAATAGTATTTCGGAGTCGAATGTAATTGGAGTGTGACATGAACAAAAGGGGGTTTTGTAATAACATATGTTTGGTGGAGATTGCAAGATACCAACAATGCACTATTGGAGACAAGTATGAGGCAAAAACAAAAGGGAATGGAGAAAAGTAAAAGTGAAAAAGGAGGTGGGGGTAAAGTAAAAATATGTATTACTGTAAGATAAGTGGTAGTCCTGATTAATTTTGGTGGTAGGCTTTTTACCCTTTTAACCCTGTCCTCCTCCTAAAGGTTACTGCTTTCTGCAGGAGGGGGGAATGGGAATTGGATAAAAGAAAAAAGCATCTGCAGGTGAAAGCTGCATACTGTATTTTTTTTTTTTTTGGGGTGGGTAATCCCATTTGCTTCATTCCACAACTTTTTTCTAATTGTATTTTGGTTGTTTTGTTGTTGAGGATGTGAAGAAGGCCTAGTAAACTTATAAAATTTTATGGTAATATTTGCAGTAAAAAACAAAGTCAGCTGTGTGGAACAGTACATGACAACGGAAAATTCAGAGTTTACAGAAGCCATTGATTTCACAGGAATGATGCTAATGGGCTGTGCTTTAAACACCTCAGGTGAGTCACTACCAAGATAGACATGTTCTGGTAGACTACCAGGTGCACACAGCATGAAGCCTAGAAGATGAAGGTGGTTTATTAAGCACAATAAGAGAGAAAAGCAATAATTGAATGCAAAGTAGGCGGGAGAATCAGTAATGGGAAGTGTGGAATATGGCCATCTTAGTTGCCAGCCGCACCGGCTTCCTTGGGTTTCAGGGTGAGGCTAGCAAAATGCTTTTCAAGATCTTTGCTTATGATATCAAGCCTTTGGATAGGTGACGAGTGCTGTTGTTTCTGAAGCAAGTTCCTCAGTCTCCCAACTTCTCTCTCAAGCATGTCATGCTCCACTGCACAATGTTCACAGTCATAATGCTCAGAAATTCATCTCAGATGCATGTAGTCTCTGTGGCTAAATGAAAAAAGGAACAACAAATTAACTTACTGTGCTTGATGTGGTGCTCTTGAGCTAAGCCTTCCAAGCGTTGCTTAAGGGCTTTATTCTCCATGCTCAGGATGAAGTTTTTCTGGTTGATGAAATCTATTTCAGCAGAAGCTTGAGAGCCTTCAGCCTGAAATCACACACAATACACCGTTTGGAAAAATGGTGGTATTAGTAACAGACAGACAAAAGCTTATCTAGATACAGATATGGCATGATGAATGGTTTGCCTGTAAAGCTTGGACGGTTCTTTCAAGTTCAGCTATGTATTGGAGCCTTCGAACCCGTGAGCGTTGTGCATATTGGCTGCATAAAACCGGGTGTATAACTAACTGCTTCACTTAAGTTTGCATGATGAATCACTTCCAAACATGATCATAAGTGCTAATGCAACAAGAGAAGGTTATCTGAATAAAGAACATACTGTTTGGTGCGCTTTGTTTCTGCTTCCGGAGACTTGGAATTAGATGAACTAGTCTTCTCTACAGATCCCCCTGCGTCCGCATAACCAGAGTTGACCATTTCCTTGTTTTCTGTCAGCCAAGATTGGCTCCTGTCTGAATCATGCGAAGTGATCCAAAGTCCTGTATCTCTATAAAGACCATGAGTAGCAGGTGCAATGTTTGCTGCATCCCACTGCTTGCTCTGGGTCCTATCACAAGAAACTCAAGTCTAAGATTCAGTTAACAAACTCTTGAAAGAGAAGGCTAGAGAGTTCGTCTTCTTGTACCTATCATGTCGAGATTCCAGATCCATGTTCCCATAATTGGTAAAGTCAGTGTATGCAGATGAATCACTCGATGAGCGACGATGACGGGGCTTATGCAGAGGTGTTTCCGGCTCATCAAGGAGATCATCCAGCCAAGATGGCTTCTCACCTATCAGGAAATCAGAAGAAGTACGCTGGTGATGCGATGCTGCATCGCCCTTCTCCTGCATTGTGCTTAGGCCGACCCCTGAACCAGGGGGGTGCAGGGATGAACGTACGCAGGGAAATGGAATTTTAGGAGGCAGTACAGAAGTTCTCCCATTATACAGCATACTTCTGGTGGTGGATGCTCCATTTGTGCTCGCCATAACCAGTATCGTCTGCAACGGATCAGCATTGGATATTCGTTTTAGAAAACAATACATAAAACCCAACAATGTACTCTACTCAAGATCCACAATGAAATCTTCAAGCATTCCTGCCCAGAGCTCAAACACGTCTACAGTCTCTCAACTTCACTGTCCATTTCAGCCATTACCCACAAATTGAAACGCATATTACTATAACCCCACGCGCAGAAAGAGGCATAGGGAATGAATCAGCTTCCATTCACACACACACACACACACACACAAAAGGACTTTCTAAACCAGACAAACGCAGATTTCTTAATCAAAGACCAATGTAGGAAGACGGAAGCAGCGAATCCAAATCCACCGCCGAAATACAGATCTTTGAAGTCAAAAGTTTCAAAAAAAAAAAAAAGTTACGTCAACCCTTACCAGAAAGAAAAATCTACAGTGAATCCCAGCATCCAACCACAAAAAGATCCATCATTTCAATTGAAGAGTAAACAAATCCCATCTTGATTGAACCCAAAAGGGATTTGTTTTGCTGGGTCACATTGAAACCGAAGCGACCGCAAAGGCTTCCACAGGTGATACAAACAAAACCCAGAAACAGGAAGAATCAATGCCGCCTAAAAGCATTCCTTTTAGCCGGGGGCTTGCAGTGTTCGGCCGGCTTTCTTTTCAGTTGTCTCCCTCCCCACACCACTACTTGCAGGCAGGTCGACATAAATTGCAATCCTGTGTCCTACTCCTCCATTCCTTCTCTCCTTGCCAACTCAGACATGAGATGGATACATTGCATCTAACGCCCGGTTTCTTTGCTCACACCCCTCCCCTGTAACCAGCTCCTTTTTTTCTTTTTTTTTTTTTGCAATGGCCCCCCCAGTGAGCAGCTCTTGCTTCCAAAATATTTATTGCAAAATTAATTTATTTTTAAAAGAGGAAATTTAATTTAACGCACTTTAAATTTCCGATAAATTGATTGAAATGTCTTTTAAAATTAGGGCTCGTTCATTTTAAAGTTTAAACAAGATATTTAGGAAAATGAGTTAGATATTTGGAAAATTTTATTCAATTTAATCATGCTGAAATAAACAAATATCATTTTTACCTCAAAAGGTTTTATTTTCAAATATCACATTTATTTCTTCTATTAATTCATCTTTAATGTCTTATAAAAATTTTCCACCTTCAATTTATTTAACTTTAAGGTTTTTGATGATATTTTATACAATCATAATTATAAATTTTATTGAATAATACTTTTTAAAATAATATTATAGACAAAATAAATTCTTGTATAAGTTAATCTCACATGTATTTAGTGATGAGCAAACAAAATGCACTACCAAACTGATAAATAATATTTTTTTTGAAATTTTGATATTTTTATTGATGCAATAAGTGGTCATATTTTTTTATTAATTTTTTAACAATAGGCATGTGAAGCCATAATAATAAAAAAATGTTATTATTATTAGTTTTCGGAGCACGTGTTGTAATTCTTTGAGGTGGACGGACGGGAAGCACTAAATCCAAGTTAATGTGTCGGTTGGCTCATGCAGAAATGTCCACCTAATAATAGCTGAGCTGTTATTATTTTTTAAAATATGAATAATAATAATAATAATAATAATAATAATAATAATAATAAATACCTTTTAAGAGATACTTATAATAAAAGAACGCAAATTTATACAGTTTCAAATTATTTCTGGTTATCTATTTTTTTGGAATAAAAGTTGTTTATATTTAATAATAAATTCTTTCGAGGAAGAACAAAGTGTTCCAAAAAAATAAATTGAATTCTTGGCTTCGGACACCGGCCCGAGTGGATCGGGCCGGCAAGGCGGATTTGGTTCGGTGACTCCGAACTCCGAAGCGGGCTCAACCCGCCCCGAACTTCGGGTTGGGTTGTGGAAAATAATCCAGTTTTCCTGGCGCCTGGTTCTGTAATCTGCTCACAACCTTCATGGAGATTTTTCCGGCTTTGGGAAATGGTTTCCGGCCGGTGTGTTGCCTTCCCACGTCGAGACATGTGAACGACTTTACACACGGAAGCACCGGCGTTGCCGTGTGGCCAATGCAAAGAGGCTCCCTTGCTGTTGTTCATGTTCGTGGCGCTGAAAAGCCTGTGGAAGAAATAGGGAATGTTTCTGAAAATCTCGTGAAGGTTGTTTCGCCTTTGCAGAAAAAGAGAGAACTGGCAATTCGTGATATTCAGGACTCTCCTGATTTGGCTTCTGCTCTTTTGAGGTTTGTGGCTTGTACTTTGCTTAATCTAGATAACGCACAGTTTTGGGGGTCAGATTTTCCTTGGTAATTTTTTGAATTTTCTTACTTCATCACCCTGTGCGTGTGGTTTTTTGCTCACTTTTCAGATCAGGCGAAATGTTGAAAGCACAGGATCTGAACGTGGTGCTGCGGCATTTCGGAAACCTAAACAGAGTAGACGAACTTTGTCAGGTTATCTTGAGCAAAATATTGTATTTATGGAATTTGAGTTATTTTGATATTTTATGATTTATTCCTATGTTGCAATGCCAATATGTGAAAAGCCAGTCTCTTTATCAGTTTTTGCAGAGATGAATGCATATTCATTTGCTAGAATTTTGCTTATTGTGTTCTCTTGCTTCGTACAGCTTTTTGATTGGATGAGAGAGCATGGGAAAACTAATGTTGCTTCCTACAGCGGTTATATAAAGGTTGTAGGAAGGAACTTTAATTCTATGAAAGTTTTAGAGATATACAACAGCATCAAAGATGACTCTACAAGGATTAATGTTTCAGTTTGTAATTCGACTTTGCATAGTCTTGTGAAGGATGGAAATTTTAGCAGCAGCCTGAAGCTTTTTAGTCAGATGAAAAGAGCTGGCTTAGAACCAGATATTGTAACTTATAGCACGGTATGCTTACGCCGTATGGCTACACTGAGGTTTCATAGGCAGCTTGATTTTTCATTATACTTGTGCCTCATTTCAATGATGAAATGATGCTACAACTGATAAAGTAATAACGATCCAAATTTGGGTTGAAGAATAATAAGGGACGGCTCTCACAGTATTTTCAGATTTTTGTAAAAAGATTTCTTTGGCTTGGGGGTTTGATAGCTTTTTTTTAAAGGATTGTGTTGGTGCTAAAGCTGAAGTACACAAGGAGAATATTTTTCCCTGAACCACTTTGTTTTGCTGTTCTAGTCGCACTTATTAGATTTCTCTTGCTAATAGGAACAATTTTTCTCTCTCTCATATGCCAATTCAATTCTAGCCATAACATAGCTAAATTATATCTCATAGCTGCTTGCTAGCTGCACTAAATCAAGAGGTGGCTACTTCAAGGCCATGGAACTTGTTCGAGAAATGAAGTCCAGAGGGTTGTCCATGGATTCTGTGCTATATGGAACAATATTATCCGTTTGTGCTTCAAATGGACAATGTGAAGAAGCACAAAAGTACTTTGATGAGATGAAGAAAGAAGGATATTCTCCCAATGCTTTCCACTACAGTTCTCTTCTGAATGCTTATGCATATGATGGAAATTACAGAAAGGCAGATGAGTTGATTCAAGAAATGAGATCAGCCGGTTTAGATTTGAGTAAGGTGCACTTTTTAACATTATGATTATTGAAAGCTGCCTTTTTTATTTTCTTAATTTATGGGATTTATGTGTGACTCAGCTAAATCCAAATTCGATGAATATAATCAGATTGGTTTGTTTTTATTTTTTTTTCTGAGAGACCTTGTATGAATCTCTTGCAGGTTATTCTAACAACTCTGTTGAAAGCATATGTTAGAAGTGGTTTATTTGAAAGATCAAGAGAGCTGTTGAATGAATTGCAGGCTCTTGGCTATGCTGAGGATGAGGTTATTACTTTATTTAGTCAGCATGCCAAAATGATGGTTTTTTTTTTTTATAGCGCAAACAACTTCTTAAACCATGTTCTTGTTTCTTTATTGTCTCACTTATCCATGATCTTGTTTTCTTTTTTTTTCTCACTTGTAATTTTTTGATAACATTTTGCAATTTGGATAGTTTGATTGATGATTCTTCAGCCAAATCTCCAGTGTTTCTTCATTTCTTTGTGGCTCAGGAACTGCCCATACCTTGCAGATGCCATACTGCATACTTATGGATGGCTTTGCAAAAACTGGCAAACTCACAGAAGCCAAAGCCTTTTTCCATGAAATGAAGCGAAAGCAAGTGAAAAATGGTTCGTCTTGATGTAGGGCTGTATCCAATTCGCGAACTGTGTACTTTTTCTGTGTTTTCTCTCAGACAACTTCATTTTGTTTTGAAGAGCGCAGTTTCTAGGGACAATAGACTATATAGGTTGATGTGCATGGTCAGTAGGGTGTTTTTTTGGTATGCATGCGACCCATATGTTGTCTTCTACTGACTTTTTGCATCCTTTTTTATGCCTAGCTAATTGGGTTCTGTATCCATTTATTGTCCAGATGGTTACTCCTACAGTATCATGATTACAGCCTTGTGCCGGAGTCGGCTTATTGATGAAGCAAAACAGCTAGCTTGTGAATATGAGGCAAAATATGGCAAATATGATGTGGTTATCCTGAACTCTATGCTCTGTGCGTACTGTAGATCTGGAGAAATGGATAATGTGATGAAAACAATGAAGAGGATGGATGAATCGTCGATAATACCTGATCTAAGCACATTCCGTATTCTAATTAAATATTTTTGCACAGAAAAGCTGTATAATCTTGCATATCGCACAATGCTCGACATGCACAGTAAGGGTCACCAGCCTGAAGAGGTATGTATGCGACTCAGTTTATTATTCTAGCAAAACATCCATCATTTTTGAGTATCAGTATGCATTTTTAAGCTTGCAGATGTGTTTGTCAAGCTGCTTACTTTGATGAAAAAATCCATCTGTTTTTGTTGTTTATTTGAATCTGTCCCAACTCCAAAGAGTTTTATGGTCTCATGCAGGGTCTCTGTGTCTCTCTTATCAACCATCTCAGTAGGATCTCAGCCCATTCAGAAGCATACACACTGTACGGCATACTGAAGTACAGCAAGCGAACAATTAACAAGGCGATCCACCATAAGATTTTACTTATTCTACTAGCCGGAGATCTTTTGAAAGATGCATACGTGGTTGTCAAGGTAACCATTTGAGATCTAATCATGTGTTGCCCTCTGTACTTAGAAGCTCTCCACATTCATCAGGATCATGCAAAGCTGATCCCTCAGCATGCTATCAAGAGGTTTGCCATTAAATTCATGGAAAAAGGCAACATAAACTTGGTAAATGATGTGATCAAGTCTATCCACAGCTCCGGGTACAAGATCGATCCGGTAATATTCAGTCGTCCGTCATTATCATGTGCCTTCTTTCAAGACTTCCGCTTCTAAAATTTAGAGCAATTCGCATTTAAAATGCTGCTTGTTAACTAATATTGTGATTGTCGTTGCATCTTCTACTTTCTCAGGAGATATTTGAGATGGGCATTTCCCGCTATGTGAAGCAGCCTGAGAAGAAGGACTTGCTGTTTCATCTGCTGCAATGGATGCCTGGTCAAGAATACCATGTCAATCTTTCCACTAGGAATATTCTTCTGGAGAACTCTGAACTTTTTGGACGCCAGTCTCTGCTAGAACTGCTGTCTAGGCATTACATGGTTCTTAAGACCAAGAGGGAAGAAAGAACCAAGTGATGGTGAATGAGGGAGGAGCTCGTTCTCACCGGCTGCTTCGGTTCCTCCGATGCCTTCTCCGGCCATTCGATAAACCAGATCCTACCGGAGAACCGCCGCTGTCACGGCTGGTTTTGGATCCGGTAGGCAGCGTGGAATCCCACAAACGACTCATTGTTGTATCATTCTTGTATGTCCCATAGTTTTTATTTCGTTTTTAGCTATTTTTGCTCTTTTTTTAGATAAATAATTATTTCTTTGCATTTTTTTTGTTTAAAGAGCCGGAGATGACTCGGTTGAAGATTCGATTTTCGTGTGGTCGAACCGTTTCACCGAACCGGGATTTTGGTAGCTCCATTGGCAACCCGGTCAGCAGGCTGTCAAATGAGTTGACCCCACGTGCGGTGCAGTCAACCAACGTTGACCCTTTGGACTTCATTGCCCCTTTCCACACAAATTGGATTTTAATTCTAAAATTAGAATTTTAACGTTTTGATGAAGGGAAAAGAGGATGTGCGCTATGCAAAAGAACTAAGATAGCAACTGTGTGTAATTACGAATATGACCTCGGGGGCTTTTATGGGCTGCATTTGTTGACAGTAAGCAGCGCAAATGCATATCACAACTAAGTTTCCTCCACATACACACACACACACACATGGGTGTCTGTGCAAGTGCATCTTCTTCCCCAAGTTCCACTGAGGGTTTTGTTTGAGACTGCATTTCCGGTGCGGGGTTCTCTTCTGTTTTTTTATCATTTGAAGACCAATTAGTCTGCGTGTGTTGCTGAGAATGGATGGAGATGAAGAAAGGCAAATGGGGTGTGTGTGTGTGTAAACAACTATAGGAAGAAAAAGGAAAAAAAGTTAATCTGGTTGTTGAAAGAAAGCTGAGGTCAAAGACATTGCTTTCCATAGAAAGTTGTCTCTTCTGCCAGTCACTGGATCAGATTCAGTAAACAAAGACAGCAAGCTTGGGGGAACCATCTCCTTGGATGGAGTGGAGTGCACCATTCTTTGCTCTTGAAACACACTA